>JAGTJN010000002.1:1200000-1800000 GCA_020747045.1 Phaeosphaeria sp. MPI-PUGE-AT-0046c | reverse complement strand
ACGCAAGCCATAGATGAAGTTGTTAGAGTGCTGGCCAACAAAGACCGAAAAGCAGAGGGGACGAAGAGCAAGCGCCTCAACGTCACCAATGCTTTCCACTCCGTCTTGGTGCAAGGCTTACTCGCCAGTCTTGGTGAAGTAGGCAAGGGGCTGACCTTCAACGAACCGAAGATCTCTGTGGAACGTGCTACCGAACACGGCGACTCAGCAGCTCTTCTGGACTTCAATTTCGTTAGCTCGCACATGCGAGAACCCGTATTCTTCAATCATGCCATGCAGCGACTAGCCAAGAAGCATCCACAAGCCGTCTTCCTCGAAGCAGGATCCAACTCGTCTGTCACTGTCATGGCATCTCGCGCTCTTGCTCAGGCAGTGACAAACACTCCGGACTCGCTTCATTTCCAATCAATCTCTATCACCAACACCAAGAAGGGTATCGATGGCCTGACGGATGCAACTGTATCGCTCTGGAAGCAAGGTCTCCGCGTATCCTTCTGGCCCCATCACGCGAAGCAGACAGCAGACTACGCGCAATTGATTCTCCCACCATATCAATTCGAGAAATCTCGTCACTGGCTCGCGCTTAAGTCGCCTCTGGAGACAGTCAAGAAGGCTGCTGAGAAGCTCATTGCTGATGCTAGTGAAGAGATGCTGCAGAACTTGGGCGTAACGCAAGGTACTCGTCAACAAGAAAATTCTCAGTCTCTGGATATAATCAGTTTTGTCGGTTTCCAGAAACACCCGGTCAGAAGAGATGGAAGCTCGAAGAAGACTAAATTGGCCCGTTTCCGCATCAATACCTCCTGCGAAAAGTACCTGCGTCTCTTTGCAACCCACGTCATCGTCAAGACTGCGCCAATCTGTCCCGCCACCTTGGAGATCGATATGGCCGTCGAGGCCCTGTTTACTCTTAACTCTTCATGGAAGGCCAAAGGATTCGCCCCAGTGATACGCGACATGTTCAGCCACTCGGCGATATGTGCAAGCACGAACCAAGACCGCTTCATCGATCTTGAAGCGACAAATAAAGCAGAGACTGACTGGCATTTCACCATACATAGTGTCGGCACATCTCCAGGCGCTGTCACGGAGAAGAATGCGGAGGGTCGTATTCAGATGTGCTCGCCTTCTGATCCCGCAATCATCCAAGAGTATGGTCGCTACGAGCGTGGAGTAACACATGCTCAATGCAAGAATGTTCTGAACTTGGGTCCGAGCGATGAAGGCGTGGAAGCTCTTCAAGGTCGCAATGTATACAAGGCTTTCGAAGAAGTTTGCACTTTCGGCCCCGTGTATAAGAGTGTCAAGTATGCGATAGGCCGAGAAGGCGAATCCGCTGGAGTTGTGCACCGCACTCACTCAGGCACTACCTGGCTGGATACGCCAAGGTCTGATGCTTTTGGCCAGGTCGCCGGCATTTATGTCAACCTTTTGACCGACCTCCCGGCTAGCGACATGTTTGTAGCGACAGGTCTCGAGGTGTACATGCGCTCGCCACACATCAAGATTTTGACGGACGGCAAAGAGAACGGCTCAAACGTCTGGCATGTTCTCAACCGACACGTTCGATCGTCAGACAAGTCTTTTGTGGCTGACATCTTCGTCTTTGACGGCACGTCTGGGGTTCTTGCTGAAGTCATCATGGGCTTGAAGTACATTCGCATACCGAAGGCCACCATGAGCAAGATCTTGACACGTGTCACGACCGATAAGTCTTTCTTGCAGACCACTGCAGCAAACGTGTCGGCAACAGCTGCTGTCCCGGCTGTCCTTCAAAAGGCTGTCGAGGCGGTCATGCCGCTAGTCCAACCCGATGCTGTCGTAAAGCCTAGACGCGGCAACAAGAAGACCACAAAGCTAGCGAAGCCTGCCACTGAGCGCGACATTGTTCAAGAAGTTTGCGCTGTCGTTGCCAATGTTTCTGGTCTTGAGGCTGGTGAGATGAGCCTCGACGGCGAGATGGCTGACATGGGCATCGACTCTCTCATGGGTATGGAGTTGGCTCGTGAGGTCGAACATACTTTCAACTGCACACTGGACCACGAGGAACAAATGCACGCCACCAGTCTTCGCCAGTTCGTCGCTTGTGTTGAGCATGCCTTGGAGAGATCTGGAGGTGTCGCTCAGCAGGGTGATGCTGATGAAAGTGATTCGGCCACGGCAGAGGAGAACGATAACTTGTCTTCTAACCAAGTCTCGGACTCGGAGCTGGATTCTGATGTCACCACCCCAGATACTGAAGCCGAATTCTCGGAAAAGGAACTGAAGCCCGAAGTCCTACCAAACGTCACCGTAAGCAATCCTTCTGCCTCTGCTGAAAGGATACTTAACAGGGGCAATGTAGCAGCTCGCGAGGCAGAAGGTGTACGTTTAACGAAACTTCATACCGAAGGGTGGGAGACGGCGGATCTCCAGTCAACGGCCAATCGCATCATTAGCCCCCGCGCTACCGGTTCCGTGGTAGTCGTGACTGGTGCTTCGGGCAGCCTTGGATCGCATCTCGTTCAAGCGTTGGCTGAGGGATCGGATGTTGCGCACGTTGTGTGTATCAACCGACCGGTCACAAATTTTGGCCCCAATGAGCGTCAGGACAACGCCCTGGCTTCCCGAGGCATCCAACTGTCTCCTCAGGCGCATGCAAAATTGCGTGTATTTGACACCGATACCACGAAACCACAATTAGGCCTCTCATCTCAAGACTACGCATGGCTAGCTCAGAATGGCACTGGCATCATCCACAACGCCTGGCCAATGAGTGGTACTCGTCCACTGAAGGCCTATGAGCCACAAATTAGAGTCATGCGAAACCTCCTTGATCTCGCGAGAGAAATGGCCATATCGACCACTGTCCGCCAAGTCGACTTCCAGTTCGTGTCGTCAATTGGTGTCACTGGCTTCTCCGAGGGTTCGCATATCTTGGAAGAACCCATGGCCATGGCTGCCGTCATGCCAAGCGGTTACAACGAAGGCAAATGGGTTTGCGAGCGCATGCTGACCCAGACTCTGCGGTCGCACCCCAATCTCTTCCGCGCAGCCGTCGTCCGACCTGGTCAGATCTCTGGCTCGACTACTACCGGCGTCTGGAACCCGGTCGAGCATTTCTGCTTCCTCGTCAAGAGTGCTCAAACACTCAAGGCGTGGCCACAACTCCAAGGCGTGCTGCACTGGCTGCCAGTTGATCGCTCCGCACGCACCATGGTTGATATTCTTACCATGGACAGTGCAATTGACACATATGGCGTTTACCACATTGACAACCCGGTCGGCCAGCCATGGAAAGACATGTCGAAGACTTTGGCATCGGCTCTCGACATTCCTTCTCCGAACATCATTCCTTTTGCTGAGTGGACACAGCGCGTTCGTCAATGCAAGCTGTCTGCTGATGAGAACCCGGCTATTCGTGTCATTGACTTCTTGGAAGGACATTTTGAGCGCATGGCGTGTGGTGGCATCGTCTTGGATACGGAGAAGTCGGGCGAGCATTCGCATACAATGGCAAATGAGGGTCCGGTCGCTGCTGAGGTGGTCAGGTCGTATGTGAGGAGTTGGAAGAGTGAAGGATTCCTTCACTAAGCTGCTATGCTTCATTGGTCTTCCAACATTTTCTTTCTCTGTTAGTGGCTGTTTGTGACTTCTTCCTTCTCTTGTATTGATAGTATGGTATTTTCTTTGCTGTATTGCGTTAATCTGTTAGCTTTGTTGTAGGTCGTAGGAATGTTCGATATCACTTTTTTTTCGTGGGTAGGCATGGTAGCCAGTTCAATGGGTGTTATTACGTTATATCCGCTGACTATCATACATCATATGGCCTTGTGGAGTCTTTGCTCTTATGATTGACTCAAGCTTAAATCTAATCCACATACGTAGCTATGCAAATCTATTTCGATGTATTTTGATCTCCTTCCACCGTTTCATAACAGCTATCAGGTCTGTTTGTCACCAGACAAGCAAAATTTGGCTGCATAAAATGGATGTAGATTGATCAGCAATTCAAGCTTCTCGCTACACGGGAAGACGTGAACTGTGCCACCTGGACAGGGCGAGACATATTCGCCAAGCTAGTCGACAGAGCCGCACAATCTAATCCCTCCAGTGTGGATTAGACGTTTTCCATGAAAATCGAGATCCTCCACTCGTACACTCTAACCTGACATGTAAATGCGCGTTGAGCCAGTCGTGCAAGTGTAACATTGATGTTTTGCTGGGGTCAAGTTGGCCAATTTAGCCTCGGTAACTCGTACTATCGGTTGCGATGCCCTTTATGAACTATGCCGTTATCCCGTTACTGTTCATTTCATCACTTCCGAATCCACTTTCGGGATGCCTGCGCATCACCGACACCATCGCTCGCACGCGAGAATCCATGCTGGCACGATATCAGCAACGTTGAACACATCAGCCATGGATGTTATTAACACCACTTGTCACAACTTCATCCAGCTATCTGCGAAAAGAGCCTTTGAGATTGGATCCTTTCGAACACGTGTCGTGGTCAGTCTCTCTGCAAGCCATCTAACTATCAATCATTGCACTATAAAGTATAACGACATCTTCTCGTGCCCTTGTATCGCGCTATGGCTCCATCAGTAACAGTTCCGCAATCCGACAACATCCCCGCGACATTCTGGGGTCGGTACAATCCACAATTCCTCCGGGATGGATAAATTTCCCCGCAAATCGAAGCTGTGCGATCCAGTTCTGCTGATCACTTCAACTGCCAGCTTAACCTCCACAAGATTAGCTCGGCAAGGCTTGTCACACTCTACTATTGAAATAGATCTACGCAATGGTGCAGGTTCCTGATACCTTCCAATTTCAGCCTACGTATTGTTCACATGGTCAAACACCGCAAAACTAAACCTGGGTCAACATCGGTCTGTTCAAAATTAGGTCCTGTCGTTCCTAGCTGTTCACATGGAAGACTTAAGATCCGAAGGAACGGAAGGCCCTCGGAATATTGCCATATTAGAGGGGGTGTATCGGCATATATAGAGCTCCCGGACCTTTGGGCAGATAATCTACCCCTTCCATATCTTTGTGTCACTGGATTTGGTCCTTTACTAGCATCAGACTGGACAAATATAGTCATAAGATTTCCGAATTCATTCATCAATCGTTTCATCGTCAAGCACTATGCCTTCACGATCCAGCCTCGACCCCGCTCGTGTCCTTGCCTTAGCTCTTTTTGGAACAGGCTCTCTTGTGGCTGCTGCAGCTGGACCATGCGATCTCTATGCTTCGGGCAACACCCCTTGTATTGCTGCACATAGCACCACACGAGCTTTGTATGGTGCGTTCACCGG
This sequence comes from Phaeosphaeria sp. MPI-PUGE-AT-0046c, assembly GCA_020747045.1. Lineage (NCBI taxonomy): Eukaryota > Fungi > Ascomycota > Dothideomycetes > Pleosporales > Phaeosphaeriaceae > Phaeosphaeria > Phaeosphaeria sp. MPI-PUGE-AT-0046c. The sequence goes on along the minus strand of JAGTJN010000002.1, from coordinate 1,794,697 downwards.
CTCACTGTATCAAGTGAAGCGTGGTTCCGATGGCGCGACAACCAATATCGCACCGCTTACAGCGGGAGGTGTGGCCAACGCCGCGTCCCAGGACACTTTTTGTGCCGGCTCTACATGCCTCATAACCATCATCTACGATCAGTCAGGACGTGGTAATCACCTTACCCGTGCTCCAGGCGGAGCTTTCAAAGGGCCAGAATCCGATGGCTCAGACAACTTGGCTAGCGCAGATGGCGCGCCTGTCACGTTGAATGGTCAGAAGGCATATGGTGTTTTCGTCTCTCCTGGTACTGGGTATCGAAACAATGCTGTAAAGGGTTCTGCGGTCGGGGATGCTGCTGAGGGCATGTACGCAGTTCTTGATGGAACTCACTTCAACGGAGGCTGCTGCTTCGACTACGGAAATGCCGAAGTTACACCCTACGATACCGGTAATGGGCACATGGAGGCGATATATTACGGAGACAACACTGGCTGGGGTAGCGGTGCTGGCAAAGGCCCGTGGATCATGGCCGATTTGGAGAACGGACTCTTCTCAGGAGCGAACCCTAAGAACAATGCCGGCGACCCAACAATCACGAATCGGTTCGTCACTGCTATTGTAAAGGGAGGCCCCAACAAATGGGCTATTCGTGGCGCTAATGGTGCATCTGGCTCCTTGTCGACGTATTACAATGGCGTTCGTCCAAATGTGAAGGGATATAATCCAATGAGCAAAGAGGGTGCAATCATTCTAGGTATTGGTGGCGACAACAGTATCAGTGGGCAAGGCACATTTTATGAAGGCGTCATGACTTCAGGCTATCCATCAGATGCCACAGAAAATGCCGTGCAAGACAATATTGTCGCCGCCAGATACGCCACAACATCTTTGACCAGTGGACCGGCTTTCAGCGTTGGATCCTCGGTCTCGCTCCGAGCAACCACAGCTGGGTACAATACACGCTACCTCGCCCATACCGGCGCCACTGTCAACAACCAGGTCGTCACATCGTCTAGCAGTACTGCTCTGAAGCAACAAGCCAGCTGGACAGTCCGTACCGGTCTTGCCAACAGCGCTTGCTTTTCTTTCGAATCGAGGGATACTCCAGGCAGCTTCATTCGTCACTACGACTTCATACTCAAGCTTAATGCCAATGATAACAGCAAAGCTTTCAAAGAGGACGCTACCTTCTGCCCACAGGCGGGCATTAGCGGCCAGTCCACCACTTCTATCAGAGCTTGGGGTTATCCGACGAGATACATACGTCATTACGATAGCGTTGGCTACATCTCCAGTAACGGTGGTGTTCATACCTTTGATGCTGCCGCATCTTTTAACGATGATGTAAGCTGGGCCTTGAGCACCGGTTTCGCTTGATTATATCATGGCACGGCTTTGCGCGCCATTTATAAATAGCTATCCAGGTGTATGATGCACAAGAGCATTTTTGCCCAAATGAGCGTCGAATTGACATCCTGTGGAAGATGGAAACGTCCGTCTAAGCGCTAAGAGCTCATTGTCTAGGTCATTCTGATTTTCTACTAGATACAATTACAGAAGTTAAGCACACTCGTAACTGGTCTCTTGCTAAGCTTCGTTGCCTATATGATCTTTTTTAGAACGCTCAAGGCTACCACTTATGAACGAGGGGACAGTAGTCATTTTTGGTACTATCTACGAGGAGAGAATCATGAAGAGGCTTTTCTATTGATCTGAAGCTGCGTGATGACGGCCTTGCCTACTTAAGCACCTATAATGGTAGCTGCCCAATCACGAATTGTACAAACGTTGATGAGGTATATTATGAACATGACGAATCGCATGATGTGAGACCCATTAGTTATTACGGACGAAAATCTTAGTCCGAGCGACATTGCCTAAGTCTTTGTGTTTGGGAGACACTCGGCTTTCGGTGCTGGGATCCGGCGCGGAACTTCCGCGGAGTTCATCCTTCATTCCGTCACCAATCGCCCAGCCGTTTAAGAGGACGACGCCTTTCTCAAACAACATCTTACAGCTGTCACTTCTATACTTTGCGATACTCATCCTGTCCTGCCATTTGCAGGATATTGACTCAATTACAAACTGAAGCTGTGAGGTTAGCGGACCTTTTGCTCCATGCACAAAGACATCCCTTCGGGATCTCGAAAACTAAATGCCGACACCAAGCCAGCGTCCGCGCAAGCGACTTCTACGTAAGGGACACTTCGCATGCGAACTATGTCGGTCGCGAAAACTTCGATGCGATCGACCGCTACCATGCACGAATTGCAGAACAAGAAACAAGATTTGTTGTGTCTACGAAAATGGTGCCGATTCGTTGAAACCGCACAAGGAGGACCTGGATGTTTCCACATCCCGCAGTCCAGCCACTATACTTGGCCATGCTGATCCGGCACGTGCTCGAAACTCCAATTCAGAGCCCGACCCTACAGCTGAGAGACCACATGCCTCTTTTCATGAAGATCTTCTCGCAGAGATTCAGACATTGCGGATGGCAACTCAAAAGCTGGAGCACCGAATTCTCCAAGATTCGACAACCCATCAGCCACCTGTTAGCGGCTTTATCGCCTTGCCTCAATCTAGTTGCCTGGGGAGCGCGACTGTTCTTCAAGCAGTTTCTGAAACCAAGCAAGTTGGCGATGTCGTAGCTCAGCTGCAGCGTGTTTCTATGGGTGCAAGTTCTCTTGATGTGAACTACAGCGAGGATCTTGTAGTCAAGATTGAACACATTCAGATCATACCCAATGCACCTGCCCGCATCTGGCATCAGAATAAGCTGCTTCCCTGTGTTTGGCTCCCATACCACGCTGAAGCTACGATACTCGTCGATCATTACATTGAACATCTCAGCTACATTCAACACGTCGTGCACCATCCCTCGATATCAGATGTGGTGAATGGACTATACCAGCAGGTTGATTTCGATGTACCTCTCGATCCGGGCTCTCTTCTTTTAGTACTCAGCATGATCGCTTCTGCGACGCATATATGGACGCTACCCGCCAGCGAGGGAAGCGAGCGTTCCCTGCTCTTGACATCAGTTCAAGTTAATGCGCAGACCTTCATGTGGGTCAAAGCCGCATATACGGTACTGAACGCAGTCCAAGATATGAGGCCAACCTTGAAGCTGATACAAGGCATCATCATTCTCTCCTTCATAATAGCCAACTTGGAAGGTGTTTCGATGCGATATCGATCTCTGATATCGACGGGACTCTTGTTAGGTCGTGAGATGAATTTGCATCGACTGGACGACAAGCCAGATATTTCTGCTACCAACATCGTGGAAGTCGAAGTTAGTCGGCGTGTTTGGTGGTATCTATCAGCAACAGACTGGTGAGTCACCTTCTTTAGACTGACATCCTCATTATAACTCAGCCCTAGGCTCCTGGCTGCGAGATACGGTGGTCCATGTGAGGGCGTGTACCAAAGCCACCCGTCTCACATGAGCATCAGGAAGCCCCAAAACCTCAATGATCTCGACTTAGTTGCGGATGGTGTTCTGATCGAACACCCTGAGTCAGAGCCCACCGACATGTCATATTTTCTGCAGCGTATTCGCTTGGCCGAAGTATCTCGCAGTATAGTGGACCAGAAAGTCTTCAGCATTGCTAGTGTTCGTGGTGGTGCTCATCTTGCAGGTATTGCAGCTATGGATCACAAATTAGAACAGCTGATTGACGACATGCCGGAGTTCTTCACACTAGGAGCTTACACGTTTGCAACCGAAGCGGCCGCAAGTAGAACCGCGTACATTCAAGCTTATATGCTGAATTCCCTCATCCACACTCAACGGTGCAAGCTACATCTGGCTTATCTTACATCAGAACCCGATATAAACTCTACTCACGTGGCCTCGCGCGATATTTGTCTCGATTCAGCAAGGCGCATCGTGCAGGCTGAATGTCAGCTTACGCGTTCTGGCCACCCTTTCTTGAGAGTTCGATTTAGACTTGCCGCAATACTCTATAGCGTCTTCACGGCCAGTATTGCGTTGCTGATGGACGCGTACATTCATCGACCTACTCAACTCGGTGTCGAAATATACTACGGCGACGTGGCTGATGCATTCAAGATCCTACAAGATGCAAGCGTTCACTCTCTAGCCGCTGCGAAGTTACTACAGTCATTGACGCAGATTGTCGCCAAACATCGTGACCGTACTCCACAGCCTGGGCAGCCATCCGGATTACACACATACGAAGATGGCGGAGATTTGCAGCAAGCACATGGGGGCTTGAGCGAGTTGCCGAATCCAAGTTCGATTGCGTTTCAAGCTCCGAGCGAATATGATCTTGGTGGCGCGCGGAGTGTTGGCCACAATTCTCTTCATGATGACACCGACTGGTATGACTTGTTCTCAGACCTCTCTTCATCATCCTCTTCTTTCTTCTAGCGGTTCGAGGGCTCCTTGATCAGCTTATACGGGCGCTGGCTATCTCCAATCCTGTGTCATCCCAATCTTATACGACGTGAGCTCCAGCAGGTGGCAGACCCTTTACCCAATCAGGATATTCTTGTGGAAACCGACACAGCCTTGGTTCACGTGGCAGTATATTGATCTCACAGGAGGCAACTGATGTCTCACACACTCAGCCGGTGATACTTCCGACAATCACTACCTATGCTGGCTACAGGAGCGCTTTCGCAAAACTAGATCAAGGCCCGATAGTTCGCATCGGAGCGTTGTGTTTCTTCAAACCACCAATCGCGCAATAGTCGGAGTCAGATCCAAAGCAGAAAATCAAAGAGGGTTCACCTAGTCGCAGATGCTCTACAAACGTGTCTCACATATAGCACCATGTTCATTATGTTCAGAGATCGAAAATCATTGCCTGATCGAACAATATACGTTAGATACAATCCTTAGGGATGACGTGGAAGGCGAGGGAGGATTTCCGCTTGCCTGGTTCGGCTTCAAGTGCGGGAGTGCGGGTGGCATGCATATGCTTGGGTCGTAAAACGTTTCACGGACCGTGGCCGCAAGCATCTGTAGGATCATTACGCATCAATGCCATCGTCAAGCGGATCTGGACAAGGATTATGTCCATAGTAGATCGATAATCCTCGCCCACGACGCTTATAAGCAGTAAGCAACCGCCAAGAATGCGCCTTCCACATGAGTGGAGGACGTCAGTCTTTATCGACTCTGATTCGCACGTTGGTGACCCTGTGGCATATTTAGGCGCTCGGTTATCAAGAGGAAGGACCACCTCCAGGCTGGGCAGTCAGATAAGCGTGTCCAGAACGTTCAGGGATCATACTGGAGAAAATATCTTGCGGCGCCAGTTCTGTTCGGAGATTGGAACTCGCGGAGCAGTTCCTCTCGGCGTATGCATGACCCCCCAAATACGGCCCACTCTATTCCAACCGTCCGTATGCTGGCTGCCTTGTTCCGCGTTCGCAATGTGATTCGGTTGTAGATGAGGGTTGCCTCCAAGTTAAGCGAACTGCAACGCAGAATGGAGCCATGCTGACACTGCGCCGACATGTTCCCTGTACATTCTGCAGAGTCGACAGCATGCATGAGATCCCTCAAGCTGAACGGCTTGCTTTGCTACACACAAATGAATAACATCTGCACTAGTAGGGTCTGCGCTCCCATCAAAGTGGTCACAACCTTCTCAACGTTGTCGTACTAATACTGAGGGGTGGCTTTAGTTTCGTACATCCCATTGTCGGGACCACCCTAGGAAAACACACCATTCAGAGCGCACGTGTCTTTTCGTCCCCTTGACAGTGATCATCAAATCGCCATGTCCGCACAACCACGTCGACAGCAATCGGGTATCGCAGTAAGGCACGATCCATGAAACCTGTCACCCACGTCAAGGTCCCACCATCTTTTGCTACTAATTACCAAATCAGTGCGAAGAGTGCCGACGCAAACGCATACGGTGCGATAGAGGGAGACCGCAATGTCTAGCCTGTGCGACTTCTGGAGTAAGCTGTGTAGTCCGAGATAATTGTCCGCCGCGAGGTCCAAAGAAGGGATACCTTCAGACATTGCAAAAGAGAATTGGTAAGACCTACCCTGATCGGTAAGATACTCCGATTCTTGGGCTTATCAAAGTTGTGCGATCATAGAGGATCTTCAAAATCGATTGGAACATCAATCAGAGCCTACCGGTTCACATGCAGAATTGCGCATTACATCACCCGCCGAAGAGGAAACAGACATCTACAATGCGGAGGAGAAGGAGAAGGACAGTATCGTGGTGATACATGAAATTCAACAAACTCCGGATACTACGCCCATGGTGACAGGACAATGGCAGGGATCGATGGCATCTGATATGATAATGGAACCCGGGCCCTGGGAGTTTATGGACCATGCGTTCGAAAACCTGCCCTTCACAGGTCTTGAATCATATCAAAGTCCGCTACAGATGAAAATAAATTCCGACCTGATCATCACACCCATGATGCATAACGATCTGTAAGTTAGGCGTCGCAAGACATGTTCTTTACCAGTCGTGTTAACTTTCACCCAGAGATCAACTGTTCTTCGATCGAGCTTACATGTTTGCACCAATACTGCAGGCCCACCGCTATCGCTCTTGGTCGCAACAGCCGAGCAAGAGCAAGCAGCAGATCTGCTTGCAACATGCCATGTGGACACTGGCTTCGTCACTTTCCAGTCAATTCCAGATAGCGGTACGGCAGTTGTACGACGAAACCCGCCAGCTTCTCCACACACTTGAGCATGACGATCCTTATCACCAGATATCCCTTGAGCAGACGCAGGCGTGGTTGTTGCTTGCTCTGTACGAGTTGACGAACGAAGATTATCATAGAGGGATGATATCTGTAGGCAGAGCATTGCGCTTCTCTCAGATGATGAGATTGTATGATGTCGATGCACCACAAGGCTTGCCAACTGCACAATCTCCCGGACAAGATGCAGGGCAGTATGGTCTTGTCGAACAGGCTACGGATGACTGGATCGGTGTTGAGACGAAGAGGCGAACGTTCTGGCTGGCATATATCATCGAGCGCTTTACAAGTATGGTGGATGGACTACACTTGTTCTTCAATGAACAAATGGTGCGTGCAATACGGTACCCTTCTTTCAAGAGCAGCGTTAACATGTCTTGCACCATAGATCCGCACACGCTTACCTGCATCCGAAGCTGATTTCGCAAGCGGACGTGGGGCAGACATGCCCTTCCTCGCTGATATGATCTCTGTCATCGATCTCGAATGGCCTAAAGACGACCTGTCTACCTTCACCGAGACTGTTGTTGGCGCGACCATGTGTGGGCGTGTGTTGGAACACAAACAACGACCTGCCGCGCGGACGCGCGACACCACATACGAGTTTTGCAGGCGGCATCGATCGCTCAGCGCGTTGTTGGCTCAGCGGATGAAGATCCTAAGCATGTTTTCTTCGCTCGAGTATTTGAACCCCGTCCTCACCTTCACTGCGCTCACGGCTCATATCTCCGTGCTCATGCTGTACGACTTCATCGAATCGAATCCGTTGGGAACGGAGGCGCAAGCTACTCAGCTGACAAAGGCATTGTATACGGAACATCATCAGCAATCGCTCGATGCAGTGGTGGATACTGCAACACTGGTTGCTGTGCTTGGTCAGCATTTCCAGGTATGTATCGATGGCCAGTTCCACCCCTACTGGGAATGATCCGACTAACAAGGTCTCTTTCACAGACACATCCTCTAACTCCTGTACTTCTTCTTGCGGGTGCCAAGTTTGCTCGCGCTCATCCAGACCTGAACGATGCCTACAACAAACTCATGCCGTGTATTGTCACCACATTGCAGACCTCAGCCGAGTCAAATCGGATGGCACAGGTCTTTCTGCAACAATTGGGGCCGCCGAACGAGGTAATGGGGGTCGCGCGGATGGACCAATCGAGTTGAGATAGAGTTGGTCGTTGTATTTCGATAGTTCAGTGCATGGTGTACGGTTTGTCTATTTCGGGGAGTTTTGATGACCATTTTGTGAATAGGTGTTGAATTTTCATGATTTAGTGCGGCTTTATAGAATACTACGAGTTGCAGACACAAGTGAGCTATATACTCGAAGTGCGACACAGTAATGATGCATGTACCCGACACGAAAGGCTAGTTAATGCACAAGATCGAGATCTCAAAGGTCTGGGTCAGTTGGTGTATGTACGAGATCGAGATCGACACCGACCTCATAAGGTGGGATTGGCCACGGAACACTGGTTTACCCGAATATTATTGGCATCGCCGATGGTCTATCTATAGTCGAGGGTCAGCTTCGATACTATTGCAATTACTTGCCCATGAACGGCCATGAAGGAAAGACATCGGATACGCATTGGCTGGTTAGAACTGCGACCAGCGGTAAGTCGACGATGTACACGGAGGATTTGTCACGTGGGAGTGATTGTTTAAATGACCATGTGTGACAGCGACGACGACAACAAATTCTTAAAGAGGTTGGACTTATTCGCAATGATTGATTTCAACAAGACGATTCTAGAATTACATGGGCTACAGATGGACTCCAACCTCCAAAAACTACCGCTGTCTATACAGAAAGATCGTGAAAAGTGGCGAAGAAGGCCAAAGAGTGCCAAAAGGTATGATCAAGCAAAGAAAGAAAGCCGTCATCAAAGAATGAACAGTCCCCAACAACAATCATCAGAAACACCCTCATTCAGCCGCCTCGAGATGCCGGCTCTTCTCCGCGACAGTACTTGCCAACGCGGCCAAAGAGCCAATCTGCAGTATATCGAAGATAGAAATGTCCGCAGCAGCCTGCAGAACCAACATGTTTCGCAGCTCCACCGCAATCAATGAATCCACCCCATAATGGGCCGGAGGCTTACTCAGATCGATCTCAGCGACCGGGGTCATGAAGATGTCAGCGAGCTTAGCAGCGATTGCAGTGCCAATGAGCTGCGCCCCTTCCTGGCGGTCTCCCGCTTCCGTCAGCTGTGCTGCAAGCGATGCGCCGCCGCCTTCGCCTTGAGCTGCTCCGGCCCGCGACGCCTTGGTACGGGGCCGCAGGGCCAAGAAGCGGGCGTCGCGGCCCAGCTGCGAGCGACCGTTCACATCCCACTGTGGACCAGGTGTGGAATTTAGGCCAACAATGATCTGTGAGCTCCTTCCAAGAGGGTGGAGGACGGCAGCGTTGAGAGCTCGGAGCACAATGTCTTCGTCCAGCATGGTAAAGTCACCATCCTTGCGGAGGCGTTCAGCCACCTTGGCGGTCTTCGAGACAAAACCAATGTCAGATATGGGTCCGAGATCGATAGCAACGCCCGGCAGGCCACGCGACTGACGCCAACGAGCCATTGCGTCCTCGTATGACCCACCTGCGGCGTAATTTGTCTGCGACATAATGCCGACGATGCCAGAAACGGAGGAAAGCATGACGAAGAAGTCGAGCGAGTCTCGCTGCGAGAACTCGGTGTGGAGATTCCATGTGCCATCGAGCTTGGGTCGCAGGCCTTCGTGCCACTCTGCTAGTGTCATTTGCTCAAATATGGCATCGCGCAACAACATGGCGCCCTGCACGACACCACGAACAGGAGGAAGACCGGCGTCCTCGCACGTACGGAGGGCGATAGCCAGCTCGCTGGCGAGAGAAACGTCGCAACTAACAGGCATGACGCGGCAGCCCATATTGCGTAGTTCTTGCACGAACAAAGCGCCGTCTGTGTGCTGGTTCTTCTCGAGGTCTAGATCTCCTGCGCTGCGAGACAAGAGGATGAGGTTCCTTGCACCATGATCCACAAGCCAATGTGCAATGGACCGACCAATGCCACCGACGCCACCAACAACGAGATATGTTGCGTCGGGTCGCAGTTGCTGACGAGGGGTAGCGCCTGTAGGGCGAGGGACTACATGCACCTGTTCGTCAGATCCAGCAAGCAACACCACCTTCCCCATATGGTTGCCTGACTGTACAGATTGGAAAGCAGTTTGAACTTCCCGCATGGAATGCAATGTAATAGGCTGTATCGGCCTCAATGCCCGCGTGTTGATGAGACCTATCATCTCGCCAAGCATGTGAGCCACGTGGGGCCCGCGACGGCTTAGGATAGTCGTAATATCCAACGTGACCATTGAGATGCCACGAGAGAATGACTCGAGAGCAATCAGACTGTTCGCCTCCATGTCTCTCTTTCCAATGTCGACCAAATAACCTAGAGGCGCAATGGCGTCGAGACTAGCTTGCAAGAGCGTGCTAGGTAGAGTGTTGAGCACAACATCGACACCACGCCCATCGGTTACTCGTAGGATGGCTTCCTTGAACGATGCGTTTCGGCTGCTAAAGATGCGTTTGGCAGGGATGTCGTACTGCTGTTGGATGAAGTCTCGCTTTTCTTTCGTACCGGCGGTTGCATAGATATCAGTCACACCTAGATGCTTTGCCAACATGATTGCAGCCTGGCCAATGGACCCAGAAGCGGCATGAACAAGTAGAGACTGCCCAGGCGCCATGTGTGCCGTGTCGTAGAGTCCAGAGTAGGCAAGGGTGAACGCCAAAGGAAGAGTCGCGGCCTGCTGCAAGTCCATGTTGTCGGGGACTCGAACTACACTATGCCACGGAACACGAACAGAACTGGCGAAGGATGAGCCCACAGAAAGCGCCATTACACGGTCGCCAATGCTGAAACCCTTGGCTTGTGCCTCAGATCCAGCGCCGGTGACGATTCCTGCGCACTCAAAGCCCATAGATTGATCTTTGAGTTGGCCCATTGCAGCCATGACATCGCGCGAGCAAAGTCCGTAAGCTTGCGGTCTGATTTCAACCAGATCAAGAGTCGATAGCTCTGGGCTCGAGGATCTGGTTTCATCGACGTAGGCCAATGTATCGATATGTCCGGGAATGCCAACCTCCAATCGCAGTGGCCTTTCTTTCTGGAATAAAGGTCCCAATGGAATATTTGCGGCCGCATCAGTGTGTTTCCCATCGTCCTTGTATGTATGAGGCGCTTCTCCCCAGCTTGGCTCGAGTCGGCCGACCACCATGTCATTGTATTGCCCGTCTTTGTAGACACGCGGGATAAGTAAGACGCCATCGCGCTCAGCATACTCGAACTCAGTGGCTTCGTTGCTGTTCTCCGCGTAACCAAAACCTTGCTCCATAACGTGAACGATGGTTGAGACGGTGGCGTCGGCGTTCGAGCTTGTCGGGTCAAGATCAAGAGAGAGGTAGCGGCGCCCATTGTATTCGTTGCGTAACACGCGGAGGAAACCTTGGCTAACGGCCTGGTCAGGACATTCGTTGTTAACTGCCCCACCGCTCGTGATCCAGAGGAGGCCATTGCATTGTGTGACCATGGCGCGGATGCCTTCCATGCTCACTGCATCAAGATTTGCGAGCATCGGGTCGCTCATCTCACCTAAGAAGACGCAGATCTTGGACTTGTATGTGTCGACGTCACTTTCTTCAAGAACAATATGCTCGACAGAGATAGCTCCAACGTTCTTGAGAGCTTCTGAAAGTGTCTCAATAAAAGCTGGTGTTGAGGGTGTCTTGCTGCTGGAGACAATAGCGAAAGTCTCTCTAGCATTGGATTTTCCCAAGTCAGGCTTGACAATTTCTGGAACAGGCACTGTGGACATGACGATCTTGTTGGTTCGTGTACTTGAAGTCTCGGAGTCGTACACTTCAACATCAATGCCATTGAAACCCGCATCTTGGAGTGCTTTCTCATGTACGATCTCGTTGATCTCGCCTTGGACCGACTCTGCTAAGAGCAAAGTACCACCTGGAACCAACAAAGAGCGTACATTAGACAGGGCATCTGACACGCTCTTCACTGTGTTAATAGTATGAGGGGCGACAATAATGTCGTAGCTCTCTGCTGCTAGCTTCTGCTTGTTCGGGCTTTGCTCGGTGTCGAACTGGCTAAACTCGAGTTGTTCTTCCCAGTCACTGAGTTGAGAGCGTGTTTGTTCCAGAGACTCTGGGGACGGCTCCGTGATTTGCCAGCTCGCTGACAAAGGCATGTCAGCTGTACCGAATGTTTCCAACAAGAGTCTTGTAGCAGGGTCGCTCATGCCGTTACCAACGACGAGGATTCTGCCTATGGGTTTCTTGTGCGCAACATGGTGCAACAGCGTGGAGAGCTGCGAGGTAACCGAGTCCAGGGCAGTCAGTTGCTTCTTAATCTGTTCGATGGCCATGGGCTGACGGATAGAGAGGTCAGGTCTCCAAATGAGCTTGCTGCAAACCTCTTGCAGCCACTTGCTGGTGGCGGCTGTGCTGCCTTTAAGAGCTGCGTCCTGGCGCGCTGTTGCACCACTACCACGCCCCAACGAAGCGCACTCAAGGGCCTGTATCTGTAGTACCATGGTGTTTTCTTGCTCATCTACAACAGAAACATCAACAACCCCACTGCGGAGGTCATCTTTGAGCAACGATGTATCGCAACTCAGCGTCCGACCATTCTCATTGCTGATATTGCTCGAGACCCACATTGATGCGATAGATCTTGGCAACTTGGGATCCTCTTGTAATGCTCCAACACTTGGCAGTGCAGAGTAAAAGGCCACGACAATGGCATCGAGCGTGATTGGGTGCAACAATGTATCCTGAGCTGCAGTTACTGGGTCTGTGTCTGAGGATGCTTCGTGCCTGATGGTTATATCGCATAACGATCTTGCTTCTCTTCCATCTTGAACGATGTTTGTTGTGTTTTGAAACAAAGGACCGTGGTAGATGCCTCGTGCCCGCAGGTTAGCGAACAGATCCTGTGGGTCCTTGTTGCGTGTGTAGATAGATAAGGGTCGGCGCTCTACGGACTTGGTGGCTGTTATTTCTCGCTCGACCATGATCATTCCCTGGGAATGCAGCGTCCATTTGTTATCCAGCGTGACTGAGGATACTTCAAAGCGTCGCCAACCACGTTCGCCTGCTTCTCGCTCCGGCACATCGCGAAGAGTGGTACGGATTTCAGCACCGTCGGAGTTGTCTGGCACGATCAAAGCGAACAGGAACTTGATGTCGCGCAAGCGGAAACCTGAGATGCTGCCTGACGTCTTACTGGGGGCGCGGTTCTGCTCTAACTGCTTTGCGGCCTCAATTGCGAGGCATATGTATCCTGCACCTGGGTACAGTATGCTCCCTTGAATCATATGGTCGCGGATCCATGGTGTTTCGGATACACGTAACATGCGACGCCACACAGCTGAGCTGGGATCGTTGCCTGGAATGGGCATACCCAACAGCTCATGGGGAGGTTGAGCGCGTTCACGAATAGCCCGATTTACTCTTGCTTCTTGGAAGTGACGCATCGTGTGATTCCATGGGTATGAAGGCAGATCGGTCAAGACGTCGGTGGTGTCGTCTTCATCCGTCGAATCCGGGAAATTTATCTGACTCATGACGAGGGGTTGACCTTGATGGAGCAGGTTGATGGCGGCAGCTCTCATGCAATCACCTGCGTGCTCATTACGCACCAAGCAGCCCATATACGGAAGGTCAATTCCTTCGAACTCTGGTAGTGCAAGAATCTCCTTGATGGGGCCGCCAAGTGCAGTATGAGGACCTACTTCGAGAAGAACGTCGACACTTCTGCCCGTCGGATCTTCGAGATCACCAAGGACCATATCAGTGAAAGCATCGACGAACTCAACTGGCTGCACCAAACTGCCAACCCAATGATCAGGACTGGCAATCTCTTTGGAGCTGGTAACTCTGCCACCGGTGACGGCAGATGAGAATTTGACCTGGAGTTCTTCGGGATCCTCATGCAATGCCTTGTTGTTGGTCTTCACAACATCGCGAGCCATCTCCTTTCGCAACCTCTCTCGGTAGAGCTCGGAGAAGGTTAGCATATGATGGGAGTGGTAAGCTTGTTGAACTTTGAGGCGGCGCGCGAAAACACCATCCTGCTCGCAAAGGTCTTCCATCTCTTGCACGGCATCGGAATCACCAGATATGGTCACACTTTGAGGGCTGTTGACGCATGCAATTCCGGCTCCTCCATTCACCTTGCTTAGCCTGTCGAGGTAGACTTGCACGTCCTCTGCGCCCAGACCTACCGCTGCCATAGCACCCTTTGGGGCGCCGGCTGGACGTAAAGAATCGTCAGCGGCGAGAGCAGCGCGATGGTAGGCTGTCGCCATAGCTTGACGATGTGTAATAGCGCCGACAGCATATGCTGCTGCTATCTCGCCTGAAGAATGACTGGTGACAGCCGTCGGCTTGATACCCCATGCTTCGAGCAAGCGGACAAGAGCGATTTGCAAGGCCACGCATACGGGAATACTGATGGTGGTGCTATGAACCTTGGTCGTCTTTGCGTCCCGGTTCAGCTCTTCGAAGAGTGACCAGTCAGCACCGAGATCATGCAGGTATGCATCAGCCTCCTCGATAGACTGGCGAAATACCGGGTATGAGTCTAGTAGCTCACGACCCATGGCATTCCACTGCGCACCTTGGCCTAAGATTCGAATCAGAAATTAGTGACATATTCTGAGTAGGCGATTCAACTTTTACGTACCTGTGAAGACCATACCAATACGTGGAACCTCAGAAGGATTGCGACGAGGCTTGAAGCGAGGCGATTCGAAAGCTTGGATGGCAGAATCGAGGGTCCCGTCACTCTCGATACGCACCTGGTGCGCTGCAATCCACTGGAATTTGGTCCGGCGCTCGCTCAGGGTATAGCTGAGTTGGCGAAGTAGTTGCTCAGATGCTTGCCGCGCCAATGACCTATGCTTTTCCAGATATAGCTTGAGGTCTGAGACCGCTTGTTGACAGCCTCGCTCGTCGCGAGCACTGACGAGTAGTACCTTGGTGTTATCCGTGGTACTAAGGCTACTGTGCTTTCCGTTCGTCAAAACATTTCCGTTGGAAGTCTTGTTCAATCCATCGGCACGCGGATCAAGGTCTGGTGTGTCAACCCAGGCATCGGCGCTCTCCAGAATGACGTGAGCATTTGTTCCTCCATAGCCAAAATTGTTGACTGATAGTCTCTTGGGGCCATTCGTCAAGCTCTGAGGCCACGGCTGCATTTCGGTTACGATTTTCAGGCGCCACTCGTCGAGCTTGAGTTTGGGGTTTGGCTTTTCGAAGTTCACTGAAGGTGGGATCAAGCCCTTCTCAAGACACAAAACACCTTTGATGATCGCGGCAAGACCAGAAGCGGCTTCTGTGTGACCGACATTGGTCTTGACGGACCCAATTCGTAGGTAATTCGCCTCATCTTCTCGACCTTCTCCGTCCGCGAAGATGGCCGCCATGGCGCTTGCCTCGATCGGATCTCCCGCTGGAGTACCTGTACCATGAGCCTCGAAATACTGAGTCCCGCGGGGATCGAGACCAGCTCGAGTATAACATTCGCGCATGAGAGCCACCTGAGCATCGCCAGATGGTGTTGTGATTGTGTCTGTCTTGCCGTCTTGATTCACACCTGTTTCTCGAATGCTAAGATCCAGGTACGATATTAGCAATGTTCATGATATATGGGAATAGTGATGCTGGGTAGATGTGTCCGCCTCTGCACACATGCGACGATGTCAAGCTGACATGGCTTGACTCGTCTCATCTACTTCGCGTAATTTACTCACACTGCACGTATAGGGTCGTTTGCAGCCAAAGCATCCGAAAGACGCTTTATGATGACAGTCCCCACACCCTCACCTCTGCCATACCCATTACCTCGCGAGTCAAAGGCATATGATCTGCCATCTGGCGAGAGCATACCGAGCGAACCAATCGCTTTGAATGTGTCGGGGTTCAGCATTACATTCGCTCCCGTTACCACAGACATGTCAGCCTCGCGGTTGCGCAACGTTTGTATTGCCTGGTGCAGCGCCACTAGGGTAGTGGAGCATCCTGTCTCCAATGTCATGCTGGCGCCACGGAAGTCGAAAAAATGTGAAATTCGGTTCGACGACATTGGCGACCATGTTCCAACTACATTAAAGCGTGGTAGCCTGTCTTCGTCTCTTATCATGCCGTCTTGGTAGTCATGTGTGAAGACACCTGCGAACACAGAAGTCTGAGAGCCCATCACCTGTGGAAGTGATAGACCAGCTGCATGATTGTCAGATCATCTCGTTCTATGTAGACAATAAAACCTGGTCACGAACCATTTTCGAGTGCCTCGTATGTCGATTCGAGCTGCAGCCGGAATTGTGGGTCGACTACTTGCGCCATCTCGGCTGAGTAGTTGAAGAATGCCGCATCAAAGGCTGCAACATCTTCGTCGATAAAATGCCCGCCCTTTACATGTGTCTGGATATTTTCTTAGTTCTTTCAAAAATCCTTCTGCAACTTTGCATATTTACATACCGTGCTGGTCCTCTCGTGGTTGTGATGGTAGATTCCTTTGAGGTCATAACGGTCTACAGGGATCTCGCTCCATCCCGTCTTCCCGGCAGCCATGAGATCCCAGAGCTTGTCTGGATTGCTCGCACCTCCAGAAAACTTGCAACTCATGCCAATAATGGCAATAGGCTCAGTTGCCCACTCGCT
Organism: Phaeosphaeria sp. MPI-PUGE-AT-0046c; assembly: GCA_020747045.1. Classification (NCBI taxonomy): domain Eukaryota; kingdom Fungi; phylum Ascomycota; class Dothideomycetes; order Pleosporales; family Phaeosphaeriaceae; genus Phaeosphaeria; species Phaeosphaeria sp. MPI-PUGE-AT-0046c. Next base: position 1,778,273 of record JAGTJN010000002.1, on the reverse strand, counting down.
GTTGTCGGCTTCCATTGTGTCGAGATTGTTTGACTCTATCGAGCCTTAGGTACCCACGGTGATTATGGTTAGGATGAGGATGATTGGACAAGTTGAATAGTATATTGGGTATCGACGAAAGCTGATGAGCGATTGTTGCAAGAAGCACGTTCTTGTGGTAAACATAGCACGCGCGACTGTTCATAATTAAACAAACACCGTAAAGGATCAGGATCATTGTGCCTCCGTTTAGGCCCTCGCTGTGGCATCGTAGGCTCTCTGAGCATGGAGTAAGACGCGAACTAGATCCACTCCGTGGTACCATGGACGATACAATCATGCGGAACCCGACCAGCCACTCCTGGAGGCTACATTCAGCGTATCGAGCTGGGCGCAATCGCCAGGCAGAGTCCAATCAGCACCAGGATCGCATTCGTTGAGCCAGGGAGATATCCGCAACAAAGAAACTCCGGTGCGACAATTTTACTCCATATAGCCGCCGTTGCAAATGCGCGTCGGCCGCCATTATCTTCGATCTTGGGGACAGATCTAATATGCAGAGCGATTATGCGTGACGCTTTCGAAACGTGTGGGAAGCCGTGAGTATTGGGTGTAGAGGTGCTCAAACCTTCACCCAACGTATTCCCAAGCTTCGGAATAGCTACGCGCTAGGGCAGACCGGTCGAGCACTAGTCCCAATTCGGCAGGGGTGTTAGGCATAATTGGGAGATCCCTTGTCCTCTGTCACACCTACTCGTCATACGACCTATTGGTTTTGGGTCAATACTGCCCTCCCCCCAACTCGCGACTCTCTCTAGATCTATCTGCAAACTAACAGTCTTTGGATTTTTACCTTTCGACTGCAAATACTTACCATATCACATCTCCGCCACAATCAAACACACCAAAGTCATTGCTTTTTCAACGATCCAATACGAAATATCGTCCCAAGCTCGCGTCAAGGCATGCAGTCTACGGAGGAGCCTGGCGTTCCTGTCCACTCCGTTGATGCGCATTTAGAAGAGGAGGAAGAAGAAGATGAGAGCAAATATCCAACCGGCGTCGCGCTTTGGGCCGTTTTAGTGCCAGTCACGATCGGGTACTTCCTCTATTTTCTCGACACATGTATTGTTGCTACAGCGTCGCCTGCTATCACTTTGCGCTTCGACTCGCTCATCGACATTGGCTGGTATGGTGGCGCATACCAACTCGGTAATTCGGCTGTGAGGCCGTTGACTGGCAAAATGTACAGTCACTTCAATACCAAGGTACGTCTCTCCGACATTCCATACACTGCAGACTTGGTTCGAAGTAACATATAGTCTTTTCAGTGCTAATGACTGCCTAAGTGGACATATCTCGCCTTTTTCTTCCTCTTTGAACTTGGCTCTCTCATTTGCGGCGCAGCAGTTTCCTCGCCTATGTTCATTCTTGGCAGAGCCATCGCAGGCGCAGGAGCTGCAGGTATCGGGACTGGTGCCTTGGTAATCATCTCATGCGTGTTGCCAGTCAGGAAGCAAGCTAAGGCTTTGGGAATGAATATGGGTGTTGGCCAGCTGGGCGTCGCCTTGGGTCCGATATTGGGTGGTGTCTTCACCGAATATGTCTCATGGCGCTGGTGTGAGTATTCACATATTGGAAGATACTAGAGTACGACTAATCTTGCGCGAAGGCTTCTACATCAATCTTCCTCTCGGCGGTGCCTTCGTTGCTCTGCTCCTCTTTTCACGAATTCCCGAGGCCACCGTCAAAGAACCGCCTCTAAAGGTTCTCGGTACTGCAATCAAATCTCTGGATCTTGTTGGGTTCGCGCTCGTTAGCCCCGCCTCCATAATGTTTTTGCTTGGCCTACAGTACGGCGGCACTATATATCCCTGGACTCATTCGGTAGTCATTGGCCTCATCGTCGGTGGCATCGCTACATTTGCAGTTTTCCTGGTATGGGAAACCTACCAGGGTGACGCAGCTATGATCCCGATGGCACTCCTGAAGAAGCGGATTATCTGGTGTGCAGCGGCAACCTTGTTCTTTTTGCTCGGCTCCATTCTCACAGCGGAGTACTATCTTGCGATGTTCTTCCAGACCGTGAAGGGAAATACACCCTTAGAAAGTGGTATACATATTCTACCGGCGACGTTGGGGCTGGCAGTATTCGCAATCACAGCCGGAGTATTGAGTAAGAAAATATTCACTACACCCATGAGACTAGGCCTCGGATCTCGATTTCGTAACTGTAGCTAACATATTTTGCTAGGCGAGAAGCTGGGTTACTATTTGCCATGGAATCTGGGAGGCGCAGCCCTGTCCGCCATCGGATACGGCCTTATGTCAACTTTTAAACCCGGGACCGCGGCGCCAAGATGGATTGGCTACCAGGTGCTCTATGGTATTGGCAGTGGTGCCATGGTATCGATGGTAAGCAGTTCATCTAGTCCCCTTTTTATTGGAATCAAATCCTTGGGAACCCAATGAATCACTCGCTGACATCGCATGCTACTATCAGCCATATGTAGCAGTTCAAAACTGTGTGCCGACCGCACAGATTCCAATCGCCATGACGCTCGTCCTCTTTTGTCAGGATATTGGAGCAGCCACATGGCTTGTAGCAGCGAACGCCATATTCAACAACGGCCTCCAGCGACAACTGGAGCAGCGCAGCAGTGAGATCGGAATCGACCCCGCCTTCATTGTTGGTGCAGGCGCGACCTCCATTCGTGAAATGTTGCAGGGTGATCGCCTCGCAGCTGCACTTGAGTGCTACACAGGTGCCATCACCCAGGTCATGTATCTCGGGATCGCGCTCTGTTGCGCCACCTTTGTTTTCGCCACTGGTACGGGCTGGAAGGATATCAGAGTCCCCAAGAACTTGAACACCATCAAAACTTCGCCGTCCGAGTCGTCTGGAATTGCCCCGTTGACCAACGAGAAACCCATCGACACTCCGGAACAGCTGGTATCGCCACCTAACTCGTCAGTGACTACACCATTGACGGAAGACGAGAAGCCAGTTACCGCAAATAAGCAGACTATCTTGTAAATACGCATGTTGACACGCATCCATCGTGTGAAAGAGATGTTCAGGATGGAGAATGTTACCTTTGACCTGGTAGCTTTGGGGATGATGTAAAGATCGGGCTGTAATAAGTTGAATTTGGAGCCACCGTTGCTTTTAGGCAACAAATTTTGTTTCTGATCGTATATTGGCTACGTACATGAATTTGGTGCGTCAAGTTGTTTAGATACCCCACTGATGTCTTTTACATGAGCAAATAAGCATATAGATCATTTGAAGCCAATGGCAAGGACATTGATATCGCAATTGTGCTCGTCGACTTGGCAGCATTCCTTTGAGCTTAATATTGTTGAGCATCTTCAACAGGCTTAAAATGATAGAATAAAGCATCAATATCTTTTCCGCCTTCATCGATGAACCACGTGCTGTAGCATAAATACTGCACAATGAGATATATGAGCTATCAGCCCTCCAAGTGAGTGTAGACAAGAATACTTGAGTACACTACCTATCAATATTCTAGCTATCACCCGAGGTTAAACATTGGCTAGACTGACTCGGTCTGAAGTTCATTGCAAGGATGTATGTTTCGTAAACGCGTGTTGCGCATTTAACTAAACTCCAACACAATGTAGACGAGTAAGGTTGCAACATGCCGGTCTACAAATCTGTACGGGATTACGATATATGACGCGTACACTTGACATTACATAAATCGTACATCCCTAGATAAGTACGCATGGTGGTGCCCCAGACCGCGCATACTTTTCTGCGGAGTCGATCAAAACTCCGTGCTGGTACGAAGCGGGCGTACATCACTCCACGCGAGTTTGTCCGAAATGTACCAGCTCACAACCAATTGAGTTCGAAAACGTAGAGTCGGTAATTAGAAACGAGTTTATTATTCTGACATTGTACCAGTCTTCGTACGATTCCTGCTGCTCAAACATGAGGTAGATCCCCCACGGCCTCCTTGATAAGCCATGGGCATTAATACACCTCTCAGCTGCTGACCCAGAGGAATGGAGTTTCTTCCACTCATCCTTGCAAGTATGACATAGATTGCAGGCATGTTTCAGCAGGCGGTGAAGCCTGTGAGCTGACATCAAAGGATCCCATAGCTCAGGAGCCAAGAGGTACAAAGGCTCCTGTAATACTACCGCCAATCTCCAGTTCCCCGTACAATTCCAAAAGCCAAGACGATGACTACAATTACATCGACCGTTGCCTCTGATGAAGCGCGGATGCCTGTCAAGGAACTTGCTCCAAAGACGTTTCTCGAAGCAGTGAAAAGTCGTCGCAGCATTTACAACATTAACAAGGATGTGCCAATCTCTGATGAGAAGATCATAGAGATCACGAAGCAGATTGTTCTTCACGTCCCTTCAGCGTTCAATTCCCAATCGACACGTATTGTCCTTTTGCTTGGGAAGGAGCATGATACGTTCTGGGACTATGCACTCGAAGTGCTGAAGCCTATAGTACCGGAGGCTCAGTTTTGTAGTACTGAGAAGCGAATAGCAGGCTTCAAGGCTGGGCATGGCACTGTAAGTCAAGTCTTCAACTCTCAGCCATACGCTACATGCTGTATTCGTCTTTGAAAGCACCATCTTCATGATGTACGCATGTTACCTTGCCTCCCAATATGTTTCACACCATGTACTATGGTCCTCCGCATGGTACACCCTCCGCCTTTATTTCTCACCTTTGCATAAATCGCATCACATCCTCGCCCCTCGTCCGATTCAAGACCACCTCCCACCTACTCCCAACTAACCTATCCACCCCACCAGGCCCTCTTCCTCGAAGACCCAGCTCCTGTATCCTCCTTACGCAGATCCTTCCCCATCTTCGCCCACCACTTCGGCGACTGGTCCGAGCACGCGTCCGCCATGCACCAATACGCCTTGTGGACTGCTCTCGAGGAGGAAGGACTCGGCGCCAGCTTGCAGCACTACAACCCGATCATCGACAGTAAGGCGCAGGTGCATTGGGATATTCCTGTGGATTGGAAGTTGAGGGCGCAGTTGGTGTTTGGGGGGAAGGGGGGAGAGCCGGGGGAGAAGAAGTACGGGGATGTGGAGGGGCGGAGGTTGTTTGTGCATGGGGAACAGGTGTGAGGTTGTTGTGGGTCGGCGTGGATGTTAATGCGTAGTGGGGCAACGTTTTTGGGAAGGGGGACTGTGGTGGTGGGTAAGCTGGGGATACCGAGTGTGTGGTATACAGCACTGAGGAGACTTTCAGGGGAGATGCTAGCACTCTCGTATGTCAAGGTAATGTGGGGAAGGGAAATGGAGCTGTATCGCGCAATTGGATCTAAGCTGTCTATCTTACGTTCGCCGTGCTCCACATAACAGTCTCTCCACACTTACCCTATTGCGCTTTTACCGCCCCCATGCTAAAGGAAATCAAGTTTCTTCACGAACTTACAATACGTTACCAAGGTACTCTTGCCGGTGAGCCTGATGTTCCGGGATTGCACTCTTTGCAGCCTAGCCCGGCTGGCAACTATTGCCCCAATCCGGAAAATGGGCCACACGACGGCGTCAGCACTACGTTTTGGCAGCTCAGCCACATGTGTGATGAGCAACATGTCACAGAATATAAGTAATGGCAATAGCCCAATAGTTCGATGCATGTTTTGCAAGGCAAATGGCGCGCCGGGAGGATGGAACTTCTGGAAATCATTGGATGACGAGCAGCGTAACGGCAGTTTTGACGAAACCTGGATGCATGGCTCAAGCAACCTCGAGATCTGAGTGGACACTCGTACAGTCATTCAATTGAGCAGCTGGGAGGGTGAGGACATTGCCGACATTCGAAGGTTGCGCAAGAGAGCACGTGGGGATAATGGAAGAGCTGGAAGTCGAGGAAACACAAAGGATGCTATTTTTCTTACGGGTCACAAACGCGCCAGCACAACAGGATTCGAAGAACCTAAGCGGACTACGCCAACTTACCTGATAGCTCTCGCAGGCTTCCTTCGGTGACAATCGATACCGACCTCGATATGGAGAACATAACGGATCTGCAGTGGATGGGTTTGTGCTTGTCGGTACAGGCCAACAGCACGCGTCGATCATGCGGTATGCGATAAGAAGAGAAATATGGTTCCGGACAAAGAAGAGAGAAATCCAGCGCATTGCAAAAGTTATTCCAGCGTTGTTTGCTAGAGGGTAGGCTTGGAGACATGTGCGATCGCGTTCATATGTTACATCGATGGTCGAGGGGTTGGCGGATCGGCTACCTCAATGGTACATGGTATAGAGCTCTACGTTGAGGGCAACCGTTGATGGAGGTTGTAGCTTCTGGATAGCCAACGTCTTTCTTTCCAGACTTTGGGGAAGAGCTTAGGGTCGTGGGGAGCGTGCAGTGGGTACGGGTTACGATCTCAATTCCTTGGCCGTCAGACGCGGGGTTGGAAAGGGCTATAGGACTACTGGGTTCGCTGCAGAGAGACCTAAGGTATGGAACAAACCTGAACGAACATTGAGAGCCAAAAATCGTGGATGATCCCGTGAAGTCTCTACAAGAGGCATGGGGTGTCGAACTCACCTGCTCGGCCACTTCATTCGCACAAGTCACATATTGGACAGAGAATGCATGAAACAATAAGGACTGTCTCTGCTGTCGAGAAAAGGTTCGCCACCAACTTACCGACAGAGGTGCCACCCGCTATGCAAAAGCCGTTCTCCACCGTCAGTGCCGCAAGAGCACCAACACACAGACCATGGTCCCACCCGCTCTCGAATTTGTCTCCTCGCGCAGTACTGGGTGTGGCGTATGTCTCTCCATACCCTATTTCTGAAACCCACATCCGCTGCGCCCGCCGTTCGTCCACGGCACAGCCAGCAAAGTCAAGGTCCGGACCGACCACATGTCGGTGTAAGGCGTAGTACAGTAACGGTGTCCAACGTACAACCCGGCACAAACTCAAGATGCAGAGTGCCGCAGACCTGGACCTGGAGCGGAGTACACGGAAGGGCTGTGCCAGCAGACTTGAAACACATAGCAACCTGTACGTGTAGCCGAGGATGCTAGAAGGTGTGCCTAATGCAACCGTCGCTGCGACCAAATATTGGAGTATGCAAAGACGTTACGGCCTCAACATGTCTCACGCATTCAGTCGATGGGTCACGTGACTTCGGCTTTCACTGCTAAGCGCCGGGCTCACTCCGCCACATTGAGGCCGAAACATGCTGCACAGGGTGGGCAGAGGTAGACTAAGCAAGGGCAGATGTTTGAAGAGCCGAGGCCACACGGGCATGCATCGAAGGGGTCTAGGCGATGGCTAAGGTGCATGCGCGAATGATTTAGGATGGCGATTTGGCGCCCGTGGCGACAGGACTATGGAAAGTCAGTCTCAAGAAACTACTGGAAATGGAAGCAACGGAGAGAAAGAACAACTGCACGCGTACGTTGCTAGGGCTGTAGCATAATGCTGCGAAAACATGACGATGAGATACTGCGCTGAGCTTTGTTCGGTGAGGGATCATTACAGTGCTGAGGTGAGCTGCGTGGCACTTCTTGGACGGCGCTTACAACGTGCCGCAGGCGAGGGCGCTGTGGTATTGGAGTGACAGTGGAATGAAATACCACATGGCAACGATGACGCCGCACTGCGTGTGCACAGGGAAGTGTCACATCAGCGTGTGCGTCGAAGGAACAATGGAAGACTCTATTCTTGCAACACGCAGAGAGGTAGTTTGTGTCGCGATGACGCGGAATGAAGATGGTGTGCTCGTTTCATCTGTGCATCGGAGTGCGAAGCGCAAAATCGCCTGGTACGGTATGTGGCATGTCGTCACTGCAAAGCGCAGTGTGACGGTTTTTGGCGAGGCAGACTCTGTTCAACCTCACGTTGTTTGGGTGTTTAGCCGGGCTGGGATGCTGGAGTGCAGTGGTGGGAGTGAAAGCGGGAGCGGGCACATGACGGGCTATGTTTAGAGCACTCGCGGGAGCCAGACCTCATCGAGCCGCCATCACCGAGAGCATCTGCCCCACAACTGATCAAGAGAGTGGAGACGCGCGAGGTGAGGCTGTGGAAGGCATGCTGCACGCACGATGCACGCGCGCACAAGACGGCTGCAGCGCCGCTGTACACACTTTTATTAGATCTGTGCTGCCCTTGCTGCACCGCTGAATCTTGCGACTAGCCGGCTGCTGCTAGATCGCGATGTAGATGCCCGAATTCATACTTCATTCTTACCTGCGCATGGCACGTGCAAGCCACCCACGGGTCGCCATGCCCGTTGCTACAGGCCTCTGCTGCAGGCTCATCAAATTGTCAAATCTTCGGGACTCGTACTGGATTTCGTGCCGATCGTCCCAGTGACCGGAAAATGGGGGTGTATGCACTCGTCTTATTCGTTCGTCCAGGGAAGGCTGCAGGACGCGGCTTGAGGCTTGATCAGAATTGTCCAGGGCGACTCGAGTACTGTCTGTGCATGACGTAGAGCACTATTCGCTTTTCAGCACAGAATGTGGCCCGAAGAGGAAGCTCCTGTGATCTCGCGATCGTCGTGCACACGTGTTGGTGGGCCGGCTGCTCACGATGGCATCTTTCGGTAGCTATCTACACCTTAGCACTGAAAGCACCGGGGGTACCTCGGGGGAGATCGCTGCGTTGTACTGTAGGAAGAGACGAGCCAGCCGCCAGGGCAATCGCCTGGTGTCGGGACCACCGCTGTGGGCTCGAACGGCATACCAACACCCTCAACCTCAGACCCACTCGCCAAGTCATGCAGCGCTCGTTTGTCTCCAGCTGTCGAGGAAATGAACACCTGAGACGAACCGAATGCACAGCATGCCTACCATTCGCTCAAGCAGAGGGCGGACCATCTCAACGAACGTTGCAGGACAAGGAGGTCCTGGAGATATTGCTTTAGCTGGTGTTGGAGGACCACTATGCACTCCTTTTCCTAGCGGCCTCATCCGTAGCGCGCCCGTTGATCAATCCCCACCGTCGCCGCACATTGGCATCACATTGGCCATGTCTCAGCGCACGGCTTGCTCGACGGATAAGGTCCAAAGCCTGGCCTTAGGGCTATCAATCATGTTTCACGACTGGACGCTCTCGCCATTATTCAACATCCAGGACATTGCGGGTGTCAAGCGTGAAAGTCCCCGCAGGGCGCTCGAGCCGCGCAAGCATTCGCTGCCGATTTTGCCGTCCCCTTCAGACCTTCAAGCTCCAGAGCACGTGCCGTCGAGAGACGATATTCTCCCAGCCCAATCGGGAATGCTCTGAGCTGCTTGATGACCGGCTGTATTCATGCGACGCCGTTCACAATCAAATCGGTATTCAGGTTCACCACCATGGTTGTGGTTTGGGTTCTTACTGCGTCGAAGTGAAAGGGCTTCTCGAATGTGAAGTTGCCGAACACAGATTGCGGGCAGCATTGCGATCCCATGGCTGAGGTGCGCTAGCCATGATGAGAAAGCGGGATCTGACAGCCTCGTCGTAATGGCAATGCGGGAGCGCGTGCACGCCGAGCACGCTTGAGCCGATACAGACAATGGTATACACGATAAACCTGCTAAGGAATGCCGCTGCCGAGAGACAAGGCGGGCAAGCAGCGAGGCAAGGCGAGGCGAGTTCAGCACTGTCGCTACTGTATGGTGGTATTGAAATGGGACAACTGGCGCTGCGACGCTCCTCGAACCCATGCACCAGATTGTAAGCGCCCATCATTGCTCAAACATCCCACCCTGTCATCACAGCGACAAGGGACCCTTACCCAGCGCCGCGGTATTTGGAAGTGAACGAGTTTAATCACGTAACGAAACCGACAGCTTGGGAGCGTCAGCCATAACGTGCAAAGAAAAAGGTTGTGCCATGTGCAGAGAAAGCCATCGCTGATCCGAGGCGGCTCTGCCGAATCCTTTACAAAATATCTCGTCACTAGCTGCAGTGTTGTGCATTGCTTGTGTAAGGATTCTTGCAAGCGAAAACCGGTGAACGTAGGATTGGCAAATGCCTTCTGTGATGCGCAGGACACGCAGACTGCATCACACAACTGGGAGCAGATACTTTCTCCACGCCAGCGCGGGAAGGGCAATAGGAGCGACAGTGCGTTTCATTTGCGGTCAAGGGCTGATCACGGCTGGAAGCTTGGTCAACGTGTTTGCGCGAGCGGGCCAGCGACGGTGATTAGGCCTCCCGTGACACGAGCAGCCCTATGATCCTTGCCGGATGTGTGGAGATGAGGGACTCGCGGGACACACTGCACGAACCAGCTTCTTACTACTGAGACGGTCGGTGTCATTCCTCACCGTGCTTACGCCTGGCGAATTTGCGTCTCAACGAATGAGCGACACAGACGGTAGTAGCAGCGACTGCGATCGATGAGGTGTTCATAAAGTCATCGCCGTTGAGCAGTTGCTACCGTTCGCCGTTCACCAGTCGCCGACAGCAGCACGGCCGTGGGTGTAAGACATGCCAACGCTCCAGGTCCCCCAGCCATCAACAAGGCTACAGACGAGTCCACATCTGCCGCTACAGGCGACTGACGATTTCTCGTGCTCCACCAATGGCTTGTCATGGCGACGCAGGCTTGTCGGATATTATTTGGGTGTATGCAGGGGGTTCACAGCCAGCTCGTGTGCATTCCAGAGCTCTCGTCGGGTTTCCAGCGTGCTCTCTAAGCAACGTGCCCGCCCTTCAGCATTGCGCGGGCCACCTGCACCTTCGTCGCGATGACAGCATCTCGCGATGCCAAACACGCTGCACAGTAAGCGGGTGGTATGCGTGCCGCTACGCCAGGGCCATGCTGAGCCCCCAGCTATTTCGAGTCCGCCTAAGTCACGCTAATAAGCCTCGATCCAACTTTAGCAGCAAATGCCGCGCTCCTCTCTGAGGCAGGCTCGGTCCGCACGAAGGCTAATCCACGCTACACCCTGCCCTCGTCCGGTTTAGGGCAGTGAGATGGACTGTGAGGAGTTCGCTAAGACGCAGGAGCCGGCCTGGTAGGCTCAAGCCTTGGGACATGGGTTCGTTATTGGCGTCGATATGCAAGCCCCATGCGCTTCCCATGAGTATCCCGGCCTGGCGGCGTCTAAACATCATTTCATGAGAAACGGTTGCGCCTCTTGTCCTAAATTCCTCTCGTCCTTTTCGGTTGGCTCAGGCACAGCCCACAGGTATTTACAGTTTCTCTCCGCAAACATACCTGAGGCGCAGCCCATTTCTCTGTGCCTGCTGCCATAATCCTGATTTGGAACGGCCTTCACTCCCTTCCTGGCCAGTTACACACCACTGGTAGCCCGTTCCCCCTGGTAGCTGTTCTTAATTCATCTCTCCGTCCTCCGGGTGCCTATCATCTCTGCGAGGAATACACCCCGACTCGACCAAGACATGAGCACTAGCTCGTAGCCGTCTGCCGTACCACCAGATCTGGAACGCCTAGCTTGGCTCGTTAGCATCTACACTTGAGCCTCCGATCTCTCCTGGCCCCATCACCTCTTGCTTGAATATATACCCTCGGTCGCCTCCTCCGTCAGCCATGTCCGAACCCACTGAGACAAGCGGCCGCCCACTAACATCCACTACCAACCAAGAACATCTACCTGAAGGCAACACTGTTAATCCTTCATCATCCATCAGCACCCACGACACCAAGTCATCTCGTCTATCGGATGACAGTAGTCAACTTTCCAAGCCTAATAAACCTCGCCGTCGTCCTGGAACCACTTCCAAGGCGCCATCTAGCCCCCACGCCGGCCCTTCCCGCTCGAAGCAAAGGTCAGCCGCCGGCTCTACCAAGATGTTGACACAATCTTCGTCCATCAACCTCACTCGAACGGGGCGCATTAGCAAGGCCAAGAAGGGATTGAAAGTACACAATTGTCACTGCGGAAGGGTACGTTATATACATCTAAGTTTCCTCTAGCTCCCTTTTCAGCTTGACCTGGCTGGCTGAGCACACCGCTTCATCATGTTGCGGGGCAATATCCAGCCCTTGGTATTCAGCTATGCTGTAAAGCCAGCATGATTTCCACACACCGCTTGATAATGAATGAGAGATGCTGACTCCTACAAGTCATACACAAGAGCAGAACACCTCAGGTACGATCACGTTGCTTATCGAGCGACCATGCGTTTACTAAATCGATGCAGGCGACACCAGAAGAACCACGCTCAGGATGATGTACTTGTATGCGACTATCCTGACTGCGGCAAACCTTTCTATCGCCCTGACCTCCTTCTCCGTCATCGCGAACGGCAGTAAGTATATAAGCATTACTTGAAGTTCTTAGCTAATCGCCGGCAGTAATGAGCCAGGTGGTATTTCCAACGATCACGACGACTTCACACCAGAACGTTCACCTGAAGCCACGCAACAGCCCCTACCTGTGACTTCCTCAGCACATCTCGCAGCAGTCCCACTGCCTTCTGCATCTCACTATCTTCCAATGCAACCCGTCTCCTCTCAGGAGGAGATGCATAGCATCCCAAGGTACACCATCAACCCGTTTCGTACTCCTCAGCTTCCCCGAACTCCGCGTCTTCCGTCGTCAGGTTTCATTAGTCATTCTTCTCCTATTTCTCGTTTGAAGTGAGTTTTCATTATACATCGAGAACTCTTCTCTTTTCTTCTTTCCTACTTCGTCCTAGCATCATCGCTGCAGTGGCTGACCACGGTCTTTAGTATGAAACAACCCACCTACCAGAGGCATCGTCATACTCCAGTCTCGGTACCAATCGATGACATGGGACCGTATGTTTGGCAAGAAGCATCATACTCCCCATCAAGCGGCTATGTGTCGCCAAGCATCGCGCCGGGCGACTACAGTAACCTGTATCCAATTCCAGGATATGGCCACCCGACAACTCGTACGCGTACGCCCTCAAACGCATCACTTCACGACCACTGGGCGTTGACTCCAAGATCACCGTCTTCATCTATTTCCACGATGCCATTTACCTGGGCTTCCAACGATAAGATGCCAACTGCGCCAAGTCTAGCATACATGAATACCTACCCAATGGCTAGTCTTGGCATCTCGACCAACATGGATGCTACGGCAGGGTATGGGCACTATGAGCCCAAGACGATGATGCAAAGGGATGAGGATGAGGCAACGTTTCTCTACAGAGATCAACCATATGGTATGGGCCAACTCGCACACACCTGTCCATCTGAGCAATATCTAAACAATTACTGGAGGCTATTCAATCCCACTTTCCCCGTCGTCCATCGACCTACCTTTGGGGGCATGAGCTCGTCACCCATGCTGTGCGCTGCGATGATCGCTATCGACGGACAATACTCAAACGATACGAGCACAAAACGGACATCGAGACTGTTGCACGATCGGTGCATAAAGTTGCTTGAGAAGGTTGGTCCTACACAATATTGTAACTCGCATAAACTCACAAAACGCAGCGCGAACGGGAACCAATGGCTGAACCTGACCGTCTCTGCGACTACCAAACAGTCTTTCTAGTGGAAGTTCTAGCGCAATATCGAGCTCGTCGTGCCGCAAAGACCTTGTCTCCTCGCTTTGGCTCGCTCTATCACAAGGTACCACAGTCCTCAGTCGACCTCAATAACGTCACTAACTAGCTCAGGCGAGCACGAACTTCAGACAGGTGACATCGCAGCTCACCGAACTCATCCTCGCTCCAGGCCTAAAGGACAACGTAACACTCAACTACTGGCTACAATGGGTTGATCTTGCTACCTGGCAGCGCCTACTCACATCCTGCTACATCCTGGAGTCCCAGCAGGCCACCTTGCTCGCCCGAAAATCTCTTCCGTCAACCTTCCCTGAGTCAGGCATGGACCTCCCGCTCCCTATTCATACGTCTGTTTGGGATGCCATGACTATCAATGCATGGGCTGTCGCTGCCGAGCAGCTTGCCTCCTCACCACAATACGTCTTCGAAGTCACATCACGATCTATTTTTATACCCTGCGACTCTTTCCAATCATCTGTTCTTATTGCAGCATACTACAGCTGTTCTGACGTCACATCATCATACTTGGGAGTACCTCCCGTCGAAGAGGTTGACCAAGTGCTCGACCAGTCATTCGATACCAAGATGAAGCTTCTTACAGCTAGGCTAATTCAACTGATCCCAATCCGTGCGCTGTTAGCTGTCTCAGGCGAAACCTGGATTTTATCCGAGAAAGTCTCTTCCCCACAGGAGTTCACCGCCTTCAAGACAACCCTACGCACCTGGGTTTCACAGCTCTGGTCCATCCCCCCAGGCGATTCACAATTGTCTACCTGTAAAGAAGCTCTACGAGTCTCCGTCGAAATACTCCAACTCGCCATGGACCGACAGCTCGAAGCTTCCGATCTCAGCATGGGTGCCGACATGGGCATCTACTTCGCAGGCCTAGTCGCCTGGGCCGTGACTACATCAACCAGCACCCGAGCAACGTCGTCAGTCCAAGTGTCTCAGAACACTGCTTACCGCCACAACTCTCAGCCTCCAAGCTTCACGACAACACATAACTCGGCTTCTATGCCCTCTACCCCTGTTCAGATGTCAAGTTCCTTCCCCGTCCCCACGACTATGGACATGGACATGGCTTCCACCTCGCACGCGCCGTTCCACAGCCTGCCCGCGACTCCATCCCGCCACGACTCCCTCGATGCCACTACGCTTCTGTCGCACGATCAGATCGCATTCAACTCCATCTCTTTCCTCCCCGTCATCTTGACGCTCGCCTCTGCACCGCACCAGCACATCGACATCAGCGCACTACAGGCTGGCTGCATCAGCCTGCTACTGTGGGTCAAGGTACAGCTGCGCGGCGCGTCAAATGAAGAGCACGGTGAGCTTGCTATCTGGGCGACTCGACCTGGCGATGGACTCGGTGAGCTGTTGGACAGCGTTGTCGGAAGCTTAGAGAGGATCTTGACTGGGGGTTGGAGCGGGTGGGGCATCTAGACACCCGACTCTTTTCGGCTCTCTTCATTTCTCTTCATTTTTTTTCACTTTTCTTCTCTTTTTTTCGGATTGTTGCATTGCATGGCCTCGCATTTCATCTCATCTCATCTTATCTCACGTCGTTACGAATTTTTCTTCATTTCTTTCGCTGCTTCTTCGCATCGCGTTTGGGCCTTCTCTTACGGCTTCCATGGTTATCTGGGACCATGTACATCTTGCAAATGTTTGATAGTGCATCGGCATAGCAGAGTGGGGATATTTCTTCGGGTATGGACAATGTTGTAACGATGGACATGATAGCGAGCGAGCTTTTTATTTTATGTTGTTTCTAAGATATACCCTATCCTTCCATGCGCATCGTTCCGTCGCTTCTTATTGTCATGTTGCATAGTAGTTCGTCTGAATGTATAACAAGAATAGTTGCGCGTAAATCAATAGATGTGTCGCAGTCCTCTATCAAAACAAACTTATCTCAATCACTGATATTGTCTCATCCATGGGAAATTCCGACCGACATGCTAAAGCTCTAGCAGAGCTAACAATGCTTAATAGATCGAGATGAATCGGTAACGAGGCCCTGTTCATTGTGTCACACATATATATAGCATATGAGATGGAGTCATCTTATCAAAGATATCCGAGTCATAAGTGCATCACAGAGAGTGGATTACGTAGTCACGTGCACTTGCCTATCAGTGCTGGTCAAAAGCCTGAGCCATGCAATACGCACACAATGGTCTTTCTGCAAGGTGTGTACTTCCTCCCGTTCCACTTGCATGCAGGCTTCCCGTTGCCTAACATATTCGCACATAGAAGGCATTTACCAGAAGCAAGTTTCAAATACTCCTAATACACTCTGATCACATGATTCCCAACAAAAATGATTGGAGGAGAATATGGTGACAGTATCTGGCTCCAAATTGTATGCGAAGTCTCAATTAGACAATGCAATATGATGTGCGTGTACATTTTGCATTGTGCGTGTATATGTTGTCGGCGGGAGTGCTCGTAGATATATATATCTTCCTACCCCATAATACAATAATTCTCCATGATAACAAGAACAACAAGACTAGATTCTTCAGAGGGTAAGTTGAAGAGGCTGTCATAGAATCATCTTAAGACACCAACAGAATTCGCACACAAATCCAGGAGCATCATCGACATTTCAGGACAAGCTCAACAATGTCATACGAAGCTCCTTTTCCTCCTGCGGTCCCCATGCCGTATCTGACACCTCTCTTCATGACGCACATCAAAGACGCTGCGAGCGTTAGACATCACATCTGTAGTCCTCTCCAACTAGTCTGGCAAATTACCAACCGCTACATCTACGAAAATCCTGTCCCAGATCCAGTAGCCCGAGGGATGTGGCTGGCTCGAGCCAAGGACTATTTCACAGCAGAGGTCTACCATAGTTCTGCGAGCTCAGAACTGAAGAGAGCGATGTTTGAGCTTCCGCTCAGGGACTTCTTTGACACATGCATCGCCTGCTTCCTCGGATTCAACCGCGGCATAATACAAGCGCACGAATTCCCTCGATGGCTCGCGATGTGCGCCATGCATCCAGAGGCTGACATTGACCGATCATGTTATGAAATGCTGAACCTGTACAACATGATACAGGAAACTGTCGAATACTCCTCAGCCACACCCAATGATGCTGCATATAGTGCCAGTATCTCCTTTTGTGGTCACTTCCCCCAAATGAACGACGCTCTTGAGTATATGTCCAGAATCCTCGGTGAGGCTGCGTATCTATCAGCTCTGCAGGCATTCGTGCAGCTAGGCGCGAACGTTGTTGACATGTTCCTGTATGTTTATCGCACCTTAGCCCAAACCAATGTGTCCGAAAGCATCATCATCGAAGGTCTGGACTGCGTCACTTGGGCTTGGCAAAACATGCTTGACAACCCATTTGGTGCGATCAGGCCAGATGCCCGTGGCTTTCTGGTCGATCTGGTGGATTTTGGTGGGCTCGCAGCTGCAATGCTGCGGCACATCCAGTCAAAGGTCCGCTTCAACTCTGTCGGTGAGGACAAACTTCATGGTGTAATGTGGACCAGCATCCTGCGTTATGCGGCAAGTGTCCCTGGCATGTATGATCGCACTTTGGAGTCAGTCATTCAGAATAATCTGTGTCTCAAAGCAGACAAAAAAGAGAAAATACTTGCTGCTCTTGCGGACCAGCTGCCAGAGATCGAGCGGCCGATTGACACAACTGATCAGGTCACAGCTGAACTCTCCGCCCGTGTGGCATTGATGCTCAACGACAATGACGAGATGCGAGATGTTCCAATCGAGGCTATGGGGCCTGCAATTGACCCTCGCACGCTTGGTCATTTCGTCACTGAGTCACCAACCTCCGACGAGCGGTGCCCCGTCTGTCGTGGTGAATTTGCTGACACCGAGCCTTTCCTAGCTCTCAATGCCTGCGGTCATCTATTTCACGTGGACTGCCTTGATCCTTGGGTCAATCGTGTCGATGTCGGCTTGACCAGAATCAATTGTCCGTACTGTAGGGCCCAACTCTGCGATGCACGCAACTACAAAGGTGTAGTAGAAAGTTAATTACTCACTCTTTCCCTACGAACACTGTCCCTTGCATAGTCGCGCAATAAAACACAATGACGTCATCATCTCAGAAGGCCAGTCAACTGAACACTCGCTATGACACATCCAACGCTCATTACCGAGTGCACCATATCTTGAATCGTTAATTTATTGTTATATTATTATCTATAATGACAAGTCCCACTTCAAACAAAATGCGCGGTGAAGTCCAATCCTAAATCAAAACACACCTCAAACCAAGACCATACCGAGGGGCTGACCATATGACCCTAGACCTCCTCCTCTGATATGTCGTCCCCTAAAAGCCACCTCTGATACTTGCTTCATGACATCCTCGGGCGTGCTCTTCCCAGGAACAAACACTAACCCTGCATCTGGCGCCGGATTGGCGCTACCAATGAAATTGCCCTCTGCATCCTTGATGTAATGCTTCAAGTACATTTCGCGCGTCATTTTGCGCACAGAGACAGATTGTGTAATTTTTCCAGTCTTGCGAGAGAATGGATTAAGATCGTGTATCGTGGGGTGGTGCTGACGTGTAATCATTGGAACGGAGACAGTCTCGGAGGGATCGCCGACGGCTAGTGCAGCCATTTCCGCGCGCATGGCGGCAGCCAGTGAGTCGTATGTAGGAGGATTTGAGGTATCGGGGCTGTAGGAGGGTGGAGCATCATGCTGTGATGCGTCGATGTTGTTGTTTGACATATCTTCGGCTTTACCCATGCTTGCGATGTGATGGTATGTTATGGAGACTCAAATGCGATTCAAAGGCAGTAGACGGCCCAAGTGGATAGTGCTGATGAGAGATGATGGAGCCTCCGTGCAACAGCGAATTGCCAAGTTTAAGTAGTATCTCGTTGTCGGCAGATCTGCATACGATGTAAGCCTAAGAATGCTAAGCCTTGATTCACTGCCTCGAAGCATTCGAGCTAACAAGCTTCCATTTCAAGGCGTGCCGCATGGCACCGAGAAAACACCGCAGTGTCCAATGTGACCATGGCACGTGAGTCTGCGGCACTGGAACGAGTATAGCAAGTGCATAGTACATTCACTCTTGTGCTTCATGTCGTAGCCGAATATTATTGTTTGTTCCTCTCAATCCGTCCGGCGATTGACATGAGATATTTGGAGAGTGCCCACACAATCTGACCTGACACGTGACGAGTGGAATGATCTCCGCCTAGGCTTGATCAGGACTAACAACGTCGATCTCTCGCCGTAGATCAAGTGGCTCGGCTTCCACGAGATCCGGAGTTGCACATAAAGCACAAACGATCGTTGTGGCTGTGTGAACTCAATATTATCGCCGCCACTACTCTTGCTCTATGTTGCTTACTGTAGAGCTCACAGGGAAAATGCCGGACTACACGATCAGCAAAAACACTTCCGGTTCTGACGTCATGTTCGAGGGTAGTTCACGCTAAAGGTCCTAGCAACATGGACTGCGCCTGGCCTCCACGGCGGGGCGCAGACAGCTAACACCTTTTTTCTACACGTCAAGTGTACCATCAGCCTTTCGAGGCAACGCTAAGCAATGTGATTTACTGTTCCTGCTGTCAGCTACTGAGCATCAAGGGCGTTGCAATGAGCGCGTCGGACGGCCCATCGAACCCTGAAGAGAGATATCAGCAGGCATTGAGCGATGATCAGTCAAGCAGAAGCATACGAACAATCCCTGAGCTGAAGCGCGAGTCGTCGCGCGAGAATCTGGCTACCATCACCCTTCTCGAAGCTCTCGACGACGACGAGCGCCCCTCCTTCGCCATCAGTGCACAACCACCGCTGTCGGACAAAGCAGACGTTGCTCTGCAACTCATATACTGCAATGCCGCGGCCAAGGATGTAGAAGGGCTACTGGCAAGCGTGAATGGCGACTTTGATGAAGAAGCTCTCTTCACAACAAATGCTCAGCCAAGTCTTGCGTTCCGCAGGTGGCTTCGTGGTGCGGCAAACGACAGCGATATAGCGAGGCGGGGAAATGCTTACATGTTCAATGGACATATCTGGACAATGATAATTCTAGGTGATCACAAAATACTTAGTGGGCTGCACACTTCGTTGCTCTGGCCTGAACTTCCACAAAGCAAGCACTGGGAAAATGTTATGTGTGAACCGAAGAACATGCGGTAAGTAGTGACTTGGTATATCGATTTCGTGGTCATTAGCTAACATCTGTGTAGTGAGTTTTATCCTATCTCAGCCTATAATTCTAAACAAACGACCACTTGATGGGAGGGCAGGGCCATTGGCACAGTTCTTTGACCCCTTGAGTTCCCCATGCTTTGCCAGAAACATGCTGATTCTGTCTTCTGCTTTTGCAGCAATTCAAGGTAGAGCTCCCACAATACCACAGTCCACTTTTTCTACAAAGGGATATCCTGCAGAAAATGCGGTAGCCCCACGAGGAACCCAATATGGCCCTTACGATGTCACTTTACCTAACCCCCCTGAATCGATATTGAGTGATCATATCAAAGATTTTCGCAACATAGATTGGGCTTCCACAACTTTGGGAGCAATGGCCAGTTGGCCACCAGAACTACGCACTGTTGTCAACATGTGCCTCAACGACGTGCATCCGTGCATGTTGTTTTGGGGCGACGATGTCATCATGATCTATAACGCTGCTTATGTACAACTGATTGGAGTCATGCATCGACAAGCCATGGGTCGCAGTGCACGCACCGTTGCCAGCGATTACTGGCCCACTTTCCAGCCACTTGTCGACCACATCAACGCCACCGGTCAATCTGTGTCTGAGAATGAGATACCAATATTCATCGACAGACTTGGGTTTCTCGAAGAAACATACTGGTCATTCCAATTCATTCCAGTCCTCGACAATAAAGGGCATGTCTCTGGGTACTATCATCCGCTCTTTGAGACTACCAGGTAAAATCACGTTTGTCTACTTCACACAACAATAGCTGACACAATTAGACACAATTTGCTCGAGCGTCGTGTGTCTAGCCTTGTCGAGCTAGGTTCTCAAACTGCCAAGGCACGAAATCTCGAATCGTACTGGAATCTTGCCTTGCATACTTTGAAGCTCAACGCGAAGGACGTTCCTCTGGCTCTTCTTTATGCTGCAGAAAACCACCACAGCTCTGACGCTGAGTCCATATCATCTCCTAGCATTCGACCTGCCGTTGAAACGTACCAGCTCAAAGGTACAATTGGCGTTCAACCTGATCATGTCATAGCACCGTCTCGACTTCATCTTCAAGATGAAACATATGTCCTCCAGCCGTTTCTTAACGAAGCCATCAAGTCAAGAAAAGCTACGATTGTACAATTCGAGAGTCTCGGTCTGTCTGATGACGAGTTAGGGAGTATCGATTGGAAGGGCTTTGGGGAGCCTTGCAGGACAATTGTGGTATGTCCTCTCGCGCCGACTACAGGTGAACAAGTCGAGGGTTTCCTGGTTCTAGGGACCAACCCTCGCCGACCCTTTGATGATGAGTACCAACGATTCGCGCATGTCATGCTTCGACTCCTCGCCACGTCCTTGGCATCAGTACAACTGTTTGACGAAGAGGTACGTCAGAAAGAGAAAGCCATTGGTCAGGCTGCCGAGTTGCAAGAGAAACTGCTTGTCGAGTTGAAGATGAGAGAGAAACGCTTCCAACGGTTTGCTGAACGCTCGGATGTGGCTATCTTCACCTTCTCGCCTGATGGCAAATTCACGTATCGTAATCAGCGCTGGTACGACATGTTCGACATAGCTGTCAATGCTGAAGACGTTATGGGAGCGTGGTTGGATATTGTGTTCCCAGAGGATCTAGCCAGGGTAGAGGGAGTTTTTGCCAAACTGGTCGTGGACAAAGAAGCCATATCGTTGGATCTCAAGACGAAGATGCCTTGGACTCCACCAGAGCTTTCAAAATCCGAAGGTGAAGCAGTAAAACACTTCAGATGGATTCTATGTTCGGCGTATCCAGAGCTGGATGCTAGTGGCAACTTGATTGAGATCACTGGGAATGTAACGGACATATCAAAACAGAAATGGGCAGAAGGTGTTCAAAAGATGCGAACTGATATCGCGCTCGAATCAAAACTGCATCTCGAGCACTTTATCGATACAACTTCGCACGAGATGCGAAATCCATTGTCGGCCATCATGCAAAGCGCCGATGGCATTCTGAATGCATACGCATCTGATGCCCACGTCCCGCCGTCTCAAAATGCTTGGTCAGCCTTTCTGGAACAGACATTGGATGCGGCACAGACCATAGCGCAATGCGCACAACATATGCGGCACATCGTGGATGATATCTTGACCATATCGAAACTAGACTCGGGCCTATTGGTCATCACGCCTGTCGATGCTCAACCAGAGGGTCTTGTGGAGCATGCGGTCAAGATGTTCGAAGCTGAAGCAAAGGCTGCAAGGGTAGATATTTCGTTCTCGATCGATCAAACCTATCGTGATCTCCAATTAGACTGGGTATCTCTCGATCCAACACGACTGCTGCAGATTCTCATCAACCTCATTACGAACGCTATCAAATTCACGCGTCTGGAGAGCACCCGCCGAGTGAATGTGGTCTTGCGCGCCAGTGTCGCAGCGCCAACATCGGTGCCGGGGGGTATTCAGTTTAATGAAGAAAAGCTTGTCGACGAAGATCGCCACCTGAAAGATGATTGGAATCAAGACACAGATCATATACATCTTCAGTTTTCCGTGACCGACACAGGTCGTGGCCTGTCGGAAGACGAAAGGGTGACGCTCTTTACCCGGTTCAGTCAAGCATCGCCACGCACGCACATTCATTATGGAGGCTCTGGACTCGGTCTCTTCATATCACGAAGACTTACAGAGTTACAAGGCGGGGCTATCGGTCTTGAGAGCGAGCCTAAGAGAGGCAGTACGTTCTCATTCTACATCAAGACGCGACGTATCAAGCCTACCATGAGACGGAAGAGCAGCACACCAAATATTCTTCCAGAAGACATTCGACACCGTCCGGAAACGTCACGGACAAATATATCGCGACCGCCGCCACCACTCCGCATGCCAAGTTTTCAATCCACAGATGAAAGATCCAACACCCCTCCTAGCCCTCGATTGATTCGACATCCAGCGAAGAGAAGGCCATCGTTGTTCGACGGTTCAGAGAGCCCTTCAAGTCTTTTTGGACATCTTGCTCTGCAAGACAGCTCAGAAACTACCAGTGTGAAGAGAGCTTCGGACTCGATGCACGTTCTCGTCGTGGAGGACAACCTGGTCAATCAGCGGGTCCTAGCAAAACAGCTGCGTAACCTTGGTTGCAGCGTCGACGTGGCGAACCATGGCCGCGAGGCGCTTGATCATCTCGAACGAACAACATTTTGGAATAGAAGCTCTGCATCTTCGTATCCAAGGTCTCAAAGTTCATCGTACCACGTACCCTGTACAGGAACCCCGCCTTTGCATCACCAGGAGGCAGATGCCGCGCCGCTTGAGCTTCACGTCATCCTGCTCGATTGGGAGATGCCCATTATGAATGGCCTTGAGGCAGTTAAGCACATTCGGCAAATGGAGGCTGATGGTATCTTGATCGGCAGAGTACCCGTCATTGGTGTGACGGCCAATGTCCGACAACAGCAAATTGACACGGCGATAGAGGCAGGTATGGATGATGTAGTGGGCAAGCCATTCAGAGTTGCAGAGCTGTTGGTGAAGATGAGACGAATTATGGAAAACGTAGCGAATCAACATGAGACAATGGGACTAGGTATTGTTGGTGTCGAGGAGAAGACTGATGTAGCATAGCAGTTCTAATACTCTGTAAGTAGCCAAAGCGCACTCTCCCAAAGTTACTGATAGGCCGAATAATGATTTGTGACACAATCTTCATTCAATGCGGCCTTTATGAAGAAGAGACGCAGTATCCCTATGTGGAATCTGTAAGCTGCCAAGACATCATCCCGAATTGTGCTCATTTCTTTCACCTAGAATCATAGGACTTTACAAGGGTTTTTGTTTACTTGAATAGGTATTTGCTTATTATCCCAGTGAGAAAATTCGCAGTAGATTGGCTCGAGTGAGAGTGTTGGTGTGGATTTCCGGAAGAGAAGACATGGAATTTGATGATGTGCGAAGCGATATATTTGTATGTAACGCATTTCTTCTACAAGCAAGCGACAGACTCTCAAGTCTAGGATATCAGTAACACCTCAATCCCAATATATAAGCTATATTTGACAGTGAGCCGTATGATGCCCACCGGATCTAATGACACACTTTTCAACGCATTTTCATTATAGGCTTCGCGCAACGAGTGATATGTTCATGGGTCCTGGCCCATGATCTCGAAGCAGAGTTTTGGCGGGATTGTGAAGCTTCGAAGATTGGATCTTTTTGGGTCAAGTTTAACGGTCAGAAAGGGAGATGACAAGAGTCCTTTCAAGCGTAGCCCAAACAGCCTTTCTCTTCCAATGCCATATCAGTTGTTTAAATTTGGTGTGGAGATACCAATTCACAACCACGATATTCAGAAGCCCACTAGGCGCATTCGATGCACCTCCGCGGTTTCCGCTGTGCTCAGTGGGTGGTATCTCTGTATCTAATAACACAAATTACGTGTCCAATATTTTCCAGCTCCCTTTCATTTACCCGACCGAATACCTCGCAACGACTTTTGTAGGGTGGGGTGTCTGAGCACGCGCTGCGGCACAGCAAACTTAGGTCCATTGATCTTGGGTTTTTGTAGGCTCCATCGGTTGTGGAAGCAATTCAAGGCATGAGTTCGAAGGAGCGCGGCCTCTCAAGAACAAGCCTTTTAAACCGTACGCTGCTGTGGTTATTCTCTGGTAGATCTGAGGCCAATGGATTTGTAGTGGACGAAGGAGCCATTCTATTACTCAGCTAAACTTGGAAGAAAGATCAAAGTAGAGAGACTTTGTGACGACGAAAGTGCCCTTCAGAGCCCACGAGCCAGAACGAAATAGTCCCAGTAGTCATAGCATTCTCGACGGTCTATTATTAAAGAGAGATATTTCGATTCCCATTCTTCGCCAATACGCGAGGTCCACCGAGCTTTGCAATACTCCCAATAATCTGGATACCATCCAGATTGCTGCCAATCGATGATTGCAATGATCTGAGGGTTGCGACCAGAGGATAGAATGATGTTACTCGGGTGTAAATCAGCGTGCGTGAACACGATGGGAACATTGTCGGGGAGGAAGGAGCGATAAGGATGTGGAGATAAATTTTGGACATCCCGGGTTGGACCATATGCGGTTGTGTACCAATCGTGGAAGATAGAGACGCTCTCGAATGGCCCTGCAGTTGGAGAATTGCTGTTCGTAAAGACTATATCTAACAGTGGTTGCTTGCCAACATGACCTGGTTGGAGAATTAGCTAAACGCTGATGGTAGATAGAGCGATCTGGCTTTCAGATCCACTTGAAAAAGTTAAACTTACCAACGAATGGTTGCCAAGAGTCCTGTTTCAGCCCGCGCAATGCATCGTCCATGTCATGCAATTGTTGACAAACGGACATCCTTTCCCCTTCAGCCATAGTGTCCCAGCTCTTCTCTAACGTTATGCCGTCCAACAGCTCCATATAAATGAACACTTGATCGTCGTCCTTGCACCATCCATACACTTCCGGGACAGGCACGACTTCGGAAAGAGTGTTTCGCATGAACAGTAGGCATTGCCCCTCATCAATTGTTACCCGCGTCCCGTATTTTACCAATAGCCCCAGACTAGGAAAGGTTACAGGTGGAGGCCGATTTACGTTCTTAGCTCGAGGGTTTTTTGAGTGACTCGCCACTTCCCTCACTCCTGCCGGTGATGGAAGAGACAGTGGTGCGTTCGGTTTCTTGAAGAATGCTGACTCGCGAAATATAACTTTCTCGTCAAACGGGAAGGGTTCACGCCGTATCTCTTCTTCCATGATGAAATATGACACCTCCGACGGGAGTTTTGTAGATTCTTTGGAGGCCATCTTATAAAGGGTGTGCAAATGAGATCTAGTATCTCAACGATAGATTGGTTCGGCGGTGCCTCCCCACCTCAGTCGGTCAGTGAGGGATTTCAGGGAATATAGCGGAGCTACTTTAGCTCGGGAGCGAGATCGCAGAACCTTGAACCAAGCTTGACTTGCTTTTGCTACCTTGTATAACCTTGGCCGTGGTCACATAAAGACCAGCGGCTGAGAAGGAGAATCAAGCGCAGGCGTCGTAAGCGGAGTTTAGCGGAGCGAGCTGGTCGGCGGGGCGGGGAGCAAGGAGAGTCGAGTCCTGCAAGCAGCAAGCAGTTGAGAGACCTTCCATTGCCAGGCCAAGCTACCGAGGTTGTACCGTGTCCGTGCAACTATCTTTGCCAATGGCCTTCCTCCCACGTGTCGTTCTTGCAGGCTGCATGATGCATTCATTATATCCACCAGTTCCTGCTACACCTCAGATGTAAGGGATGAAGGCCAAATGATCGTATATAGCCCCGTGTACAGCAGTTTGGGCAGATCAGACTTGTTGTGCACCTCTTCGAACACTTGTTGGATAACGCAGCGGGCATTTCTGCACCCGGAGGCGTGGGCCCTATACTCTTTATTCTCAATCGTCCTTTATAGTGTCCTATTTACCATTATATCTCCTACCGTTATAATATTTAGTCTAAACCATTCGGTCGGTCGAATTGTCGTTTGTGGTGACTTGATCCAGCTTAGTAGAAAGGCTATGTCTGAGAGGCTTAGGAAGAGTATCGAAGACGACGCTTCAAGACCCATACACAACTGTATAGTGCACAATGCCATTGGTTGAGTCGAACATCCAATGTGACTGCGATGCAGATTTGTAGCGGTAACATGGTAACGCTTGGTAACACGTCTGCTCGAGTGACATTTCCTGCAACCGAATCATGACTAGTCCCCCCAACAACGATTCTCACACTAGTACGTCGAGAATGAATTAGTTGCCTTGTCGGGCCGACAAAGCGTATCGACTGAATTAGGCTGTCGCTTGCTGCTGCTTCACCTGATAGGCACCTGGCAACGTCTGTGACTTTACCTGCGTGTCCGGCTCAACATATCTCTAGTCATCGTCTAGGACATGGATAACTCGGAAATTAACTCCGCATGCAGAGATCAATGGACTGGCGTTTCTCAACAATGTTGAGTTAGAGGCCTGTCACTCGATTATTGAGTGTGTTTGAAGCAGCACAGATATGATAAGGATACAACAGCGCGAAAGAACATCATATTCGCTGCAACGGAACTCGCCCTCACGGTTTCACTACCATTCAACTTTGTACACAGTTCCATACTTAATCTTGCTTCGAAGATGCAGCTGTCCATCGCCACCTCTCTCGCCGCGACCTTGGTTGTCACAGGCACGATTGCTTCACCAATTACTCTAAAAGATACCTCGACTCTTGCCCTCAACCAACAACTATCATGGACAACCGATCATTGTGACCACAGCGTCGTCGGCGTCGTTGCTGGAACTAGCTACATCCAAATGCTGCGCAACAGCTGGCAGCTCAAATTCGCAAGCTTTGGAAGCACTCCGTTTCTCGAGGTAAATTTCTCCAGGATGAAGAGACCCCATTGCTGATATAATCTATAGGGGAACAACATCCAAGGCACATGCTGCGCCGGCCAGTGTCTTTGGATCCGCACGTCCGAACGCGAAGCAACCTGGAATGCAACTTCGTGGGAAGATGCACTGCACAGACTCGTCATTGTTGTCAAGAGCGGTAATAGTGGTCTCTGTGGAGCTAGTATTGACGGGGACGAGTATTTGACATTGTTCACTGCAGATGGTATCTCGCCAGTTGGGAAGGATGGTCGTGCCATTCTCAACGTCATTGGAAACTCATGCGAAGGAAATGCAATTCCTTGGCCAGAGGTCTACCATGCCTGAATATTCGGATTTCTCATTTGATAAGCCAGATTTGGTCTGATAGCTCTGTCGGGCATGAGAAGTGTTGTGATGTTATCATCATATTTCTCCCAACCTATGGCTGGGCCTATATGTCGTCAAGAACATGCATTGGACTATCGATAGGTGTTAAGACACAAGTACTACCATGGCGAAGAGGATAAACATCTTAGTCTATCCATTAACGCGACTTGGTTTAAACCTCCATTCTATTGAATAGCCCAAACCTGCGAGCATTACTCAAACTGTTTGTGTTGTCGCCTATGGACAGTATTGCAATAGAATATTTTGTGATACTAGAGGCTCTTTGATGGCCTCGAATGTCAGTGATTTCAGCAACGCTGGTACTATATTGATTGAACTCAGAGAGTCAAATGGGCGAATGAGGCTCACAAATGGGCTACACAAAGCCAACATGAGTCCCAGAAGTGATCTTCTTGATGCGGGCAATCCTATATCCGGCAAAAAACTACTAGAAGCCACAAGAGTAGCAGGTGTAAGGCCGAGTAAGATAAATGCGGTATAAGCAACACTAGACGACGTACCTACATTCAACGCATCACACCATATATGCTCTAGTTGTTACACTGAACAGCACGACTATAAGTCTTATGTATATATTGTGTGTATCAATGTGTCCTTATCTCTCCAAAATCCAGAAATCCAGCCTCCCTTACGACATTTCAAACCCCTCATACCCATTGTCAGCAACCTCATTAATCGTCTTATAATACGCCGGTACCCCGCCAAGATAAACATACGGCTCCCTTGCCTTGCCCGGAATATTCGTCCCCATATACCACTACCACCTATCAGCACATCATCCCCAAGCACGCAGAACAAAGATATCCAACTTACCGAGCTGACGGGTACGGTTGGCAATAGCGACGCATTCGCCAAATCTAACACCTGCCGTTTCCACTCCTGCTCGCTCTCGCTATGTGCATCCATCTTGCGGAGCGAATTCTCTCGCATATAGTTCATGGCGCCCAGGATCCAATTTCCCTGTAGTTCCGCACACGTCGGCCCGTTGCAGAACGCAGTAGGCGCCTGGGGGCCGTAGGTGAAGAACATGTTTGGAAAGCCTGAGACGGCGAGGCCTAGGTACGTCTTTGCGCCGTCTTGCCAGTACTCGTGTAGGGTCTGGCCGCTTGAGCCTGTGATGTTGATTTGGCGGAGTCCGCCGGTGAGGGCGTCGTAGCCGGTTGCGCTTATAATGATATCGAAGTCGCGTTCTTTGTCAGTGGTTTTGATTCCAGTTTTGGTAATCTCCTCGATCGGGGTCCCGGCGTTGCTTATGTCGACGAGGGAGACGTTGGATTGGTTGAAAATGTCAAAGTATCCGAGCTCGAGGGAAATGCGTTTGCATCCAAAGGCATGAGGTTGGACCATGGGGGCGAGGATATCAGCGACTTTGGGATCGTTGATTCGCTGGCGGGTCTTGTCGCGCCAGAAGTTGTACGCATCTTTGTTGGCTGCGGGGTCGAAGAGCATATCGTGGTATCCTGCGAGCCAGAACTGAAAGTCGCCTTTGCTCCAGAGATCTTCGTACACTTTCTGGCGCTGTTCGGGAGTGTCGGAGAATGTAGACTTGGGGAGGAAGTTGTAGAAGAAGCCGCCAAATGAATCTGTGCGGCCAGTCATCTCTTTAGTGTAGTCGGACTTTGAGATGTGGCACGATTCTTTTTGGTAATCAACTTGGCCCATGGGTAGAGCCATGTTTGGAGTGCGTTGAAATACAGTGAGGTGGCCAGCCACTTTGCTCAATTCTTGGGCCAACTGTACGCCTGTTGCACCAGTTCCAACTACAGCTATACGTTTCCCATGAAGGTCAAGCCCTTCATGAGGCCAGTAGGAAGGATGAAGGATGGTTCCTACCAGGTCGTCAGTATCGTGAAAATGGCGAGTCAAGTCCGTATACCTTTGAACGTATCGATGCCCTTCCAATCAGGAATATATCTCTTAGCCGCGAACCCCGTATTCAGCAACAAAAACCTAACTTTGTAAGTCTCCTCACCTTTCGTATTAACCAGCCACCGCGCCTCGGCATCATTCCAGTCTGCTGAAGTTACAAACGTGTTGAACTGGGTATTGGCCCTCAAGTCCCACTTGTTTGCTACATGTGCGAAATAAGCAAGCAATTCCGCACTGCCTGGGAACCGATGCTTGAAGGTCCAGTCCTCCCACAGAGCCGGATCCGAAAATTGGTAGTATGGAGAAGGGCTGTCGACTCGAGCGCCGGGGGTAGCGATTCCAGTACCATACGCCACCGTAATCTTGGCCGTGTTCGAGGAGCTTGACGCTGTATCCTGCGTCGCGAATGATCTTGAGCTGGTATACACCACCAAAGCCAGCGCCAACGACCAGTGCATCAAGTTCTTGGGGTGCGCTGCCGACACCGTTCTGTTTGGGTTCAGTGACGGAGCCCATGTTGATTCTACCGTGATGCTCTCGGAAGATGCTATCAAGAGACCATAGGTCGCCAGTTCCCAGATAATCTTACGGATATAACGATGGCTTATAAACAAGAAGGCTACATAACGAGAGCATTGCAAGTGGTCTGCCAAGAGACGCGAGTCTACAAAAAGGCAGCCTTGACAGATCGATTTGGAATCTGTCATCAGGTATGCATTATACTGCACCTTTACGTGTAGAAGCTCGGAATGACACCGATGATGTTCTGCACTACATGTGGGGAAATATAGCCGACACTTTGGGTCGAGTAGACTAAAACGGCAGGTAGTACTCCGCATTCCCAATAAGACCGTCTAGGAGTTACCTATTTGCTGCAGGGCATACGAGCATCCTTGGTTTGAGCGGTAACACTGCTTTTTACCCGCAGGATCAGCGTACGTAAGAGGAGGTACCAAAGGGACAAAGCGGAAGTGTATAAGAAATGGACGAGGCAGCTAGAGAAAGGACGTTGATCAATTAGCCCATGTAAGCACTACTGAAGACATTCGTACCGGAACTGCCAAGAGACAATATATTGTAGATAGATTCGTCGCCAACCTGTATGCTATCCTTGGACGATCATCTCCTCTGTAGTCACATTCATTCGTCACTGCCCTCATGCACAACCCAACACCTCTCCAACATCCCGTATTCCAGCTCGCCTTTTCTTGTCCCGCCCTATAGATCACACAAAGTTAGCTCTCATCCTCATATCTCATGTGTCAGACCCTCACTTCCCCTCCCAGTGTAATGTCACTCACCCTCCCCTTGTCCTGGTCTATAGCCTGACACCCCACCTTTTCCCTCATCTCTGGATTCTCAATCTCACCACAAGTCCCACACTTAATACCCTCAGGCGTCCATCTCTCAAGTTCGGGTTTAGGCGCGAAGATCAGAGTGACGGAAATCGAAGCGAGCAAGCCGAGGAGCGAGAGGAGGAGAAGGGACGTGAAAAGGACGATCTTGAGTCGGTGGCGGATGGGGAGAGCGCGTAGGGGTTGACAGGTGGGTTGGGACATTGTTTTTTTGTGTTCGAGCGATTAGATCTTCGCTGTAAAGGTCATTCGATGGACGTGGGTTGGGAGAGAGCACTGTGGATTGTGACGGGGAGCAGTTTTGCGTCGTAAGCTTGTCCCTTGTTGTACTTGTTCACGTGAGGGGCGGGAAGGCGTGGTGCTGTACGTGCGTGGCACATTGTGGGTTGTGAGAGGGGAAGTACGAGTATCACGATGATTGGAGCTTGGGTTGGTGAAAGTGACGAATGACTGCGGATACTTGCATTGGTGTGATATAAAGATACCGAGAGAACAGTACTGAAAGTGCCAGATACATCTTTGCGAAGCTACACGGCGTATAGACATGGTGTGCTTGCTCCCAAGAATGAACGATGTCGTCGTGAGCATAAAGAGTACCGAAAATTGAATAATCACGTTTGTATGGTGTTATTTGGAAAATATGTGGGACTGGGATGGGTCACAACGGTCTGCACGACGAGCTTATCGAAGTCCAGCCGAAATCCATTTGCACATAATTTCAGAAGAGATGACGAGGTTATGATCAAAGCGCCTGTGTCTTTCAGCAACTAGCGGAAAGAGTTTAGGAACAGCGAGTATCTTTTGCCGTTCGCAGTCGGGCTAATGTGTCTGACCTTGAGGTGATACTTTCGTAGTACAAGAAGTACAGGCGAGATGAAAAAATGCTGGAAACTGACTCGCTCAGGTCATAATTGCAAGGGCGAGGCACTAAGGTGAGGGAATAGATCTTGATATAACGTTCGAGCCTTCGGCTGGTGCTCTAGGCTTGCGCGTCAAAGTTCCGGATCGCCACGTAGTGATCGACGAGATCGTTTGGTTGATCACAGATGCTCCGTCAAAGCATCGATTGGCGAAAGTATAAAGTTGGAAATGCGGAGAATAATGAAACTGCAACGCGGTGCCTGAGGGACGAGCGCATTAACGACCTGAGCTATGGACATGACCTACCGTTCTTCGTGCTACATACGCAGGCTCACGTATCAAACAGAAGAAATTGATGTCATCAAGAATGGGAGCTGCATACAGCACCTCGAAGTCCAGGTTGAATTTTCGAGGTACGAATCTCGGATATTTTAGAGAGGCCATGTGCATGCATGCGCAGAGCATAGCGGCCCCCACAAGCTAGCCAAAGCGTGGCGGCTGCCGTGATCCGCTCAGGCGATAATTCTCCGGCTGCAAGGGCGCTCCATCTAGGCTGTGGTAAGAATTTTATCGCAACACAAGAAGCGACTGGCTGGTAGAAGGGAAATTGCGCGTACTACCCCACAGACGACGAAGAGGGCCATTTCTTCGCTGCGATTCCGGTAGTGGACCGTGGCGAGCGGAAATTAGAGGGTCTGGCAAATGAGGGTCCACGGTGCTATTACCAAGTGCCGAACCAGTGTCGAAGCAGCATGTGGAGCTCGGAGACAGGAACAGCGGAGTTGTTTCTATGGCTGGCGATGCCTCTTGGCCTTTGGATTGAAATGCTGAGTGGCTTGGGCGGTGCACTGGCTGGCTGCTATGCCCGTGGAAGAGGTGTCCTTATTACCGCAGCCAGAGCTCACAGGTTGCAGCTCTGCGAGATAGAGAGCGCCCTGCAGCAGTGCGGAATGGGAGGATGGTCGCACGTGGTT
This sequence comes from Phaeosphaeria sp. MPI-PUGE-AT-0046c, assembly GCA_020747045.1. Lineage (NCBI taxonomy): Eukaryota > Fungi > Ascomycota > Dothideomycetes > Pleosporales > Phaeosphaeriaceae > Phaeosphaeria > Phaeosphaeria sp. MPI-PUGE-AT-0046c. The sequence goes on along the minus strand of JAGTJN010000002.1, from coordinate 1,745,824 downwards.
GATGATAAGAGAGGCGTCCGATATATTGGACGCGGTTGGTGGCAGTGGGGATGCGTTAATCACGACGCACTGCAGGATTTAGCCATCCGGGCCAAGACCAATTAGGCCAGCAGTTCATCAGGCCTGCACCGGCACTCTCTCCCTTTGCGAGCGCCGACGTTGAGCTCCAGGCGCAAAGCTGTGCGACGTGTTTGCCTATTCTGCTTGAGTCGTGAATGTGCATTGTGTTTGATGGGGTAGCGCAAAGATGCGCGAGAGAAACGAAACCTCCGGCAATAAATAGATTAGGGTTTGTGCACTACACAACGCCACCATCCAGGAACGGGACAGGCTCGCAGTCAGCTGGTGCATGAGGAGTGGGAGTCCATTATCGGCTGCCTCACGCCAGCCGGCCCGCTGACGGTTGCATGGAGTCCAGCTGCAGGCGCATCTTCAAGACGCAGCAACTGCTCTTCTCTGCAAAAGGAACCGTTGTGCTCCATCTCCAAGAGACACAAGCCGCGCGCACCCTTCAGCGTCTGGCCTGAGCGCTGTAGACGAAACGTCCAGACCGGATCCACTCTCCCAACACCCTGTCCGCCCGCCGTTGCCCTCATCTTACGCACCGCCGCCAGTGTCTGTCTGCTTACCGGGCATCTCACCACCACCACCACCACCACCACCTCGTCGACATCTCCGCCGTCACCGTCACTCGTTATTCTCCTTCTTCTGTTCTCTTCGCTCCGCCGCTGCTGTTCGTGCCTGCCGCGGCACTGTCTGGCTGTCGCCTTCCCGATTGTGCTCGTTAGCGCCGGACTTGGGGTCGCTCCTTCTTTGTCCCTCAGCACCAGGCACCGCACCGTCCCGTTGCACCCGCCAGCGCTGGTACTCGGACGCGCTCACGCTCACCCCATTGCTGTGGTTGCACGTCGCTGGCCGAAGACGTTCATGACAGCTGCTCGCCATCGGGACTGACAGACCCTGGACCGCCGATCCCCTGAGCCCAAGCAACCGTCGCCATCACCATGTCGGCTCGCGCGATGAGAGGTGCATACCACCCTTCCTGAACCCCTCGTCAAGCTAACAAGGCATAGACATTGAGAATGTCTTTCGACTCGGAAAGCGCTGCCTCCAGTGCGACAACACGCGCCTCTCCTGCGATGGCGTCGTCTGCCCGACCAACCAAGTATGCATCCAGACCTCGCAGACCTGCGAACAGTGCGCCTCCACCATGTGCGACATCGATCCAAATCCAGATCCCGTCTTCGAGGCCCCAAAGAAGCCCAACGTCGGAGCAATCGCCGGCGGAGTCATTGGAGGCATCATCGCCATCGCCATTCTTACCTTTATCGTTTGGAAGTACTGTCTGAAAGGCAAGAGGAGGCCGTACTCCGAGGCCGACTTCGAGGAGATGGACCTGCAGGAGCAAGAAAAGGTCGAGAACGACTTCGCATCACGGCGCAGCGCACGCGCATCCACACACACCGTCGCCTCCGTGGCATCGTCCGTCCTCACCCGCGCCTCCAACATCATCCAGATCGCATACATTCCCGGCGTCACCAATCGTTCAGGGCCTGGCTCTCCCGATCTGCTCGTGCCCCCTGTCCCACCGATTCCTGCCATGTCGCCGTCGACGGGCGTCAGTAGCCCCTACTCGTCCGCTGATCAGCACTTCTTCCTCCCTGACTTCCGCGACTCGATGGCATCTCAGAGCACCGCCGGCCGCACCAGCATTGCACCGAGCCTCGCCCGTGCCAGTGTTGCTTCCACCATGTATCGCCAGAACGCCATCGTCTCTCCACTCCCAGCCCAGACTATTGTTCGCGGCAAGGCCGCTGTCGTCAGCGTCAAGTCCAACACCCCCAGCCCAACAGACACTCCAAGTTTCGAGACACCACCGGTCCCACAAATCGACCCGAAGCACTCCAACAAGTCGCTGCGCATCCAGATGCCCGGTGTTATGGGTCTCAGCCCAGGCAACTCTGTGCGAAGCACTGCTCAACTCGGCCCTGTTCGCGCGCTCAACATCACCAAGAAGAAATCGTCAGACCTCGGCAGCACCCCATCCAAGAATTCTGCAAACTCCTCCACCTTCAGCAACGACAGGACAGCCGTCAACACGCCTGAGGTCCTAGTACCTGCACCTCGACCTCTCACCGATTTCTCGATAACCTCATCCGACGACGGACATGCGAGAGCAAGACGGCTAGGAGATGATTCAGACTCTGATTCAGATTCAGACGAAGAGCACGCTCGTGCACACCGAACCCTTCTCCGCAACTCAGCCGGCGATCGCGACTCGGACGCCTTTACCGACATCCAGGATACGCCCACCCAAAACCAGAGCCCCTTCGCAGATGCTTCGACGCTTGAGCCTCCACGAGCGGCAATGTCGCAACGCATCACTTCTTACGACACCTCGCTCGGCGTCCGCACTCCAATGACTCCCATTGTCGAGGAGACGCCCTCGAAGCGCGGCAGCACTGTCTCCAGGAGGGAACAGAGTCCATTCTCAGACAAGCACAGGAGCGAGCTCTGAACATGCCATTGATGGCTTCTTTTCCTGTAAGGCGTCTGGGCGTATGCCCCCAGTCCTACAGCGAGGACTGGGCGAGCAATCATTTTTTACATCATCTAGCCACGGCGGCAAATGTGTTTCATTTTACTTCACTTCTCACGAAGACCACGCAAGGGAAAGCTGGCTTCAGATATGTAACGGCATCCAAGAGGATGGCTGGTTGCTTAATTTTATGGACCTATTGATATCCCCAATACCCGGAGAGTGCAGACTCCTCTGAGAGACTCTTTATCTTTTATGTATCTACTTTGAGAGCTGGCCAAAGCTGAATGAACGATTTTTGATACCACACCACAATCTGCATCTTTCAGAAGCGAGTTCCAATGTGACTAATTCTTGCAATCACAGGATATGTCGAAGCGGCGCGAAGCACACTGTTCACGTAGTGTACCTTACAAATCCTGACACGAGGAGCGTCTCCAAAAGCACCCCGCTGAAATTCAAAGGCTAAATTCAGATCACCATGTGCACAGATACCACCCGTTATGGTGGGTCCGGGTCAAAGTGTCGTAGTGAAACAAACGATGAAAGCTGTTTTGGGACAGACACGGGTGAATGTTTCAGCCTATACCATGCATACTGATTTGGCAATGTGGCTGTGTGTGAGCACTCCGAGTGCGAGACAACCTTTAGACAAAATTCTTGTAGACTATAGAAATGTATAATTTTATGTGTGCATGTGTACGTTGGTATCGCGGTGATCGGCGCGTGGAGGGGCTTCGGAGGGCGCCGATAGAGAGGGGCACGAGAGGAATTGCTTTTGACCGTCTTCTGCAATTGAAGCAAGTATTGATATCTTTGATACATTTGCTCTTCGATTTTCTAACCTCGCTGACTTCGCGAAGTGAATCGAGGCGCAGAGTGAGGTCATATTCGAGCTTGTCTGAAGATCATACAAGCTCCCCACATCGACACCCACAACAATCAACAACGCGACACAGGTACTGCGCCGTCTCGCACACAACCATTGCTCTTTGACAGCACACACCATCTGTCGCACAGGCTCGAGAAACACAGTCCTCACCAGCACACACGCATGCCCGACCCCGCCTCCTCGCGCATCGCAGCCATCTCATCCCATCTCTCGTCATCTCCAAACCCCGAAGTCGTCGCGAAGAACATGGCGTCGGAGAAGAAGCCACCGATCACATGCCACGTGCTGGACACGACGATTGGGAAGCCGGGCAAGGACATTCCCGTCAAATTGACACTGTACGCGCCTCTACGAAATACTCCATCTCATCTGCACATGTGTCGGATACTGGCTGATACTTGACATAGGCACAGCACACCTTCCTCCACCACCGTCTCAACGGCCCAGCATACATTTACCTCGCTCACCAACTCGGACGGGCGCGTCACGGCGTGGACGCCTGCTTCGGTTGCGCCGTTCACGCCGCCGAGCTCGATTGAAGACGTGTTCCGCAATACGGCGGGCGATCAGAGGTGGAGTTTGACGTTTGATACGGAGGGTTATTTTGAGGGAAGGGGGGTCAAGACGTTCTTTCCGGAGGTGGAGGTCAAGTTTGTGGTGCGGGAGGAGCAGAAGGGGGAGCATTTCCATGTGCCTGTGTTGGTTGGGGGGTTTGGGTATAGTACGTATCGGGGGTCGTGATGGGGTTGTGAGGGCATGGGATTTGGGAAGGGGATCAGGTGTTGAGAATACATGGTACGGATTGTCTAAGAAGGGAAGACATTGGAGGCGCACTGGAGACGATGCCTATGGCATGCCACATGGGGTTACTTTTACTTGTATGATACTAGAGCACCCATGTTGAGTGCTAGCTTTGAATTTTTGTATACGTCCACTACGGATACATCTTATTATTCAGAACACTTGGACTCAAGCTCCTCTGGCAAAAGCCCAGATACAATGGCACAGTGGAAAGTAGTCCGGACGTTTACTCGGACGATACCTATGCAAGCGAATGGGGTAGACTTCCATGGGCAGGCGAGCTGATGCTTATGCTTGCGCTTACAGTGAAGGGCAAGATCGCCGTGCAGTCTCCACCTGGCATCGCAGATCGCACAGTACAGCACACAGACTCGGACTCACATTTCGGCCTGAATCACGCCGTCTACACGTCAAGACAATACTATTGTAGCACAATCCCAACAGCCGGTGGTGTAGTCGTTGACCCATGCCTACGGATCGTCGATGTCCGTATCCAGCAATCTCGCATCTCGATAACAACCGCAGACAGTGCAAGTCTACACCTAGTCTTTGTTCCAGACTACACTTCGTGTCGCGCTACAGCTGTGCTTACTGCTGGGGGTGCTTTGTAATAGGTCGATGTGCCGCAATCTATCAGTGCTAAGTACCGTGCGGTGCCTGGCAAGAGTCCGTTCCGAAGCGACACACTACTCAACGCGGGCATCGATCGGCATTTTGGGTGCGATCGAGAGCGTAAGATGGGATTCCGGCAAATGGCAGAATGGCATGCGATCCTGCGCGGGCGAGATACGGCGGGAATGTGGTGATGCTGGGCGATGTTCTGCAAACCTGTGTCGCATCAGTTGGTGTTTGTGAATGCTCCTGCGTGTGTATTGTGAATGCGCATCGCGTGGTTGGTTGCGAAAGAGTACCATAAGCGGGAGACTCGAGGCGCATGGCAGAGAACAACCTCCCATCGGCATCCAACGCCGCACACTCGTGGCAAGCGAGCTGAAACAGGCAGCGATCGCCGCTGGCGCAGAGCGGTGAAAGGGCAGCGGGCGGTGATTGGCGGTGGTGTTCCGGGGGCCACGGGTGTTGATTTGGGATCAAGATCACGTTATATTCTTGGCGGCTGGCTGCGTCACTCCCAGAAATTGCGCTCTCGTCCTGCCCTCTGACCTCATCGCGAACGCCTCACTGTCATCGTCACCACGAGCACCCATCCCCGTCGACCGCCTAGGGAAGAGCCTCATTGCAACCCAGAAGGACTGTACCGACTGTCATACCAGTGTTTCGGACCGCCAGCGTCCTGTAGAGTCTCGCGCGTGCGCTCAAAGGACCCGCGAGCAGCTTTGCGCGTCATCTAAGGGGCTTGACGTCACTGTAGAACTGGGACGACTGCACGCCTGCACCTCGCACCCTCGTTGGCGGCGCTCGAGAAAGTATCGATATTGGAACTGAACGCGCCTACCCCGCTTCCGGCGCATCCAATTCCCTCTGCACTCCAGGTACGTCGCCGTGTGCTGCTTGCTGCTCGCTGCGTTTGCTGGTTTTTGCCACGTTCTCACCCTCGCCCGCCCTGCCCGCCCACCTGCACCGTCCAGCCATCGCATCGCGTCGCAGTCCATCGCCGTGAATAATCCGTCGCGCGTGCTAATCTCGAGTGCGCATCGCAGGTGAACAGCACGCTGTTGCGCGCGCCCGTGGCAGTCCAGCCGCCCTGTCGTCGCGTGGTGGAAAGTGAGATCGCGAAAAGTGTAGGCCCGAGTACCACAAGCGATCGTCCTTGATCAAGACCGCTACGTCACCACCCCAAAGAATGGCCGCTGCAACTCAAACTGCGCGAACCTCCCCCCAGAACTCCAAGATGTCCTCTCCCAAGGACTCGAAAAGTAGTCTCCCCGTCGTGACTAAGACTGAAGGTGCGTATCCCCCTCACCGTCGCCCGGCATGCGCGTCATCGCCCGTCGCGCCTGCCCGTCGCACACAACAATGATGCATCGTGCCTGCCTCTTGCTATCGTCCAGCCATGACTGACCATCGTGTCGCCTGCAGAATCCTCTCCCAAGGTCGACGCCGAGAGCAAAGATCAGCGTAAGTGCCCGCCACACCACCATCACGCCCGCGAGATGCTAACATGCAACCCAGCTGCGAACACGGAAGCTGATACGAAGCCCGCGACCACCAATGCCCAACCGTTGGCTCCTCCACCAAAGCCTGCGCCATCGTCAGCCAGCGACGCACCAGACTACTTCAACACGGTCCACAACCCCTTCTCCCTGGAGCCCAACGTCTTCGAGCAGTCCTTCAACGGCGGCAACGGCTCAGAAACACCAGGCGGCCGCCCCATCCTGCCGCCCGTCGCCAACCTCACGTCTCCCGTGCCGCTCCCTGGCATCACGCCTGGCTGGCAGTCGCTGCGCGCAGGCCCACTGAGTCCTGCTATGCTCAACGGCCCTACTGGACAGACCGACTACTTCAGCGAGTCGTTCCGCGGCTTCCCTACCCCCAACGAGTCGTCTCTCCGCACTGGTCTTACGCCTGGAGGAGGCGGGTCTATGTTCCCCGCGCCCAGCCCCAATACCCAGGCCATCTTCAACCTTCAGAGCGCCGGCGTCACCCCTGGCACTGGTGACTTCCAAGCTGCTGCGTTACGTGCCGCTGCCCAGTCTAACCTCAACAAGCCCAACACCACGGGTGCACCCACTTCCCAGCCCGAAGGAGCAACCGCAGGAATGGATCGCCAAAACAAGTTCCAACAGAGCCAGTCACAGCAACAGCGTGGCCAGAACGACCCATATGCGAACCATGACGTCAGCAGTGCAGCCAATGATCTTCTGTCGTTTGCCAGCCAGAACGGCAATGGCCGCAACACCCAGCCACAGTTCTCCATGGCACCCCAACAGCAATCCATGCACGCCGGCCACATGCCTGTCCAGCCCGTCAGCCAGAACAGCCATGTCCGCCGAGATACAAAGGGCTCCATCAACAGCATGGCGTCTGCAGATACCGGTGACTTTTCAGAAAGCGGCCAGAGTGAGCAGGCCAGAACTGCCACGCGGTCGCGCGCGAAGAAAGGAGCTGCTAACGGCAAACAAGCTGCAGGCTCAAAGCGAAAGACCGACGACGTCCCCAAGGGCAGTCGCAAGAAGAGTGCCATTCCTTCCATGGACGATGACATGATGGACCAAGACTCCGACGATGACATGAACATCAAGGACGAAGAGACCCACAAGGACGGACGCAAGATGACCGACGAAGAGAAGCGCAAAAACTTCCTCGAGCGAAATCGGTATGTATCCTGCTCATCATCTCTGTACTTCCTGCTAACATGACATAGTGTTGCTGCTCTCAAGTGCAGACAGCGAAAGAAGCAATGGCTGGCTAACCTCCAGGCCAAGGTCGAGTTGTTCAGCACTGAGAATGACGCTTTATCTGCTACCGTCACTCAATTGCGAGAGGAAATTGTCAACCTCAAGACTTTGCTGCTGGCACATAAGGACTGCCCAGTATCGCAAGCCCAGGGTCTCCACGGTGCCGCCATGAACAACTTTCTCGGCAGCGATATGAACCACCAGAACCCGTATGGAATTGCGCAACTGCAGCCAAACGGTGTGCACATGATGCCAATGCAGCCCGGCCAGATGATGAACCGGTTCGTATACCCACCCCCTCGGCCACAGAGTGCAGACCAACAAGAGAATGCACACTACCCGTCAAAGTACTGAGGCAATTGCTCACTCGCTTCCAGGTAAGCACTCTGGGAGTGAATGTGTCCGTCTGCAAGTGCGATAGCGCTCACAGATTCTCAAGTGCCATGGCCATGCACTAGAACATGGCATCTTGACACAGCACCGCAACCAACATCTCCTCCCTTACGACTTTTAATACGCAACTTCCGTCACTTCTCTCCGACGCATTGTCGTCACATTCCATGCATGGGCCGGCGTCTTCGGGGCTTGGCGTACGTCATGCTTGCATCAGGGAACGACGACGATTCCCTGGTCAAACCAAAATACATCTCTTACCTTGCGCTACGGGTAGGACGGCCCAGGCACAGATGGCTATGCGAACATGAACTCCTCCCTACCGTCACAAAACCGGCTTTTATTCCCTTCAGTAACCTGTTCTTTTGTCGATTGTAAATACTGGGAAGGTGGATACAACGACTGGTGTTTGCGGCGCTCATACACTCTGCCATTCATTGCCTTTGCTGTCACTGGTCGGCGTTTTTGGAACTTCTTTTCGTTTGTACCCTCTGGGCCATTCTTTCCTTTTCAGAGGCGGCATGTATTCTCAAAGATTCGAGGTTCAAGGTGGGGTACCTTGTCTACTCTTATGTTTCCTTCGTCTAAAGGAACATGAGGGATGGTTGCATGATGGGGGCGTAGACAATAAGGAAATGGGACGGGTGACTCTTTTATGGTTCTCCCAATTCAAAGATGTGATGATGTGGGAGGGCGAAGAGAATATGTATGTATACGCAATATTCAAGCAGTTCAAAATACTCCTCAAGTTTGATCATATGGTGTTGTGAGTTGCTGTTGCGAAGTAAAGCCTCGGTCTTTTCGAAGACCTGAAGCCCGGACTAAGTTGCAGGAAGCCTCAAGTCTTTCGGTTTCAGTCCCAATTCCAAGTACGGCAAAGTTGCCATGCGTATCATATGACTTTCTTTGCGAGCATGTGGTAACGAGTCGCAATACGCATTGTTCCGCAGTCTCTCGAGCAGCGGCAAATCTTTACTTGAAGCTAATCAGCCAGGATTGAGTGTTACCACCGACTAATCCGAACGAATGCCAGCTTGATGTCGCCGTCTGCTGCGGTCTAAAGCAGATGGTGGATGTCAGTGGGAATCGAGCGACGTTTTGCAGAGTTTGAAGGATTTGGAGCATATCTTCTAAGCAGTGTTGATGCACGAGCGTGGGGAAGAGGTTTTGTGGCAGGCAATTTGGAGCATTGAGCACATGTCTGGGTGAGGTGCGTATATCTTGCTACAATGTCTATTCTGAATGGTACAGTGAACTGGTCTGGCTAGACAGTGATGGCTTAATCCATGCGAGCATCGAGATCACCCGGCAGAGATTACCTGAGGACCCGAGGGTGATCACTGCAACTATCGGTTCCAGATCAGCGACTGGTTATGATTAGATCCGGTGGCGTTCCCACACTCTCAGCCTTGCACTGCCACGCCCACGAAGGAGTGCATCTTCACGGCTGTGCTCGCTGACAGTTCTCAGTACCACTCCTATCGCTTTGAAGTGGGCTCTACTCCAAGACAAATGTCCATCCCCCGTGCAACTTCCGTTCTCAGAACAGCGATATGAGCCTCTCGACTTCGAGCTCTGGCAGTCGAACTCGCTCCGCCGTCTACTCCGTACTCGATCTATCGCAACGTTCGATACGGCTCATTCGAATCCAGAAAATCCTATCCAGGGAAGGATACATTCGGTGCGATGTTCGTCACACGACCATCGAAAGCAACTACATTTGCCTTCCTACGTTTGGAGTCTGCTTGATGATGGTCATCCGGTCTTGTTGAACAACGAGTGTTGAACAACGAGTTACATGTTGTAAGAAGGAACCTCTTCAACTTCCTCTAACATGCCAGAACGAAACGATTCGAATGGCTTTGGATAGACGCGCTGTGTATTGACCAAGCAAATATCGCCGAGCGCACACATCAGGTTTAGCTGATGGGCGCTATCTTCTCACGAGCTACATGAGTTATATCGTGGCTGGGACATAGTGTACGCCTTGCTGGGTTTCTTCACCAAGCTTCCAAAGGGTATATTAATCGCGACAATATACAGTCATTCGTCAAACATGAATATTGGTCAAGGGCCTGGATCACCCAAGAAGTGCTACTCGCACAAGAAGTCATTATCATGGCGGGCGAAGTGGAGTTTCCCATGAAGAAGTTACCAAACTATTTCGGTCGCTTCAACATCATCGTCAGCGCTGCATTAGGCTCAGAACCCGACAGCACGGACTTGATATGCCTCCTGGACCGGTTCAGCAGTCAGCAGTGTCATATACTATGAGACCGCATCTTTTCGCTGCTAGCGCTTTCTTGGGATGCCTCGAGTTTCCTGGTAGATTACAGGATATCTGATCAAGAGCTTGTATTGCGCGTGCTTTCTCTACACGAGCATTGTTTCTGTCTTTGCTCCTTGTATGTTCTGAACTGCGCACTGTCTGCCAGATCACCACTATTCGCAATCACCAATCGATATGCTGTATTCGATGCTAGGTCCAAGTCCACCTCATGGTACATCGACCAATCAGGCTACAGAAGCGGCCAAGTAGGGACGAATCCGATAAAAGTCTTCTTCATAGGATTTAAGTTACACTGCCATAAAGTTGAAGCAATCTTTAGATTTAAATCGCTCAATTACTTAGTATCGTGTTGCGACTCTGTTGATATAGGCTTTCGATGGAATTATGCATCGTCCCCGTACCAAAGCCCCTCCGAAGACGAATACCTCAAATCAAATTGGCCAGAGCCTCTCGTCATGAACTATGACGTTAATGGGCCAACGACGATATATTTACCTATAGCGTTCTTGGTCGAGGTCATGGAATACTTCATACGAGAGACAACCTACGACGTCAGCTGTAATCAAGGCAAGGGGTGGAGCAACGAATCAAGCACGCGTGGACATCTCGAAACCGTGTATGAGAGCTAAAGATTTCCATCTCGTTAGTGGTTCGAGTTCTCGAGTCGCCCATCTCTCCAACAATGAAGGTGTTTTCAGTGCAGCCAACTAAGGAAGACACAGGCAAGAAAGATTGCTAGGCTCATCGTTGTCGACAATGATAATTCGATTCACGTTTGTCGTTTTTCAGTGTAGCGTATGAATAAGAGCTTTGAACAGGTCTGGTGTGGCACTACTCTTGCTTGCATGCGATGCATAAGTATCAGGAATCATAGAAGCCAAATACGTATCTCGGCAAAATCTCTTTGCCTAGGTACCATACAGCTTCATGATGCGTAAGAGTGTTTCCACTATGCTACAAAGTCCAGTTCGAGAGGAGCAATGGTATTTGAGCGTGGACTATCAATGGGATAAGACACTGTACACTCTACCGGCCCTTTTCCTGGTGTGTTGATGGGGCTAGAACTTCCCCTCTCATAGTGTGGCATAGTATATGGGCACGAGATCGATGAGGCTTAGGTAGGTGAGCGGGGTTGGTGAGTAGGCACATAGACAACTTTAAAGCTTCGGATGGAAGCAGAGGACAACCCCTTAGCCAGGACTATCGACATACTCCATTTTCTCCTACACTGATTGCGGGTCGCGGCCTTGATCTCTTGAGCATAGAGCAGGAATATACCCACATTGGCCTCATTGAAAAGGATGTTCTGTTCATATCCAGCTAAGTCAACTGTAATTACAATTGTTTTGCCGCAGAGCTGGCAATACTGATATAGCTACATTTTACATTGTGTACCGCCGTCAGGTGTTCCTATAAAATTCTCGCCCTTGTCATAGGCAAAGGATACGCGTAGCAGGGTTCGATGTCAGGACCTAATCTCTGGATATTGCGAGCCATTTCGACAACAAAAGGTAGGGACAATGTGGCGCAGCAGGTATCTGTGTCTCTTGAGAAAGAGAGTTTCAGCCCATTCTGGCGAGTAAAAGTCCCTGTAGGCCGCGGCTTATGATAGTATTTATTATGTCGTTCAAAGGCAAATATAAATTGCGAAGAGTTTGGATACGACACAATCGTGATCTCAGCACTGAATGATGCGCACATACCATTCGAATTGATTTCGATGACAGTGTAGATGTGTCCTCCGCTCGAATCGATGATCCTAGTACAGAGATATTCCTCTCGGTGGCGCCAGAGTGTCAGTTTGTCCTCGATCGAATTTTTGGTCTCACTTCTATACGCCGTCATCTCCTTTATCCACGTCTCCGAACGCTCTTGAACAGGTAAGTCAAATTGCACCATCCACTGTTCGCTTCCTTGCCAAGCTAAGAGCCGGGAATCCGTGATTTCCAAACATTTGACCATTGTGTACGCATCGTGCATGCATAAACTCCTAGCGCAGATTTTCAAGATGCGCACAGATAATTCTTCATCAGTGGCTTCGTAGTCGACAGTGATGCGAGGCCCCTCGGGGCAAAGCGCCAGGAGGGAGAAGATGCGATCTCGAGGAATGGCACATCGTTTATGCTGGAATAGTCGGAGTAGTGTTAACATTGGAACGGGAGACTTGACTGGAGCAAGGAGGAGGTCAAAAAGGTCCTGGACTGTCAGGATGCTTCCTTCGATGTCGGCTATGTGGCCAAACGCTGCTACGAAATAAGAATTGAGCTCCTCGTCCACGGGTACTTCTACCTTCCGTGCCATGAGCGTTAGACGGCGGGCAAGTGCGACTTCTTGTGTGATCCAAGCGCGGTTCCAGTACTCGCAAGCGCAAAAGGCCCGTAACGTCTTGCTGCTATCAGGTACTTCTTCCCAACGGCTAAGACTGGTAAGAAACGATGCTATGTCTTTGTTGGGCCCAAGCCAGGATATAATTTGCTCGGCTCCAGAGTATATGTGTCCCATGTACTGTACTTGATGTGTTCTTTCAGCTAGATTGCTTTGGTTGATGCAGAGTGCGTCAATCCAGAGCCAGTTCAGAAGATGACTTTTGCGCCTCGCGTACTTGAGGAAGCAGAGTAGGTTGTGGCCTACCCAGTGAGACTTCCCATCGATAAGAATGAATTCACCATGATCTTGATCACCCCAGACATATGATAGGCACATGTACGTGGTATCCACGGTTGTTTGCTTGATGTCACACTGGATCTGGCCACCGGAGGACAAATCGGGATGGATACGAACAAGTCGCATTGACTGCGTGTCGTGGTTCAGAGCAGTATGCTTGAAGAACGGCGTGTCGAGATATGCCTCAGCTCCTAGACCGGCAGGCTCACTCATGGTTCTGGTCTCAATGATCGGGCCTGATATAACTGGTCGACTTGTGGACTCATTGGTGCATGCGATGTCCGTTTCATCGATTGCGCCCGGTGAGGAGCCATGTCGACTCTTTCGAAGCAGAGCTCCTAAATTGTGGCGTAACGATAGATGCTTGAAAGTAGATGGCATGCTTTGATTGAAGACAACCAGACTTCATCCCGGGAGTATGATTGTGTGGCTATCGATTAAGTAGGGCCGCACTAAGGCCGAGATTTCAAAAGTCCAGTGGATCTGGCTGTAGCCAATCTAATAAATGTAATTTGTAAACAGTATGGATGTGTTGCGCATTCGAAAAGTGTTGCTGGACGTCGAAAGTCAGGGTGCCTGGAGACTGGTGAAAGAGTGGCTGTGCTTGATAGTGAGGCACTTTTCCTCATTCGTACTAGCGTATACATTTCCATAACTGCCTCTATCTGCTAGTTTGTAATTGTACACCAGGAGATTAGTCTTTTTGGCCTATCAAAGAAGCATACCCAGTCTCGGTCAAGTCAGACAAATCCACAAAGCTGCAATTATCACACTTCATATCTCTCCACTTTACGCAAGGATGGATTGACCCTATCTGGGTTCTACACGACTTGAGAAACGATAGGCTAACCATTGAAGACACACCTGAATTTAGCATATCGATACTCCCAACGCCCACGGAAGGACTCGAGCTGCCTAGCTGATCAGGCCGATGTTTCCATGTCACAATTATGCAAACTCGCACCACCAGTCAAGTATCTTGAAGACATACAATCATCCTGCTCACAGTCTATCACAACCTCGCCTTCAAAATTCCCCTCTCCAGCACCGGTCCGTCCCAAATATCCTTCATCACCGCCCTCACATTAATGTGCTGCATACCCAATTCCTCCACCCTCTCTACGCCAAGAAGACGCATGCACGTTTCTGTTTCTGCTTTGAGTACTACAAGACACGTTAGCTTCCACCCGTCTACCTCAACATCGATCACAGGTAATGAGAGAAACTTACTCTCCAAGACCCTCCCCACTCCCTCCTTCCCGCCTGCCCCAAGCCCAAACAACGCCGCCCTGCCAACACCCACGCCTTTTGCGCCAAGACATAGTGCCTTCACAACATCCGTCCCGCGCTTGATGCCGCCGTCCACCCAGACCTCAATACGGTCAAACACCTCAGGGCAATACTTCCTAATCTCAAGCAACGTGTGCACAGCCGGCGGCGCCGTATCCAGCGCCCTGCCGCCATGATTTGACAAGATAATCGCCTTGACCTGCGGTGCGTACTGACTCGCCAGATACGCATCCTCATGCGTTTGTATGCCCTTTAGCACAATGGGCTTCGAGGTGTGTTTAGCTAGCCAAGGTAGTGTGCTTCGCCACGTCAAATCCGCAGCCGTGCCCCAGAACAAACTCTGCCCGACGCCCATGCTCTTCGGCTTGCTAGGCGTAGTAGCAGATGTGCTGGTTTTGCTGACCGATTGGTCTTCCTGCACGGCTGCGCGCACGGGGAGGTTTGATGCGACGTTTTTGCTGCGTTCGTCGTGCTCGCGCTTTCCGGGGACGGGCGCGTCGAGGGTTAAACAAATGAACTTGACCACGTCGAGTTTGTTCATGCGCGCGAACATAGCTTCAGACTTGGGGCGCTCGTTTTGTACGTACAGTTGCCAACCAAAGACTTGGTCGGGCGTTGCGTTGGCAACGATTTGCTCGGGTGTCATGGAGGCGTTTTGGGAAATAATTTGCATCGCGCCATATTTTTCGCAGGCTTGTGCAATGCCCCATTCGCCGTCTGGATGGGCGAGCCGTGCCATGGCGGCGGGAGAGACGTAGATGGGAAGCTTGACATTGTGGCCGAGGAAGGTGGTGGATGTGTCGCAGCGTGTGCAGTCGACGAAGACGCGGGGACGGAGGAGAATCTGGCGGTATACCCTATTGTTGAAGTCTTTGCTCGCTAGGTCATCCGCTGCCGAGTAATAGTACGCCCATCCTTTGTATGGTATGTTCTTCGTTGCCACCTCTTCAATCTCATCGATGTTCAGTATGCTGTCCAGGTCCACTGGTCCGTCATCTTTCTTCTCTCCCGTTTCTATAGGCGTCTTCTCCTCCTTCGGCAGGGTGTCAGGATTGATCGTGCCGAGTTTGTCTTCAGGCTTGAGATTCTCTTCAAGCATGCCTGGCGGATGAATAGGATCGTACTCTTCGGTCGCATCGGTGCCGGCCAGCTGCAAAATGACTTTGCTGCCACCAGGATGTTCCGGAATAAATCGCGTTACGTCGTAGACATTGCCGTAGAGGACCACCCAGCAGCTCTCTGCTGTGTTGTGTTTTGCGACTGTGATAATGTTAGCGGTTGTTGCTCAGTTGGAGCGGAGAACCTCAACATACCCTCGGCATGATCAAACACTTTCGCCATGTCCTGGATCTTAAGATAAAAGCGCACTTTACGAAAAGGAGTATGTACAAATCAACGCGGCGGAGAAATGCTCAAGGGAAATATGCTGAACACGCGTGAAGGACATGTGGAGAGGAACAAATAGAGCGCAAGAGAGTCAGCGGCAGAAAAGCAAACGCCGACACGATCGATGCAAGCCACCGCAATCCTTGCTGTGGGGCAATGGGGTAAACTCTCGGGGTATCGCCGTACCGAGTGAGGCAAGACGGGCCGCCTTGCTTCTTCTGTGAGCTCCATCATCATCGGGATGGTCAATTGAATGAGCAGAGTTTTGTACACTCGCAGTTCTCAAATTTATACTGAAATCACACAGCTCTATTGCACTATTGTAAGTCCTCTCTGCACTCCTTTTTCAGATGGTGTGACGACCGGGATGATGACGCACGCCTGTCAAATGCCGCGGCAACTGCGTCCATGCTCACGAGCGCGCAACTCCAAGGTAATTGGGACAGTATTTGACTTTGTTGGAAGCAAACAAGTATATATAGCGGGGACGCGAATTGGTTTCGTTCATGATAAAATTGTGCAATCGAGAGCATTTCTGCCTTCAAGGGTATAGAGCTACTCAAAACAACATGCTTGCTGTAGCAACTCTCCGTCGTCCATAAGTCCAGTATCCCTTTTTGCGACCCCCGCTTCTACACCTTATCATCATCATCGTCATCTCCATCTTCGTCTTCCGCATCCAGAAATAGCTGGTGCAGTATCTCATGAAATTCCACCCTCGGTGTGGGCTTCAGTTGCCAGTCGGCAGGACCAGGCCAGCTGTGCCATCGCTCCTTCGTAGGCCGTTCACACGAACCTCCCATTGTGGCCTTTCGCTTCTGACGAGAGCGGGAGGAGAGTCCAGATGCGCTTTGCCCACGGGGAAGGCCAGTGATAACTATCGCTTCATGTCAAAACTGTGGCTTGCTAGCGGAGCTTCACAATTGATGAGCATGCAAGGAGTGTGCGGAGGGCGTGAATTTCACCAACCCTCGTGAATATCTTGCCATGCTGGTTCCAGTTCTCCATCGTTTGCGACTTCGTCGCCCCAGTCCATCTTCTCAAGCTCGTTGCGGAAGAAGTCTTGTTCTTCTTCGAGGACGCCCGGTTTCGCGCCCAGACTTTCAGGATATCGCTTCAAATTGTGCCAGTGGGTCAGTGAGCGCAAGGCTTGCTCGAGCGGTACGCTCTCGTCCACTTCAGCATCGACATCGCTGCCAGCTAGCCAATCGTCGCGCAGCTCAGGCCTACAGTGCAGATAGACCGCAGTGATAACACGCATGTTGGATTGCCTCCATTTTCTACCGCAGTATGGGACCTGGTTCTTGAAAAGCTTCAAGGTGTACAAGCGCAACTCGGGCTGAGGTACCTTTAGACTTTTGCGTAGAAATTGTGATGATTTATACGACACAAGCATGAGGTTGCGGTGCGCTTTGTTTTTGCAAATCTTCTGCATGATGCGCAGGTAGTTGATCGAGGTGAAGAAAGCCCGCCATGAAAAATCTGTAATGAGTTCTTTAGGCAGTTCGTTGGTGGGGAAGCCGAGTTCATCGACCTCGGGAGGTTGCGCTGCCGCCGGAGGGGGCGGAGGTTCGATATCAGATTCTTGTCTGGAGAGACGTATTGGTGGTGGTGCGGCATCATCAGAGTCCGAGTCTCCAGCCTGATCATCGGCAGTTGGGTACTTGTCAGGAGACTCCTCGGGGGCGTTGCGGGAGTGGGCGCGACAGAAATTGAAAAAGCTAAAGGTGTCAGCTGAAGAGATAGTTGATAAGGAACACAAACATACTTCAACGCTTCTTGCTCACTTTTGAAGTTCACAATCTTTTCGATCTCTTGCAGCTGCAAGAGCTTCAGAATGAGTGGTACATAGCTTGAATCAACAAGAAGCTGAGTGATGTACTCGAACTTCAAGATATCTTGGTAAAGGTCAGCGTCGTAGCAAAGTATTCGAAATGTCTTTACTCACGGGATAGCTTGAACCACTTCAGGATCAGGACTAGGGAGCCTGTAACTGCCTTGTCGAGTACCTCTTGCGTTCGCAAGGCGTCTAGCTCTTCGTTGGTGGCCATATTGTTGTTATGACCATTGTTCCCGTTCATTTCTGGTCGTCCGGATGTGGTACCATTCTGACTCTCATGGAACTGAAACCCACCTTGCAAGCCATTAGCGCCACTAGACTGAGTGACAAGCGCTGTTACGTGGCCCAAAATAGCTTTGATAAGAACGATTACTAAGGACTGCAAATTGGGCAATGCATTGCGCTGCGAAGAATTAGTACTTGTTGCATCAGGGCACCTTAGAGACTCACATAGAATTGCTCCACCAAGTCGAGTCTCTCCTCGATGCTACCAGGAGGAGGTACTGGTTTCGATTCACTCTCCTTTGGTTCCAGAGAGAGTTCTTCAATGTCATGGGTCTCGTCAATGCCCAACCATCCGCGTTCGTACTTCATGAACGCCACACGCTCCTCCCAAAGCTGCTTCATAGCTCGTGTAGCCTTCATGCGCTTGGCAAAGAGTTCGGCAGCCTCTAGAATTGATGCAGGGATGTCCGCACCTTCCCACCTGCGGCCGACGAGCAGATCTTGAAGGTCCGTCGATCCCTTGCCACCAAGTTTGTTACTGGACTCATCAAGTGGTGGATACAGAAAAGGAAACATTTGATTTGTTTGATAGTTCTGCTTTTTTCCACCCTTGCCTCCAGGCCCAGCCGGAGATGGTGGAGGAGATGGAGCAGGGGTTGCGATGTGCACAGGTTGATGCAAGATGGACGTGTTGTTACCATGTGCATCTCCGAGACCCGAGCCAAACACATGATTGCCAGCTACTTTGCTAGGATGGTTCTTTAGAGGCGGAAGGATTGAGTTGTTTTCAGGCTCTAGTGGGAAGAGCGGCGGAGGAGGATTGTACGCGGGATACTTTGAGCTGATTTCTTGACGGAACAAGTGGTAGTCCAGCGGTGACGCTGTGATGAGAGGTTGACCTTTCCCGTCTTCTGATTCGAGATCTTTGTCTCTGAAGGAAGCCTTGGTCTTCTCCGCCTGTGCAAGACCGCCGAAGTAGACCAGGATCGCCTTCCAAAACAGTAGTGAGACTTTGCCGAGTGGAAGACTGATGGTTTCATCCCACCGTAGGTGGGCAATGAGATCAACTAGAGCCATCAAGAGACCTGGTTTTTCAATATTCAATATAGCGCTTCTCAAAGTAATGTCATCATTTTCCTTCTCTTGCACACGAGCAACCTCCAAAATAACGTAAACAGCCGTCATTGCGCACCAAACTTCACGTCGCTCGGCTTCTTTGCTGTCTCGCGTGGTGTTGGGCGGAGTATCTATGCCGCATGTTCGCGATAGTGAGGACTGAAAGACATCCACTGCCGTTTGTAGGCCACCACAGTCAACGAGAAGAAGGACATTGCGTTTGATCAAGGTGGTCTGCTGACTTGAAAGATCGATCATGGTGCTCTGCACATTGTCGGCGCGCGAGCTTCGACCTGAAGCTCGCCCGCTGTCCTCATCGGTCGCAATAAGTCCTGCAGTCTCGTGCCAGCAGCCAAGCAGTATATAGACGAGGGCTTCCAGTCTTTTCAACCGCGCAGCAGGGTCCGGCTGCTTAATGCCCTGCAGAACATGCTCCACGAATGCCTTTTGTTGTGCAGCTGCTGCTCGGGCCCAGTCAAGGCCGCCTTCCTCGTACGACGTGTCGTTGGAGCCGTTGAAAGTGGTCCATTCTAGTGCGAAGGAAGCCTGAGTCTTTAACAGCATGGCCTGCTCTTCCACAGCGTACGAGAACCACTCCTCCAGCTCCTCGGCAAACGACGAAGCATCGTCGTATGTGAAGGCATAGGGCGCCGGATCGGCCTTGGGCAGGCCTTGAACGAGGTTCTGTAGCTGCGCGAGCGTGTCTGGTGGTGGTCCGAGAGGGGCGGGCGGCGCCGGGGGTGGGAGATGCAGAGGCGCTGGCGTGGGCACTGAATTGCCTCGTTGTATGCCAGGCCGACTGGGGAGGGTAAGTGGAGGGCCAGTAGCGGGGCCGCCGTCGCCGCCATCGACCACGAACCGTTGCTGCTGGGCGGTGTCGAGGGGCAGGTCGAGCTCTTCTTCCGGCTCCGCCTCGATGATGGGGAAGTCGGTGCTATCATTGCCGATGAGCTCTGCTTCATCCACCACTGGTGGCACGAGCGGCTCTTCGGGCGCATTGGTGGGTTCGAGGTTGTCCATGACGGTCTATGGCAATTGATCGTGTGCGGTACGGCCGATCTGAGGTGTGGTGGGACAGGCTTCGGCGCCCATGTCGGAGTAAGGTTCACGTTCGCGACATCGCTATCTCGCTGGAAGATACGCTGGACCGGGGATGAGCAGAGGCATGCGCGGTTGAAGCAGGCGGGTTGTACTGCAAGAGGGATCGTGGTAGTGGGCTTTGGTTCTGGCCAATGATACGCCAGCAGCGATAACGACACCAAAAACACATGGCAGTGCCCAAACATCGTGTCACAGTTGCATACAAGAACCCCTGGTGATTTATGTATGAGTAAAATCGTCGATAAGACGTTCATATTCAAGAATGATGGGACATGTCCCGGTAGAGCTACAAATCGTAAATCCCAGCACCCGTGCTTCTATGTGCGATAGCTGTGCAGATGAGCTAGTATAGGTGCGTCCGGTCGTGTCTGCACGGTAAAAGAAGTCATTGTCCCACCGACAAACGCCGATGTCGAAAGAACAGCTGCCATGAACCAGGATAGAAGTCGACGCCAACAACCCGAACGAATCGAGTGAACACCGAAGAGAAAACAAAGTGTGTTCGCCATACATAACTAACAGAGCTTCGTAAAGGACATGATTAGAGAAAGTCAAAACATTGAGTAAGGCCTCTACCTCCTTGAACTAGGAGATGGGGTTTGGGCCGGACTGCTCGCCGTTTTCTTGACGCTCTTTGATCTCGTCAGGCAGTATGCCCGCATTCTCGCAGGCGCGCTTGTAGATCTGGCACTCGTCCCATGCTCTCTGGCACTCAGCCTTGAACTTGTCACAGCTAGCACTAAGCTCCGTGATGGCCTGCTCGGTCAGGAGCTTCTCGAGGGTCCACTTCTCAATGTTCTGTTGCTCGTTTTCTTTGAGCTGTGTAATGAACTGTACTGCGCGCTGCAGTATGGATCCTTTGTTCTTCTCACAGCCAGGGACGATTTTGGCCAACTCGTTGATGCCCTCATTGATGGTCTCGCGGCGGCGACGTTCCACTAAAATATGTCAGTCATCGCAAGAGCGCACTGAGAGTGGATGAAATACCTTCTTTATGGTTATCCCTGCGAACTTTGTGCCACTCCTCGGAGCCGACTGTGGGCTTGTGGGAGGCACTCTGTGGCGGCGACTCGCTCTGGGCTGATTGACCAGCCCGCGTTGTTTGCGTTGCGGCCTTGAGGGCTTCCAGACTAAAGTCCTGCATGCCCGTCTGTTGTTGGTGGTGGTCGCCCATGCTGAACGAATCACCGCTGGAGCCTTGGGTCTGGAACTGTAGTTCGGTGGGTTGAGGGACAGTCATCTGGTGGTAGGCAAGTGCAGCTGCAGCCGTGTCTCCCACACTTGCTGTATTGCCGCCATTCTGGTGAACGTCAAACTGTTGTTGCATGTCGTCGTCAGTGGCGCCAGCGTTGTGTGCGGCGAGGAAGTTGGCCGTAACTTGGTCGGTTAGGTCCGAGGTGGAGTTTGGCGCGGGACGGTTAAGGCCTTGGTCGCGTGTATCGCGCTTTCGCTTGTTGGTGTGAGCGTTGTGAGAGTCCAACTTGGCGTCGGTCGGGTAGCCAGCAGTATCCGCCATGGTAGCCTAGCGCTGATATTGATGGGGAAGAGAGGGAGAGGAGAGGTTGCTGTAGAGTGGGCCGCGCTGTTCGCGTGGGGAAAGAGCGACTTGCGTGGTCGTTCACACACAGGACTCCAGTGCACAGGGAATCCAATGACAAACGGGATCACTTCAGTCAAGCGGGACCGCAACACCAAGGTGGCAGCCGCGAAGTTGCTATCCTCAAATGGCACGAGCTAGGTCACGTCGACAATGATGGGGCAGGCGGAGCGTGGAGCGAAGTTGGACGCGCTCAAGGACGGAGCAGTTGCAGGCGCAAACTAGGCCAGGCGGGGGAGTGGCAGCACTTTGCTCTCCGCTTCACGCGCAAGGCGAATCGGTATGCGCCGAAGCAACGCACGCAAGCGCCTGTGGGAAGACAAACGTTAGCACGAACACGCAGATGAGGACCGGGAGGTGAGCGCGGTGCGACACAAGTCCAACAAGCAGTGAAGGGCGGGGCGCATTGCTTGCTCGTCGCTGTGGGACCGGCCTGTCACTGCTCAAAGGAGAAGCATCGCATCGTTGGATCGAGACGTTCCCCGGAAAGCGTAATGGGCCCGTTGTGCGCCGTGTTGTCGTGGATGCGCGCGTCGCTGAAGTACGAGGTGTGGGACGCGGAGCAACACAACATGGACACCAGCGAACCGCCTGGAAACGCGAAACAGAGACATCCGCCATCGTCAGACGCGGTGGTCGCAGGTGGAGGGCGTGGCCTGAGTGTCCTCGCAGCCCTCGTCGCGGACAGACGCGACAACACACAGGTGACTGATTCGGAGGAAGTGCAATAGCTTACCGGAGGTTCTTTGGTGCTTCCGAACGAGTCGTTCGTCGTCACCTGATGAGGGCTTGGGCCGACGATTCAAGTCGAAACTCGCGCTTGAGGTGAGAAGTTGCTGCTGTTGGGGGAACACAGATGGGAACGGAACAAGAGATGGTTTCCTGGAGCGGACAGAGTCTGCGACGCGCCCGGGCAGATATCGTCGTCAAGTCGAGGGATGGGGTGGTGATGGAGCGATACACGTGCTTTAACACATGATCGGGGCTTTCGAATCTAATAAGAAATCCCGTGCTACGCTGCTCTCAGCGAATCAGCCGACTGTCCGGCGCCATGCCAATTCCCCACCCACCTCGCAGTATACGAGCGCGAGCTCCCTGCAGGACCATGACGCCCGGCGCGGGTGTGGGCAAGCTATCGCAGGAGCCTGCAGAACTATCACTGGCATATTTCAAGCCTGAGCCTGGTGATTCCTGGCCATGACCAATGCAGCAGCTCGCAAACCATGTCTCGGTCGCAGCGTGCTCTGGCAGTGCAGCATTGTCGCAAGGTCTGGCAACCCCTCATGCACATACCGATAACAAACAAGCAGCCTAGTCTGCCTAGGTGTGCTCACGCGCTCACATGACGACTTGGAGCAATGGGCGCAGAAGCCATGGTTGCCGGTGGTGTGCCACATTCAACATGTGACACACCCATCCCCCACTTGCTGCTACCATACCACCCTACTTTTCGATCGGTCCGATCACGCGAGGCCTGTCCGCCTCACGCGTAGCTTCGAGACGCTCTTTGCAGCCTCGTCACCCTTGCACCCTTCCTCGACTGCGACTGCTACTGCTGTTAATGTGCCAGCCATGTCGGCTCTGCTCAAGTAGGTATCTGGACCTGTACCGGCGTTTATGGACGCGTAAAAGTCTTGGGGATTGCCTGTTGCAGTAGTGCAGTCCACAGTGAAGAGCAGCACCTCCACGTAGACACAGCAATTATTGAGGGTATAAGGGCACATCGAGTCAAAGCTGGTGCATACAAGGCATAGTAAACATATTCAGAGGACGGTAGTACAGGCTCACTCTGAGGACAGTCCTACATGGCCCATCAACACACCCATATAGCTCGCGACCAGGTTGTAGACATGTATGTTCCTTGCCCGACGAACCGAAAGCGGAGTCGGCATGCTAGGCATTCATTCATGGCTTCTACCATGTTTCCATCCTTTACAAACGCGCTGCCGTCTGACATCGTCACATGCCTTTTCATCTTGGCCTCATGCATCCTACTGCAAGGCCACAATGTCTCAGGATTTCTTCAATAGCTATTCGTTACGGGGGGATCGCTCACAACCCTTCCCCATCAATATCTTGAGTTGGGGTTCACAGGTGAGCTTCCAAACGATCGTATGGCACATGATCGTGCCAGAAACAACACGCCAGCCATTGCACCACCACCATCACCATCAATTTGTCTGCCACCGAACCACTATTTCGAGTCTTGGATAACAACTGATGATTGCAGGACTAGGTCTCGATCTACCTTGCCAATAAGTCGGGCGTGGCACCATAGCTAGTACTGCGTCCAATCTCTCTTGTGGTAGTATATTCACATGGGACTGGGAGTGCCCTTACCCTGATTTCAGAGAAGGGTGGTTTTAGAATTAGGAGCACATTCGTCCCGCATGGTATATGCATAGTGTCCTAGCATTGTGTAGAAGGAAGATCCTCGCTTTTTGCACTTGATCTCTCTTCGCGACTGTACTAATCTGCTCAATATCCACTTTGTTCCGCCCATGATGCTCATCACAAGATCATAAAATACCTTTGTCCAGACGCACTGTGGTCCATCTGAACCATCTGCTACAATGGAGTCCATTCTGATGCACCATCCGTTGACTGAGTTTGATATATCGAAGATATGCGGGTCTTGTCAGCAGTGCACCTTGGCACCCAAAGATTGAAGTCGGCGTAAGGACTGTTATAACTGCTTCATGTCTTCAGCACTTCACACTATGGAAGTGCCTTTAGGTAAAGCTACATTTTGTGTAAGTAATTTCAGCTAGCTTGAATCTTCAATGTATTTTGCGAACCACGACCTTGACCTTGTCAACATATAGTAACGGGAGAAGGTATGCAGATGTTCTGCAGCTTGAGCCCGTATAGCAGCTTCTGTCAATGTCTCGTTGCCTGCAGGTCATGAAATTCCCCGTGCTCCGATCTCTTGGCGTACGTTTCCAACACTCACACGCGGCTCAGACAACCCTGTGCTTGATCAACACACTACTTTACTCTTCCAATCCGTGACCGACGCGTACATCCGCCCCAAATTTCACAAAGTGCAATACCATCGCAAAATGGCCCCCGAAGTCATCTCCAAGATTCAGTCGCTGGTGACGGGAGAGTCGAAGAGCGCCCGCAAGAAGAAGGCCAAGGCAGACTCTGGCAACACCGCGGTCCCCGCTGCTCGCGAGCAGACGGCGTCCGATGCTGGCGCAGGTAGCTCTGAGGCTGCTGGCAAGGCCAACGGAGCTGACAGCGATAATGCCTACGTCAGGGAGCTACAGAAGTGAGTGACTCTGCGCATCGCGAGCCTTGGGCCATATGCATTGCGGATTCATTGCTGATTCTAATTCGCACAGGAACATCCGAAACATTAACAAGAAGCTGGTATGTGTGCTCATGCGTCTCTAAAGGCTGTGCGTCATGTGCTTACCGGTGTACAGAGTGCTATGCAAAAGACCGACGCTATCATCGAAGCGAATCCTGGGGTGTCTCTCGACGAACTCGTCGCGTCTCGCAAGTTGAACACCGACCAGAAGGCCTCAGCGGAGAAGAAGCCCGGCCTACAGGCTCAGCGCGCACAACTGGAGGAGCAGTACGGTCACTTCCAGAAGTACGGCCAGGAGCACGAGGACAAGTTTGCACGGGAGAAGGAGATCTTGAAGAAGTCGCACTCTTCCGAGCTCGAGGCGCTGCGGGACACTCTCAAGGCTGAGGCAGTATTGGAACAGAAGAAGCTCTTGAAGGAGAAGATCCTGACACTGTCGCGCTTCTTGAGGGCCGCTGCAGCTCGACGACAGCTAGAGGATGACGACTCAGACCTGACCAAGGCCTTTGAGGGCGCGCTACTTCAGGTGTACGGAGGCGATGCGACGGCAGTGCTGGCAGCTGAGAAGCTCATCGAGGGAGCGGAAGAGGGCGTGCCATCCACCGAGGGTGTGCAACTGCATGTCACTTGTACGTTCACCTTCTATCTCGCATGGTACATGCTGACATAGTTCTAGATGCTCAAGTCAAGCAAGCCGCGCTCGACGAGGCCCCCTTTGCCGCGGAAGAAGCCTGGGTTGATGAGGTCGCACAAGCACAGCCGGCTCCTCCCGAATCTGAGGCACCAGAGGCTGTATCCGACCCTACTGTCACCCACGCCGGACTCACCGAGATCGATGCTGGCATCGCGCCTGTCGACGGAGCTGCGGACGCTCAGGCTTCGAAAGCGCCAGCGGCGTCGAGCATTGGGCCAGGTGCGGCCAATGCTGCAGCGGAGGCACAGTGGGACAAGCAAGCAAGCGGTGGTGACGATCCTTTGAGCGAATCCTTCGAGATGGTCCCTAGGGATCCCGCCGAGACAGAGACCCAACACATCGCTGCCCCCGTCACCAGCACCCAGAGCTGGGCAGATGACACTCCGGAGCCACAAGTGACCACCGGAGGTGCCGCAGCAGGTGGAGACGGCTTCCACGAGGTTCACCATGCTAGGGGCGGGCGAGGCCGTGGAGGACACCAGGGCGAGGGACGCGGAGGATACAGGGGTCGCGGCCGTGGTGGTCCTCGAGGCGATTTCCGTGGCGGTCGAGGACGTGGTCGCGGAGGAGATTTCCGTGGAGGCCGTGGTGGTTTCCGTGGTGCTCCTCGCGGTGACTCCTCGTAGGGAGAGGTCTTCCCCTCGTAACCTTACGGCTGTTCTCTGAACACAGGCATAACCCGTTGCCTCTTGCATTTGTGCGAAGCAACTCACAAAAGCTGAAAACTACATGACGCCTCATTTGTTTACTGCATAGCATAGCATCGGTGCACGGATTTCTCGGACATGGGCCATTTGTACAATAGCAAGGGCTTTTACGGGGATGCAATCTGGCGCTCAAAAAACAAGGCTTGTATTAACACTCTACACGATTGTTCCCTGTACTTCTGTCCTAATGGTGCTCCGTCCATGTCCTGTATTGCTTGTCTTTGAACAGTCGTCTCAGCAAGGTGCCATTGTCAGTCGGATCCAAAACTGAAGATGTCACCGAAGATGTCTTACACGCTCCCAGATCTGCGGCTGACAGAGCTCCCCCATCCAACCCCCTGGTCGCTGCCGCGTGCGCCATGTTAGTCGATCCGGAGAATTTCGTCGCGGGATGCGGGACGCGGGATGCTATGCTTCGTGCATATTGCCAAGCTATGGAGGCGAATCGGAGGGCATGGCAATCACTGCCTTGACTAGGCGCATTCTGATACTGCACTGAACTCTACTGCAATCTGCACAGTTGAGGATGGCACATAAGGGTCCACTCTGCGACAGTGCACTCCGTCACAAGTCGTGAAGCTCTGCACTGCAATCTGACAGTGAGCAATTGCAGTCAGTTCACTGCAAGAACAGTGCCGATTTATAGCTGCATCCAGTAACTAAATGACTGGGAATGATAAGCCAACACCTCAGTAGGTCTCTCGGCCTACGGATTTTGTTTGGCGATATCGCATCACAACTGACACGAAACGGTTTGCGATGCAGCGGGCCTTGCCACGATATACGCCATAACGTTACCATTACCTTATCCAAAATAACCTTAATGGATAAGCTTAATCGCACTTGCAGTGCATCGCACGCTGAACGGCCAGATCTATAGACAGTGGTTTCTTGCTAGAGTTAGGATCGCTGAATATTCATGATGTAGATAGCGTGGACATATAGAATCCCCTGCCGAGCAATTTTCTTCGGTACGTACTGCACCAGCTATTGGATGCAGAGAGTATATAGAGGACGGTGCACGATATGGTTGAAGTCTGTACCTAGCAGCAGCAACAGTCTGAAGAAAGGACTAAGCATTCTCAAGCGCAAAGGTTATGTCAACTTTCATCAAGGGATCGATGCAAACCACAAATGAACTGCAGTCCATGAGCGAAGATGAACTGATAATCATGTCATGTCTCCACAGTCCACTCGGTCGGGCATAGCGCGCACTAGCACCCTAGCGCGATCTTGCACCTTCGATCACAACCGTTCACTCCTGCGACCTTGTTAACGTCGACCACACCCGAACAACGCCCATCTGCATCTCAGCGCGACCTTGACGAGCTCGAACCAAGTCGCGCGTACTCCAAAAAATTATTGCGACTCTGTTCTGCGCTCTCCTCGCCACGGTGGCGGGAACAGCGATGACCGCTGGCCCCAGGCCTCTCCCCAACTGCAGTCACTAGCCGCCAACAGCCTCCTCGCACCTGCGCCGAGACAGACACGCCGCAAGCAATCCACAAGCCGCTGCTATGGAAGAGACTACAGATGTTGTACCCTCGGTGGAGGCACTGCCCGCCCAAATCGACGATGCCGTGCCAAAAGCCGCTCTGACGCCTCCAACGAGCGAAGACAACGACAAGAGGGAGGAGAGAATGTCTTCGGAGCTGTCTGATATTGACAGCGATGATGGCGAAGACATCGAACCCGATCATTACTTCGAAGGTGGCAAGATTCCTGTGTTCAAACCGGTATGTTGCCATTATTCATACAAGTTCTACGACGCGGCGCAGCAATCTTGCGCGCCGACAAAGCTTAATGCATGCGACTTGCAAGACGCTGTTGCTAACCATTTCTCATAGACAATGGATCAATTCCGCAACTTTAAACGATTCATCGACAAGATTGACAAGCACGGAATGAAGTCGGGAATCGTCAAAGTCATTCCTCCCGCGGAGTGGTAAGTCACTTTCAAGTAGAACATATTATGCTACAGATGCTAACATTGCGCATAGGCGCGAGTCTCTTCCCGACCTTAGCGAAGCTGTCAAGTCGATCAAAGTCAAGAACCCAATTATGCAAGAATTTGCCGGCCAACACGGCATTTACACACAGGCGAACATCGAGAAACAACGCTCATACAATCTGCCCGAGTGGCGGAACGTGACTGATGAGCCGCATCATCAACCCCCAGCCAAGCGAGGCGAGCGCCGGAAAGCTGCCGCAGAGGCCCCGTCTCGTACCCGCTCCACCAGAGCTCAGGCCGCCCCCACAAAAGCCGACGATGCGTCACCTGCCCCACGGCGTGGACCTGGTCGACCTCCTAGACGCCGCCAGGTCAAGAAAGAGCCTTCCGACGACGAGGATAATGATGAAGACGCAGCATCGATCGATGTGCCTCCGACCCCGACGTCGCCTGGCAAGGAGGAGAAGAAACCCGTTGGCAGAGCCAGGAGGCAACCTCGGGAGTCAAGCTCCACGAGATCGCGTGGTCGACAGCCAAAGGCCGCTGATCAGAAAAAGTCGGTCTCATCTCGTCGCCTGAATAACAGGGGCGCAGTTGCCGACTATGTGGACGAAGCAGCTTTCGAAGACTTTGATTATCATCTTCCCGGTCTAGACGAGTTCACGGTCGAACGATGCAAGGAGCTAGAGGACAACTACTGGAAGACGATCAACTATGGCCAGCCAATGTACGGCGCAGACATGCCGGGATCTCTCTTTGACGACCGCACGACCTCGTGGAACGTGGCTAAGCTCCCTAATCTGCTTGATGTTCTGGGTACTAAGGTCCCTGGTGTTAACACAGCCTATCTTTACCTGGGCATGTGGAAAGCTACTTTTGCATGGCATCTTGAAGATGTTGATCTCTACAGTATCAACTACATCCACTTTGGCGCGCCAAAGCAATGGTACAGCATCTCGCAGGAGGATGCTCGACGATTCGAAGCCGCCATGAAGAGCATTTGGCCGAATGACGCAAAGCACTGTTCGCAATTCTTACGTCACAAAACGTACCTGATTTCTCCTCAACGACTGGAAAAGGATTTCAACATCAAGGTCAATCGCCTGGTCCACTACGAGGGCGAATTTGTCATAACATACCCTTACGGCTACCACTCGGGCTACAACATTGGCTACAATTGCGCAGAGTCGGTCAACTTCGCGAACGAGTCGTGGCTCAGCTATGGAAGAATAGCGAAGAAATGTCATTGTGAGTCGGATAGCGTTTGGGTCGACGTGAACGAGATCGAGCGCAAGCTCAGGGGCGAGCTAACACCCGAGTACTACGAAGAAACCGATGATGATGAAGACGAAGATATTGATGACCGCCTCCCAAGTCCGCCGCGCAGCGTAGCTGGCAAGCCGAAAGCGAAGCCTGGTAGGAAACCAGCTGCCAACAAAAGGAAACGAGGAGCGAAAGACCTAGAAGAGGCTCCGAAGCCCAAAAAAGTTAGGCGCATTCGCATTCGCATCAAGATACCTGGGCGTGGTATGCCATGCATTCTCTGTCCGAATGATGTGGAGTACGACGAGCTGCTTCCAACCGACAACGGCATGAAGGCACATCGCATTTGCGCAGATTATACTCCAGAGACCTACATCATCAACAGACCAGAAGCTGGAGACACTGTTTGCAACGTGGCGAATATCGGCAAGGATCGTTTAGAGCTGAAGTGCAACTATTGCCGCTCGAAGCGTGGGGCTGTCTTCCAGTGCTCCCAGAAGAAGTGTACCAGGGCATTCCACGCTACGTGCGCGGTGGCTGCAGGTGTACAAGTCGATCTTGGTCCCATGCCAACGTTTGATGAGGAAGGCACCGAATATTTCTACGACGGCTACGACTTCCGCTGCCGTTTCCATCGACCCAAGAAAAGGAACAACAAGACAGTCGATGTCGAGGCCCTGGAAAAGGACAGGTTTGTTCTAAACTATGGCAAGACTCTGAAGCCTCGGGATGTCATACAGTTCCAATATGTCGGTGGTGAGATGTACCAGATCTATGGTGCGCAAGTCGTCGAGAATAGGCCAGGTGAACAAGCTGTTCTGGTTGACGTCCTTCCTGATGGGTAAGTATAGTGAATATTTTCACTGACGATCTGACTAACGATACGTAGTGATCGTGTGGAAGTGGAGTGGAAGTATATCCTGAAACTTCACCCAGACGAATCCCAACGACCGAAACCCTCTGCGAACGCGAAGCCACTGCCAGAGCATATGAAGGAGAGCGATGCTTCTCTTGACATCACCAACCGCACTGATGGCGTTCCAGACATCGGAGATCCTTTCCACGATCCCCACTCAGTGCAGAAATGGGCCGAGTGGCACACTGCGCCGGAGGTCACTCGACGCATCGCCAAAGTTGATGTCAGCAAGGAGAACCAATTGTGGTATTATCTTGGCAAGCCCTCCACAGAAGCTCGGCCACAGTACACTGAGGATCCGGCCAAGCCACGAAACAATCCGAAGAGCAACTTCTTGGACACTGTCAAACCACCGCCTCCGCCAGTGCCCGCCTTCATACAGCGATCGTACCCTGCTTCGTACCCACTCAAACCAGCTCCCATTGCCGTTCCTCCACGGACGCCCTTGCAACAGCAATATCAGGCAGCTGGTCGACCTTACCAGTACAAGCCGAAGGAGCCGTACGTGGCGGCCTGGAAATCACCAGTGTATAACCCAGATACACGGAAGAACCCCAACTCGCCCGTAGCACATCAACCAAATGTCAGTTACGACCATCGTCCCCCATCGCAGGGCTATGCTCAAACACCGTACCAGGGTTATCAACACCATCGTGCACCGCCGGTGACACAGCAGCAGTACCAGTACCATCCTTATGTGCCGCCTCAGGCTCATTCAACTGCCAACTGGAAGGCACAGCCTGCCGCCTCCGCGTCCAGACCGAACGGTATCAGTCCACAAGCTCACACGCCACAGTCCACTGCTTTACCCCCTAATCATTATGCGACGCACCCTACTTCGGGTAGTCCTCAGCTACCACCATATCCGTGGTCGCAAGGCACAACACAAAATATGAGCCCTAGTCCATATCCTCCAGTTGGCCAGGCGCCCTCGGGACGAGGATCGGTCTCACATGTGATGAGCAACCCTACTGGGACTCCCAAACCTATCAAGTACGCCGATACACCCTCTTCCATTGTTTATGCTGCAAAAAACCCCACTGAATATCTTGCCTACGTTATGAACTTCCCATACCTGAAAAATGCGTACCTGAGACGAGCAAAAACTTACGTGTCACCTTATAGTCCTGGAGGCGGATTTACAGAATCTTGGCAGCCAAACCAATCCAGTTCTTCCACACCAAACTCACATGCGCCGAGACTGGGAGGACCTTCGCCTGCTCAATCTCAGTACCATGACCAGGCTCCACAATCAAGCACTCCCGCATCGAAGCCGACGGCGCAGTTCCAATCATCCGATGCTTTTCAACGAGATATGGCGCGCACGTCACAACCGGCCGATGGAACTCCGAAGTGGGAACAGATGTTGAAACACCTAGCTACGTCCTCAGGCCCATCGGCAGCGCCTGCAGTCATGGAAGGTCCTCTTACGACACAGCCATACTATCCGCCGCCGCCCCAGTCCATGAGCATATCACATACAGTGCCAAAGGATATGCAGCCGCCGCAGCCACCTCCTCAGCGACCGATTCCTAGTCCGATTAGCGATGACGGCAAGGGTGAAGACGACGCGCCCGCTGCACAAGACAAGCCGCCTCTACCGCCTCTACAGGGTGCGCCTCCTGTTCATGGCGCGGAGACGTGGAGGTATACATAGGTGTGATGATTGCGATGTGTTACGACTGCGATATGTACTCTCAGATGTATAGATATGGGAATGTGATGGTAACAAGGCGTTTTGCTTGAGAGTAGTTTCATGGCTCATTATGCTTCACTCTTCTGGCTCATGTATCAAATACAATGGCATTTCTACAATGGGATTGTGCGTCTTCTATTGTGCTTTTGATGTTGTATTTGAAGCGATCTTTTCTAAACCAACATATCGCAGAGTTTCAGTGTGACACCAGCGAGGGGGAAAAGGTAATGACAATTGCAAGTGAGAATATGTAAGAGATGCACGTACTCACACTTACGTAAACTGACGGGGTAAATATATTAAGGAGGAAAGCGAGCACCTCAAGCGGAAGAAAATGACGTACTCGCACTCACGCTGACCGATCAATGGTCGCAGAAAGATGTGGTGCCTCCCGGTCACACACTGGCATGTGAGTGTTTTTGATGAATCTGATAGTTTCCGAATACATGTGTTTGATATCATCATGTCATCAGAAATTAGTTGAGCAGTACTGCTCAAACAGTGCCGTTGTTCACTGTGCTGTGCCCATCCATTCCGTTCACTTCAATCGCAGACCCCAGCCCCTCTTCTTCCTGCATCTTTTTCTGCCATGGCAACAAATCTTTGGCAGGCATGGCAGGCCCAATCTTCCCACCATCTTTTCTCCTCTCTACCCACTTATCGATCTCTTTCTGCTCCACGAAGTTACCATGTAATCCTAGTCTCAGCTTGACTGGTAAATGTATCGCAGCAAGTGGTCCCTGCGCCAAATTCTGTGCATCGAAGATCAAGATGTCATTTCGGAGTACATCGAGATGGTTGAGCAGAGCTATGAGATATCCCTCGCCCTCGACTGTCGAGTCCGCCTTCGGCACAAATACCGGTTCTTGAAACGTGCAAGTTGGACCCGCCCACCATGTATCTTTGCGCCCAGTATCCCATTCGTAGTGACCCAGTACGTTGAAGAGACCCCCAGCTGGTGGCCCGCATTTGGGAAAGTCATAGGGTTTAGTGGGATCAATGTTGCACAGCCAAAAGTGGTTATACTTTTTGGTGAGTACTCGATCGTCAATGCGCGCAAACTCTCCACTTGTTCCAAAGAGTCTGGTAGGCTCCACGCGCGTATTGTTAGGTACCTTGGGATCGAAACTCCAACGATACATATCTGAGACGAGTTTGTTACGCTGCAAAAGCGTGGTTGGAGTATTGGCCTGAGCATCGGGAGGAAAGAAGAAGAATACGTTGTCCGAAGCTACGGTCAGATCAACGATAATTTTACCGCCTTCATCTTCGTATGAGCCTGCGACGTGGCCATGGAAGCCTACTTGTATTAACAACTTTCCATATTTCGTTTAGGAAGTATTCATACCATTATCAGCCCGCAGCCATACGATATCCTCAGGCTTTCCATTTCTTCTGGGAACAATTCCATACCACTGATCCTCCTCAGGATCCCATGCAAAGTGATTACCGCCCTTCTTCAGTCTGTCTTGGTTGACTTTGATAGGTGTCAAAGGAAGTATAAGGTAATTTTTCGTTATCGCGCAGTCGTGTATCATGCCACAGAATGGAGATTTGTACCAGCATTCCTCTGTTTTTCGCCCGTCCTTGTCGATGGTGTAAACTACAATATCACAGCTGGCGTCGTAACCATTACCACCGGCTTCATATCCGTAGCATATCATTTCTCCAGTATCTGGGTCAAATTTTGGATGTGCAGTGAATGTCGGAGACTGGACTTGACCATCGAAATCATATCTACCAATGGTCTGAAGCGAGATGGGATCCATGGCAAAGGGCGGTCCATCTTCCTTCATCGCTAGCAGTACACCTCTCCAGAAGATTACATTAGTGTTCGAAGCTGTCCTTACAATTCCTTTGACCATCTCGTTGTCTGTATAAGGGTTTCTGTATTTGCCAAGAAGAGCTCTTCTGGCTTTTCGCTCCGCCTTGAATCGATCTGTTTGAACATATCTTTGCCGAAAGTCTACATGGCCATTCTCAAACCTAAAAGCAGAGACGGATCCGTCGCCATTGAAGTGAATGTCCTCTTCGAATTGTGGAGGAAATTGGTGATCCGGCTGTATTCGAAAGAAAGTGCCATTGATATCTTTTGGTATCTAAGTATCGTCAAGTCATGATCGAGAAGCAATTACACGTAGCTCACAGTGCCAGTTGTCTCGAGCTCAAATATATCAGCCTCTAGCCTAGATGGCTTGTTGAAACCTTGGAAAAATCCGCTGTCTGGAAATTTAACTTGATCACCTGAAGACCTGCCTTCGTGATATGCTGATGGTGCGGGTGATGCGAGGGAGAATATATGCGCCATAGTAGAAAGCTTTTTGCACAGAGAAAGACGACGTTCCCTAGACTTGGAGGTTCATGATCTCACTAGATTAGAGTCTTGCGATAGGATATATTGTCGTGCTGCAAACTAGCAGGGTCAATGTGGGGAATATATCCTGCGGGGTAGTTTTGGTATTGTATTGTCCGGGGGTAGGTCTCGATGTCGGTACTATACCTCCGAACTATTTGTGTGCCGAATACAACGAGTTACTACAACGGGTGGACTAGCTTTCTCCAACCCAATTATGATACTAGTAGTAGTTACTGCATGTTCGTGGCATATCTTGACCCACTTTTGGTGTGGAAGGTAGAGCCCGTCCATGCGAAGGCCCCGCATTAACCTCCAGCAATCCTGCTTGTCTAGCTAGCATACTGTGAGCTGGCAAATCACGCAGGACCTATCGAAGGTTTTCCTCAGCCAAAACTCCTAGCTTGACATTGAACGCAAGGCCGCTCACACATTAATTCTACAACCACATCAAAATGAGGGGAACAGTAGCTATCGAAGAAGCAATTATTGACCCTGCCG
This sequence comes from Phaeosphaeria sp. MPI-PUGE-AT-0046c, assembly GCA_020747045.1. NCBI lineage: Eukaryota > Fungi > Ascomycota > Dothideomycetes > Pleosporales > Phaeosphaeriaceae > Phaeosphaeria > Phaeosphaeria sp. MPI-PUGE-AT-0046c. Next base: position 1,710,937 of record JAGTJN010000002.1, on the reverse strand, counting down.
GGATTGAAGCGCACTCTTTTGCTCAATTCCAGAGCTTGATGCAACCTGGCAGTAATGCGACTTCTGGTTTATCTGCTCACGAGCGGCGACTTCTCGACATTCATGGGGAGCGTTTGAAGAGCATGGACGAACACGGTGTTGAGTACATGTTATTGTCTTTGACATCCCCAGGTGCTCAAGGAGAAGCGAATCGTGAGAAAGCTAAGACAGTGGCAAAAACTGCCAATGACTATCTCGCCAGAGAAGTAAAAAAGAACCCAAAGCGTTTCGGGGCAGTTGCAGCCATTTCGATGCACAATGCTCGAGATGCTGCTGATGAGCTGAGACGAGCAGTCAAAGAGCTAGGCATGTTCGGCGCCATGATCAACGACTTTCAAAGCACGGGCGTTGATGCAGAAGAAAAGGTATACTTCGACACACCGGATTACGAATCATTCTGGGAAACTGTTCAAGAGCTCGATGTACCAGTCTACTTTCATCCTCGATATGCTATCCCTCAAGACTTAAAGTCTGGGACAAAGTACGGTGATCGCAAGCATTTACTTGGGGCGGGCGTACAGTTTCATCTGGATTTGAGCTGGCATCTGTACGCGATCTGTTCGTCGGGCATCTTCGATAGGTTTCCCAAGATTCAAGTTGTTGCAGGCCATCTCGGCGAAGGGTCAGCCAAAACTCCATACATACAGCGATATGACTGACTTGGTGCTAGAATTCCATTCAATCTTTGGAGGGCGAGTCACTGGATCAACCATCCATTCAAGCGGAATGCGCGGCCCATGAAGCATGATTACTCATACTATTGGACGCATAATGTCTCTATCACGACTTCAGGGGATTACAGTACGCGAGGCTTGAAGTTCTGTATCGGTGAATTGGGGCTGGATAGATGCATGTATGCGATCGATACCCCATACGATACTGTGGAGGAAGCGCAGGAATGGTGGAAGACAATCGACTTGAGCGACGAGGAGAAAGAAGCGGTTGGGCGCAATAATGCCATTCGGCTTTTTAAACTACCTCTAGAAATGTAACTTTATTCTCTGCAGCATTGCATTGGAACTGTTTCAACAAACACTGGTACTTACTCGGCTTATCAAGATTTCAATTTGGAAATAGAGAATACACATAATCTTATTTCACGTAGACACACCATTGCGCCAAGATAATGGATATAGAGTTGACGTTTTGAGTGAAAAGGGGAAGAATTGAAAGCAGGTCAAGGACAGATGATGAGAAATTTTGATTTTGAGCTAGTTCTATACTGCGAAACTTTGCTAAATAGCTCATTGCACCGACTTCGGTTGACTCAGGACCAGGGGAGGAGTGCTGGTTGATGGATCTTTGCCAAACTCTGGTGCCCTTAGATCATCGTCTGCGACCTGTTCACCAGTGATTGGATGTTTGTAGTGAAACGGAACAACACGTGTATCCGGCCACATCATTGGGTTCGCCACAAGCTCGTCTGGGCCGAGTTGATCTTCCGGGAATGTCTTCGACATGAAGGGGATATAGTTTGGCTTGGTGTGGCTCCAGCCTTTCTCGAACTGTGCATGCCAGAACGGGAAGTACCTCAGTCGGAAGATCTTCCACACACCATCTTCCTTGATGTACTCATTCTCGTAGACGCCACCTTCCCACCACTGAACAAGTCCTCGTGGGTGTGTATCTTTGATACTCTCGTGTGTACCAGCGGACATCATGCTTCGAAAGCGCCCTTTGGCTCGGGTGCCCTCGCTGTTCACGTCGACGATGCCCTGGATTTGGGGATGGTCGAGGAGGAAGCCATGTACCGGGCCATTGCGCCCCGCTACGAATGATTTGGCGAAGCGTCCGATATAGAGACGCTGCACACCCTCTTTACCATTATATCTGCCGCCTAAGAATTCGACGCAGGTATCTGGGTGGTTTGAGAAGAGATCCGCGACCTGAGATGATTAGTGAAGGGCAGAGATAATGCGTGGACACACTGACTTCTTTGTACAGGCACTTATCAAGGTAGTACCCATAGGTGTACTGGAGCTTGCGCACATCTTCCTGGTCTTTTCTGTAGTTAGCTTTTGGCCCAATATTAATGACGACATAAGCTCACCACTTAAGCGGCCAACTTGCTTCTGCAATTGGGCTACCACTTGCTTTAGCTCTTCAATTTCGCTACCCATTCTATATAATAACGTTATGATGATTTCTCGTGTAATTTAGAGATTTTGTCTGGCGAGCAGACACTCTTAACTTGCGCGTTGAGAGCTTGGTGAGCCACAACCCCAACTACCACATGCAACCTTCCCCATAAGGCCTCGGGAATCCCATGCGACCGTGACAGGCCCTGGTGCATCCGCGGGTGAAGTCTTTGGACGTACCGGCAAAGTACATACGAGACGGCTTAAAGACACGGCTTCATATGGCCGATGGTATTCTTAGCGAATGCCCCTCCATGGTGTGGGGTCAGACAGCACCACCGACTGTCGTCTCCACTTTGTTACGCGCTCGAGATCCCAGACTCCACGACAGCATTTCCAGGCAAGACATCAATTCGATCAGTAATAACTGTCTAAAACATTTTACAGTGTGCTCTTCTAGTTGTCCGTGCCTACTTGTGTCTGCCAGCAAAACGAATTTGTTTTGGTTCGCCATCAAACGGGTTCCCTTACAAAGTCTATATTGATACAATCAAAGCAGCTGCAGCTCAATCACTGTATTTACGACGTCCCCCTATCAGTCCTCGTCATGGGTCTTCCAGAGCAAATAGAGACCCGACTCTTCATCAATGGAGAAGTATGCTACATTTTGTATCGCCGGAATATGGTTTACTAATTGTTGAAAGTTTGTGGAAGCCTCTCACGGTAAAACGTTCGATATCAAGAATCCAGCTACCCTCGAACATGTGGCTAAAGGTTCGTGTTGTCATTTGTGAAACATCATCAGAGCTAAAGGTCCACGCAGTTCACGAAGCGTCCGAAGGAGACACAGACAAAGCTGTAGCAGCCGCGAAAGCCGCCTTCCCGGCGTGGTCTGAATTGTCTCCTGACACGCGTGGAAAATACTTCAAAAAGCTTGCAAATTTGATCCGCGAGAACAACGAAGAGCTTGGAGCACTTGAGGCAGCATCTATGGGCAAGCCACTTGGTGCTTTCTTCGACGCTTACGCATGTGCTGCCAAGTGGGATCGCTTTGCAGAAGCTGGCTATAGTGTACAAGGTACCACTAGTGTCCAGACTCCTGGTTACCTGAACATGGTGCGCGGAATTCATGTACGACATATACGAGGCGTACCGCTGACTTGGGAAAACTACCTTTAGACCCTGCGTCAGCCCTATGGCGTGGTCGCCGCCATCATTCCCTGGAACGTGCCACTCTTGTTTCTTGCAAGTAAATTAGCGCCGGCTCTGATTGTTGGTAACACTGTTGTCTTGAAAAGCTCTGAGAAGGCCCCACTGACGGTAAGATTACTTTCTAGATGTAGCCATTATACCATGGACTAAGCGGCAACCGCCCTGGCAAATGTTGATGTATACTGAATTTCACAGTCTACCAAACTCGCTGTACTAGTCCAGAAAGCTGGTTTCCCCCCGGGAGTCATTAATATAATAACCGGATTTGGAAATGTATCGGGCTCTGTACTTTCACATCATATGGACGTACGAGCATTGTCCTTCACAGGATCGGGCCGCACAGGTCGCCTCATTCAGGCCGCTGCAGCACAGTCCAACCTCAAGCAAGTGTTCCTTGAGCTTGGCGGGAAGTCACCAGCGGTCATCTTCGAGGATGCTGACATCGAAAAGGCTGTCAAAGAGACAGCTTACAGGTACGATGTCTTATCGTCCATTGAACACAGACACAAGCTAAGACAGTTGTGCAGCATTCAATCGAACAGTGGCCAGGTGTGCATGGCGAACTCACGTGTATATGTGCAGGATACGATTGCCGACAAGTACATCGGTCTCTTCAAGCACTACTTCGAGAATGAGGTAAAGATGGGCGATCCCCTCGAGAAGAGTACGAACCATGGACCTCAGGCAGATGAAATCCAGCACAAAACAGTTTTGCAGTATTTGGAATCTGGAAAACAGGCTGGTGGAGAGCTGCTGATCGGAGGGGCTGCGCCCTCTGATCGTGAAGGCTACTACATCCAGCCGACTATCTTCAAGAATACTCCCGAAGACGCGAAGATCATGAAAGAAGAGATCTTTGGGCCTGTTGTCAACATCAACGTTTTCAAAACAGAGGACGAAGTTCTTGCAAAGGCAAACAACACAGAGTAAGCATCGCCACCACAGGCTTGAGCCCCACATTTGCTGACAAGCTTTAGGTTTGGTCTATACGCGTCGGTCTACACAAAGAATATCGATCGTGCTTTGAAATTCGCCAAAGGACTCGAGGCTGGAACGATCGGCGTCAATTGCACTTCTCCCGTTACGGGTACAGACATGCCCTTTGGAGGCTGTAGGTTATACCTGCTGTGCACATTGCTTAGACCACACGCTGACTGTATATTCCAAATTAGACAAATCATCTGGGTCAGGGCGAGAAGGCGAGCCAGGTTACTCGTTGAACAACTTTTTGGAAACAAAGACGGTTCTCATCAAGCTGTCCTAAGAAAGAAAGTCCGGCCACCTAAAAATGATTTGACGAAGGGATTGCCCACACATGACTTTTGAGCTTTTTTGCCGGCGCCACTGATTGCTGATCCTAATTAGATGCAGTCAATCGATAAGTACTATAGCTTCGAGACAATATCGAGGGTCCCAGGAAAGCACGTGGGCGACGAGAATTGATCGCACGCTCTGGACTAGCGCATGGCTCTTATAACATTCAACTAAGGCCCTTGCATAGCATGAGTGTAGACAAAAACAACACGGCATCGAACACTTGCCACTTCAAATTGGATGAATCTAAGCTTTGAGATCAGTCGATGCACCAGCTAAAAGCCCTCGAACGCTCACTATCAAGGCTTGATCGTTCATCTGACAGGGCCAAACAATCTACCACTTGCAGAGAACCAGCACTATGTTTCGCCTTGCGAGGCGACCATGCCACGAGACTGCGCAGTCGGGAAAGGAGATCGACACCGCTTTCCAAAGAACACGACATATCTGCCACTTGTTAAGAGCCAGAGTCATCATATCCCGAATATTATAAGACCCAATAGACGTTCCCGCCTGCTGCCGTGTACCTGCTTCGAAGACACAGGTATCGTATCAGAATAGAGCGTGCGTATCAGGGTTATTGTCCCAAACACCGTACTTCTCTCTATGAATGCCAGACCCTAGAAGATAAGTAGTCGCAGTCCTATGAGACACGACTACTATTAGAAGATAGGGTAAGTACTCAGATGCTTGTAATTACGAATAAGTTCACAGTCCGCTGTGTTATGGAAAGGAGGATGGAGGTTGACAGAGGAGCCGTTGCATGCGTCCTCATCACCACGCCTGCTGCCATGAGCTTTTTTCCCCTTTAAAGCTGAATTATTAGAAATGACAACAATCGCTGCGCATTTCACATAGATTTATCGCCATTGAAGTCGATAGGTCTCTATTGGACTGCAGCAACAGCGGCTGAAAGAGCCTCTATCACTGGAGCCGCACGAGACAGAGCCAGTAGCATCAAAGCGGACAGACTGAGAGGTTTGGAGGAGACAATGTTGGAGCACAAAGACTGACTTGTTTGGAATTCGGGCATATGACGATGCTAACAATGCTGTTGGTGGTGGTACAAAACTGCAAGTTGGCATCGCCTTGTACAGGATGGTACCTGATTTGACATTGACGTTTTCAGCCACAACTTACATCGGCTTGGCACGGTCGGGCCTGGGTCCTTGGCCGTATCGGTAGCTAGATGTCTTGGAGATCTCGCTCGAAGCTTCTTCAGGTAGTGTTTCCGGCCACAAAGCCTGTAGTACTGCAACCATTGTGGCGCATCTACGGCGGTCAAGACATTTTCTTAATTTTTGGTAGAAGTGGCGTTTCGTAAAACAAAGATGGTCCTCATCGAATTGTGCTAAGAAAGCAAGTCAGGTCACAGAGATAATTCGAAGGGGGTTTTGCCACATATGGCTTTTGAACACTATACTGTATTGTCGATAAATCATCATTAGCCGATGGGTCGTCCTGCCGGGTGCAAGCACGGTCCTCGTTTGTGGATCTTCCCCCGCGTGGCCGCTAGAGCTGCCTCTTCACTCATCCTCATGGGGCGCTTTGATCCCAACCACATCTTCTTGATGCACTTCACCATTGCCGAATGATATCGTTTTACCCCCTCTAGATCACCCTCTCCAATCAGGGCTGTTGTTGGCTTATGATGGCTGAAGTCTCGGGCGCGGCGCGTTCTCAGTTGAGCGCCGCAAGAGCGCCGAACGCGCACCGCGTTCACTCGAGCTGCGACAGATGTCGAAGCAGGAAGACAAAGGTAAGGCGGCTCTTGCAGCTCGAAGATGCCAAGCCGCTAAGTGAACTCGTAGTGCATTGATCCCAGTATGTAGTTCTGTGGCATCCATGGTGACCCACCCTGGCGCACAGCACAGTCTGACCTCGAAAAGTTCCAGGACCATGCCGATACTGTGCGCGTACGGGTGCCACGTGTACGATCGCCACACCACGGAGGAAAAGGCCCTACTATCATGTTACCGAAGAAGAATATCAATGCTCCATGCGTATCCTGGAGCATTTCTTTCCGGGGCACGAACTAAACCTGCAATCTCTTCGGACTATTGCCAAAGCTATCAAAGACGGCAGTTTCTCGGCCCCACCTGTGCAACAGACCGACGGCCTTTTCAGCCAAGACAACTTGTCTCCAGAGGATGGTGAAAGTGTCGACGATGAAGAGCAAGATGTAAATGAACTTCACGAGCCGCTTGGCTGTATGATGAAGGATTCTGGTGGGAGCTTCCGCTATGTTGGCGCTCATAGCGAGATCCCATTCAACGCTGCTGTCGTGACCCTGGGCCTTCAAAGGAAGAATCCTTCCATTATACCAACACCAAGAATAGGCCAATATCCACCCTCGTTACCTGCGCCTTCACCATCCATGGACTCGGGCATAGATGAGAGTTTCCATCTGCCACCTCGGAAGCTGTGCGACATCTACGTCTCACGATTCCTTGAAGATGTTCACTGCACGTATTGGCTATATCCAGTTGAAACCCTGCTGCGTCGGATAGAAGACACCTACCTTGAAGCTGCACCAACATCATCGAGCTCATGGATGTGTTCCCTATACTGCATGTTCGCGATTGGCGCCGCAAACTACTCAGGGAGTAATGGCAATCCACCCCCACGGGGCTGGCCAGCAGCATCCGACCCAAAGACTTCTGAAGACTATATTAAACTCGCAAAGCAGTTGATACCCATCGTCTACGATGAGGCAGACGTGGACAGTATCCGCGCGATGGCTATCATGGTAAGTGGGCACCATGGGCATCACAAACATCTGCTCATGCCTTCTAGAGCATTGCAATGGAGAATCTATGTTCCAGAGTGAGCGCATATCTTTACATTGGAGCTAGTGTACAGATGGCTTTCTCACTAGGTTTGCATCGCGATCAAAATGTGGACTCGGCCACAAGTATGGAACAAGAGCAAAATCGTCGTATCTGGTGGACTGTGTTCCTACTGGACCAAGAGCTGGCATCCAGGGGGGGCAGTCCTTCGATCATCGATGAGCGGTTCACAAAAGTCACAACACCGAACCCAGTAGAGCAGGTAAGACATGCATCAGAACATGCTAGGTTTTACGCGTGACAATTTTTTACAGGTGCTTTACCCTGGCCTCCACACACCACTGGCATGGCAAGCCACTGCAGTCTCGTTAAGCCGACTGAAACGAGAGATCATTCAGGCTGTCTATACAGAGCGCCATGAAAACTCGATATCGTTCTCCACAGTATCGAACTCCTTGCTGTTACTACAAAAGTGGTACCGACAAATGCCCGCTCATCTCAAGTACGACGTGCCTGCCCCTCCAACACACAAGCGTGCGGTAGCTACATTACATCTTCAGTATTGGAGTACCACCATTCTCCTCACCCGACCATTTCTCCTATACCTCGTCATTAAGAACAATGCCTTGGTGGCCAATAAAAAAGTATGGTTCGAACGCATGGGCAAGATCTGCATCGATGCGGCGCAGAAGAGCATTGTGATACTGCAGCAGATGGCAGACAATGGCACGCTTTCAAGCTTAACAGCTTTCGATAGCACATGTATCTTGAGGATCACTGTTATCTTCATTCTGGCATATGCACACACAAGGACATCACAGTACAGCAAACACATTGATACCTGCATGCGACTGGCGCGGGGTATGGAGCAGATTGGGTTCACAAAGATGGTAGCAGAAGAAACGCCAGGCCACCTGGCAGATCTGGGCATTCCAGAAGAGCCACAAATAACGAATGGAAACGGGGATGTCCATCTGGATGACCAGATGATCGCGCAGCTTTGGGGCAACTGGGATCCGTGAGTGGGCTATCGAGGTCGACAGTATTGGACTAACGTTGTGAACAGGAACTTCATGACACCTTTACAGACACAACAGAGTCTTGATATCACATTCGACGATGCTGATGCTTTCAATGTCAACTCTGAGATTCTAGCATTTACCAATTTGGATGACTCAATCATCATCGACCCTTTGCAGGTATATGGTCACTACCAATGATGGCGCGTCCGAGGCAAGACTACAAACATCAGGTGCTCAGTATGACGCACGACAGCCTTCACGTATATCCAGGATGAGCATCAACACTGCTTCACAAATTCGAGGACTAGTGCCTCGAACAAATCCTTCATCGCCCGCAACTCAGCGGTATCCACCAGATAACAGCACCGGGCCACAGTAGACTTGCCCGTTTCGAAAAGCTCGAAGTGTAACCTGTGGCTTATGAAGCATCCACTAGCTTTGCACCCTGACAAAGGATTCGTACTCCTGGCCGTTCGGAAAGAGCTGGAGATGTGAAGGTCAAGTTGAAGAAGGCGAGGCTCCAGGAGAGTAGTCTAGTCCGCAACTATCCACCTTTTCAGATATGTTTGCATTACCGTTGGTATACGAGATGATTGGACTCAGATGATGGCCCTTTCAAAGCGAGCAAAGGTGCATGGGATTCGCCGATTTGGGATGACAATCGATATATACACGAGCGACATTGGCAGTAGGAACATGTAAATCACGATGACAGAAATCTTAATGAAGGTCAACTTAGACATTTAAAGTGGCATTACACCTGCAGCGAGCATACGCATGCCTTCCAGCAAAGAAAGGCCGGATGGAGGCCGATAGAAGCGCTAACGACGCACGGCGCCGGGAAGCCACATGGCTTGGCGCGCCGATTCCACGTTCAGCCGCCTCAGCGTCAGCCCCAGCGGCCCTGATTAACAGCACCGACGAACTAGACCCCCACCAGATTTCCTCGAGCGTACTTTTCTCTGCTCTTTCACCTGACGACTTGAACGCCCTTATGATATAGATCCTAGCGCCGAGCGCTCATCAGACCGCAGCGCACCGACCGCGCATCGCTACACCTCCCATGCTTCTTCCGGGCACAAGATCACGGTAGCGGCGAGGGCAATGCTACTCCCGCACTTTACACACGCGCAGTCGAGACTGCTACCTTTCGTTATCGCAAACTACCTCCTCGTCGCCTGTTCACATGTCGCATACGCTATAGAGGTGCCAGTCGCCTCACATATCCCCTCCGTTAGCCGACCCGTCCCCCAGGCCCCTTCGGTAGTCCTCGCGCAAGTCCAAGACGATGGGCGCGGCAACCGCGACGAAGGCTATACGCCCGAGTTCGAGTACTTTGATAGGAGCCTACTTGGGCGTCAGGACCCCCAGGAAGGTCAGACCATCTTGGAGAATAACAAGGTGGAACCAAAGGACATCGTTCCACAGCGGAATCTATATTTTGTATTCAAGGGAGGCCAAAACCGTCTAAAGAGGGCAGTCACGACTTATACCGAGGTGCTGGAAGCTCGAGGATCAGTCAATTTGTCTGGAGAATCCGGTGTCGAGGATATTCACGATGAACAGAGCGCTACCGATGGGGAAGAAAACCATGTGGAGAAGCGCCAGGCAGGAAACCGTATATGGATCTCCGTGAACACGTGCCGCCAGCCTAATGCTCCCACCAATGGCACCGAAACAACGAAGAACCATCCGCAGCTCACCATGTTCGTATCGACGTCATCAAACAACCAGAAGCCTGGAATTGACTCGATCGAAGGCCTCGTAACCCCACCAACAGGCGTCATATTTGACAAAGGTTTCGCAAACTTCTCTTTACAAGCAACCTCAGATATCTACATAGGTGTTTCTGCGCCTACCTTGGAGCCTGGTTGGTTTGGCAGCTGGCATTTTGAAATAGCTGCCAGTACTGATGGACCATACCACAGCTACGATGGCAACGACCCGTTCCTCTATATGATCGATACAGATGGTGATTCAGCCCTCTTCATCACCTACAATCTGAGCACGCCAGGAACAAACGACACCAACAAATGGAAAGAGAACAATCCGTTTCGCATGTACGCATTCGAAGCGGACGATGTTTCGTCAATTACTGGGATCGAACGATCGTTGTGTGCACTTCAGAACGTCAGTCGTTCAACAAATGTAACTTCCGAAATCAGTATTACAAACAAATTTGGTGGCGCTTTGCCAAAGAGCCAATTTCATCTTCAAGGTCTCAAAGCTGGCAAGAAATATAATGGCTTTCTGACTGTGCAAGGCGGACAGGATGTCCTGCAGCTCCCTGGTGGACGCACAGTCCGAGGTGGTGGTATGGTCTTTCGACAGTTCGAATACACTACAAAACAAGGTATGAACATTCATGTAGAGCCGAATTACTCTAAGTTTTACTAACCCGCACAGACGACACGTGTCAGGTCATCTTCGACCTGGATTTCTGTGACTCGGTAGCCTACGCAGTGCCCTCGGCGCCGGAGTACAAGGACGACGACAATAAAATCAAGGCTCTCTACGACGACAAAGCAAAGTCCTACTTCACAAACTTCACAAACTCCCTCGCCCAAGTTGCATGCGACATAGCACCCGAAGCCCAATACTCCCTTGCACGCACTTGCAAAGACTGCGAACGGGACTACAAAAATTGGCTGTGTTCCACCATCATTCCCCGCTGCGAAGATTGGACCGCCACAGGCAACTTCCTCCAAGAGCGTAACATCAACGCCCTACTCCCTGACGGGTCGCTCACTTTCGGAGGCAACGTTTCTGAAGCGATGAACAACACAAAGAGACTGCGACTTGGATACAACAGCACGCGTAATGGGGATCTTGACGTCGTCAAACCGGAAAGACCGTACAAGGAAATGCTACCGTGCGAAGATTTGTGTTTTGATATTGTGCGCAGCTGTCCTGCTACGCTGAAATTTTCGTGTCCGAATAGTCCGGCTAGGGAGCTGGCTTATGGGAAGCGGGATCCAAATAACGTTGAGTTGAGATGCAACTTCCCTGGGGCGGTGGTTCAGCTGTATATACAAGGCGCGGCGGGGACGTTGCGTGTACGAATGGGCTTGGTGGTCGTGGTCGCTGTATCGATTGCGGGCTTGTTGGCTTGATGAGTGGTAACGAAATATTGAGCATTGTTATGGCGTAAAGCGATAAATATGTATTTGGTTTCTTGGTAGTTGTCCATGCTGAGGCGTTATGCATGACATAGTGTGTACATATATACATCGTCCGCATCTCGAGCATCGAATGAGGCTGCTCTCGCGAGCGTGTGGCGCTTGTGGCTGGCTGACAGCATGCAAGCAGCTGATGCTTACAAACTTGTTCCAACCACCACTCGTCCCATTTCCGATACATTATACATTACGTCTAAATCTTTTGTTTGTTTATATTCATACACCCTCAAAGCTCAATCCAGCTCAATTCTCTCAGCATACCTGTGCTGATTTACTGGTTCAAATTCATGGGGCGTTTGTTTCCAGTGCTCGCGCTGCAACAACGGCTTCAAGCCCTTGTTGAAATTGAACACACACACCATCGTAGTAAGACAGGCCAGTGTGGCGAGAGCTAGTGCCACGCCTGCAAATAGCAACATCTCGTCTTTGAGGAGAGTCATTGAGAGAAGTCCATCGCCTAGGAGGACGAGGATGCGGGAGATGATGTAGGCTATTTCGCCAAGCCAGAGCACCTAAATTTTACGTGTTTGTGTTAGCGTACCAAGTGCGGAATATGAAGCAGAGAGAGGGCAGATCTGCTCAGGGACAACGTACTATTGCAGCGAGGGCACCGACAGTGTGTTCATTTCTGACGAAGACGATGGTCATGGCTACTAGTATCGCACTTGCGGCAATCATAGCCATCGTCAGGGCAAACTCAGGCTGTACGAAGTGGACATCAATGATGCCGAAGATGATGCAAAAGGCGATGAGAAAGTACGGTTGGATGCGGACGAGGACCAGTAGAATCTGCAAGAAACACACGCAAGTCAGCTCCCCCGAATCACCAAAATTGTCCCCGTAAGAGAAAAACGGAATGAAAGCGACTCACCTGATACGCAAGAAACCTTCTCAACATCTGTAAACTCCCACTAATGTGTCGATATATCGCCCATCGAAATTCCCTCTGCAGGAGAAACACCCATATACTCGTGACCACGGTGGTCACGCCGACCACAATTGTCGAGACAAGTAGTGCAGGCCTCACTCGTGCCCAGTAGTCCACTTCGCGGTGCGTAAACCACTGTGGACCCGGTGCGTAGCCTGCACGCAACCGGATGGTGCTGCGCTGAGTTTGGAAGTAGCGCATGACGGAGAAGACGAAGAGACAAAAGTCGAGTACGCAGATGCTATAGAGTTGGAGAATGTTCTTTTGGCGCAGGGCGTCGAGGGCGAGACATGCTTGCCAGATATTGCCGAGCACTGGTGGGGTTAGAAGAGAGTGTGTAGTATTGAGGCCGGAGGTGTGGAATTAATTGACATGACGGCTTGAAAGTGAGGGTAACAAGGTTATGGTCGACGATGCGGACTTACTGAATAGCCCAAAGTTCAATGGCACAACAAATGATATTGGAACTTGATATGAGACAGGAAAGATCCAGTTGAAGTATGAAAGTAGAACGTATCTGGTACGGTATCAGCAGTTTGCTTTTCTTGTAACATCCAGTATGTCTTCTTGTTCTTACAGATCAAGTCCAGTAGTGCATATCGCAGACCCCATCGCGGTCCCTACAAACACCCATTCATTTGTCGTCCGTGGCCTATACATCTCAGACGTATATGTATACTTCTATGACATTCAGTGGGCCAGACGCTCACTATCTCTTTTCGTCGTCTAGATCCGGCTAGCGCAACACGGCACAGGAGCCAGCTAGGATAATTAACAGATTGTAATCCAGGTATGCTCATACAGGGCCGGTGGCGTTCGACTAGTATCTTCAGCGCGCTCGCAAAACGCCACTGAGATTCGATAGAGTTGATGAATAAGTTTTGGGTTAATTGCATGTAGAATTCTGTCGTTCGCGATACAGACAAAGGACCCCTTTCGAAGTTTTTTTGGCGTGTGCTTTAGCGTGAAACTATGACACTGCACCGCCTTGTATCTATCGGAGTGACCTCGGTGATGTCCGTGTGCCAAGGCCAAGTGGAAGATGGCAGCTGAGAGGAAATGCTTATACGGACTATTCAAAGATAGAATACGAGGATGCCATGATGGGAAACATACGTTCATGATGTTGATTGGTGGTTGTGTATGTGGATCTGACTAGGGTTGGACTAGCGACTTCCAGCTTGCACGATGATAATCGGAGAACTTGGATCAGTACGTTGCTTTATTGCACCACTGCGATGCATACTGTAATCCAAAGTGAAGAGAGGAGTCTCTTCGGCGTCGCCGTTACCTATTGCGGACTCTAGACAAATTTCTTGTCCTCCTCGGAACTGCGACCATCCACAATACAACGATCGTAGTCGAGCGACTCCTATCGTGTACACTGCGTGATGACGACAGATTGCTCCAGCATAGCATGTGAAGACTGGAGATTCCGGGCGCTCGACGCAGAGATTCGACAATGTGTTGAGCAGTCAAAGTTCCCACGTTGGAGCTCATTGTGATTGCGTATGGCCAATCGAAAACGAGGCGACGGTTCCCAACCAGTGAGGCTCAGTTCGAAGAAGGCTGGCGACCATCGAGCGTGATAAGAGCGTGGCGCGATATGTCTTCAGGGTGCGGAATTGGATCGGGATTTGAGTAAGAACAAAGATGATGTCCCAGTATGCGTTTAGCGTATGCTTTCTTTCGTGAGGACAATGACACTGGTTCTCTCGGTAGAGACGCGGTGAGGATGACTAGGGGTGGTTTTGTCCACATTCAGATGTTTCGACGATAACAGCTCGAAGCTACGATACTATTTTCTATGATGAAACTTTCGTACTCAGCGGTCTCGGACTTCCTGGGATATGTAACAGTGAAGAGAGAACTCTATTTCGCAGGTGAGGTCCATACGGCAACAGTGAAAGATCTCACTGCTGGTGGGCTCCCGGAAGCTTGAGCATCTACTTCAACTTATTTGGCGGGGTTCAACAATGCGGTAGTGCACAGTCGTCGTTTCCCAGTCTCGAGCAAAACTTGCCAATGTGCTGGCGAACTCAGCTGGCTGCACGTGCTTGCTAGTAAGGACAAGGTAATGCGCTGCCAATCTGTAGAGATCGTGTGAGTTCACGTGCATGCTTGCTTGTTGAATATTGAGGGCCCTCCATATCGGATGAAGAGCCCGAGACCACTTGTTCCCTTGCGTGCTGCCAAGTGGGACAGGAATCACCCGTCCTTTGGACACATCTTACGCTTACGAAGTGATAGCAGTAGAATTGAATCCAATTTTCGCTGTTTTTGGAAGCTTTGTAGCAGCAACATGTTCATCTTGTTTAATCGAGTCGCCCTTCAATCGTCAAAATCGTTGACTGTTTTCTGTTCGTGGCCGATCGCCGTGTCTGGTGGCGATAATAGTTCAGCAAAAGCAACGGGACCTGCGGAAAGGCACTGCAATTGTCACGGAGCAAACGACAGCGCTTCTGGTCAAGTAGATCGTACCTAAAGATGGTCTGCGAAGAGAGGGTGCGGTGCAGCCCTTGGCACCCATGGGTGAATGCACAGGCGTGGCACTATTACTTTCGACCAGGGGTAGTTAGTACTTGGTACTTGGTACTTGGAGAATACTTGAGCATCGATTCGAATGCATTGACCGCATG
This sequence comes from Phaeosphaeria sp. MPI-PUGE-AT-0046c, assembly GCA_020747045.1. Lineage (NCBI taxonomy): Eukaryota > Fungi > Ascomycota > Dothideomycetes > Pleosporales > Phaeosphaeriaceae > Phaeosphaeria > Phaeosphaeria sp. MPI-PUGE-AT-0046c. The sequence continues at coordinate 1,695,737 of JAGTJN010000002.1, read as the reverse complement.
TCAATGCGCATGATTCGTGGCTTGCACTTGCGTTTCAGCGCGAAGATCAGCGCAAAGCGTAGTGCTGCGTCGCTCTCATAACACACAAAGCACAACCACTTCGCTTCTATTGCACACGTACAATTTTACCACGTTTTAGAACTTCCTAAACGCTGCTTGAATATTGAAAAGATGCAATGACGTTATGGTGTTGAGGCGACGCCAAGGATAGAGGCAATTTGTATGCTGCCGACGATAGATTGCTGCATGGCATTTGACCTGGAATTACCACCTCCAACCCAGGTCGCCCAGGTTTATTTAATATGCTGAGCCCGGTTGTGGGTAAGTCGCTTGGATAGCTCGGAGCGGCTTTGTGCGACATGGGAACACGACAACATCGTCTTGCAAACTCTTCGCGATGACAATGTTCCCTATCGCCTATGACACTATCATGCGAGGCGAGAAGTTGAAGGCGACCTCGAGATAAATCCGGTGTGTGGGGTATTGGCCAAAACCATCCTGTTAAAGATGTGCAAAAACCAGCAACTTTCAGATTGACAAAGGATGCGCAACCAAGCATGATCAGGTGCAGCCAGCGCACTCACTCATTTCCAATGTCGCGGCGGTCTTGCAACAGTTATATTGCAACAAGATACGATCGAGTGGATCCAAGACCTGGGCGAGCACTAGTTCGAGCTACACAACGCCCTGACGGCCTGGGATCAACCCCGGCATGCCTCGAAGTAGATGTTTCGACCGGACACAGGATCATTCGCTCGCGCTGGGCGTCCGGAGAGTTCGTCCTGGCCTCCGCAAGATGTTTGCGTCCGCAATCTGAGTCACTCAAGTGTGGGGAAAAGCTAGAGCAGTGTGAGCAAAATTCCACAGATCTTCTGGAAGGCGGGGTGGCGCAGGTACCATCTTGTACCATGTCGATTGGTCTCTGAGAGGTCTTCGGCACCATTCGACAACGGCTTCCAGGGACAGAACACCGGCTGAAATCAAAGTGTCAATTTGTATATTGATGATGGCGTCTTGATCGCTGCCTTCCACCTCAAGCTGCAACATACAAATATGGCTTCGAGCCCTCTCCAGTATCTCTCTCCACACCTTCGCCCATTCTCTCCTCACACTCACTCCAGTCGTCTTCAAGATGCTGTCGAACATTCTCATCACCGCCGCCATTGCGGGCCTTTCCAGTGCCCTCCCACAGCCAACTGATGCCCCGTCCAAGGTGTCTCCTCGCGCTGCCACCATCACTGCTAGGCAAGAGGGCAACCCCTTTGCGGGTAAGCAGTGGTATGCCAACCCATACTACGCCTCTGAGATCGAGAACCTTGCTATGCCATCTCTCCCCGCATCCTTGAAGCCTGCGGCCTCTGCTGTTGCCAAGGTCGGTTCATTTGTCTGGATGGACACTCGTGCCAAGATTCCCCTCCTCGAGGAGTACCTTGCGGATATCAAGACCAAGAACGCTGCCGGCTCGAAGCTGATGGCTACCTTTGTCGTCTATGATCTGCCAGACCGTGACTGCGCTGCTCTCGCCTCCAACGGAGAGCTCGCAATCGACAAGGATGGCGAGAACATCTACAAGACGGAGTACATTGACAAGATTGCCGCAATCATCAAGAAGTACCCCGACGTCTCAGTCAACCTTGCCATCGAGCCCGATTCGCTTGCCAACATGATCACCAACATGAACGTCGCCAAGTGCAGCAAGGCTGCCCCAGTCTACGAGGCGCTTACCGTCTACGCCCTCAAGACCCTCAACCTTCCCAACGTCAACATGTACCTCGATGGCGGTCACGCCGGATGGCTCGGCTGGGAGGCCAACATCACGCCTGCTGCCAAATTCTACGCCAAGGTCTACAAGGCCGCTGGCTCTCCTCGTGGTGTCCGTGGTATCGTCACCAACGTGTCCAACTACAACGCCTACCGCACCGCATCCTGCAACGTCGCCATCACTGAGAGCAACAAGAATTGCGACGAGGAAAGGTACATCAATGCTTTCGCGCCACTGCTTCGGGCTGAGGGTTTCCCAGCCCACTTCATTGTTGACGTTGGACGCAACGGAAAGCAGCCTACCGGCCAGAAGGCGTGGGGTGACTGGTGCAACGTCCAGGGTGCCGGTTTCGGTCAACGCCCTACTACTGAGACCGGCAACAGCCTTGTTGATGCTCTTGTTTGGGTCAAGCCCGGTGGCGAGGTATGTCTATCCAAACCACATAAATGAACGGAAATGAACGTAAACTAACTCTTTGATTTAGTCTGACGGTACCTCGGACCAGTCTGCTGCTCGTTTCGATGGCTTCTGCGGAAAGGAGTCTGCTTTCAAGCCCGCTCCCGAGGCCGGTACCTGGTTCCAGGCCTACTTCGAGATGCTCCTCAAGAACGCCAACCCTGCTCTTGCTTAGATAAGTGATTGAGCTTGAAGGAAGGATAGTATGAGGTTGACGCTGTTGACCAGCTCTGCTATCTTTGCTACATGACTGGCAATTCCTCATTGGGGCTTGACAGTCTTCGTTGTATATACTTTAGACACATAGATAGAAATGAGATCACCTGGATTACGGAAAAATGTTGCATTAAACAAACGTCAGTTTTGTCAAAGACAAAGATGGAACATGCGAGATATTCCATGAGATGGAGAATCAAGCCCGAGGCGAAACTAAAAGCTGAAGAGTAATGCACGTAACTAGGGACTTACTTCTTCGGCCCAACCGTGCACAGCAATCTCGAGCCATACATCTTCTCATACATCCCCATACCCTGCTCCACGGCCATATGTATAGCACCAGCCACCTCGTCGTCCCCAAACATCGCACTTGTCAAATTGAGGCGCAGCGGCTCGCAGTGACGATTACACCGCCGCGTAAACCGCGACACAGCGTCTACAATCTCCTCCGCCACATCAGCAGGATCTACCTCGTCACCTACCAGCTTGAAAAAAGCCTCGCTATCTGTTCCAACCGAGATACCATACCCCTCATCGTCATCTGTCACAAACAGCCCCGAGCTCTCTGACCCGCTTGACGTGGTCGAATCTTTACGTGACTGTCCACTTTTCTCCACCGAGTGCCCATCCCTTTCCGTCTCGCTCTCCCCCGCAGAAGAAAAAGACATACTCCTACCATTGCCGACTATATTCTGCGTAATAGTAATTTCGCTCCCCGCCTCGCTCTTCCCATCACTCTCATCATCATCATCAACGACAAAATCATTAATCTCATACTCCTCATTCCCAGACTCGATACGGCTATCGTACGAGTCTCGACACGCAAGATCTTCGCCAGCCATGTATTCAATGTTATCACCGCTGAGGTTTGCGAATTCTTCGCCGTCGGGCGACGATGGACAGTCGGTGTCGAAGTCTGAATCGTCAGATTCAGAATCAGATTCAGAGGATGCGCAGATTTCGGGGATGTCGTCGACGATGAACTCTCCAAGGGAGACTTGGAGCTCCGAGGGGCATCGCTTGATGTGGTGCTTGGACTTGATATTCGTGACTGATGTGTTTAGTCTTGCAAGACGTGGTGAGCAGCGTTTTTCAACTCGAGCGGATAGGGCTGTTGATTCTAATACTCTTTGTGTTGGGATCTTGGCCCGGATGGATTGTCGAAGATTGGGCATGTTGGAGGCTATTGAGACATGAAGTGCGGTATGTATTTCGTGTGTCTGTGTTAATGCTGAATTCTTCTCCTTACCTTGACAAACAGGATGGGAACAAGGAGACAAAGACTTGCCATGTATGCTGGTGTCTATTGGTGTCAGGAAACCATTGAACAAAGCTTCTTCAATCATTTATTTAAGCACACAATGTCCTTGATTGTCTCGACCCCCTACACAGAGTCGAGGACAACGCCATTTTGTAGCATTGCCAACGTCTACGATATACGCTAAGTATGCTTTCGAGAATGTTTTTATGTGGTGACTGCGTCAGATGTCGGGAAGAAAGAGCAGCGTTGCAAGACGGGTTCTGGTAGCCTGGGTGGCGTCGCATTGCTTAGGGATGGAAAACATGGATGTAAATAGGTACGGCATAGTTCAAGCAATGTTGTGATATTGCGTTTATACTTGCCCACCGTATCATCAGTGATTCTGGCCCGAATCTTTCTTCTTCTTGACCACGGCCGCCTGCATCTCTTCTGTCTTTCTCTTGCTAGCGAGCCTCAAGCTCCTGCGCATCGGCCTGGGTGATTCGGCCTTTTCTACCAGCTTCATCTCTTCCAGCTCAGTGTTTGGCGACACATGTGGCTCTTCCGGCTCAGTCATATCAGCGGGCTCTTCCAAGTCATCAACCGGCGAAGCTGGCGACACCGCTGCTGCGACATCTGCTCCCTTACCCGGCCACTCCTCCAATAACTTCCTCTCCGCACCCTCAAAGATCGTAGCGACCGCCATCAAACCTGGCCTGCTCCTCAACTTCTTCTTGAGACGCTCTCTTTTCAGATACCAACCTGGGCCAACGCACATTTTTACTCTCTCGCCTCTCGGGTCTACCTTCGTGGTCTCACGGACTCTGAAAAACAGCGAGGTATTGCTGAGCACTTCTTTGCAATGCTCCCTCATTGAGCGTTCATTCAGAAAGGGTACCATAGTGTTGTACATGGCCTCCTAGTGCCTGTCTGGCTGTACTTGCCAAGCTTCGAGCTGCTGGTGCTCGTCCCTTTTGCGCCTTTTAGCGGCTTCCACGGACAAACCAGTGAGCATGTGGGAGATATCGACTTTGTGCTTCTCAACGTCTTCTATCGAGAGGCGGCGATGTGTCTCAATCGCAGCTACGGCCCGTTCTTCCATCAGGTGTTTCGCCTGGGTGTCTTCCGGTGTTAGCGCTTTGCATACGTACTGACCATCGAAAGTAGTGTAGTGCGTGAAACTGCTATATCTGCTCATCACTTTAGGTTTTCTTCTTTTCTTGGCGACAGCGATATTTCCTAGGACCGCTGGGAGTCGCAATCTTTCACGGGCATAACGTGGCAGTTCCATGGTCATAGGGTTGACAGCTAAGAGTTGATCTCGCTGCTCATCTGTAAAATTTATATCCCTAGGGCTCAATCGAGGAGTGGGCGGTGGCTGAAGACGTTCGACTAAATCCAGACGTTCGATTTTCTCCCATTCGGCAGGTTTGAGTTTCTGTTTTGCAGATTCGTTTTGTGGAGCCGATGTAGGCGACCCTGTCATGTTTGGTACGTTTACAATACTAGATAGTAGTGATCCGCCATGAGACTCCGCGCGATAACTAGAGGTGATCGGCATGCAAAGTATGTTCAACGCTGGCGACATTGTCGTCTTGCTATCCGTCTTCGATAATATCATGGCCGCGGGGCTACGTAACCGAGTCTTTTGACCTTGTAGCGTTTCTTCGAATTTTTCTTCATTACAAAGCTTCGTCTGTGCTGTAGATGAAAATGGCGTACGTTGTGGTGAGAAGTTCTTACTTTTACTCCGCGGATGAACCGCTTGCTGGCGCATTCGAGGAATTCGGGAACTGCTTGGAATAATTTCTTTTAGGTGTTGTCGATGTACGTCGAAACCATCTCCGAAAATGTCTTGAGTTCTACCTGTATGATGGGCCGAGATCTTGGGATTCTCAATCCGGACCAACCACTGCCTGCTCTCACGATAGACAGGGATGAATCGTACTCTTCGACCCTCATTGCTGCTGTCGCGTTCGAAGGATTGCATAATCTCATATGCATCATCTGCAGACCAATTGTGTATGTGGTCCAGCATGTAGTTGATGTCATCCACAACGTCCCATCTCAATATATAGTCGGTGTAGATTCGATCCAGATTAGTATTCGGGTGAGATCGAGTACGTGTAGAGCGCCATTGCTGTGGACACGGAGGCGTCGCTCGAATCAGTTGGACAGATTGGCCTTTTTCAAGCAACTCATCAGGGTCAGGGTTGATTCGAGAAGTGTGGTGTAGCTCTCGGGGCTCGTGTTCGGCTCGAAGAAACTCTGTGTTGTAGTGTCTCTCAAATGCAAAGACCCTGTAGCGCTTGGTAGCGGTGTTGGACCAGTCGGCCATTTTTTGATCTGGATTTGTGGGAGTCTCCGTAGATTTTGGTGGGAGGTGCTTTGAAAGTCTCTCAGGCCGCCTCGCCATTCTTGGTACCCTTACGACCTCCGATCTTACTAGCTGGTCCTCCCAATCTTCCCGCGCTTTGTCCAGGTTTCGTCGTCTCCAAGGATCGCAGAACTTACTTCGAGCTTGCTAAGCACCCGCAGTGCCCGATGGGTTTTGCTGCACTAGCTGAAGACCATGCATTGAATCTGTCTCGGTCCCGATATCTTTTCGCTCAACATGCGTCTTCACGACTCTGGGCATTTCGACCAGCTCTTTGACGCTTTCATCCTATACAGCGCTAGCTTGCTGCCACAGCCCAGCAATATCGTCGCTTTGGCTCTCAACCGCAGACGAAGACAGACTAGACCTCCCTACCATCTCTGCATTCGACCCACGCACCCTCCTCTTCTCCACGGGGGAGCCATTATCCTCTTCGCATGACTGTCTCCGCTTCCGTGCCTGCCCGCCCTCGTTGTGTTCCTGTTGGGCATAATCTGCCTGAATCGCAAGTGTAAGTGCCGCATCATCGTTGACACGATGGACATTAGATCTTGCTCCTCTTGCTAAGTCGTTTGTCGTCACCCCGTCTATCTCGCCAAACCAGGCATCGAAGTCTGGCGTTCCTATGGAATCATCCGTAGAAGATTCGCTATCAACCTCGTCGTGCTTGGCCGTCATCCTCTCGATCGCGGGTTGTTGCATTAAAGTTTCCTGGGTATCGTTGCTGCTGTGCGTGGCTGTCGTGGCGTGGGACTGTAATGACGAGAGACGAATGGACAATAGTAGAGATGGTCACACGAAAAAAGAATGTAAATCGCTATACAGAGTTAAAGACCAGTAAGAGAGAAAGTCTCAATTGCCAGGATCGCGTCGTCACCTAGCGCCATTACCCAAAGTGAGTGCACAGGCCGAAGTGGTGCAAGGAAAGCGCCAGTCCAACATTGTTTGCTATTGGTACATACCTTCGCCCTCAACCCCAAATCTACTCGAACACCATCTTATTTACAAGACTTCCAATCCCATCTACGTGAATCTCCACCTCATCTCCATCCTTCAAAAATGTCTGCGGCTCCATGAAGAACGCCACTCCACTTGGTGTCCCCGTCATGATCGCAGTACCCGCCCTGAGTGTGGTCCCCCTCGAGAGATGCTCCACGATTTGACCAACCGTGAAGATCATGTCATTTGTGCCCGTATTCTGCCTCTCCTCGCCATTGACCTTGGTCCAATATGTCAGCTTCTGGGGATCAGGAATGACGCTTGTGCTCGCAATGCAAGGACCGATGGGTGCGAATTTGTCGAACGATTTTGCGTAGCCGAATTGTCCGCCTGAAACGTTTGCGGGAAGCTGGAAGTTGCGTGCCGAGACGTCGTTTCCGACGGTATAGCCAAGGACGTAGTCCTTGTAATTGGCAGCGGAGACGTTTTTGCAGTCTTTGCCGATGACGATGGTGAGTTCGCCTTCGTAGTCGAGCTTCGATTGGCAGTCCTTGTGGATGGGTACGTCATCAAGGGGGCCAGCGAGAGCGTCGCTGGGCTTCATGAATACTGCAGGGTTCTCCGGTATTTGCAGCTACGGTGGTCAGATTCGAGTGCTTGTGCTAGAAGGGAATATGGTACGCACATTGCACTCTTCTGCATGCTTCCTGTAGTTCAATCCAACGCATAGCACGATGTTAAGTTCTTCTCGCTTCAGTGGGCACAACAACTTTCCCACCTTGGTCTTTTCTCCGCTCTTCTTGAAACCACTCTTAATATCGCCGTGCAGCACTTCCACCTCACTGCCCTCAATTTCCCTAGTCGGGACCTCTTTCTCAAGGTTTCCATACTTCACGTTCCCATCCGCAGACTGGAATCGGATAAGTCGCTCGAAAGATGCCATGATTCGGGATGTGGAGAAGCTGCGAGTAGAGCTGCGGAATTGTAAGGAGTTCACGGGGACGCGATTAAGGGTTGTTCGAGATGATGTGCAGGACAGATATCTTGTTGCTGATTTAGTGAACATGAATGTAGGTCATTAAATAAGCACAGCGGATCTCCAATGCTTAGGAGCGTGTCGTGCCTATGCATTGCGGAACGCGGTGCCCCACGGCGGGGTCAAACGCCGGCAAATGGCCAACCGTCAAGGGCCGACACCGGCTCGCGTTGCGCGTTGAGACGCGTCAATGAACGAATCTTCGACCGAGATCTTAAATGGCTTCCGATATGTCCGCTGACATGGGATGGAATGCATAATGACGCTGCGGGATAGACGTCTCTGGCCGAGTCATACAACACATCCGGAAAGTCAACATACGGTCGATTGAAGTGGGAGAATGTTCTTCCGTGAATTGATTTCATGGCTCTTGGAGCTCTGGGTATCGCCGCTAAATTCTCTCTAAATGCTGATGAGTAGGAGAAAGTTCACCCACTCATCTCTACATCGCCGTTGCTCGCCTCCGCTATGGCGTTAGGATCGAGTCTACTGAGGCATCCTGGACAGTTGTGAAGAACCATGTGTGCGAACATGTCGCAGTCGATGCAGAAGTGGTTTTCACACGCTCTGCATTCATACCTGCCAGATTCACTAGCCTTCTGCTCCTCGCTGTCATCCAAGTCTGCCTGCTGCCTGCTGGTCTCTGGATGTTGCTCGCCTCGGGGCCGTTCCTTATCCGAACTGGGTGGATCGGAGAAAGCTGATAAACACCCAACGCATTCCTTGGTGCCCTTTTCGCGTGCTCGCGACCAGCTCACAACGGCCCAGTTCCGCAGAGGAAATAGATGATGGTAGCTTCGTGCGAGATGCGTGGACAGAAGCAGCGTGAGTTGACAGCTGGGGCAAGTGATAGGTAAGCTGCAGACCTTTGCACTACATCTTGAGCAGGTGTAGCCGCCCATGGTGAGGATGCCGTGACACGCGCACATGGTAGGCTTGTCCTCGACGGAGCGGGACGGGAAGCCCATCATCATGAGGGCTGCTGCTGATTCTGGCGGCGGAGCGCTCGCCGCTGTCGCAGTCTGTCGGATCACAGGTGGTGTAGTTGTTGCTATCAGCAGCTCCTTGAGCATTTCCTGATCTGTGGCGATGGTGTATTCACTCTCATCCCCTGCGTTGGTTCGACTGACTATCTCTCCGCATATCTTCAATCGTGCGCTCATACCGATTATGCTGACGCGTATCTTGTCCCGCACGCAAGCCTTGATAGTCTGATGTATGTCACCTGGATCGAGCGATAGCAGTGATCCAAACACCACAATGACCTCCCTCGTTCCGTGACTTGGTGTATGGTAGAGCGTCGCTCGTGCCAATTCGAGCGCGTTCTGCAGACTAGGCGCACCTTTGGGCTCCTTGCCATCGTCTTTACTCCGTAGTCCTTGTATGGCTGCAACGTGTTCTGCTGGATTGCCTGACAGCTCCGACACGCGAATACACACGCCGTCGTGCATACCCAACACGCTCATTTGCGAGATGGGATTTTGTTCGAAGAACTCGCGGACGTAGTCTTGCGCGTAGTTGATCATGGTGATGTAGCGGTTGGGACGCATGTCCTTCTCCAGCATGGCCTCGGAGAGATCCAGAACCACGACAACATGTCGTATGATGCCACGTTGGAACGGCTTTGTGTCCTTCCGTAATCTTTTACGCTTCCTCTCCTCCTCTCGTTCTTGTACGCTCTGTCCCAGTGAGCCATCATCTGCAGGAATCACAGTCTTTGCAACTGTCCTGGAGTCTTCAGTCTCCCATGCATGTCGCTTCGGTGGTGGCTGATCGTCCTTTGTGCGCCGCTTGCCCGTTCCTTGAGCGCGTGTGCTGGATGGCGCCCGTGAGGTGGACTGCGCTCTTGAGCCCACGTACTCGTCCTCCGAGCCGTCTTCGCCTTCGAACGAGTAATCTGAGTCGGGCATCGTGTGTAATAGAGAGCTGCTAGATCCAGGTCGCGGTCGGGCGCATGCGGGGCGAGCGCCTCTGTGTGCAGCAGTCGAGTAAGCCGCGCGTGAAGTTATGGAGTCTGGTAAAACGTTGTGAGGGCACGATCAATGCACAAATACACCAAGGAAATGTTCAGTCATGGGACCATGAGATGTAGTCAAGAGAAGCAAGTGAGTGACGGGTTGGTAGATATATTTGAAGTTCGCGACCGAGCTCGCGAATCTAGAGATGGCCCGCTCGCAACAGGAAACCACGTGACAGTCACAAACGCGTGCTCACGTTTCACATGCGCAGGCAAAGAATGATGCAATAATCTAGAATGACTGTCTGCTAAAACATTATCTGTGTACTGACCACCATGCAGCAAATGACAGCTTGACGCATATCGCGTCCAAAGACTCCCGAGATGGTATACGCTATGCTTGAAATCATGAAACATTACAGATCTTTTACACTCCCACCCTTATTCCTTCCTTTCTTTTAGTTGTATGTAGCTCCGCCTCCTACTGTCTAGGACTTGTCAGCAAAGTAGGTCTAACAGTCAGGTTTTGACAATACTTACAGGCATTGGCCAGTCGTCCTCGGTAATACTCGACCAGAACACCCAGACCATTACGACAGCGAGTAAAGTGAAGAGTGACTCGAAGAGACCGCCATTGATCTTGCCACTGGTGCCGTTGCAGATGTGGGGGCTAGCGACGTATTGGAAGATTTGCCCAACGGCAAACAGAAGAGCTGCGCTTAGGAGGTAGACTGCGGTCAGGTTAGCCGGATTCATCAAGCTAGAAGAAGGGAGTACTTACGCATTGGCTTGCGCTCTCCAAGAATTCGCAGGACCAGGAAGGCTTCAAGCAGGAAGAAGATGACGATGAACACCAGGGGCACTAGTTGGTAGAGCGTATATAGCGCATAGGCTTGGTTAGGGGTGTTGAGAGTATCGTCCCAGTAGCCGGTCCAGCTGAAGCCAGTGTCGAGCGCAATGTAGCCGGTACCAATGAAGATTAGGAGCGACGAGAGGAGAAGGAGACCAATGGACACGGCAGTACCGTCATCGAGCAGCTGGTAGCCAACAGCCCCGTTGAGCATTAGTATCCAAGAAGTGGCAGTGATGGCGGCGATGTGGATGGCGACGAAGGCCTATATCATGGTTAGAGTTGACTTCAGCCCAATGAGAAAGCGGCGACATACAAGGCGCACTGTGCTGTCCAGGGGGAAGCCACCAATGGTGAAGATTTCGCAGATGGAGATGATGATGTAGCCAAGCAGGAAGAGCTGCATTTCTCTGTGTGCTGTTAGTCACAGTCCACGATAGCGTCATCGTGTGTCGCACCTCCTGCCGACGGCGGCCTTCTTTCTTTGCGATTTCCATAGGAGGAAAAGAGTGACGATAATGGCAATGCCGTCAATCAAGATGGAGCCTGCAATTGTGAGCGTTGGATGAATGAGGAGCGCGTGGCTGGCGACGAACCCAGATTGCGGAGTCTCTTGTCTCCGCCAACACTGAACCCCTCCAGTGTGCATGCGTCTTCCCATCCAGTATCGGCTTGTGCGGATGATTCAGCGAACAGCTATACAGAAGACACGGTGGTTAGTGAAGAGTTCGCGTGCAACACAGCCAATGGCTGCACAACGGGGACAGGTCGCAACATACATAGCATACTGCAGAGAGTCAGTGGATGTTCACAGTGCAAGTGGTAGTACGAATTACCTGGAAGTGTGGACCACTCGCTGCCTGTGTCGCGACAGAAGTCGTCGAACTTGCCATATCTAGACATGGCTGGCTACAGCGGAGCGCGCAGCCTCGCGTTCAGGGCAGAGGCACGCAGGAGCAGTGGTGGTATAAGTAAGTGGAGTGCGGCAGGCGATGGCGAGCGAGATGGCGTATCCAAGACAGGGCAGCGGCGGCGGTGAGGGCGAGGGTGGGTGTTGATGTGCTGTCGTCGAGGCTGAGATGATGCGCGGAAGCGTGGCTGGGGGCAAGGTGCGAGACGGAAACTTGGAAGTTGCCAAGCGTAGGTCACCACGGGGATCGATTGCTTCAATTATGAGCTACGATCGACGGCACGAACTGGCAGGCGGAGGCGCTCAAAGAAAGGCCAGGAGGCTGAGACCAGGATAGATGCAGTGCGCCAGACGAGAGACGGCTTTTGTGTCGCCGTGGACGCAGCGCGACGCCCTCTTTGCTTTCCCAGGAGCAGCGTGAGGCCAATGCTGCGCAGATGCAGCAATCAAAGGTGCAGCCAATCAGGCGGGAGCCTCGCCGGAGGCTAACAAGTTTCAGAAGCATGATCACCGAGCTGTGGAGACGGGCGACGGCAGAACAAGCCACAGCCTTGCAGCCGACCTCAGCGCATAAACTCGACCAGCGACGGCAGATGAGCTCGCAGAAACAGTGTTTCCTTCTGGCAGACGCCCTCGACAGGCAGCCCACGAGCAGACGATGCTGCCAGTGTTGCGCGGTACCCCAGTGCGTAGCGTCGCGATGGGAGCGCGACGGCGGGCCTAGGGGACCGTTTCATGGCAAAACGCCTCTGACCGTCTGCACGCCAAAATAGCTTCGTGTCCCCGTTACCCAGACACCGCCAACGTGTGTGCCATCTGGCAGCAGGGCGGATCACAACATTGCTCGACTCGAGCGAAGGCCTTTCGTTACAGACGTCGCCGTGAGTGGTCTGCGCATGGTTGTTTCTGTCATCCTGTGCCAGAGACGGGTGTGCATTTATGCACCGACATTGTTTGCTATGCAGCTGCAATTGACGACATCATGCACAGTTATACTTGACGCTGCGTCCTGCCTATAGCAATGCATGTTTGGCTTGTTCAAACAAACCCCGACATGTATACTCGGGCTTTAAGCATGAGCGTGAAATAGATGACACCACGTGTTTCGTTTTGCGTCGAATATCGAATGCTTGCAAATCGCTGTCGCTGTCGCCTGCGTCCCCAGACGTCGACGTTTCGCTCCACTCCAGCTCCCGCACATGTGCGCCAGGACGAGCGGCGTGGTGATGGCATGAGGCGAGTGCACGTGAATATGGAGCTACTTTCCAGCAGCCCACTTCTTCCTTCGCGCGCGTCCACGCACAAGGGGATGATGGTGTTCTGACCAGAGGATCGCCACCGCGGCCATCGACCCGGTGTTCTGGCAGATGCTCACTTTGTCTTGACTTGTCATGTCTGTTGATGTAAGGGCTGCGCCGGACGAGGGTCCAATTACACTCCCTTTATTTCAGTGCCATTCTGGCCCATTCTGCATCCCGCCAGATAGCTTTTCCACGACAGCAGCAATACCACCGCCTCTTGCGGCTGCAGCTGCAAATGTACATCATCGCGCAGCACGTCCCACTCAACAGCAGGATACAGAACGCCATCATACCCGATGCGGCCGAGCCGAGCAGGGGAGCGCCAAGATGCTCCCAGCACCCCGTCTATCGACCATCAGCCTGACAGGGACCACAGCTCAGTTTGCATGCACTCTTCTGCTCTAGCTTTGTCAGTCTGATCACGACGCACACTATCGTGCCTCTCCAGACCGCTGCCGCCCAATGTAACGGCCTTGACCTGCCCTAGGCTTACTCACGCGCTGCTGTCCGTCCCGTAACCCTGTGACGTGCCACCGCCGGCCGCATTCCATTTCCACTTTGCTCTCCCACACAACCACTGTCGTGGAGTCGGGCTGCTCCGCAACAGCCTGCCATCGTCAAGATTCCTTCATTCGCGCAGCACAGCAGGAGACCCGCCAATATCCCCCTCCACACGCTATCTTCGTCATCCCGCCCGCAGCAGCAGGATTCCGCTTATCTGCTCGACGACCACGATAAGGACAGCACCCGGTCCTCCTTCGACACACCCTCCTCTGACTCCGACCTCTCGCTCTGGAGTGACACTGGTGATCTTGTCGACCAGCTCGCTGACCAAGAAGACCCTCTCCGCATCCGCCTCCGCGAGTCGCTCGAAGACGGCCACCCTTCCAGCCATCGCCGGCACCAGAAGCGCGCCCGCTTCCAGTCTCAAGACGGCCTCAACGAGAAGGGGTCTGCGTCCATCCGAAAAGAGGACATTGACATACCTGATATTGGCCCGCGAACCATTTCCAGGGCCGAGAAGATCCTCGCTGCCATCATGGCGCCCAACGATGGCCCCTCCCGTATCCACGGGTTACATGGGAAGAAGCTGATGTTTGTCAAATAATTTCTATTGTGTATTCACACTGTACTGATATTACCCAGTTACTTCACAAGTATCTTCGTCTCGCTAGGCGTGTTCCTTTTTGGCTACGACCAGGGAGTCATGTCCGGAATCATTACGTGCGCCGCTCCGAATCCCACCATCTTCGAGTAAATCTGATGTCGTAATGCAGGGGAATATATTTCAAGCAGTACTTCAACCAGCCTTCGGCCGCGGAGCTCGGCACCATGGTTGCCATTCTCGAAGTTGGCGCCTTTATCTCGTCGCTCGTTGTCGGTCGTATAGGCGACGTCCTGGGTCGACGGAAGACAATTTTATATGGCTCGCTCATCTTTGTGGTAGGTGGCGCTCTACAGACGTTTGCCAATGGCATGCCCTTGATGTTGCTGGGCCGAATTATAGCTGGTTTGGGCGTGGGAACTTTGTCCACCATTGTTCCAGTCTACCAGTCCGAAATTTCACCACCTCACAACCGAGGAAAGATGGGGTGCATTGAGTTCACCGGGAACGTTACCGGCTACGCTGCCAGTGTCTGGGTCGACTATTTCTGCAGCTATATCAAGAACGACTGGGCCTGGAGAGTGCCTCTGTTCATGCAGATTGTGATGGGCTTGCTTCTAGCATGCGGCAGTCTGCTCATCTGCGAGTCTCCTCGGTACGTACCATGTGCCGTAAAATTATTTTTGCGCTAATAGAAACAGCTGGCTCTTGGACAATGACCATGACGAGGAGGGCATTGTAGTCATTGCAAATCTGTATGGAAAGGGCGACATTCACAATCCAAAGGCTCGTGACGAATACCGTGAGATCAAGATGAACGTGCTTCTTGGCCGCCAAGAGGGTGAACGATCATATGCCGACATGTTCAAGCGTTACTCCAAGCGCGTCTTCATTGCCATGTCTGCTCAAGCCCTCGCGCAACTCAACGGTATCAACGTCATATCCTACTACGCCCCACTCGTATTCGAAGAAGCCGGATGGGTCGGTCGCCAAGCCATTCTCATGACCGGCATCAACGCCATCACCTACCTGCTGTCCACGATCCCGCCGTGGTATATTGTGGATACCTTGGGACGCCGAAAGATTCTGCTATCTGGTGCGCTCATGATGCTTATCTCTCTGTCAGCCATCTCGTACTTCCAGTTCCTGCAGGCAAGCTGGACGCCAAACATGGTGGTCATGTTCGTTATGATCTACAACGCTGCGTTTGGTTATTCGTGGGGTCCCATCCCATGGTTGTACCCGCCTGAGATTCTGCCCCTCAGTATTCGTGCAAAGGGTGCTAGTCTGAGCACGGCGACCAACTGGGCGTTCAACTGGCTCGTGGGAGAGATGACACCGATACTGCAGGAGACCATCCAGTGGCGCCTGTATCTCATTCACGCCTTCTTCTGCGCCGCCAGTTTTGTCATCGGTAAGCGCTGACCACGATGAATCTTGATGATTAGCTAACATGGTGTAGTGTATTTCATCTACCCGGAAACGGCCAACGTACGCCTCGAAGATATGAACTCGTTGTTTGGAGACGCAACATCTGCTATGCCCACGCCTCAGCAACGCGCTGAAGCAGAGTCCCTTTTCAGCGGGCACGGCCGCGGCTCCCCTGTGCCGTCAATGGACATTCGCAGCAACCGCACCGCAGATCAGGCCATTCCTGGACTCAACATTGACCCCCCGGACCTAGAGAACGGACAGCCACTGGCGAAGGCCGAGGGCGAGGGCAGCGAGGGCATTGGTGGCTGGATCTCCAACATGGTCAAGAGGACAAAGGGCAATGGCGAAGGCGACAGCTCGAGTGCGAAGTATAAGAGAGTAGGACAGGACGAAGACTAGGACTAAGACGTTGCTATGGTGTCTTTACGGCCGCCTTTTTCACATTTCCGGTATCTCCACTTGACAGGCATTGGCATCGATGTTTGATATCCACGAGCGACACGGCTCTGCGCGCGAGTTTGGCTTAGTAAAGGTGTAAAGCATTTGTTAGCGAGGGAGGCTACGCCTCTTGTATTGTATAGAGACATTTGGTAGACACGGGCCAAGTAATTGGAAAAGTGCGTGGAGATGATCTTCTCCTCTACAGCGCTGACAACCAGAACGCGACAATGAAGGACTGGTGAAATTGTGCTGAACGACGACGCGAATTCCAATTAGCGGAAAGCAGCTGCGCACTGGAGAGTATACGGCAAAGCGCCTCACAAAAACCATTGCTAGTCGACTAGTCTCATGTGTATACGACGCGTCCGCATAACTGGGCTGGCTGGAATCTCAGAGACTTTCACGTGACGTTCAATATGCCAGGTGTCTAACTCCTGGGGAGCAAGGGCCAATTGCGCCAGGTCGCCGCGAACTATTTCGGGCTTACACCAGCAGCCCACCTCCTTCATCAACAGCGCAGGGGTCACTGTGCCTTGCTTTTTTGCCATTGGGACACTTTTCGTCCTTTGACTTCTTTCCCAGGGACTCTCAAATCCCCTCTTTAATTCTTCTTTCCCGTATCCAGGGTCCCCTCGTTTACTGCTGCGCTCTTGCGGCGAGAGCTCCATCTACACATCCGCCTCAGTCCCTGGCTGAGCAGCAGCCACTCCCCTCCCCCGCCCACACCTGGCTGTATTGCACAGGCAGAGTACTGAGCATCTCCGACATCGAGCTGTTGCCCGCGACCATGGCAAGCACGGCACGTACAACGGGCGCAGATGCCCACGCCGAGGAGCTGCGGAGAAGAAATGTAGCCTCGCAATCGAATGCAGCCCCCGTGGTAGCAGCGGCGCCAACCAAGGAAAAGTCCAAGGAGAAGGTGCGTGTGCTCTCGAGATACGGCATTCATCTCAAGACTCTGGTTTCTATGCTAGGCATGGAACACGCAGCTGACCAGCCACCAGGAGTTTGACCTCCTCTCCTTTCTTGACGAGTACGAGTTCATCTGGGCTCCTCTAATCTTCACCTTCTTCGCCTTCTTCACTCGCATGTACAAGATTGGTCTTTCGCCAATCGTCACCTGGGATGAAGCCCAGTAAGCAGGACATTTCCCTCACCCTACGCACGACTGACAACAGACAGCTTTGGTAAATTCGGATCGCACTAC
Organism: Phaeosphaeria sp. MPI-PUGE-AT-0046c; assembly: GCA_020747045.1. NCBI lineage: Eukaryota > Fungi > Ascomycota > Dothideomycetes > Pleosporales > Phaeosphaeriaceae > Phaeosphaeria > Phaeosphaeria sp. MPI-PUGE-AT-0046c. The sequence continues at coordinate 1,678,506 of JAGTJN010000002.1, read as the reverse complement.
CTCAAACGCGAATTCTACTTCGATGTCCACCCGCCGCTCGGAAAGATGCTTGTCGGTCTCTCGGGCTACCTTGCAGGATACAACGGATCGTTCGAGTTCAAGTCAGGAGAGACATACCCTGAGGAGCTCAACTACACCTTCATGCGCCTCTTCAACGCTGCCTTCGGCGCTGTCTGTGTTCCTCTGGCATACTTCACCGCAAAGGAACTGAACTTCAGGAGGCCCACCGTCTGGTTCGTCACTCTGGCAGTTCTCTGTGAGAACTCGTACACCACCATCAGTCGTTTCATCCTCCTCGACTCCATGCTGCTCTGCTTCACTTTCACAACCGTATTCTGCTGGTCCAAGTTCCACCGTCAGCAAAAGGATCCCTTTTCGCCAGAGTGGGGTCTCTGGCTGATGCTCACTGGTGTCTCCATTGGCTGTGTCTGCAGTGTCAAATGGGTTGGTTTCTTTGTCACGGCTCTCGTTGGACTGTACACCATTGAGGATCTCTGGAACAAATTTGGAGACCTCAAGATGCCCAAGATGGAGCTCTTCACACACGTGGCATTCCGTGTCTTCGGTCTTATCCTCATCCCCTTCGCAGTCTACACCTTCTCCTTCTACCTTCATTTCCTCATTCTGGAGAACAGCGGTCCGGGAGACGCCCAGATGAGCTCCCTCTTCCAGGCTAATCTTCGCGGAACTGAAGTCGGCAAAGATAGCCCGCTCGAGGTCGCGTACGGATCCCGTACCACATTGAAGAACATGGGCTATGGTGGAGGACTCCTCCATTCTCACGTACAGACTTTCCCCGAAGGCTCGCAACAGCAGCAGATTACTTGCTACCACCACAAGGATGCGAACAACGACTGGTTCTTTTACCCCAATCGCCACGAAGTGGAGTACCAGCCAGAGGAAGAACTTCGCTTCCCGGGTGACAAGTCTGTGATTCGCTTGATTCATGCTCAGACCGGCCGTAACCTCCATTCGCACCAAGTTGCTGCCCCCGTTACCAAGGGCGACTGGGAAGTTTCTTGCTATGGCAACACTACCGTTGGCGATACCAAAGACCACTGGGAAATTCAGGTCGTCCGCGATGCTGCCTCAAACGATCGAAGGAAGATCCGCACGCTCACCACTGCCTTCCGATTGAAGCACGTGGATCTAGGCTGCTATCTTCGTGCTGGAAATGTCAACCTGCCTCAGTGGGGTTTCAAGCAGATTGAGACTACCTGCGTCAAGGCAAACAACCCTCGTGATGTGTACACCCATTGGAACATCGAGAGCCACGTCAACGAGCGCCTCCCTGCTGGAAACCCGGGTGATTACAAGTCGCCCTTCTTCCAAGACTTCCTCCATCTCAACGTCGCAATGATGACCTCCAACAATGCCCTTGTTCCCGACCCCGACAAGCAGGATGATCTTGCCTCATCTTTCTGGCAATGGCCTCTGCTCCATGTTGGTCTTCGAATGTGTGGCTGGAATGACGATAGTAAGTCATCTCTCTTCTTTCCGCTTATAACGTGTATCTGACAAATGACAGTCGTGAAATACTTCCTTCTCGGTAACCCATTTGTCTACTGGGGTAGTACCGCCAGTCTCGGCATCTTCGGACTCATTGTCATCTTCTACACCGTGCGCTGGCAACGTGGCTACACCGACCTCAAGCAGGCCGACATCGACCAGATCCACTACTCAGGCGTCTACCCCATCATTGGGTGGGTCCTGCACTACATCCCCTTCGTTGCCATGGGCCGTGTTACATACGTACATCATTACTACCCGGCCCTATGGTTTGCCATCATCGTCATGGGCTTCTGCGTGGATTGGGTTACGCGACGATTGGACAAGAAGGTGCAATGGGGAATTTTCACTATTCTCTATGCTATCATCATCGGTCTCTACTGGCTCTTCCGCGCAATTAGCTTTGGTATGGTGGGACCAAACAGCCAGTGGGCACATCTGAAATGGCTCGACAGCTGGAGGATGGTCGACTAGATGGGTTAAGACAACAATTGGAAGACACGAGCCAATTGTACGATTGATATGGCATTGGGAGGATCATCTCTCTGCACTAGAGATTTTGAGTCTCGAATTTGTACAACAACGTTTATTTGCGTTCAACCTTCTTCGAAAAGAAATTTCTAGGGATATGGATAGAGTGCGATATGCGTTGAGGACGATGGGTCAAGCACGGTGTTGGGAGTAGCTTCTAGCGGACGAAGATAACGCGGGCTACTGTATAATGCAATGAAATACCCAACTCTCCCTCGCTCAACATTTGCTTCTCCACATACCGACACTCACGAAATGACTCGATCTTCCCTTTCTTTCCTCACCCCACACTCCCCCTAATCGTCGCAGCAACTCCGTCCTGCGCTTTTTGTTGCATCCAGTTCGGCCATCCTCGCAACGCACTCACCCTCTCCGCCCCCTTTGGCAAAAAGACCTGTCCACTCCTACAGCTCCACACCTGCCTGACCACGGCGTCAGCCACATCCTGCGGCTCGAGCACCTTTGCGCCTCCCCTCTTCAACTCCTCAACCACGGGATCAATGAGCGGCGTGCGCACCCAGCCCGGGTGTACAGACGTCGTGAGCACATTCGGGGCGCTGTAGTTTACCTTTAGTTCCTGGCGGAGAGTTTCGTGGAACGAGAGGATTGCAGCTTTGGAGGCCGTGTAGTCTGCTAGACCTGCTACGCCGAGGTAGGAAGCTGTGCTTGCGATTGTGACGATGTGGCCTTTGTTGGCGGAGATCATGGAGGGGAGGAAGGCTTTGGATGTGTACCAGTTGCTGAGGACGTTGACGTCGAAGATCTTGCGCAGGTAGGCGTCTGGGGTGTTTAGGACTGTGTGGGTTTGCAGCACGCCGGCATTGTTGATTAGGATGGTGGGATTGCCGAGAGAGGATTTGATGGTTTCTGCTGTGGTGTAGACGGCTGATGGGTCGGTGATGTCGCATTTGAAGAATTTGATGTGTGCGTCTGGGAATGATTAGGGTCTGTGTATTGATAGCTAGATATGAGTCTGGAGAAGGGAAAGGGTGTGGACACTTACAGCCCTGCAGTGAAGCTGGTAAATCATTTACATCCAGAACCGCAACCTTGACTCCGTTTCCGACCAGCCCCTTGACTATTAACTCCCCAATCCCGCTAGATCCCCCTGTGACGACGGCAACTTCCTCCTCCCACTTCCATCTCTTCTTCTCGCTTGTCCAGCGCCCTGCATTCAGTGCTACGTCGTTCAATTGTCTGTTCACTATACTCGTCACACCGAGAGCAAGACACACTTTCAAAGCTTTGACAATTTGCGCGAGACGCTTTGGATCTCTCAAGATTCCAATGTTGGCGACAAGTCGGTTGCGAAGGCCGACAGGCCCTTTGGTAAGGGCCCAGAGTAGAGCGGCTGAGACGAGCGGGTTGAAAGCGACCTGGCCGATGGAAGATGAGACGAGGCCTGTGGCGCGCTGGATCGCAAGGGCCATGGTCTTTTGTAGCTGATCTCGTGTGTATATGTGTGGAGGGACGTGTGTATTTGGTGCGACGAAAGGTGTATGTCAAATTGTGGCCCTTGTCTTGTATACAAGCAAGCTACCGTGGTGTCAAGTAAGTCAGTATTAATGTACTTATCACATTCAAGTGCTTGCGTTTCCGAAAACGAGTTCGTTGATGGTCCAAGAACTACTCGCGCTCGTCGTGTCAACCCTCGAAGATGCCTCGGCATCTTTGCCACTGTCCAGGCATTGGTCTGTCTCACTGTCATATATTACTGTAAGGCGTAGAATACTCATGCAATGAGATTGCTGCAGGTCTAGGTCACGGAAACGGTATAGCTGAAGCTGCCGCCAGCTATCACGTGAACCAGGAAAAGCATGAGTTCAATGCAGGACCTCTACAGTGTCGAAATCAGCCTTGAGCTGGGAAGCAGGGTTGCCTGACTTATCACTGGTAGCTATAGAGCCGATGAGTCGCCTTGGTGCAGCACTCTCCTGCAGTATATCCGTGCTTAAGCAAGGAGTATAGACGCTTTCGAAGCACTGAGAGGAGGTTCCACCAATCGAGGGTCGCCAGTGCACAGCGCCACCGCAGAAGCTCCGAAATGATGCGCTGGCTGCATGTTGGTTGCAGGCGATAATACCTGTTTGGGCAGTTTTCAAGTTTTGGTGTCGAAAACTGCATGCGAGATGCCGTTTGTGCAGTCGAGGTACAGCCTGGCTGAGGCGCGTGAATGGCTCGCTTGCAACGCGTCGTACTTGGGTCGACGCGTCTTCCCGTCCCCACCACTTTACCCTCACAATCGACATTGGTAACACCTCTACACAACACGCACAGCACAACCGTACACGTATCGACATGGCTGAGATAATCGAGGACGTGCAGATGGATACGCAGGAAATTGAGCAGGAGACGCCGCCCGAAGATATCTTCATGGCGCCATCTATCCATAGAGCAGATGATCTTGCGGGAAAGTCGTACTCGCACTTCTCTGAAATACCGAAGCAAATAGTGGACGACATGTCCAAGGAAGTTGTACTGGGTGTAGATGAAGCCGGAAGAGGTCCAGTATTAGGTACAGCACTCACATGAACATTCACTGGAGCACAGCGACTAACAACACCTGCCAGGTCCTATGGTTTACGCACTCTTCTACCTCCCCATAGAACTGCATCACTCGCTCCTTGCCGATACGCATCACTTCGACGACTCCAAGGTTCTGACACCCGCAGTCCGCTCGAGCCTCATGCGCAAGCTCTGCACCCCAGGTACCGACCTCTACGAAGCCGGTGGATGGGCAACACGGTCACTATCTGCGCAAGACATTTCAGCCCATATGCTGTCGCCATCCGTATACAACCTGAATGCGCAAGCTATGGACGCGACAATCAACTTGATCAAGGGCGTCTTAGACAAAGGTGTCAACGTCAAGGAGATATACATCGACACCATTGGCAGGCCCGAGATCTACCAGAAGAAGCTGGAGAGGATTTGGCCTACAATCAGCATCACCGTCGCCAAGAAAGCCGACAGTCTGTACCCGGTCGTCAGTGCTGCTTCGGTCTGCGCCAAAGTCACCCGAGATGCAGCCCTTGACGTATGCTACGAGCCCTACCACATCCGGGCCAAGGCCATGGACAGCACAGCAGATGGTGCAAAGGTCAACGTGGCATGGGGCTCGGGCTATCCTAATGATGCACGGACATCGAATTGGCTGAAGCAAAACATGGACCTTCTTTTCGGCTGGGGCAACGAGTGTCGATTTTCCTGGGGAACAGCCAAGGAGTTGCTTGAAGGAAAAAAGCCTGACGTCAACATCGACTGGCCGGCCGAAGACGATGGGAACGATATGCGCATGACAGACTTCTTCTCAGGAAAAAATGATGCTGGGGGAGACGAGTTGGTGGATTGGTTCGGGAAGCGAGTGACCCAAGAGATGGAGGCGTTCTGATCATATACGACAAGAACAGGCCATGGAAAACTAGAATCGCGCGCCACATACGACAGTGCACAGGGAAATGTTAGCACGCATAGCACCTTTGCGCAAAGCGCTGGACGAAAAGTCCTGGACGCTGACGTGGAAAGCTCCAACGCCGGGGATCGAGGTGCATCTCACCAATAGGGTCTTTTCCAGTCGCGTTCTCGCTTCGCCAAACGGAGGCGGCCGGGCATCGCTCGAATCCCGACCCTGCGACGACCACCAACACGACCGGAGAAATCACCAGTCTCGCACGCTCTGATCGTCACTAGACTCGAATGCTCGGCAAAAATGTCCTTTTGCATACGTTACGTTGGCTTGGCCCGTAGAGTCGGGAATCGACGAATCGCTGTACGATGTAGAATAATACCCAGTCGTCTGCTGCTCACACGACCATCTATACTATCCTCATCTACAGTCCTTCTCGCTTATCTACAACTATTGCTTCGAGGTTTTTGGCGTATTTTTATCTTTTCCGTCCTCTGCATCCATTACTCGCGACATTCTTGGGAGTGCAGGTCACTGTCGTTACACCATAATTTTATCGCGGCTCAAGCTTGCAATTACTAAGACACTCGAGTGCTTTTTAGCTGTGTATCCAACAGTACTACCAATTAGCCCTGCTGATCGGTGGTCCGACCTTTCCTCAATTCTAATAGCTGCAGCTGAAGGACTCGATTGAGTCTACAAGCGGTGATTGGGATAACATAGTTGGGAGTATCACAGATGTGTATCATCCTTCCCATCAGCCATATCCCATGCACTCATACCACCGCGATATGGCAACATTGTATCAATGCCACTCGGTGTGGCTCTGATGCACTACAACCCTGCTCAGACGTCAAACAGCATGAAAAAGCCGTGCTCACTAGGAGACCCTGCGAGGACTGCAGCAGCCAACGAAACCTCGCACGAAGAGGCGGTGTAGCTGAACGTGGTAATGGCGGCCCTATCACATCCTCAGAATCTGACCTCAAGACAAACGATCTCGACGACGATGCGGACGATTCGGGCTACCACAGCGACGTTATCCTTGAAGAAGACGAGGCCTCGGATCGCGACGAATGCCCTCTTTCGCCAAAAGCGCTCGCGCCCCCTCAAATAAGGGCTAAAGCAAACAGACAGCGCAAACACACATCGAACCATCGCGCTTTGACGCGGAAGCCGAGTTGGAAACCGAACCTCAAAAGAGAATTGAGCCTTGAGTATGAGCCGATATTCCCTCAACAGCAGTCGCGTCGAGACTCGATTGACTCTTTACTCTCCAACTTCGATGCCGCTATCGAGATGTCGGGCCCGAGAATGGAGAGCAGACAGACCCACGGAGCAGACTTGTTGGGAGAGACATCACCACCTCCTCGGCCATCTTGTAGAATGAGGAACTCAACGCTGCTACATCCTTCCTCTCCACCTCCCGCGGAGATGACTCACCATGCACAATTGGCGCAGTCGTTCCAATTCCCGCAGCTGGTGGACGTGAGGAAATCAAGTCCAAATCGTCAATCCGCGTCTCGTATGCGCAAGAACTCAACACTTCTACATCCCTCTTCTCCCATCCTCGAGGCTGCGCCGTCCCCATGTCCCTCGCCGCCACATATACGGTTGTCGGAGCGCAGACTTGCCATCCCGCGCCGTGCGTCGTCACTCCTCCACCCTTCGCTCCCCGACGAGCCCGTCGTCATCGACGTCGCGCAGCATCGAACCATCATGTCCGTCCCGCCGCGACAGATGGTCATTTCGTCGAGAGGCGAGACTCGTAGTGCGATTGAGAATGCACCGCGGCCACATATCCCGCTCAGACGCATGCCGCCGCTGCAGAGCACGCGGTCTGAGCCCACGACGTCAACGGTGAGGCGGAAGAAGAGCGTGTTGCATTCGTGCTTGTCGGATGGGGAAGATGAGGGTGTGCATGCGCAGAGGTTGTTTGGCAGGAGGAAGGGGAGTGAGGTGGAGTTGTTGCGGGAGATGGGTAGGGTTGCGAGGGAGGGGAGGAAGAGGGATTTCTAAGTGAAATCATGGAGGGGTGTGGATGATGCCAAAAGGGAAAGATAATGACGATGATGATGACTTGATTTTTCTCGTGTGCTTTCTGTTTGGGGCATCAAGCGATGGCGTTCTACTCTTGCTTATTTATATGCATAGCATGGCTCTGATTTGTACATTACATAGAACATAGACTCGACTTGCATCACTGCACTGAAATCTGTACAACATCTACACCAACAGTAACAATCTACACTCACTCGGAGCATTATATTCCCGCCATGTTTACGTGGTAACATACATACAGACATTTCCCATCAGCGCTCCAAGCCACCCCACCGCATTCCATCACGCCCAACCCCTCAACAGTTATACGTCGACTAGTACTCCGCCAGCCTCAACCTCCTTCCAATGTTCCTGCGAATAACGTCGCGCTCGACCGTTGGTTCGGCCTCGCCTCGGTTCGCTTTGAGTGCTTGTTGCAGCATGCCCGCGTCGAAGAAGCCATCTAGGAAAGATAGGAAATCAGCCGAATGAAAACATGTATATGTGTATGCGTATGTGTGCAAGGGGCGAGGAAGATGCTAGTATGAGATAAAGATAAGAAGGGGAAGAAGTGCAGGTGATGGTCTTGATGAGATGATGTGTCTATACGAATGGAGAAAATGCTGGGGGTATATGATCTTTGCAACGAAAACAAAAGGGGATGAGACAGTAGAGATAAGAAGGAGAATGCAGGTTTTGTTAGAGAGCGACAACTCCCCGCCTCCCCATGATAACCCTCTTCTCCTTTCTTATCTTCAGGGTCCGCAGCTGCCCATTCCGCCGCTGGTCGCTCACAAATACGGCAGTCATCGGCTTGAATGGCGGAGAAGAAGGTGGTGTGGGGGGCAATACAACATTCAACGAAATCTCATCAACATCATCAAGAGAACCAGGAGTGGAAGGAAGAGAAGAAGAGAGAAGGGGAGTCCTACATCCACCAAGTCCGTCGTCATCCTCCTCGTCAACAATACTCTCGTTGGGCGTCGCCATCCTACCGCTCTCACCCAAAATAATGCGGCCGCGGCTCTTGAGGCGTCCAGTCTTGGGTCGGTCCTCTGCTTCGCGGGCGCGTGAGGCCGTCTTGTCCGCTGATGTGCCGCGGCGTTTTATTTGGCGCAAGAGTTTTCTGATCTCGAGGAAATATGATTCAAGTGCGTCGATGTAGCGCGATGTCTGGCGGTGCTTTGACGACGCGCAGATGGAGATGCTACCATCCTTCACAATGTAGCCTATTCCGAAGCCGTCTGCTGAGGTGGGGCCGAAGCCAAATTGGCGGAGCGAAGGGTTGCCGCAGTTGGAGGTGGAGAGGATGGTGTTGTTGATCTTGTCCCAGCCGCCGTCGGCGAAGAGGGCGGGCATGGAGTGCTGCATGGGCGCTGGGGGTGAGCTGGAAATCGAACCGTTTTCTGAGAGTATGGAATTGCGGTTGGGTGAAGCTACGCCCGAGGCATCTGGGCTGGAGGGGCGAGTCGAGTCCCAGCCGTCGCTGCTCGCCATCTCGGCAGACTCGTCGATGGCGCGTTGCCAGATACAGTACAATGCGTAGAGATGTCGGTCGGGTCCTTCTGCTTTCGCGCAGATCTTGGTGTTCTCCGTGTGCTTCTTGCAGGCTTTGCGGAGGGCTTCGATCTTCTCGGCCGCAGGCTTCTCACCCCAGAATATCTTGAGGAAATCAACCGACTCATCAGTGACCGAGCGGATTGCTTCTGTCCGTCCGTGATAAAACACCTTCGTCATTGCCGGCTCGTACACACACTCAATCCGTCCATACAAGCCAAAGTAAGCTGCCTGGAATGCCATTTGTACGAAAGCATCAGGTGAGAAACCCATTGAAGTCATGAAGTTCTTTCCGTAATGGGGAAATTCTAGAGTAGCGAACTCGTTCTGTTGAATGAGATCGGCTAGGCGGGTTTCAGCGAAACGTAGTGCTGTACTGAGCTCCGGTACCATGTCCCATTCGAGCTTATGAGGAGTCGTCTGTACATCACCAAAGCTGTCTGGATCTCTCTTGGCAGGATCAGGGCTACTTGTTGCCCAAAGACTCGGCGCGCTGCCATTAATAGTTCTGGCAAATCTGAGAATGGTATCGGTGTACACATCAGAAGCGAATCGCAAAACAGTATGTCCGTCGACACCAGTGTGCTCAAAGTTGATGCCTGCGCTGCCGTTCTTGCAAACAATAATCTGAAGCTTGTCGTACCATCGGTTTGTGCATGTACCAACCTGAACGCCGCGCTCGATTTTGCTGTTACCACAGAGCATATTCATGCATAGGTCGGCACCAGTCTGCGGCTCGGTATAATCTAGGCATAGTATGAAGAGTGCAGAGTCGACGATGTTCAAGCTGTCGGAGTTGTTCGAGCCTTCTTCGCGATGAAGGACGTCACGGAGACCAGCCCAGGTTTTCCTGTTCTCGGTGCTCAATACGCCAAGTGCGCCTTTTGCGGCATCCTGTATGGGCATCTCCTGTGCATCCTCGACGATCACAGACAGATTGAGAGCAATGTCCTTTTCGGACATGATCAGGTCATTGTTGTCGTCCAGAACATCGAACCAGTAGAACTGGCCATAGCACATAACAACGACATGCTTGGAGGTCGGGTCCTGGCCGATCTGACAACCGTTCTCAGTCGGTATCCTGGCTGTGCCGAATAGTCGTGAGTATTGGTACATGCAAAGTGGCTGACCCCGAATCGTGTCAGGCGGTAACTCCTCCCTGCGCACTGCTCTCACAAAGGACAGTGCCGAGACTACTAATGAGGCTGCACGGGTGACTTGGTTGTTGCGGGCTGGGGTGGGGTCGTCTTCCAGTAGGAAAAAAGGATTTAGATTAAGAACCACCGGATTATCAAAATTCAGATAAGAATCGTACCCTAACGACAGATCAGCGAATACTCTAATAGAGAGGAGAGCCATGAAACAGACTATATCAGAAGAATGGAGTGCGCGTGCATGCAATGTCATACTGATGCCGGTCCGGGGTACTTACAGAACTGCTCAATGTAGTTGGCTCTGCCACTGGCATACTTCTTGAGTTTTTCCTGTAGCACTGGGCCTTCAGACTTGAGAAACTCTTGTACAGATATGGTGGTATCGTTGTGCTCCTTTGGACTTTGTAAAGGCTTCAGAGCTGCGATGTATTTCTGGATAGAGCTGTCGAGCTCGGGTATGGGAAGCTTTGGTAGCTTGTCCTGGTGTGCAAAAGTGATACCTGGCTTGGAGTTGGGATTGGTGTGATGAGCCAAAGGTTCTCTTGCTTCGGATGAGAAGGATTGTGCACTATCTTTGGCTGACTCTTGTGAGCGGACGGAGCCGTTGGCTTCGGTGGAGGTCATTTTGGTGGCTGTCGCCAAGGTTTCTCCGAGAGAGGCTGGCTGTGTGAAGGTGTGAACTGCCATGGTCGACTTGGTTAGTTATGCGTAGAGCGGCGAGATGCAGGTGCTGATAGAAAGCAACCGCAAAGCACTGCGGAAGAAGTAGTGGCAATCTTGAAGACAGTAGGCCGGCATGGGTACATGAGCGTCGCGCCGAGAAGAAGAGTGGGGATGTATGGCATAAGCGGTGTCTTATAAAAGGCAGGGCGGAAGGGGAAGTAGCGCTAGATTGGGTACATGGAGCGCCCCAAGCATGTGAAACGCTTCTTGGGGTTTGTAATAACGGACGATGTGATCCAAGAGAGCACTGGAGTAGCCGACCGCTGACACGGAACGTGACCCGCGCGAGGCAGACGATAGTGGTGAATGACCCGACGGGAGGAGCCACCGAAACGCCCATGCAAGGAAATGCAACTTACTCAGTAGCGCGAAGCTCTAGAAAAGCTACAGAACTGTACTGTTTTTGGAACAAGATACAATAGGTGCTGGCGCAGTCAATGTGGAGGCCTGGGGAACAACTTACCGTATCGTAATGCGTGTGGACGTGCACGCTCCTTCAAGACGCAGCGAAGCGGAATCAAGAGCCGGAAAAGTACTGCCGTCCGTGAAGAAGAGGTGTTTTGATGGACTGATTCGGCCAGGAGGATACGGCTGTCGCGTAAAGCTGCCCCGAGGTGTACTAGGCACCCTGTTGGAGCGAGCTATCAGTGCCACGGACGAGTGGAAGCGTTGGCGGAGGACGAGCTTTAAGAAAAGACGCGCAGATTCTCGCACCGTGGGTCTGGCTTGCCGGTTAATCGGAGGATTACACCATGTGCACGCAACTAACAAGACACAGCACACCGAGACTGAGAAGTTTCTCTTGGTTCTGCAATAGCAGCTATGGCAAGCCCTCAACGTGGCAATGAGCAGCACATGCGGTCATCAGAATAGCCCACAAGCGCACTGCCGGAGCTGCGGCGCCAACGACGCCGTCGTAGTACGGGCCTTGGGGCAGACTTGGTACCGCGGTGCTGAATGGCTGGTGGGTGCCAACGCGTGGGGAAGCGGGGAATGGCGAAGGAGGCTCTTCAGTGACGTCGGCGTACGGAGAAATGGAAACCCCCACTACACAGTACAACAACCATCGCATCACATGTCGTGTCATTCTGCCCAAGCCAGCTCGGACTAGCCAAGAACGCGACCAGCCCGCGTCACGCCATCAATCTTCTTCGCATCTCTCTCTCTGTGTGGCAGGTTCTCGAGCAGGATCGCGTCTAGCACCGTTGCGCGTGCCATCCGCAGAGCCGCGCAGATGCTACACACTAGAGACCCATGACGGACCTGCTGCAGGTGCTCCCTGACTTTGATACCAAGCCCTACTCACACCTGCTGCCCTCGCTCGACAAAGCCCTGATCACCGCCAACGACTTGCTCACGCTCGAGGCTGCTGATGTCGCCAAACGGGCGCAGCTGCCGGCTGGCGAGCTGAGGAAGCTTGCCGATGCCGTGGTGGACGCCCTGCACCTTCAGCTTGGTGTCGGAGGAGAGGAGACCCTCGGCAATAGCTTCTTGTCTGATTTGAGTAGCCTCGAGACCCAGCATTCCAAATGGAGTTGCATTAGCACCCTGGACGAAGGACTCGATGCTGCACTGGGCGGAGGCATTCCGCCCGGCTACCTGGTCGAGGTGACGGGCGAGAGGTACGCACCACACAACACTCTCCTATAGTGTCTCATGTATTGCTTGATATACGCGCCCAACGCGCCACCGTGGTTGGTAGATGAAGCTGACTGACAACTCGTAGTGGTGCCGGTAAAACGCAACTACTTCTCACCCTTCTGTTGGCTGCCCAACTGCCACCGCCCCTCGGTCTCGCCAAATCAGCGGTCTACATATCAACCGAAGCAGTACTCTCTACAAAGCGCCTGGCGCAGTTGCTCTCCTCCCATCCGGCACTAGCCTCCTTGTCCGCCGACGACAAGCCCTCTCTTGAGAGGGTGCTCAGCATCCAGACGCCAGACCTCGAGTCCCAGGAGCACATTCTGCGCTACCAATTACCCGTTGCTATAAAAAAGCACGGGGTTGGTCTCGTCATATTGGACTCTGTTGCTGCCAACTACCGCGCCGAGTTCGAGAAGAAGGGCGGGAATGGCGCCGCATCCATGGCCAAGCGAGGCACTCAGCTTGTACAGCTAGGCGCATTGCTGCGGGAGCTGGCACGTACAGAAGGCGTTGCCGTGGTCGTCGCCAATCAAGTCGCTGATAGGTTCACAAGAGCGCCTTCCGCTGCTTCTTCAAATACAGTGTCCCGCAATACCTCTACAAACAGCCAAGGCAATGGCCGTGAGCTCACGCCTCAACCTTCCGCAGCGTCACAACCTGAGGTTGGGTTACTCCTCTCCCCAGATCCGCTTGCCCTTGACCATCAGCAGAAATGGTTCACAGGCTGGGGAGACCAACAATTCGAGCCCGAACAGACGCAGAAGACGCCATCACTCGGCCTCGTCTGGACGAATCAGCTTGCATGCCGCATCGCTCTGATCAAGAAGCCCGTCTTGGCTAGTCGCCAACCTTCCACCACAGCCAGTGGTGCCGAACACTGGAACGATGAGGATAGTTACATCTCCAGGTGGCGACGCTGGCTCAAGGTCGTCTTTGCGCCATGGACCCCACCGTCGTACGACCGTGGAGTCGAGTTCGAAATCTTAGCCGGCGGGATCAGGCACATATCAAAAGAAAAGTAGATACCCAGAGATTGTTTGACAAATTGAAGATTTGCATTTGAACAGCTCAATGAGAGTAGTCCTCGAGGACTTGACAAAACAGACGGGTATATGCAACCATCCAATCTAGATACTGCTTTTTGGCCATACCAAATATTTGAATACAATGAACGGAATCGAACGTGACATCATCAAAACACCCCTTATCCTTTTTTTAACCATCAATCGGCACAGGCGGTAACTCCTTGTCCATCCACGGCACGACCGAGTCCTTCCTCGGGCGCTGGGGCATGTATGTCGTGCTCGGTAGGACCGCCTTCTTTTGCTCCACCACTTGTTTTGGCTCGACAACCTGTTTCTGTTCGACAACCTGCTTCTGCTCAACGACCTGCTTCTGCTCAACGACCTGCTTCTGCTGAGGCTCATACTTTGTCTGCGGCAAAATCAACTCCTTTGGCTTCTCCGCCGCCGCATACTTGGTCTGCGGAAGCACAACCTCCTCCCAGGTCGGCGTTCCATACGTCGTCGCAGGCAGAATCAACATCTCGCCGTCTTCATAATCGAGTTCCTCTTGTCGCTGGGCCGCCTCGTGGTCCTCCGACTCGTGGTTTGGCGCCGTGAATAGGAAGACTTGGTCAATCGCGTCGTCAATTTCATCTAGGATGTTGTGATTCGACGACGTTGTTGATGCCGTTCGACTTCGTGTGTCAAAGGGCGATGTGTTTGCGAATGTGAAGCTGATTGGGCGTTCGTCGGGCTTGTAGGAGATGCGTGGCGCGTCAAACGAGATGTCGCTTTGGTTGCGTCGATGTGCACTTGCGTCCATTGAAATGTCGCTTTGATTGCGTCGGTGTGCGTTTGCCCTACCACCGGGATATAGCGAGATGAGGCGGTCGTTCTGGCCGCCGTCATACGTTGTCGCGGGGAGGAGGTACATGTTGGCTGGCTGAGCGGAGGAAGAAGGCTCTGTGATGAGTGGTAGCTTCAGAGTCTCTTTAGGTGGAGTGGCGGGGCGATCTGACTCGGATACGAGTGTGGAGGAGGACGAAAAGCCTGGTGACGCTATGGGATCGCTGTGGCTGCGCGAATGTGTTAAATGCGTGGGTGTGGAATAGTGCGGCGAGCGCTCTGTTTGCGTGAGAGTGCGATGTAACGGCGACGGCGTAGGTGCTGAGAAAGGCTCAAAGCGTGGCGAGGGCGAAGGGATCTCTGGACTTTGTGCATATGGCGATATGTAACCCCAAGGCCGGTAGTCTGGTGGCGGGGCAATGAATATGTTGCCGATTGCCATGCGCTCGCCAGGCGAGACGTTTCGCAGTGCGCGTAACCGCTCATTCGCAAAGTTAGATTCAAGGAGATGTGCTCTCTCCACGAGCTTCTCGACTAAGCTTGCGTGCGAGTCTTTGAATGTGCGCTTGACAAAGCCCATAAGGAGCGACGAGCATGTCATTGTTACATCCTCGCGAATATAGAGTCCATGTTGTGGTGCGTTAGTGCCCTTCTCGGCTTTGTGCTTTGGCTCGCCAGGTAGTGAGCCACCCACACTCCATTTCCCTCGAATGTCGAGTCCGAGAGGCGCATATACATGTGTCTGGAGTCCTTCTGGTGTGTCATGGAAGCAAGCGTGATAGGACACTGAGCCCTGCGCAAAGCCACCGGGGAGATATGAGACTTTGTCTGACATAGTGTTAATAGCTGTCTGATATGCTTATAAGTGGTTGGAGAGGTTTACCTTTGATAGTGTACCAAGTAGCAAAGTACTCATCAGGCGGCGCATAGCTTGGTGGTCTGCACCTAAACCTTTCGACGACGAGTGGATTCAGGTCGATCATGGCCATGTGGTCCTCGTACATCTCCATCACGCTCTTTCGCGTTATGCCCGCAGGCAACGGAGTGATCGTCGTGAACGTTGCGGTCTTGGGCATCTTGTCCGTCCTCGATCCTAGTCACTTTCTGTCGAAGGAAATTGCGCTCGGCCGTAGAAGAGGTCACGATGTTTGAACAGTTGAGTTGAAGAGAGAAATGTTTGGACAGGAAGTAGCGAAGGGAGCAGTAGCAATTGAGATAAGTTGTTTCGCAAGCTCAGGCCAAATCTAGCCAGTCTGCTGAGAATTGTGTCATATGCGTGTGCTCGAGCATTAGCAATTCCCCCCGTCCACGACCGAAAACCCCTGTGCCCTGAATCTGCGGGGCCTCGAACGACAGGGCCAAACCCCCGCCAAGCATCCTGCCAATGTTCAAGGACCTGAACGTGGCTGGAGGCATCGATTTTCGAGATTTTGTTGGCTACTTTTGCTGCTCAGGTGCCGTTCTCGTCCGACATGACTTGCTGCGCCTCGACGACATAGTGCAATTGCGCAAGTGATACAGTTCGAGATAAGATTTGAAGCCGCACAACAGCAGCTTCAGATGGGTGAGGTGCGGTGCGCTGACAAGGCGGGATGGCGTTGTGTGACAGCTGTGGGAGTCGAGGATACTTCCTGGACGTAGATCCTCCGTGAGCAGTTTCAAGCTAAGATTCAGACTAGGACAAATTCGGACATCACGATGAATCGACTCCGTGCGATTCCCTTTCGCCGCTGCATCATATTTTGTGCGAGGCGCTCATGTCTTTTTGTTTGAATAATTTCGGCTCAACGCACTTATGGTAAGCATTCCTCCTCTTTTCCGGCTTCATCGTGCGTGAATGCGCATCGCGCAGTTCGTATTTCGCGGTCCTGCCCGGCAGCCATTTCCACTTCCAAGGCGCATATTGTCTCCTCTTCGTTTCAGTGCAGCTTCATCAGGCCAATTTCCAAGGCACCACGCGCTAGTGCATCAGCCAAATTCCGTCCAGTCGCACCTTCCACCGCATACCACGAAACATCTTCGTAGTGCGGGAGGGAAAATGTTTGATGAACTATATTGCCTCTCCTCGTGGCATTAATTATCGACCGCTCTTCCGGTCTCGCCAAGGTGGATGACCGCACGATACTGGAATTTTGGTCTTGGATGTTGTGCTACATTTGGGGCATATGGGCAAAAATTAAGGGCATTGTGCGATATTTGAGTGCGATGATTGATCGTCCAGGACTATTTGGAAGTACGTAGTCGCCTTGTGATGGAGAGCTTGGAAATGCCCAAGAAATTCTACTGTTCATACTCAAGCTGCACATGTGCTCAAATTCAATCTTGACTCGTTCTCAAAACTTTATAGCTGGTATTGCTCATGGTGTTTTCAACTCTTCTTGTGGTAGATCATCGAGTTTCAAGATTTCAATTGAAATATGGGTATGTACGAGAATCGCTGAACCAGCTAGCAAGAGGTCCTTCCCAGAACTTGGTAATCCGACCAAGGCCGAACGCCGCGATCATACCTGATGATCGATACCGTGCATTATTCAAACGATGTCCACATATATAATCGTTTAGCATCGTTTAAACACCCTGGTGCATCTCCACCTTTCCCTCTCCGCCACTGCTCTTCTTCCTGATACTCCATCCTCCACTTCCACCCTTGACCATCTGCACCACGCCAAAAACAAAGGTGACAGCAAAACTTAGCCAAGTAACTGCACTCAACGCCGTGCTCGCGCGTGCGACGTCGCATACTGCGCCAAAACAGATCCTGTCGCTCAAGAATACTGCGAGTGCGATGAAGCCCGCAAACCAGTACAGCATCGTCAGGCCTTCGAGGGCCAGGAGCCCCATCTTGGCTCCTTTAGACGAAAGCATGTGCGAGAATTTCATGGGTACGACGACTAGAGCGGCGAGAGCGAGGACGCTCCATGAAGGTGCGAAAATGAGGAAGTTGATTTCCATGGGCGAGGACTGGCGCCAGTGCGTTGCCCACCATGATGAGACTGTTTGTGTAAGTCAGAAAAATGTGGGTATCAGATGAGTATGATGAAGAGCGTACCGTATGCCATTAAACCCAGTACTGTGAGAGATAGAACGCCTTGCACGGCTCGGACGGGGATGACCCAATTGACAGCCATTGTGTATGAGATGACCTTGCTTCGTTGGAATTACAAGCGATGTGTGACGATTGCGAAAATGACCTTCGGCGCAGCGAAACCCAGTCACCAAAAAAGTGTTCAAAGGAGCGTCGAAGAAACGTAAGACGTTGAAAGGAGTGTGTAAGTTTAGCGTCAAGCCTCTTCTCAAAGAACAAAAGAATGGAGTATACAGGTCACAAAATGAGAAAAGGAAAAGAGAACCCGTTCCTGGGGCATGGCCAAGGTAATAGTATATTCTCCATCCTATCCGCCCACGCCTTTGATACCCGCCCTGGCGCATTTCCCACAATGCAATCTTCGGAAGCAAAGTGATCCAGCCTCAGCGACCGTTGGCGAATGCAAAAAGTTTCATGCACAACACGTCGTCGTGGCACTCTGAGTGGTTGGTGTTGCATATCCGCCTGATGTCGTGTTTCAGGTTAGGTCGCGGCCCTGGTCGCGCATGAAGGTGTATCAGGACGAAGCGAGGGGTGTGATTGGCTGAATACGCGAGAATGTTGCAGGTTTGGGACATATTGTATTGAGATGGGGTCGTTACGAGGATAGATTGTACGGGTTGTACGCGGCTTGACGGGAATGACGGGGACATGCGGTACGTGATGCCGCGTTTTGTTGTCGCGTACAATTGCTTGTGTATCGCATGTTTTGAGCTTACTTTGGAGCTCGGTCATGCCCTATGGAGAGGCCGTTGGAGATGGTGATAGCCTGTTCCGTGCTTGCGGTCGGACAATAGCAGAATGATATATATTTCAACTTGAGCAAACGAGATGATATTAGACACCTGGGCAGCCTTCAGTACGTATAGAATCTTTACTCATTGACAAGCCTCAGCTTCCCGTCTTGTCCACTGACCAATCTCGCCCTTGCGCCCTCGTGCTTGCCTTGCCATATCCGCATGCGTCTCCTTGGTAGCATCCTTCTCACTCGACTGCCATCCCTCGACACAGTACCGCATACCAAGTAGCAACAAGTATTTGAGAGCTCACTCTTTGCCTATATAAAAGCACAGAAATTGGAATGTCGCTATGCGCGCAAAATTTTTGGTGATGCAAAGTCGGCAGTGCTGTCATGGCTGCCAGGTAGCCAAGAAAACCGACCAGCCTGGAACCGCAAAGTCGACGTCAACAAGCTTGAGCTGCTCGTGTGTAGTAGCCTTAGCCCGAGCATACAAACAATTTCCATTCAAAATCTGATTGAAGCCTATCCACCATTTTGGTGCTTCAACTACGAGGTTGTAGCAGCATTTGAAAAAGTGATGAAATGCACTTCTCGTGTCATATAGTACTCATCGTCTCACCTGATCTACACCTCGCTATCAGCGGTCAGAACCAGCACTCTCTCTTCTGTGTTCTGATGCTACGAATTTTCACCTCTTGACACCAGCATCTCAGCGAACCCTTGCCATGCTATGGCTTCCAGTGTGTCTCAAGCGCCAACTTCACCGTCTTCAACTATCTCAACGCATCCACTTTCTTGCTGCGCCTCTAGGTTCTCGTTATACCTTGCGGCCTGATAAAACCAGAAGCTCGACCATCCAAAGTTCAGCAGCGCAACACCTCCGGACACGAGCACAAATATCGCAGTCTTCCGATCGTTGATACCAGGCTTGTCGCGTCGAAGCGGTGACGTTACGACCAGCGTAAGTCCAACGATGAACGTCACTACAGACCACGCCATGAGCATAATAGGATTCTGCCAGATATACATCATCTTGATGCTTGCTGTAGCATCCTCGGCTTTCTTAGTCGATGGTGATTTCGGTGCACCTTTTTGTTGCGGCTCTGCAATGACAGCTACGAATCTAAGGACCGCATGAGCCCGGATTCTTGCTGCAGGGTCTTCGTTGCTCGGCGGAGGTAGCGTGTGGATCAGAGCCGCGTGCTGGCCGGCGGTGATCAGGCTGAGAATTGCGAGGATCAGGCTGAGATACCAGGCGCTGAACACTGTCCATGGTGCGTCTTGTACGGCATGCCAGGAAAATGATCCTATGGTTGCTGCGGCGGACAGCGTACTCTATGTCCATTTGTTCAGTAATTTTCCTTAAAAAAGGTGAGGTAGCACAAAGCAAGATGATACATACAGCCAATGTGACAAGCTTCGTCTCGTTCAACTTTCCATGAATGAAACTCGTGGTTTCGCGTTGCAACTTGCCTCGATCCAACCGGGCGCTCACTATTCTGCGGATGGGGAGGATCGTGAAGTGCTTTAGGGTCCAAAAGTAGGGCCACGTAAATAGCCACAATAGAGTATCTGCTGTCGTTCCATGCATCCTCATTCTACCCCAAGCGAGCGGCTCTAGAGTGTCCGTTCTCGTAGAAATGTTGCCTAGGGAAACGAGTTATAGCAGTGCTTCTATCTTTGCGTAGGTAGCTTTTTGAGCTATCGTCGCGCAAGGAGTCGAGGCTGATATGCACGATAAGCCGCAGCATTGTCTAGGCACATATGCAGAAGATCGATACGGTTCACGAAGCAAGACTCAATGGCGTCGATCGTATGCATCAGTGCACAGCGTGGACCAGTAAAGGTTTGCGTGGCGCTCTTGGTGCCACGGCAGGTAGCGAGTCTGATACCGAATTTAGACCAGGCTGAGCATAACCATCTCAGCTTTGTTGAAGGACCACTCGATCCCAGAGCTCGAATACATTCACATTCCCTGCGCGCTTCCTAATATTCGTTCCCTGGCTGCATCCGGCTATAAATCTCAACCAGGAGAATTAGTACTCAAACTGTATCGAGGTAGACTTGCTTCCAGGGCGTACAATCACATGGGCGCGAAAGGTCTCAAGCCGCTCCTTCACGACCGTCGTTAAGAATGTCAACATATACTGTTACTGCGCGGGCAAAGTCGCCCCCCTCGATTCAACAATGGGACTTTATCTATCTACGTACAGCCCCACTAGCAGCATCCGAAATGCAGGCCAATGGGAGATCTTTGACGTCTGTCAAGAAAGGGTTCAACATCGTTTTCAGTTCACTGATACCTGCCAAGTACAAACACTGGGGCTTGCAGATCCGGCACTGCGTCTACGATCTGTCCCGAGGCAACGACGACATGAACGATCACGAGGACAGAAGCCCGGTCTACTATCCCAAAACCGTGTCTGAGTGGGAGCTTATCCACTCCGGGCACACCAAGAAGGCTGTTGGCATAACGTTCTTGAGCAACTACACCATTGACAAATCAGGTAAAGCTTGCTATGTAAAGGTTACTGCTGCTTACTGACGCGAAAGCCTATGCAAGCGTTCTTCATTTGGTCGTCAAACTACCGCGAGGACTACGTCCTTACGTCGCAGAACTGCCAACATTTCAACATCCAGCTGCTTTACAGTATCCACCCCACCGCAGAAGAACTGGCGCTCATTCCATCAAATGTTCTCGCGGCGTTGGTGCCTCTCCCATCTCCATTCCGCACAGACAAGGTGACTGCTGATATCATGCCTCAGATCCGCACCAGGAGTGTTGAGCACAGCGATGTGAGAAGGCGGTTCCTTACTCAAGACAAGCCTTACTACGGATACAGAAAGGATCTTGTTAACCGCTATGTTAGCATGGGGTATACTGTCGAGACCGTGACTATCCTGCTCCAGCGGTTGGGTGTGGCGCCTTTGTCGTTTGGGATTGTGTCGCAGCCAAGTAGCATTACACCAGAGGTGGAGGAGAAATTACTGTATGCTTTAGACGGACGCAATAAGATCGATGAACAAGGGAACGTCACATGAGTCTTGAGTTGACAGCGGTGTCTGACCTGTCTCTGTCAGAGAAGCTGGACTCCACGATAGCCGGAGAAACACGAGGATTTAAAAAGGCAGTTGAAGATCATCAAGAGCATGACATGCATATTTAAGGAGAAATGAATTTTGTTTACCAATGAACGCCATTTTTTACTACAAGCCATGACCAAGACGGGTCGCATTATACTATACATGTGCTTATCTTGTGGAGCAAGTTGTCCAAAGATACTCGCTTTGCTTTTTGTACATGGAAAACTAAATCGTCGCCTGGCATACACGCCACGTGTCCTCAGGAACATCGACCAGTCTCGTGAGGGAGGAAGCGAGCATTCCAGCACCACTTCGATCCCAGACGCCGAATGCCAGATCCCAGGGAGATTTGTAGCAGTGATGAAAGGTAAGAAGGAGTTTTTAATCTACAAGTAAGCGCCACGTTGAGAAAGGAAAGAGTTGGAAAGAAAACGAAAGAAAAAAATCTTGACTCTTGTGCCTAGCTACCATGAAAACTAAGACAACGATGTCCAAGACGGATAGCAAGATTCGACACCAGCACCCCAATGCTGTCACTGAATCTCGCTTGATAAAGAAGCACTGATTGGCCGCAAGTGATATCCCCAACCAGATCGAGGCATTTCCAGCACAAGACCAAGGTTGCTGATCATCGCGAGCACAGCACGCCGCAAGTAATTAGCGGTAGTTGGACACAGCGCGCATCATCTCGTTACATCGGTTGACCTGAGCCGAGATGCGACGAAGAAGTGGACTACCAGGCTGGCGCTCATTAAGTGCCATGTAGGTGTCTGTTAGGCGCTGCTTGACAACGTCCATAATCTTGGGGACGATGTCACGTATATCGGCGTCCTACAGTGTTGGTTAGCATCGGAAAACGACTTGAAGTCCAGCAATACGTACATTGGGGTTGACGCTAGTCAGCACAGCATCGAGCCAGACAAGACGCTCGGGAGTGTTCCGGTCTAGGTCTGCGGACACAACTGCACCAGCCGAAAGTGCAAGCAACGGGCTCACTTGACGAATATAGCCAGGATTGCAGCGAATGAAAACCTCGTCGAAGAGCTCAGCAGTACGTCGTGACTGCAGCCACTGCATTGTTGCCTGCTCATAGTTGCCATCAGACATTAGACGTGTAATCTCCTCTGTCTCAAGCTCTTCGGGTGACTTCTGCTTAACAGGTGTATGAACCGCTTTGGGTGAACCAGACCATGTTGGTGCTACTGGAGTAGGCGCGGGCTCGGACTTCTCGAGGTATTGCTGCAGCTTGGTAACCTGTGATTGCAACTCGGCTTGGGTGGTAGTCATTGCACGGATGGTATCGAGACAGGTATGGACAGTGTCGGTAAGTTGCGCGATCTTGGTAGCATCCTCGTGGCGCTGGGCATGAGCTTGACGCATTTGCTCACCGATCTGCTTCTCGATGAGACCAGACAGGTTCGCGAAGGCAGGCTTCATTACGTTGCCAATGGAAGCAGTCACGATTGGCTCCACGTTTCCGGTAACCTTCTTCGCCACCTGGTCAGAGAGCGACTGGAACACGTGCGGGGCTTTCAGAGCTCGGACAACCGCGTCTGGAATCTCCTTGGACACTTGAGGGCCAAGAGCAGTCTTGAGATTGCTGCCTATGCTTTGCTCAAGCGTAGAGGATGTCTTGGCTAGCAACTCAGGAAGCAGAACATTTCGCATGTTCTCATCGACCATCTTCCTGATAGTACCCTCCACGTTCTCTGTCAACGTACTCGAGACGAGACGCAGGATGGCTTCTTGCTTGGCGCCGTTAGCAGCATTCAAGATGCGCTTGTCTTCGTCGAAACGCTTGTACATAACGTCTAGTTCACGAGCGAATCCCTCTGTGATCTCAGTCTGCACGATTGCCTTCAACTTGTTGACGTCAAAGTCAGCAGTGGCTGGAATAGGGGCAGCAGGGGCTGAAGAAGGCTGGAAGTGTTTGCTAATGAGTTGTTTCGCCCATTCAGGTGCTTCTGCGGTGGCGGCACTCTTGGAGGTCTCAGGCTCAGCCGGAACTGGGGCCGGAACCTCGGTCGGTACGGGAGACTTTGATAGTGGAGTGCTCTGGGCAGCTTGAGCGTACGATGGGGCGGTGACGCGAGTGGATGTAGACACCTGAGATGCTGTCTCGGCTGAGGACTTCTTTTTCTTTTTCTTCTCTGGTTTCTCGGCAGTAGAGCCGTTGAGAATCGCAGCCCGAGCAGCATCCTGCTTACTCTCGACCTTTGCAAGAGTCGAAGCACGCATGGCAGCTTCAGGAGTCACGGACTGCTTCGACACGTTGCTTGGCTCCTTCTTCACGCTCTCACGCGCAGACCGATCTGAAACTGACTTTGGCGCGGTAGTATCACCGGCAACCGAGGAGTCGTCTGTGGTTGCAGGCTGCGGTGCTTTGAGCTGAGTGATAGTGATGACGCCTTCCTGCTCAGCTTCCTTCGGGTGAATCGGTTCGCCTTCTTTCTTCCAGCCAAGATCACTTCGCCGAATGCGCAAGACGCAAACGCCCTTCGAGTGCATGACGTACAACTCGAACAGAGCGGCGTTATCTGGGTCGTCGACATCGGCGGGACCAGCCGGATCGTTAAGCATATGGAGGCTTCTGATCTGACCCTTCGAAGCGAAAGAGTACTCAGTAATGCTGGTCATGATGGCTGTCGCATTGACCGGGGGCAATGGCGCAAGACCCCTCTCGCCCTTGTTGGCAAGACGAGCAACATAGGCGGCCTGACTCAGTGCAGGGAGATTGTACCGGGGGCATGAAACGTGAACGAAGAAGACCGAATTCCTTGTGGGATGGGCGACAGCCATGATGCCGGTCCTGGGATGAAAAGAGACGCTGCAGATGGCATCGGACTCATTCTCGTGTGGAAGGTGAATTTCCTGAACAGCCTTGCCCAGACCGAGATCCCAGAGCTGGAACGAGTGGTTCTGCTTCATACCGACCATGACATATCGTAGCGCGATGCCCTTAGTGAACGGCTTATCTTTGTCAAAGAAGAAGACGGAAGTAGGCCATGACTTGGCGTTGGGTGTGGTAGTATGGAACTCGAGGAGGGTCTCAGACACCTCAACCTGGCGGGCTGGAGCATGAGGATTGCCCAATTCAGGCTCAGTGAGAGTGCGAATATCCCAGAAGCGCATGCGTCCTGCCTTGTCCAGTGATACGACGATAGTGTCATCCTCGCTGAACGTGAAATCTTTACCAGCCTTCCCAGTGAGGATTTTGAGGGAGCGCTCCTTGAGATATTTCTCCGTGTGACAGATGCGGCTTTTCGAACGCAGATACTGTGCAGCAACTTTGGGGAAGATAATGTGGATCGACTTGCCACGGCCGACGGCGAAAAATTCCGGATGACGCGAAGAAGGCTTCGCGCGTGTCTTGAGCTGGCCGCCAGACGTGTTGTCGTCCTGGATGGGTGATGGTGGTAACATCAACCCGTGTGAATCGAGGCTCTCACCGAAACTGTCTTCGCGAGAGGAGTCAAGAGAGGTCCAGAAGACGGTGCCGTTGACTCCGATGCCGAGAATGCTTTCAAGTGACTGCTGCGAATCATCACCCGAAGCGCAAAGAGCAATGTTAAAAATGCGCTCGTGGTGGTTCTCGAATACCTGACGGTAGTGGCCATTCTCTTGTCGGATGATACGGAAACCGCCCTTCTTGACGAGAGCGTACACAATGAAGTTTTTGCTGGCTGACACGAGGGAGCGGTCAATCTGATCGAATTCTTTCTTCAATCTTGCAACATCCATGAACAACTCGTTCCTGAAGAACAGGCGTCGAGGCGGCATCTGATTGACCTTGATGGAAGCGAAGGCGCGCATGGGGAACCTGTAGACTATTACCGTCTGGTCCTCGCCTTGTGCCAAGCTCTCCTCAGCCTCAGCGGTCTCCCAGTCGTCGACTACGTTGCCCTCGGCGACCTCGTTGGCAACCTCTTTCAAGGCAATCGTGAGATCCTTAGGCATGGTTTTCTCCAGATCCTTCATGATGTGGTCGTCCTCGAGCTCTTCCTTGATTACGGTGGCGACATCGACCATAGCTTGCTGCATTTCGACGACGTCTTCCACAGCGACATTACTGAGCTGCTTGGAGAGTTGCGCGCTCGATCTGCCCTCTGCTTCAGCTAATGCTTCCTCTACTTCGTTGCTGATCTGCTCGCCAAGGTCGGTCACAGCTTCAGCCACAGTTTCGTGTGAGTGAGGCGGATGACTGGCTCCAGCTGCCTCGGCAGCGTGTCTGGGTTTCAAGATCTGAACTTTTGGGGTGGACGGTTTGTGCGCCTCGGGGGCGGGAGTGCGGTTGCGAGGACTAGCGGCTTCGAGCGCATCGAAAGGGTTGATGTAAGTAAACTTGGGATGGATCGATGTAGCTTCTCGCAGAGAGGGACCTGTGCCGTCAGAGCCGAAGACCCTCATAGGTGAGGCGATAGGCGCTGCGCCGGCGGATGGGTCTGATGACACATTCTCCAGCTCAGCATCGGCAAGATCCTGTGCCAGGTCATCCACAACCGTTTCAGGCATGTGGGATGCGGCTGGCGGAGAAAAGGCAGATGGAGAGCCTCGAGCAGAGCGACCGTCGTTCTGTGCGGGCTTGGGGTGGTTGAGGAGACGAAGAAGCAGATCCTGCGGGTTCTCTGATGAGACAGATGCTGGTGCAGCCTGAGCAGAGGCGGGAGCTGTGAAGCCGTGACCCTGCGAGAGCGAGCGGGTGGGCATGTAGCCCGCCACCAGGTCGGCGGATGAGACAGTGCGACCGTGTGCTTGAGGACTCTCGAGAACTTGGGAGTTCTGCGACACGCGCCGAGCTGGGTTGGCACCAGCGTGCGTGTTGTGGCGGAGCAAGCTCAAGAGCTGCGCAGACTGTTGCTGTGGCGTCTGGTGCGACGCAGCACCGTGTTCGGGCGCTGGCGTGTTGGCAACCGACGTGTTGGGCGACATGACGGCAGACTGGTGGTGCGGCTGGGGGCCGCTGGGCGATGGGGAGAAGAGCGGAGAAGACACTGAGGGTTGGCGGTAGCCGTGAGGCGACTGTTGTTGTTGGCTGTTGCCAGCAGAGCCGCCGTTGAGGCGAGCAAACAGCTCCTGTAGGTCCGACATGGCGAGAGGAACGCCGGGCGATCTGGTCGTTTGTTAGCGACGGTGAATGCGCCTGGTTGTTTGTGTGTGTGCGATGAAGACGTGAAAGACTGGGCGGCGACTCACTTTACTCAAACCCGAAATTAGTGTGCGAATTGCGCGGTGGGAGCCACTCGAATTGCGCGAAATTTAGCAGTTACAGCAAAACGAAAAGGAGTGAGAAGGCTGCAGAGCAGATGCGAGATGAAGATGACAAGTCGCGATGGTTCGCAGAACAAGTCAATGGTTGACGTCGGCTGGTGAGAGAGCTCTCAGCGCGCGAAGTTGCGGAGCTTGCGCGACTGGAGCTACCTTAGACCGAAACAAGTAAGGCCGTCGATCTGCACTTCATCACACTCCCACTGGACAGCGGATGAGGAGTCATCTTTGCAACACTTGTCCTGGACTTGTTGCAGCATCGGATAGCTCGGCGATATCGTGCTGTGCTTCCAATAAGAAACGATTGCCTCGCTGTGTTCTGCTGTGACTTCGCTATATCCATCTATACCACGGTACCCAATAGATCTGCATCGAAACACTGAGCTCACAGGAACTACATTTCTACATCGCTGTGTATTGGTGTTTGCGAGTTTGAACAAAGATTGAACACCGCATGCCTAATGTGTTTGGGCTGCCGCAGAAATGCTGCATACGACCCGCCAGCTTGAGATTCAATAACGTAGTTAGTCAGGCACACTGCACGGAACATAGTTGTGGTCTAAAGGACGCTTCGAGAAATGGAGCTCAAGTCAGACTC
The DNA here is from genome assembly GCA_020747045.1 of Phaeosphaeria sp. MPI-PUGE-AT-0046c. Lineage (NCBI taxonomy): Eukaryota > Fungi > Ascomycota > Dothideomycetes > Pleosporales > Phaeosphaeriaceae > Phaeosphaeria > Phaeosphaeria sp. MPI-PUGE-AT-0046c. Next base: position 1,651,318 of record JAGTJN010000002.1, on the reverse strand, counting down.
CGTAAACTCTGTTGAGGCCTTTACCAGCCCTAGAAGCTGCACATGATATAGCAATCACAATGACTTGCGCAGCTTCTTGATGGATGCATCATGCAATGACGAGGACACTTATCTTGGACGACCCGATGTCGGCTCTTTATATACATACGCCACACACATTCAGCTTCGTGATCATCGCCGTCAGTAACACTAACCGCAATGCCAAATCGGTCACGGATCTTCAAAGTCACTGGCCTCTCTACGAGAATTCGACCTTGTTGCCGATCGAGACCCTTACAGCTCCTCCATATCCTCATCGCCCATGTCGAGAGGCGGAAAGTCTCCAGCCTCGCACCGCTCCGGCCGAACGAAAACACCACAATTCTTGCCACATTCAAAGTACTGCTTCCCCTTGACCGATCCATCATTCTTGCCCGTCGGTTCGTCAAGCGTGACGCCGATCCAGACACCAGTCCCAGGAATCTCGGGCACTGCGCCAATGTACGACACCGTGCCTCTGCGGGCATCCGATTCCGGGAGAAGGCGCACACGACCTGAAAGGGTCAAACCTGTTTACTCGTGTCAGTATCAGCTTCAGAGTTTGTTAAAGCCGGTGATCAATATAGCAGATGCAGTGCGCTCGCGCCCGATATGCGAGGATCATGCAAAATGTGGTGATGGTAGGCGAGCTGAGCGACCAGTAAAAGGGTGCAGCCGCAAGAGCGCGATCCGAGTCGTGGGCGCACACAGCGGTAACTCGTGTTTCCACTGATTTTGCAATTGAGGCTTGTTGGTAGATGGGTCGCGGCCCGCAATAGGCGAGGCAATAAACGTGCGGTGCCGCTTGCCTGTCAAGGTGGTGATGTGCAACCAGTGTGGCGTGCACGATCTTCCTAACCATTGAGGCTTCGCAGATGCGGTGAGCGTACTTCCAACACATTGCATGAGACTGTCCAGGCCTGCAATTGAGCTATCCGAGTCGCTGGTCGACCATACTGATGCTCTCTTGTTTTGTTGAACAGCCTTGACCAGGTACAGGGTTAGACCGAGAAAGGATTTGATCCATATAATGCTTGTGTTCAGGTTCCGAAACCTGTCGCAAGGAAGTGGCGATAAAAATCTCCTGAGCAGCTATTTTCGAATAGTGCTCTGGCTGTATCCAAATATCGTACCATACAGCACAGCCGACTGACCAGCTGAGGAACATGTACGAAACGCCCCGCGGCGAAGGTCCTCGAAAGCGGACCGCGGCGAGAACATCTTTCATCATGTCGTGGTTGAAGCCATAAATTGCCCTTACTCCACACTGAGAGAAAGATGAAGAAACAATACGGGCTAAGCTTGCAATTCTCATCGAAGTGCACTGCCGTGATTTCAAAACTGCAAAGCACAGCTACACACGACCGAGCTCATATGTAGTGTTGCGAGTTGAGACAGCAACCTGATGCCCAGCTTGTAAAGTAATGTTGTCCCATGAGTTGGAAGCCAGACTCCCCTCCGGATATTGGGCTGCCGAAGGCATACGAGCGCACATCATTGCTTCATGGACAAAAATTAACTTACCTCTTTCTTCTACTTCCCGTTCCGAGGCCAGGATCTTCTGCTCCTCGATGCTGGGGGCATTTGGGTCGAAGCGTCCCAGTTTCTGTGCCTTTTTCCAAGCAAGAACACTGTCCGTTCGGGATTCATACTCCGTGGAGGGCATTACATACTTTTCGACAGCGGAGAGATCGGAGAAATCTGTCCGTGCGCCAGGCGGGCGTGTATCAACGACCTGACATCAAAGTGTCAGAGTAGCACCATGTTTGCGAATAGCACTGGATGGATTGCAGAACAATGCCGGCCACATCCTCGTAAGTGAAGCATCCTTGCATGCAGGAATCGACGAAACAGGAAAGATGTGGACTGGTGAAGCTAGAATAACGGAAAAGCAAATGACGGAGTTGAGAAGAAGCAATGAGAACACGCAACGTAAAGTTTGGGCGCAGGGTTTGATCGTTCCAGGTAGTCAGCACGTGCTGACAACGGTTGGCGAAGTGATAAGACGGTGCTTCAAAGGAGTGGCGCCCTGACGACGATGGTGGATGAGAGGTGTTGAGGGGCAGTGCGGGGCATGCAACTAGCAATGCAAGCTGAGGTTGACAGCCTCGAGGCCGCAGTTAGGGCAGCGAATGAGAGCAAAAAGCAAGGCCCTGGATCAAGCACTAGGAATGGACCCCATGTGTATACAAGGGACTGCAGAGCTGATGCAAAACAACGCAAATGTGGCAGCTGCTGAGAGGGCAGATACATAGAGGGGTCCAGGACAGGGCTGGTAATCTGAGCAATGAAAGATAGATTGAAGCACTTACGGTGATCTCCGCATATGGCTGCAGTGGAAATGATGTTAGGCGCGTCTGCTCTTCATCATCCGCGGCTATGAGGATAGCATCCTGAGATGCAACGCGCAGAGACAAGTGCTGACTGCTGGCCGGCACGCCTGTAATAGGCTCGAGGCGCGATTTGAGATGCGCAATCGTCCAGGATGGCGAGATGCGGCGCTCTGATGAGGCATTCGGAGAGCTGATGAGGAGGGGCACATCTGCCATGCTCTGCAGAGACATGTTGGCGTCAGAATGGCTGCTGCTGTGGCCTGGAAGGATGATATGTGGGGGCTAGTGCAGAGTGGTCGATGAATATGTGGTAGCCCACACGTTGGTATAGTGATGGAGGCGTGCAGAAATGGCAGAGACGCCGAACCCGCGTTCTCAAACAAAGACGTATCGAATGCTGCCAGGTGACGCTCGATGTATGCGGGCGCCTCGCGTGGGATGCAGTGTGGTAGGGCAGAAGAAGTGGTCGCTACGCTGCTACTACTGGACGGAACATATCTGCGCCTGGCCTTTTGGGCAGTCGAAGCGATGGCGCCAAGACAGGCGTTCAACATGGTGAAATCAATGTCTCAGAAACAACGCAGAACATGCACTGTCAGCACCCCACGCGCTTCCATTGCGCTCGACGCAGCGGACATGGCAGATGCGCCCCCCACGTAGGCTACGCTGCTGCTCCTGGTGCCGTGTGTTTCGCGTTTGGTCGCCTTGGAAGCTGCAGCCACTTCCAGCACCCTCTCGAAACTCCATCGTCGTCAGCCAAGACATCTCGCATGCTGCACCGGCAAGCACATGGCTCGTTCGGTACGTTGTCCGCAAAGTACCCTCATCGGCGCCTCAGTCGTCTGAATCTACATGGGCATGAATCATCTGCAGTCAAGCCACGACAGCTGCCTCCTGGAGCCGCCCCGAGTCACTACGGCGCTGCGCACTGCGGATCTTCCTCCAACTGTGGGAAGGGCTCACCGCCTGAATTATGCAATGCGGGTTTCCTAAAATACAATGCATTGCGCCTGGATGCAGCCTCTTCGTATCCATATTGATGAACTGGGACCATGAGACTCAAGTTGTGAGTTGGCAACACAGCATCCACACGCGGCTGGCCACGCGGGTCATCCAACGAAACGGAGAGCCAGACGTTGCGTGGCAAGGCGTCGAGGCTGTGACACACTTCAGAGGCCGCAAATGGGGCTCCTAGTCCGGCAAACCGGCGTACGAACAGGTACGCGACGCTTTGTCGGATCGTCGCACCTTTAACGACCAGGGCTGCAGAGTGATCGTGTTCGCATTGCCGCACACTGATTGCAGCACAGTCTGTGGGGAGTCCTTCAATCATCGCACAACCAGTCGTCGACGATGCTTTTGTTCTGGAGTCGACTGCGCACAGGGCCACTGTTCGACCTAATGCACGTCGGGCGTTTAGGAGATGAGCCCAAAAGCCCTGTCATCTCCAACTTCACTCCATTCTCGACCAACGCACAAGCGGCTTTGGGCCCTTTCACCGCTCAAGCACATCATTATGCAACCCAGCCTGCATCCGTCGCGGCATGCCCGGCTCTTTGCTGCCGTTATGAAGGCTATAGAGGCCAGCGCTCGCAGGGCAAAATTTGGTACGAGGTACGCCACATAGATTGTCTGTAGCATGCAACGACGACAGCAACAACAACGTGGCCGCTGTGTACAAGACAGCACAGCAGCGCCGCCGCCATCCGGTAAAGTGGTGTCTCACGTGTCGCTGTAACACAAAATCGATCATGGCTAGCGGATCAAGCCGGGGCTACCGTCTTAAGGCCCATTAAAGCCTACTGTGCTATGTGTGGCAGCAGCGCGTATTGTGCACCGTCGAAAGCTAGACGTCACGGCTTTTGCTCGGCGACTCGACGGCAGTTCACCGCTCCTCTGCCTCAGATACGTCTGGCGCTGGCATACACAGCAGACAATATATCGACGCCAACGGTGGGGTAGCTAAGATCGTCCTTAACGTTGTTGTCTCGATGTGGGCGAAGATTTGGCTTGAACAACTCACCACTTGCACCGCCATAATGACGGCGTTCGCAAGGCTATGTTCGGTAGCGATTCCTTTGGCGTGCGATAGCCGTAAGGCAGGGCGAAAGGCTGCTGCAGATCTTGTTCGCCGCGACGCCAGCGCTTCCTGCACCCGAACATGATGACCCTAGACGCAACGTCCAGCAAATCCCTGAACGTGTTCACCGCTCACCTTTCAAGCTTGGTTCGCTGGCCCTTCTTGAAATCGTGTTTGGGTCGAAAATCTGAAGGAACCTGATGATTGTGATGGCTTTCAAGCCCTTGCTGGGCAGTGCAGACGCTGCAGCCCTACCTTGGGACGCATTGAAGCCTGATGGAAAGAAAAGGGCAGCAAATGGGGGGTGAACGCGCGAACAAGTAGATATGAAGCAACAGCAAAGGGTTAGTTGCACTGAGTAATGCTCAAGTGTGGGACACGTCATGGGCAGGCACCACTGCTTGGTAGACACCGGAGCGATCTGCTTTTGTTGCGGGCCAACATTAGTAATTTGGGCTCCTTGGGGTGTTTCTTTGCATTTTCGCTAAGGCCCCGGCAGACATGCTCTCTCTGAGATCGGATCAGCTGGGGGCGGCCTCGACGTGGTCTGTGGGTAGTCAATGTGGCGCGCCGCCAATACGAGTCGAGGAAGCGCAAAGCGCCGAAGTAGTCATGTCGACTTAGAAACGCAAAAGGGTACATCCTGATCCCAAGCCCCCGGATCCCTACCGCGCAAGTGCCACCAGCAATGAGGCTGCTCCTGCATGGGTCTAGCTACTGGGGCTGTATTACATGTCGCGAGCTAAGACTGTCTATTCACGCATCCATGCTACCTGAGTAGGTACCCTACCATTCTCTCCACTCTCGCCTGGCCGCACCTTTCTTTGCTAACACGACGCACCCTACGGCCTTTGACACTCATAAGAATTCAGTGGCTCAGCACGCTTGTCACTGACTGATCCATTGGTTGGACCGTTTCAGAACCCTGTCTTGCGGCCCTGCACATAGCTCGAGTCGGGCGACCACTCACAACGTGATTCGACCAAAGTACATTGCCAGTGGTCACCCTCGATCGTCGTCGGCACGCTTAGCTTTGTTCTACCTCAATCACCTCACGATCACCTCCATTCGTTTCGTCTACAACTCGGACACGCAATTATTGATTACCCACGGCCTATCCCGTTGTTTATCAAAACATCTCCTTTGCCAGACGTACGGCTCACTACAGACCTGCCGCCTCTCCAGAGTACGGAGTTCCTCCTTGTCTAACCCCAACGTCACGCCTAAATTGCTATACTGGTGCTGCCTGGTACCTCCTGGATCATACTTACCCTCAGCAGAACGCTCCAGTTCTGTCAGGATACGCGACCCATCTTCAACACCTACTCTGTGTCGAGTGATCCAGACTTGTTCTGCCGCTATCTCACGGATCAAAGCTCGATCGGTCTCAGCTCGTAACTTCAACGAGTAACCTCTATATTTCTGAGCGGCGGTCGAATCTCGGTAACCCCTCGAAACCTTATGGGCTGGCTCGTTGCCGGTCCTTATCGCTACCGTGGATATCAATCTCCTTCTCGAGCCGCGGGGCTCTGAGTCTCCGGCGAGCAAGAAAAGCTCAGTGTCAGTGACTTCAAATTCGACCTCAGCTACCAGAGCCTACACAACCGCTCCTTCTGCTTACACTCAATCTCCTGCGCATGGAGCTTCGCCTGCGTACGCGACTGGATCTCCGGCTTACGCCCCACCGATGTCCTATGGCCCTATCTCGTCGTACCCCGCCCAAGCACCGACTTCTGCAGGACCTGGACCAATGCTAGGAGGACCTGTCCTACCTGCCATCTCGGACCTTCATCGCCATGCTGATCCATCAACCCACCCTCAATATCGACCTCTCTACGCAGGCCATCCCGGACATCCCGCTGTACACCAAGGCCTTCCACGAACCAATGGCTCTCCTCCACAAGCCCTTAAGAGACAGGCTTCGCAAACACCTTTACCAGAAGAAAGTCCTGCTAAAAAGCAATCGAAATGGACTCCCGAGGAAGATAATCTCACCATTGAACTGCGTGGTCAGGGTATGAAGTGGGACGACATCGCAAAGCGCCTGCCTGGCCGTAGTTCTATCTCCTGCCGTTTACGATACCAGAACTACCTAGAGAAACGAGCCATTTGGGACGAGGAGAAGAAGAATAAGCTTGCTCGACTCTACGCTCGGTATGTACAGCATAGCCCTGGATCTTTTGGTAGCACACTTCACATTGCTTGCATGCTGCAAGATCCTTCATGAATTGCACACGCCTTTGGTTCTTGTTACAGCCCCTTGCACCTTTGCATCGCGCGTATGGAGTAGACCCGAGGAGCAAAGGATCATGCTAACAAGTAACCAGTTTCAAAGATCAAATGTGGCAGAAAGTAGCGACCGAAATGGGCATTCCCTGGCGATCGGCCGAGTCGATGCACTGGCAATTAGGAGAACAGGAAATGAGTGCGCGCGCCAATGCGCCCGTCTTCCAGCTGCACCCGTCTGCGACGGGCGCAGGTCTCAGTCCGCCCTCACAGGTTCCTGCCGTGCCCGCTCCTACTTCGCATGGATTCACTGCTGCAAACGCCGCTCAATTGTTGCCCACTCCGCCTTCGATGCCCCCGCAGCTTCATCAAACACCGCCACACGTAGCCCAAAGTCCTTTACACGGTTATCACCAGCGGACAGACAGTGGCTCGAGCCAAGGTCGACGAAGGAACAGTTCATTCAGCCGCAGACGGGCGGACCACAGATCAAGAGCTAGTGTACCACCTCAGCTTACCCAGCCACTTCCTCAAATACATGCAGCTACTGCAGAAGATTTAGTCAGTGGAGCGAGGACTGCCCCCGTACCGGACCTGCAATCAGGCATGAAGCGTGAGGGCGAGAGCGGTGGCTACATGGAAGCATTTCACAAGAGAAAACGGGACGAAGAGTTCACGCCGGTACCACGTTCAGAGCCTGACGCTCGTAGTCAAGGATTCCGGAGCCCGGATCGACTCTCGCAACGTAGTGGGACTGCTAGTGTGAAGAGCATGAAGCGGGAGCCCGACGAAACTGTACGAGCCTCCGCAATGCCATCACCACCGACCCCGGCGCAAACAATGCCTTGAAAGCCGAGCTTATTGTCGAAACGACTTCGAGTACGCTACGCACGGATTGCAGAGGAGGAGGAGAGCACACGTATCGGGCAGGCACCGAGCAAACATTACTAATAAAACATATACACACAGCATAGAAGAGGAGGGAATTACGACATATCTTGGGTTTGCATTAGAGGAAAGTCATTTTACGGATCATAATCATCAAGCGGCATGATTGTAAGCATTTAGCGAGGTTGGGTCAGTGGTCTGCTTGAAGTCATTTCCTTTGCATCGTTAAGCAACATATGATCATAGCGCTGGTTTTGCTGGGTTTTCTCTCCTCGTCACGTCGTTTTTACTTGTTCGATACACCATTGGCGCGTTTATGATTGTGCATTTAGAGCAGCATAGCATTTTCCTGTCATCATCCCTCTTGTCTACACCAGCGGCATAGCGAGGGCTTTGTCATAGTAGTCTGCTGTTCTTTACCTAGCATAAGCCTGTCGACATCTCAAGATCCAGCACATCATAGAATTCACTTTACGCGTCATAGCGACTCAACATTCACGCCAGCGCATACAAACCCTGAAGCCAACATTGCTGACATATTCACGTTGTTCATCTCCGAAACTCCCAACCCTCTCTACTGAGATCACTGACTCACCCGGTAAAAATTGCAAAGCTTCTCGCCAAACCACTAAGTCAAGCATCCCATGCTGGAGCATGGTGTGGCGGTGAAGAACACGTCCCTCTTTGCCATGAAATTTCCCACCGCCTTCACGAGGTCGTCTACCCCGGATCACCGCCTATGACGTACCAACGGCGACCTGCATTCAAGTCGGTCAAAAGAGCACCTACGTGGCTCCTCTTGTCACCGCTTCTGCCATGATCTAGCAAACAACTCGAACCTGATGGTGTATAGTGCGTTGTCAATCGCACAGCCTCAACGCGTGACGCCTCAGACAGAAACGATTTAGTAGGACCGAGGTGGAGGGGCTGCATGAACCTTGGCCACGTTCGTGAACCATGCTTGTTTTATTTTTGAACGCCATCCTGACAACGCAGACACCAGTTCAAGGGCCCTGGGCAGCACTTTGGACCATGGTGAAAAGCAGATTAAGCTGAGTTGTCAGCGTTCGCCGGCTAAGGCGAAAAGTGGTGTGTACTGTTTGTCGATAATACCAGGGTGCGGCACATCAATCTAAGAAGCAACTACGCTAATTCCCTGTTCTCTTTCATCCCGTTCCTTTGATCAGTCTTCTGCACGCCTTCGGCTAGATTGGCTTGTCATGAATTTTACCACTGACAAGGCTGAAAGCTATCTTCCCCACCCATATCGATATGAAACGCTGCAGACGCATGATCGACCTTGCTCTGGCGTTGTCAAGGCTTCACGTCAGTTTGATTGCTCCTTCTGCTTCTTTCCAGAACAACCTTAAGGCTCGGCAGATCGTACCCAACAGGGCTACACCAACCGTTTTTAACGGCGGTTGATTCAGGCAAATATTCGGCATGAACGTCAATGCCGAACAGAACCAGTGTTGGACCAGGCGAGTGGGCGGGCGTTGACCACGAACCATGACGAACGCCCCCTTGGTCGAATCAAAAACATTCCTTCCATTCAGCCGATTTGTTCTATCATGCCATGCCTGCCAGGCTTACTTGCTTCTTTTGAAGAGGGGCGCACCCATCTGCGAACATGTCCAAACATTTAAATTACACATGAGGGGCATGATTCGAGCTAAGGCATGTATCGCGCAGGGAGGCTTGGGAGGGCTTCCGTGCCCGCAACTGTTCGGCGAAGATCAGACGCTTCCACGCTCCTTCGAGAAGCTTTCCGATGTTCCGCAACCTTCTCTGTCACCACCATGTGCTCGCCCAACTCCAGGCACGCCTGAGTCGCAAACAAAAAGGCCCGACACACGACCCTTCCCCTTTTGACACAACACATCTCCACACCCTCACGAGGTTACATACCGTGCAAGGATGGAACAGTCCATGCACCCATCTCCGTCTGCTCGCCTTAGGCCTGCGAGCCAGTTACATTGCGATCGACCGGGATCGGCCCTACATGCACAAAACCGTTCTATGACATGCGAAACACGACCGTTTTTGGCATGAACTATGGTTTGCCGTGGGATCCCTCTCACCACATCTGGAGGCAGCCTTACCCTAGCACATTCGACACACGCTAGAAGCACAAAAAGAATGTTCTTTGAATCCCCCTTTCATTTCCGTATAAGGAAACTGCGGGTCAGGCACAACCCCTCGGAGCTATGATGCATTTCTCGAGGATGACGATGGAAGAGATGTGCACGACCGACATTTCGGTGCACGTTATCTGGATTCGTGCAAGGTGCATGTACATGAGCTGAATAAGTGCTCCTAGAACATTGCGAATCGCGGCACAACACGAACCTAATTATCGCAGCATCAGCTGTTTGTACCGTGCGTAGACATGCGCCAAAACTTATTGCTGAGAATAATAAGCAATCATAGCCGAAAGGCAATTATATCTTTCCACAATGAGTTCAGCTTTGCCTGTCGCATACAACGCCCACATGGATAGGGAATGTTTGTCGTATGCATAGTCAGCCGCGTTCAGCACTGCGTCTCAGCGGAACCTGAAACCTTTCGGCCTCACTTCCACATTAGTCACCCGACACCAAGAATAACATTTTCGATGTGATGCATCCGAGTTCAAGCGTTCATGAAACCTCCCTGCCGCGCTCCGCTCTTTCGCACTTTCGTCATCCCGATTTGTCTGACTCGTAGCGTCCGGAGGGTTGAGATTCGGTCTGATCTTCCCGGAAGCGAGAGGGAAAAGATGTGTAAGGCTAACAGTTAGTGCCGATCGCGATTGCGGCTCTTGCAGCACTGGCCCGGGCCCCTAAGAAGTAGGGCACGGGCAGTTGAGTGAATGGGGCTAGTCGCACGCGACTCGTGCGAACATGTCTTGGGCGACTATACACAGTAGATGAAGCGGCCGCAAAGGAGATGAGCAACAACCCCGCGCATGTCGGCGCGTAGGTGACGTCAAGCACATAGGAAAAGGGGGGTCGGGCATTGAGCTCTGCAGCGAACATCATCTCATAATGAGCGCATCCTATGGCCGAAAGCCTCGGGTGTAAGGTCCTTACACGTGATCTTGGTCCACCAGAACGCCAGCTCACCGTCGAAGATGGGTCCAGTCATGCGAACCAACACATACGCATCGCTCACCGTTCATTCACGCCTTACCACAATATAATCGCCGAGATCAACTAACACTAGCCTTCTCCCAAGTCCAGAACCCATCTCCTTCACACACACATCCACTAACCCAGCTCCCGCAATACCATACCGGAGCGCCGACCAAGCCACACATGTTCTCCCAAATCTCTCTATTCCCAGCGTCCCATATTCACCGGACTTCATTCTCTCCTGTTGACTACATTTCCTTCACCGCTTCACACCGCTCAAACCTCGCGGCGTCGCGCTGGGCGCAGTCGTCCATCTGCAAACATGGTGATTGATTAGATGGAGCCCGCATCCAGGGTCTAGACGGGATGTTGCCTCAATGTCTGAACTATCCCATCAATCAGACTTGCAGCACATGTCTCACAACATCGCGGAACGCGGGCACGTCGAACAACAACCAGTGGCGCTGACTGATCGGTACGGGTCGTGGGCGCGGAAGCCTACTGGACCACATGTTGTGTGATGAGACCTGTCCTTGCTAAGAAAAGGTACACAGGTAAGAGGGGACACAAGGTGTGGTTGCACAGCATGTAAGCGATGGTATCCCGCAAACGGGGGCGAGTATGACATGGCGCGTCAGAACTCTGTGTGGACGAAGCAGACATGTGTTGAGATTGGGTTTACATGTATGTGTGCTGCGCTGTACCGCAGAGCTCGATGCATGATTCCAATCCGTCAATTGCGTCAGTCGCAGCTGCATAGGTCATCACGGATTGGCTCTCTTACGTGCATGTATGTGCTGTTAATCACCAGGACATGATACTCTATCTACAACAGCAAACTGTACAGGGAAGCAGCCTGGTTTGCGCGCATCTGCGACAATCAGCGCAGCCGGTAACACCGCAGCGGCTCGCTATTCGACCTTCCCGCACAGGTTTGTACCACATTCGCTTATACAGCAAACATCAGACTACACATGCAGACATGCACGGCACCGGGACGACGCAGATCGTGAACCAAGAAAATGGCGAGGAAAACCGGGACGGCGGTGACGAGGGGTGAAGTAGCGGTGTGGGGGATGTGTGGGCTATTGCTCGCTTTCGAGATAGTCATGTATGGGAAGATCAGAGATATTGACGTGCATAGGGCAAGGTTGGGGTTGGGTAGTGATGCAGTTCGGTCTCTTGAACTTTTCAGAAGTAGGTCGGAGTGGTGGTATGCAAGGCACTGAGTCGGCAGCGAACGCATGAACGCCACAAAGTAGTCGTCCACGACTAACAATTAGCAACGAGCAAGTTTTGACTTGGTCTTCATTAATCGTCTGACGTATACAACCACGGCAGAGGCTATCGCGCTTCGCCTTACAAAAGCCAAGCTCGAAGAGAAGCAAATAGGTAACTTATGCGCCCTGTTCTCCACATCGACAACAAGAACCCCACCCATCCACACCACAGGTACATAGGGCATGGCACTAAAACGAGACTTTGCTGAACCCCGAGTGGGTTCATCACTCATGAACACGAACGCCTGCCCTAAATTGCCCAGCGCTACGCAATGCAAGCAGTCTTTTAAGGCCCAGCGCTAGCCCCACACATCCACACCAGAACGGGCGGAGACCACGAGTGTGCAAAATAAGTACCAGAAAGAAAAACCATTTTAGTTTCAATCGTGACGCGGACGAGGGTAACGACACCGCCAGATGCGCGTTTTCACCGCTTCTTTGAGTGGATGGCTACCGAAATTGAGTATTGAAAAAGGGTCACGCACGCCTGACTGAGTCGGATGGCTGCAGCATGCGTCGGGAAAGGTAGTTGAGACGAGATGAGCAAAAGGCTACTCGTCACCGCGGGCAGCAACGACCTCGCATGCCTGGGCAAAGAAGATGCGTGCCGTCCCGCTACCGACGTTCTTGATGCTGTATGTGTTTCCTGCGAGATGATAGGTCAGTTTACGTGTTCGAGAGACGCAGATAAGCACACCAATGAAAGCGAGTATCACGCGCCACAAGGAGCGAGAACATGTGACGGCCCAAAATGTGACATGGGGTCCTGAGTTGCCCAACGACACGGTTGGGGTGAGGGGTACAGGGCGTCTAATGTCGCACAGCATACTCCGCAGGCAGATGTTGGCGACGCCACAGACTGCAGGGAACGGGAATACGTTGCAGCCTCGCTTCGCATGCCCTGGTCCCAGCGGTACAACAGAAGACGCGGTGGTTGCGCAACGTTATATGCGGACGGAGCATGCTATATCTCGACTTGGAGGACATGTGTGAATCGACAGCCCTTAAAGCATGAGGTGCGCAAAGAGTCGCTCGCTCAAGTCAAGGGCGAGAAAGAAATCCAGGACGTGAAAATGAGGGAGGATATGGTGGGATGTGACTTACCTCGAGGAACCTGCCAGATACCGCCCTTGTGCACTGTAAACTCGTTGTCATTGACCTTTGCTTCCACAGTGCCCGACTGCAGAGTGAAAACCATGTGCATTCTGCGGCAATTTTTCGTGCGCTTCATTTGGTCGGCAGTTAGTTCAATGAGGCCCCAGTTGAAAAACGACCCGGCGCCGGCGAGCTTTTTGAAATGGAATGAACCGTCACCAACGAGATCAAGTTGTGTGCCCTTCTGGGCCCACGCGATATCTGCATGACCGTTAGACATTTGAAGCATGCTGATGTATAATGCCCAGACTTACCATCTGTAACGATGTCGTTTGTGGTGACATCCCTGACCGAGTCGTAGTCTTTGACATTTGCTGTCAAGGTGCCTTCCTCTTCCCAAGGCTCGAGTTCGAATTCTTCCTCCTCTACCGCAGCGAGTGCCCGTTTTTTGCCCCTCGACCAGGCTTTGGTAGGCCTGCGTTCGGGCTCGGTCTCATGGTTCTTGACGATTGATGTCATATTGCCATTTGTGTCGTAGGCGATTCGATCATTTTTCCAGAAGTCGATGGGTGCGACACGGTGTCTGCCTGTTCGCCCTATGCGTGCTATGGCTTCTGGCTCGAGTTCGCGGAAGACCGAGAGATGTCGCCCTCGCCCGTACCGTGACCCGATCGACGCTGTGGACATTTCCTCAATGTCCTTCTTGCTGAGAGGATGACCGTGAACATCCACAAACTTGCCAGATTCAGTGTTATCCTGAGCTGGTGCCTGATCAGTCGACTTCGCATTCGCTTTGCCCTTTGTCGTCGGCTTTTCATTTGGTTTTGGACCTGGCTTCGCCGGCTTTGCCGGCTTTTTGAATTCCCCAGTCGTGTTTGGCTTTGCAGTCGAGCTCTTCGTGGGTTTCGCAGGAGGTGGCATGTTGGACTCTGCCACCTTGGAACGTGGCGGTCGTCCTCGTCGCTTCGGTTGTGGTGGTGCTGTCTCTGAGTCGTCCACCAGCTCTGCAGACGCATCGACTGAAGTTTCCAAGATACTGGGTTCCTGCTCTGTGATATTCGAAACTCGCTTGGGCCGCCGAGAGGATGCTGTCGGAACGGGCGCAGCTCTCGTTCCCCTCTTCTGGCCAGCAGCACTTTGCGCGGGGCTTGGACCTGGCTTGCGCGACTTGGGCGCACTCGATTCCTTGGGCTGTTCCAGGACATCACTTTTACGCTTCCTTCCTCTTTTCGCTGGTTTTTCTATGGGCTCTAATGTCACTTCAGACTCGTCCAGATCCATCAAATCTTCTACCGCCTCCGCACCATTGATAGTGTCCTCTCCAATGTTAGCAATCGAGGACTCTTCTGCAAGGCCGTTGAAAATAGCAGAATCCTCGTTTGCCGTTATTTCTTGCTGCACGAAACTCTCCTCAAGTACGGCGCTGGTACCGAGAGCTGGAGATTCGTCCTCAGGTATTTCGTAAACGTTTGAGCGCTTTCCGCGTCGTTGTCCTGAGCCGCTCAATGCTGGTGTCTCCTGTAAGCTCGACTCGTCGTGCTCAAAATCAAGGCGTCGGGCTGTGGGGTGTGAAGCAGCGCGTATAGGGCTTGACGCGCCGATGGAGCTACCCCGCGGTGCCATTGATGATTGTCGTCGCGGCGATGATCCGAGTGCAGTCTTCTTGGGCGAGCGTGATCGTGGAGGTGGGAAATGCGTTCGGTTGTTCCGCAGTATCTGATGTGAAGTGGTGAGGTCTGGAATGGAGCCTAGACACCAGCTCGTCAGTGTACCATTCGGTGATTGTAGAACTTTCTGGTACCGCGTACTCTCCTGTAATTCCATGGACTCAGACGCAGTGACAGTTCCCCCGCGCTTAGGTGGGGACTTTTCTGGTGAGGAGAAGATGCCCGATATGGGTTCTAAGCCATGTTCATCGTATACACCTCGATCAGTGAGCGTAATGCCCGTTTTACTGTGACTGTTAGTTGCATGCGCCATGCCATGCCTGTTGTTGTGCATACCGTCCTTGGACGCCAACATCGTAGAACTGATTCTCGCGATTCTCGCGCTTTCTTTGCGGCGCCATAGTTGAATCCCGCTCTGGCAGACTATCAAGTGGTGTGGGGCTGCTGTCGACGCGTCGGAATCTTTGCGAATGAGTTGTCGCGATCAACGTCGTTTGTTGTTCGCGCAAGGGTGGTCTGTGAACCAACTAGTGGGCGGGCGCGTATGCGCGCAACTTTGCTTGGCAAGCAACGACGCGAAAGATCACAATCATTGCTGAACGAATGAATGTGAGTAGAAGTGTCTGGCTCTGATCACGCATGATCTTCAACGGGCTGGACACGTGGTCAGCAAATAAATGCCGCATAATTCATCGCACAGGTCAAGTTCAGGCTACAACACACAACACAACACCACAGGACGATGTCGATGCAGATCAAGGAGCCCTTCGGAACGAAGGGATGTTCAATATCTTCGTGCTGCAACTTCGAACTGGCACTTTTACTATCCAATAAGAGCTAAAGATGTATTCCAGTTCTCCGCCTGAGGAGCTCGCTCTCCTGTTTCGTGGGCACACAAGTCCCATTCACTGCTCGCGTAGAGGATCCGCTCTCCTACCAACCCACAGTGTGTATCCCACCAGACGCGATGTCTTCCTGATTCAAGAACCATGCCGTGACCGACCCATATGCCGGTCGGCCATCCAGTACGAACCAAGTCGACTCATGTCGAGCGATGATTGCTTTTGATGTAAGCGTCGAAAAACGGCCGCCAAGCCGTAGAATGAGAAAATGTACAAGAAAAGAAAAGTCATAATCATGTCGATGATTCGTGAATCGTGGCGGCAATCTCTCAATATCGAAAAGCTCGTTCGCACGCGACAAGGCGAACCCTGGCCTCAAGAACTACTCCAGATCATAAACATCGACGGGATCCAAGGAGTGACTCTAGTTGGGGCAGGCGCTCTGAACGTGGCCGGGCTGCTTGCAGCGATAGCACACACGCTCAGTGGAGGTCTCCTGGGGGCAGTCGCGGGAAAGATGGCCAACCTCGCCGCCTGAATGCTGTTAGTATCTCTCTCTTCAGCGTCTCGTTGGTCACATACAGTTGTAGCACTTCTGTCCCTGGGTGCAGTCACGGCTCATGTGGCCAAAGCCGCCGCACGAGTAGCAGGTGGTCTGGCGAGCTTGGCCGCCGCCGTAGCCACCGGCACCTCCACCGTATCCACCACGGCCGCCGCCATAGCCGCCGCTGCCACCGCCGCCGCTGTAGCCACCACCCTGGGTGCAGTTGCGAGCAATGTGGCCCCGCTGGCCGCACTTGTAGCATTCCTGGCCGCCACCGGCACCTCCCATGCCAGCGCCACCCTCCTTGGTGCACTCACGGCTGATGTGGCCGGTACCACCGCAGCGGTAGCAGGTCTTCTCAGCCTGGGGGTTCTGGCACTCGCGGCTCACGTGTCCCTTCTCGCCGCAGTTGTAGCAGGTGGGCGTTCCTTTGGTGGGGCATTCGGCAGCGCGGTGGGAGTTGTCGCCGCCTAACTCAGATGTCAGTCTACTGCTGAATATATAGTGCCAATGAAAGAATTCGTAGGCGATTGCGTCGGTCTCCGGGATGCATTTGCGTCGACAAAGAACCAGCATGGGGTGTTGGAAAAAGTCACTGAAGGTGGCGAAAAATGGCAGTTGACTTACAGTTGTAGCAGCCGCGGCCGCCACCAGTAGCAGGTGCTTGGTAATCCATTGTATTGATTAGGAAGAGACCTTTGAGTTGTCAGAGAGAGATGTTTCTGATTTGTGCATGCGCCAGACGCGCTGCGTCGCGGGGTTTTCGCATACCGTAAGAGTAGTCAAAGAGTGTCGTAGGTGGTGGTAGTGTAGTAGGGAAAGTCTTCGTTTGTTGTTCGAACCTCAGTGACAAAGCTGCCTTCAATTGAACTTCGATCTCGAGTGTGAGTGAGTGAGACAGCGAGGGGCACGTTGCGGGACAGATATTTTCAACTTTGCGAGTGCTGCGCTAGTG
The DNA here is from genome assembly GCA_020747045.1 of Phaeosphaeria sp. MPI-PUGE-AT-0046c. NCBI lineage: Eukaryota > Fungi > Ascomycota > Dothideomycetes > Pleosporales > Phaeosphaeriaceae > Phaeosphaeria > Phaeosphaeria sp. MPI-PUGE-AT-0046c. The sequence continues at coordinate 1,634,277 of JAGTJN010000002.1, read as the reverse complement.
CGCAAAGCGTTAGTCCTGAGATGCACTAGTGAGATTGTCCACCAAAGTGACGCTCGCTGGAATGGATAACAACCATCGCAGCGTTTGCAGGCAGCAAACAATGCACTCCAGCGACGATAGTGAAAATCTCCATACACACGTCTGTAGACTCCGTATTCACGGTGTTGCGAACAGCCTTCGAGCGTGAGTATCGCTTGGTAGCGCGCACAATGAACCGCGGGGTCAATAGTCTAACGACGCAAAACGACATAACCGAGCGATCTGACCCACAAGTGGCAAGTATGCCGTTGCCATAGAGTTGCGTACCATGGGCGAGAGGAGTCGTTTGATTGTCGAGCAGCCAAGTGAGCAGAGATCTGGTTCATCTCGAGCGAAGCCTACTTGCCTGGTCTTCGATGATCGTGGCGCCTTGGAATGGTTGTTATGAGCACTCCGCCAGCATCAAGTAAAATCATACACTGCTAACGCCTGGCTGCCTCCGGATTTCTCGCGAAGGACAAAGACGTGCTGCTCATCAAAGCCAACAAAGCCGCGGCTTACCGTGGAATCGTCGAATCCTTGGTCAAGTGCCAGTCGTAGCCCGGTCTTGGTTTGCTGCAAGTCTTCCTCCATCTTGTCTGAGGCTTCTGGAACCTTCGAAGGCTGAACTTTCACGCTCATGTCGCCGTTACGGAAGCGTCGCCGATACGCTGAGGAAGCACATCCACCTTCCAGATCCCAGACTCTTAGTTCATCGCCCAATGTGCTTACAGACACAGCTTTGCCACGCATGCCGACATGCGCCCCTGATATCGAGGAGGTGTGACCCCATAGCCTGTTGCCCGAGCTGATTGACAGCGCGACTGAGGTAGACCTTACGAGATACAGAGAAAGAGTGTTATCCGGATGGGCCACCAGAAGATATGGATGCGAGTACGACATAGAGGTGGGCTTCGATGTGCTCGGGCTGCTGATCAAGGATGCTTCTCGCGAAGGTCCTGGGAATGGCGACGATGCGCGAGTGGTTGGTGAGGATATGGAACGATATGCTGATAGCGTGAACGAGTGTTCGTCCGCTGCCGTAGCTAGTCGGGACTCGATTAATTCGCCTTGGTACGATAGTCTCAACTCTTGAACTCCGACCGTCCATCCAGACAGATAAGTTGGTATTGAGTATGCAATTGCAGCGGTCATGCTTGTCGTCGTTGTCCGCAATGACAGGGAGACAGGAGGCCATGCAGTATGTGATCGAAGCGAGTAGAGAAGCTGTGGCGCCTGCAAAGCAGACTCTGTGCCTTTCGGGTCCTGGAATGCATACAAGGACAGCAGATGGTCCTCCGTCATAGTGAGTAGGAATGGCGATGAGTATGCTATGGCGGAAAGTGCGCCATTCGTTGATGTAGGATGCGTGAAGAGGCAAATGAAATTGTGTTCCTTCCTCTGCAGCGCGTATATCGAGAATGAGCCATCCTCGAAGCCAACAGCCACAACATCGCCAGCTTCAGCAGTAGGCGACGAATCAACAGCCATGGATATAGGTAGCCGCAGGTCGTCAGTGCCAGTTGCGGCTAGTGATACCGTTGCGAGCAATGCTCGATCGTCCTTTGCGTCCCATGCACGCAGACCAGATATAGAGTCAGCTGCGAAAACAGTTCTGTTGGACATCATAACCAACAGCGGCGGGTCCGCACGTCTTTCAGCAATCTGTATCTCGCTAACCGCACATCTCCCTTGGGACCAGTTGTGTCGCAGTCTATACTGCTGCTTCCAGTGCGTCTTGACTCCATCTTTCACCAGATCGCCGTCATCCAACCACTTGGACAGGCGCGATGCGTAGTGTAGATGGTTGGCGGGGCGTGAGTCCTTGACGCCGGGGATGCGCGATGCTCGTGGAAGAACAAATACTCGATAGTATGCCGCCTTCCACAGTTCCGAGTCCACTGCGAGCCGGTTAAACTTTTTCGACAGCCTAACACTATCAGTGTGGCGTCCAACAGAACAAACTCAGCACAGTACCTCTGACACAATAGTAGCGATTCGGTGGGAACGAAAGACAAAATGCGCACGAGGAGCTCGTCGCTGAGTTTAGACAGTCTGTCGACTTTTACGACGCGGCGCACTTTGGTGGGACGCTCTCCATCACAGTCCTCATGTGCCCGCTTCATATTAGTAAAAGGAAGGAAGAGGAAAAGCGGCGAATGGCACAATGTTAGAACCGTGGTGGTCCTTATCGTTATCGGGATGCATCCGTGCACACACATGATCGCGCGACGCGATCGCGCGTTTCCAGCTATCGCCCCAAGGCAGCACACCACGCGCACATCATTGCGACATCACGTCTTGACTACGTGCAGACCGCCACAAACGATGTTGGATAGCTGAGATATGTCGGACTTCTCGGAATGGATTGCCAAGAACAGGGCGATCTGGACTCGTGTCTATGACGAAGTCATTGCGCCAGACATTCAGAAGGAGTGGGAACAGAGTGCGTCTACCGGAGCTGTTCACGGGATTCACTGACATTGCTCCAGGAGACGAAGCGCATAAGAACGAGCTCAAGCAGAGTATGTCATGCGGCGTGTTATACATCAAGCACTGACGAGCATGTGATTAGAAGAAGAAAACCAACAGATTTTGTTCAACCATGTCGAAAGCCAGGTCATCAAGAACTCACGCCTTGATTCTGAGAATGAAAAACTCAGGCAGCAGCTTGACTACCTCTCCAAGGATGTTGCAGTCACATCTGATGTTCCACCTGGCCTAGAGCAGCCAATGTTAGCCAGCTCACATGTCTCGACAAATGAGCATGGGCAACTTGTACTTCGCTACGATGAACTCAGCAAGAAGTACCGGGATCTTTCACAAAAGATCAAGTACTTGGAGCGCAAGAACACAGCGGTTATGCAGAAGAATAAGGACATGAAAGAGAGTGTGCGCGCTTGGCAGGAGTATGCTGATCGGCAGTCCGGCAAACAGAAGCCAAAGAGCGAGGCGAGGTCTGTTGATGATCGACCAAGACTCTCTGCAGTTTCACTGATGGAATATGCCCGTCCCCACACGCCATCCAGTCCCCGATCAGTGGCAACTAGTCATACCCCACCATCCTGTGCAGACGCAGGTCGCTCATCGCCCGCTCCGATGCCGCCCTTGGCCAGCACGGAAACTGTAGATCTTGATAAGCTCCTCTCACCGAGCCATCACGTTGTGGATGAGGAAGAAGAGGTCGCAAGTCAAGACGATCTAATGACTCCAAGGCAGTTCAGTTATGGCACGCCCCTTCTGCAACAATCAACACATAATGAACAGTCTCCCACGGATGTATCATCAAACATAGAAAAGGCTGCAAGTGTTGGTGGTCGTCTTCAGGCATACCTTCGCACCAATCCGAGTTCAAGTCAGACTACGGAAGACGAGAGCACTCAACAAGCTACGAGATCAACGACTCTGACCACTGCTACTCATGATGACGATGATGTACCACAATTCGTCTCAGCCCGATCTCTCAAACGTAAACGAAGTCAGCATCCTAAGTTGAACATATGTGGACATCCCTCGTCCGACGGCACTCCCATAAAGCCGTTCCGAGTGAAGGAGGAGCCTGTTAGTAGTCAGCCCCATGCTCATAGTCTTTTTCGTAAGGACACAATCGATCTGGACGATCCAACATCAACCTTACTAAAGACGCCGCGGCATACAAGGCATAACGTTGAGACCATGTCGTCCATGATCAATGCGTATCCCCATGCAAGATCCACCAGCGCGCCCTTTTCTCAGACTGTCAAGCAGGAGCATTCAGTCCTCGAATCTACAAACAGCACATCTGATGTCACTGTGCAAGCGGATGAACCCGGGTTCATGGATGCCGAAGTCCGAGCACGTAGCGAGCCCTCCAACCAAAACCAAATCGCATTGAACGTTTTAAGGCTCCTCAAGCAGAACACGCTTGCCGTACCTCAAGCCGAAACCTCGAGCAAACGAATAAAGCGTGCCGAAGCTCGGAGCAAAGGTGGATATAGTGCCTTTGCTGAGTCCGGCGAGGATCAACCACTGTACGATGAGAACGCTGGCAGGCTACCCCCGAGCGTGGCGCGGGCGAAAATCAACCATAATCGTCAAAGCCCTCCGATGGAAGCAGTTGATGATTGGCCAATATCACCAATCACTGCCAGGGTGAAAACAGAACCTAGCCCAGCATCTCGAGGCTCTTCTCGTCCCATACAGACGCCACAGGCACGAACACGCCTGCACCCCCCACAATCATCGGCCAACACTACGGTCCGCGACGAGTCTACCACTGACGGACGACCACAATGGAAGATGAAGGCTCAGCAGCCCCGTCAGAGTGCCCGGAAAATCCCCAACACACGTCAAATAGACAAAGGCCCTCTTCGACAGAAGCCTCCAACAGAGCTTACCCTCCATGACTTTAAACCAAACCCGGAGTATAACCAGGGTTATACGTATGCATTCTCCGAAACTATTCGCAAGCGTGGTGACCGGATGTGCCTACCAGGCTGCACGAATCCCGAATGCTGTGGATCAACATTCCGCACATTTGCTCAAGCAATGGCACCTTTGCCATTGTCACAAGAGGAGACATTGCTAGAGGAGTACCTTGGCGAGGCGTATGACAATATGAGGTTGACTCAGATGTCACCTGAAGAGCGAAAGGAGTTGGTCTTACAGGCGCGCACGAGAAAGCTGGCTAAGGAGACCGGGAAACATCGCGAAACGTATGAGCGGCGTCGGACACCACCAGGGTTCTGGCGAGTCGATTTTCCAACGACACAGGAGCAACAGGAAGACAGAGAAGAGGCAGATGAACAAGAACGACAGGTTCTGCAAGACCGTTGGCTTGAGGCGCAGCGAAAAGGAGGGAGGTGGATCTTTCGAGACGAATGAGAATCTGGTAGAATCGCAGTGCAATGCATTAAGTCTATCACGAAGCAGCTCGTGTTCAATTATGCACCGTGTCAACAATCATCATGCATCTCATGTTTGACACTCGAGTCCAAGAGTACTATATCGCGTTACTATATGCATGGCTCTATTATAAGCTGAGAAGGCACCACAGAGCTCTGTACAGGGTCTTGTGGTCTTACTATCTGTGTATTGCAGATCCCATACCAGGTGGTGACCCTGACTCCTTGGTATTAGGGAAGCTACCACGACTGTCTGTCCACTTTAGGGTAATTGTGGGAGAAAACAGGTCAGTGTCGATCTGATAAATTTTAATGCAATGGCACCTTGTTCTGACATGGCCCAGATGAATCCTATCTTACTCAGACACCATTCCATAATCATATTACGCCAAGCCTGAAAGTAACCAAGCCATGCGCGCTCCACTATTATGCATACCTAACAGCAAAGTTGAGTTTAGCCGTACTGCAAATGGTATTGACTTACACTTACGATTGGGAGTAGCCTCAGTCGTGCCGTAATCTGTGCCACAACACTACATAACTGTATTCTTGATCCTCGTCACTTGAGTACCGTAATCCGCTTAGTGGGGTGACGTTGCACATGTGAGGCAAACCGTCCACGCCACATCATTGCTGCTACTCTTACATCTCTTGATCATCTTAAGCACATATATAGAGCTACAATGTCTCGTTGCCATCATACGTTCGTGGAAGCTGTTCCATTTCTCTGTTCTTCCAATCCAGCGACGCATTCTACCTGCAATCCTCTCGTCGTTCTCGTTTACTACAGTGGCCAACATGGTCAAGGTCGCAGTCACTCAGCACGAACCGGCGTGGCTGGATCTCACAGCCAGCATCGACAAGACTTGTCGGTTGATCGAGGAAGCAGCAAACAACGAATCAAAGCTGATCGTGTTTCCAGAGGTCTGGATTCCTGGCTATCCCGCATGGATATGGTCAGTACTCATCGCTTGAATAACAGCTCTTGCTAGATGATTAAATCTCGACAGGGCTCGACCAGTTGATCCCCCCCTAGCAACTCAGTACATCAAAAGTTCTCTCTCCTACGACTCCCCAGAGATGTCCAAAATATGCTCAGCCGCGAAAAACGCAAACATCGCCGTTGTTCTCGGCTTTTCTGAAAACGAGCACAACAGCCTATATCTCGCGCAATGCACCATATCAGCTTCCGGTGAAATTGTCATGAAGCGTCGCAAAATGAAACCCTCGCACATGGAGCGCACCGTCTTTGGCGACGGGAATGGACCCAGCCTCAACAACGTCGTAGAACTTGACGGCGTTGGAAAGGTAGGGGCTTTGAGTTGCTGGGAGCACATGCACCCGTTGTTGAAGTATCATACCATTAGCCTACGGGAGGAGATACATGTTTCTGCGTGGCCGCCACTCATCCCGTTCGAGGAAGGGAGCCAGGGGTTGTATGGAATGAGCGCAGATGGTAAACTTGCTTCTTGACTCGGGACATGAAACTGTTGTGCTGATCTATGCTAGGTGGTGCAACGCTTTCACAAGCATATGCTATGGAGTCCTCTGCCTTCGTGCTTCATTGCACTTCTATCTTCACTTCGTCTGGTGTCCGCGCGCATCAAACTGAAGGAAACCCCATCACAGGCCTCGTCGGTGGTGGTCACTCTGCCGTATACGGCCCTGACGGAAGGCGCCTAACCAAGCCGATCCCGCCGGATCAGGAGGGGTTTGTGTATGCAGAGCTGCCGATGGATATGTTGCTCGGTATAAAGCACTTCTTCGATCCTGTCGGGCATTACTCGCGACCGGATATGCTGTGGCTAGGTGTCGATACGAGGGAGAAGAAGCACGTTAGGGGACACGGTGATGGCGACAATGTGTCAGAGACTAAGCAAGCTCCGGTACTGTCCACTTACACAAATGGCGTCAAGAAGGATGAATAATGATCGGCCAAGCAGGATGCCATACTCCAAAATATCACCCAACGAAGATGGTGTTCTGCGTGTTGAGCAACGGAAAGGTCTCATAGAATGGCACGATCTCAAGTACCAACGAAACATAGTGTTTGCTTCAATGATGCAGGTATCCCGAAGAATCCAAAACCTTCATCTGTGGCCCTGCTCAGATGATTGTGTTTCAGTACATCTGAAGCCATCACCCACCATGTCAGCTAATCCCATTCGTTCTCGCAATTACGCATTCATAACAGATGCATCGCAGTCGCAGGACCTCATATGTAAACCCGCTCTCGTGGACCTTTCCTCGTGCCCACTCGACAAAATACATGTGATGTAATTCCCTCCACATCACGCAGCCCCTCACACAATAGCCACCAATCCAGTCAGTGTCTCTCTACTCCTCCGTTCTCCAGTACCGCACAAGGTAAAGCTTCCAGAACAAGTCTTCCGCATCCCGGCTAGCAAGGATAAATAAATTGGTGCAACCACGGTAATATACATGCAAAACCGGGACTGGCTGCGTCGAAGAACGTGTCGACCAGGACATGGGGCCATAGAATATGCAGGCGGGGAATTTATATGCTTGCACCATGATCATTGGGTGGATGGATATCGTGGTCGAGGATGGGTGAGGTGATTAAGGAAGAGGGAGGGGGCAATTGCTAATGCTCGTGAGGAGTGCGCGAGCTGGTGAGTATGTGTTGACTACTAGATTCTGAATCGCTTTGACGAGAGTCTCAGACCCCTTTTCTTTTTCCGAGTATGTGAAGCTTTGCGCAGTCGGAGCTATGGTTCTACTCCTTAGAAGCAGGCTTCGCATGGTGCTTGTATCTTGCTTTATCTTCGTCATATCATTTTTGTTACTGACCTGTCACGATTTATTTGGTGAGTATTATGTTCACGATCCGCTATTGTCTGCTCACGATATCTTCTTCATAGACGAAGAGGGCGCAGTCACTGCGCGACCACTACTCGACCGCCTGGATCTTACCGAAAAACAATGCCGTGACGCGTTCCCCCAATACTTCACCGAATTAGACGCCAACCTCGCAAGGCCTGCTTTCAAGTTCTCGAAAAGCGATCCAGACTACCAAGGACTCGTGCAAGGTCGCATCATCAATAACACTGTAAAACATCTCCTTTCTTACCCTCTATAATCTTTCACCTAATCTGACCATTCCACAGCTCTACGTCCTCACCACCTCTCCTACCTCCATCGCTCAAACCCTCCACCAACGTACCTCGACCCTCTCACAAATCCACCGCGCCCTCCTCACTTCGCCCGTCCAGCTCCCGGATATATACTTCGCCTTCGCAGTAAATGACGTGCCCAAAACCCATGCTTGGAACTATGCGCGCCCGAACAAGGACTTACACGACGACGCGAATATTTGGCTCATGCCTCCTTTTTCGTCTTGGTCGTGGCCGACAAAGACGCTAGGTGATCCGTCCTCCATACTTTCGCGCATCGAGGATATAGAGACTAGCACTGCTTTCACAGACAAGATTGATCGCGCGATATGGCGAGGGACACCGTGGTTCAATCCGCTTGGGCAGCCGAATCTGCGGAAAGATTTGATTTCGGCTACGAGAGGGCAGGAGGAGTGGGCTGATGTTGCGGCGCTGAACGGGTCGAATGCGTTGGCGATTGAGGACTTTTGTCGATATAGGTATGTGATCTATACAGAAGGAGTGACTTACTCAGGACGATTGCCGTATCATCAAGCTTGTGGTAGTGTGTTGATCACTGCGCCGTTGACGTGGCGGACCACGAGCGCGTTGTTGATGAAGCCGATCTGGGCCGCAGAACTAATGGGTGCTGAGGAGAGTCAAAAAGCAAAGAAGGGGGCGCTGAAGATGGTGACAAGATTCGAGGATGCGAATGCGATATATGTAAAGCCAGACTTCTCTGATCTCAACAAGCTAATTGGGTTTTTGAGGGACCGAGTGGATGTTGCCGAGACGATTGCGAGAAATCAGCGAGACATGGTGGTGACGCAAGGGTATTTGAGTTCGGCTGCCGAAACATGTTATTGGAGATCGCTAATACGGGCTTGGGGTAAGTCTGTAGTAGTGAACGAACCAGAATGGGCGGACCTAAAAGGTGAGAAGTACGAGACATGGCTGTTGAAGGAAGTCAGCACATCGAGGACCGGCGCGAGAGGCAAGATCACAGCTTTGTAGCTAATTGTGCCGCGGACGAGCGCAAAGAGTTATTGCATAGTTCACAATGCGCGTGACGCTCTTCGTACCAGTCAAGATGAGCAATACCTCACACAATATGATCGGAATGACTTGAAGGAGTGACAGTTTTTCCATACTCCCTACCAAACACCTAAAAGAGCGACCTGAACCAACTTTCTCCTTGTCCCAATACTAACTACATCCATCCACTTCCCAAACCCCTTCCGAAATCCCCACGACTCGTCTCTACTCATGCGCCATCGGGTCGAGTGTTTCGCCGTACCAGCTGTACGAATTGTACTTGGTATATGGCCTACGAGAGTCTACATTAGCTCTCATCGATCAAACTCACCCCATGAGCACTATTACTTACAAGTAAGACGAATACGCGCCCTTATTTGGCTTGGATGGCGGGAACGGGCCATCATCTTTTTCCAGCTCAGGCTCCAGCATGGAAGTGTCACGACGCATTTCGGTCTCCCCACTGTTCATCATGGCATCGTCCGTACTCATCATAGCGTCGTCTGTACCCATCATAGAGTGATCTTCACCGATCGGAGTGTCGTCTTCGCCAGTTATGGAATCTCCCTTGCCCATCATGGCCTCATCCTCATCATTGAAACATTCAGCCATGTTTCCATGACTATTTCGACATTCTACGCGAGGGACCCTTTAGCATACCACACCTCAAACCTGAAAGTTGATCTAATCTAACGTACCGGTATTCAACATATCGCGCTTGTCAGTCATCGCCGGATCAGGAATATGGAGCACCATATCATGCCGTTTCTGCCTCTCCATATCAGTGTCGACAGCGTGTTCGACAGCAGGGGGATATGAGCCATAGGGATCATAGGACGGGTAGGAAGGGTACGTTGAATATGCCTTGTTGTCGGCCATGGTCAATGAGTTGCGTCTTTCTGAGACAGGAGAGGAAGAATGTTAGCCGGCTCTTCACCTGCACGAAAACTTGGTGTTTTAGGATGCTTACCCATGCCTAGCATCAGCTTTGCAGTTTCGACAGTGTGCGTATCTTCCATCGCATTCAACATGTCGCGCTTGTCTACATGCATGTAAGCTCATGGGATGTAGACTTGGTGGAGAGGTTCACGCACCCATGTCTGTCTTCACAGCTGCTTCCTCGACGACATCTGCATACGATCCGTAACGGGCGTACGGTATGTAGGACGCGTACACCTTGTAGTTGATATCGTTCGCGATGCCCATCTCCGGATCGCGCTTCTTGTTCATCGCCATGGCATCTGTCCCGTTATCAGCACGAGTACCTCGAAGTTCGCAGAAGCATAGCAATGCAGTACCTACCCATCTGCATCTTGGAAGCTAATTCATGTACTGCCTTCGAGTAAGTTGTGCCTTCAGCATGAGCATCGAGCATGGGCGCTCTCAACATCCGCCTCATGTGAGCGGCTTCTGGAGACCTTTCAGCATTATGTCAGTGCCGGTTGCCTCATGTCGTCTTGCCGTCCATCATCCTCAATGCCTCTGCTTCGGCTTCAAGCGAGTACGGATTTAGCTTGCGTACGGCATGTAGGTGACATACCAGTTGTCTCCTGACATTTTTATAGGAGCAGCCACGACCATGGTGGCCAGGCTGAGGAGAGTGAGCGAGTAACGCATCTTGGGGGTGCTTTGCAGGATCTTGATGGGCTTGTACAGACGTAGCCGTTGCAGCCAGGGGTGAGGACCGGAAAGTGACTTGACGCTTGGGGTCTGGTGGTTGGGCAGGTTTATGTAGATCAGTCCATCATATGTATGCCTTTGAATGAACATAGAATATGAGGCAATCATGATGACTATTGCGTAAGGTCACACCTGTGCGTTGAAAGACTTGTCGTCAGTGGGAACCGCAAACTAAGAGTACGCCCGGTGATATGGAGTTCACACTCCCGTCTTTGTGCATGAACACAATTGCACCATTTGATTAAGTGCTGGATTCTGTTTCGAGCCACGCTGATATGCCGCCACTAATTGCACGGATCATGAGCTTTCTTCGTCATATAATATTGCATTTGTCTAGATACTATTTAGAGCTGGGTCGTGCAAAGCAACACATGATGCGGGTGTACTATGGCGGCAGTATGAACACCTAGCTACTCAAACATTCTGCTGGGCCAGATGGTACTGTTAGCAATTTTGGTCAGAATCCCAGTGCATCTAATTGCCGGGCACCCATATAAGCCAGTTGTGGTCAATCATCAGAAGCACTTAGGTGGCCCTTGTCCAAACGGTGTGATTGTGTTGATGCAACTTTGACATATGCTTCCGGGATCGACTTGGGTCCGCTATTGCAATATATTCGGCACAGATAGGTAGATTTGTGTCGATAGTGCAGAAGGATTTTGTAAGCGTTGCACCTGCAACGTGTTTGATAGGTTCGAGAGGCATTGTGGTTGAGCTGGCAGTGACACCCGATTGATTTGTAGTTGTGTTAGCTACTGACTTGTGCTCTTGTTGTACAAATGCGAACCGGTGCTGACGATGTCACGGCATGCCCTGCGACTTCATCAGCCAGAGAATATGAACATACTTACCTTCGATCGACCTAGCTTAGACTCCACGAAACCCTTTCAACAGCCTACCATCACTGCAGCGAGCCCGTAATGTTCATTGATCTTTTACGCTCCACCAAAGCCAGGCACACTTGCTTGCCTCAACAAGATCCAGAAAGCCTCGACAGCGACGCTCTGCTTTCGTCTTCGCCGTCAACGACTTCACTGCCACTCAAGGCCAGAGTTATTGATCGTTCTAGCCGAGACCTCAAGGTTGCAACCAAGACTTTGATACTGAGCAGTGTGATTTATCTCGGTGCTGGGCTCTGGCTTCTGTTCAGCATCCGTAATGCTGCTGTCCTGCGTGATGTGGACGATATTTGCATGGATCATGTCTCGCGTTATTGTAAGACAATTCGATGATATAGAAGATCATCTGGCTAACATGCGAAGCGCCGGTCGTAAGAGATGTGAAGCCTGGGTGGCACGACAAACTCTTCAATGGGAGTTTTCTGCATCAAAATGAGTATCGACAACCGGCAGGACCTGAGGTAGACGCTGCGTGGGCGGCATTGGGGATCAATTATCGAAGCGTCGTGGTGCCATTGGACGAGGCTGAGGCAACTGGACTACGGCTTGATCAAGTCCAAGTCAGCGAGGATTATGGGGGTGGCTTCCCAGCCAATGTAGAAGGACTTCACCATCTGCACTGTTTGGTATAGTCTAATTCCAGTTCGAGAATCTACTCTTGTATTGACGTACTGCAGGATCTCCTACGCAGAACATTGCATTGGAACTACGACTACTACAAGGCAAAGAAGGAAGGCGCATTCGTGAACAGCGAATACATTGTGCGCGTTCATACGACGCACTGCCTGGACATGCTGAGGCAAGTTCTGATGTGCAATCCAGATGTTGGCGTACTTGGCCAAGTGTGGTGGCAACCAGAGAATGACTCGCAACCTTCGGCTTTCGTCGACTTCAACACGATGCACCGTTGTCGTGACTACGAAGCTGTCAGAGCATGGGCAGAGGCACATCAATTGCCCCCGGAGGAACAGGTAGACATGTCGCGCTTCTACAAGATGCCCAAAGCAGGCGAGAAAGTGCTTCCCGAAATTCCCTGATCATGGCTAGGTGCTGTCAGTTCTATGTATACGCACATTACATCCTGACCTTTTTACCAATGCGAATGATCAAGGATATGTAGATGGCATCGACTCTCTCGGATCGGCCTTTGAACGCTCTCCGCGTCCTTCGGAGTAGTATCAAATCAGAATGTGCATGCTTGATGTGAACACCTGCTCAGTTTTGACGAGGCTTGACAACTCCGTCGTGGACGAAGTAGTAGACGACGGTGCTGTCCGAATCGACGGTGCCTAGTAAGACCCTCTTTGTAGTCCTCCACGGGTTTTTCGGTGGATCTTGGTGCACTGTAGCGGTGGACGAGGGCGGGACCGAGGAAATCGCATCAAACACCTCGGCGAGCCGGCGCAACGACCACTTCTCGTTCAATCTAGTTGGCAAAACCCATTCAAGCTCAGGCTCCACGTCGACCTGGAGAGCGCCTGTCTCCCCGCCAGCTTTGTTGGCCTTCCTCTTGCGATCTGCGTCCTTCAGCAGTTCGACCTGCTCATCAGGGTGGACGTAGAGGCGCTGTGGGGGGAGGCCAGAGACCAATGGGCGGGGTAGGGGCTCGTTGGTGAGCGGCGAATGTGTGTGCACGTGCAGGTCGGACCAGTGGTGCTGGTACTGGAGGTTGTGCTGGATCTGTAGGGCGAGCGATTGCCATTGGGGAAGGTGGACGGCGCCAGCATCAACCTCAGCGAAGGACTGCTGCAGCGGGGCGGGGACTATTGCCGATTCGGTGTGCACGAGGGACATCATGGTCGGTGGCCGCGTTGTACTGTCGGGCTATTGGTGGTGATCGTGTTTCAATGTGTGTCGAGGTGGGAGAACGCTTGCTTATGCGGGAAGGAGCGAAGTTGGCGCAGATCTCCACCGCCGCCCCACCAGTCACAGAGAGCGCCCAGGAACCAGCACGAGACACAAGCAAGCACAGGCAACAACAACGGCCTGCTTAAAGACCTGGCGTCTGCCTTGTGTGGATGTGCACTCGTCCCATCGGCGCTGGATCTCGAATATACGCCCACATACCAACATGTTTGCCCTTTTTGCTCCCGCCATGTTGCTGCTTGGTGCCGTTACGGCCCAGGTAACAAACACACCGAGCGTCGTGACATTCATTTCGATCAGCCCAGTTCCAACGACCGAGGCAGTCTTCACCATTCAGACGTCAGTGCCTGGAATGTCGACGACGCCATGCTACGAAGTCTGCATAATGGAACCTTGTTCGCCATGTGCGCAACCGCAAACCAACAGCGAAACACGTGATGGCCTTGCTAACAATCTGCAGGTGGAGTCACCTCCGCGATGTCCGAAGGATCCATGGGCATTCCGCCGGGTGAAACTCCTATCCCGAGCTCGCTGCTGAGCTTGCTCCCGTCCAACGTTACCAGTGGATCCATCACTCCCAGCGCGTCTGCGGGAGGAACACCGGCGTCGTCCTCGCGTACACCGCCTGCCCAGCAATCGACTGCAGCCGCGTCATCGTTGCTGCTGCAGGGCGGACGCACTCCTTTGACACTCGCTTTGGCTGTGTCCGGGCTGGTGCTTGTTGGCGGTACCTTTATTCTTCTTTGAGGCCCGAACATCGAGATACCCAAGCAGACGGAGCCTCTGAGCCCACTGGCGAGATTTTCCATCTAGTAATGATTGAAATGACGTATGACCATGCTGCATTGTGCCTGTGACTTTTGCTACACTATACGCATGGTGAAGCGGAAAGTGCTGTGATGTGGAGCCCGTCGACAATGCGTACAGATACGAAGCACGACTTCAATACGCTGCGATACGCAGGATAGCTGTGGCGGTGGAGTCTGTTGCAGCGGGTGGCTTGTACGTAGTCTCAAGGGCTAGGTTGTGGATCTCTGGGGTCTGCGCCTCCACCAAAAGGGGAGCCACTTGCGAATCGTGGAGCGGTCGCGAACGTCACCCATCGCGTCGACCTAGCCACGTCTTCAGCCACGGCCCAAACATGTCGCTTGACCGTCTCGCCTCCCTGAGCAGGATCCTTCCTAGCCATCATGACGCCCCCAGCCGGATAGTTTCTATTATATCTCAAACGGCAAGGTTTATGCCAAGGCATTGTGCCACTGCCAACTATACCAGCGGTCATCGAGCTTGGCTGTCCGCGCAACCTTGAATTGCCCAATTCGCCTTCATTCACAAAAGACGCGCAGCCGCTCGCAGAGCCTCTCGTTGACATGGCGCCTTCGAACACCAATTCGACGTCGACCCCGGTTCCCTTCCCGCAACCTGAAGGCATTCGCAATCCCAATGCAACCGCCAGTCCACCAGACTCTCCTTCGAATGCGCGTCGGCAACGGACGTCTACCAATGCCTCGACCACGTCGAGCAGGATTCGCACAGCCAGTATCAAATTGATGGAAGCAAACCCGCCCCCAGGCATGTGGGCTGCTACTGGTACCACTGCATCGAGAGCGCCCTCACTTGCAGACATTCGCACGGGGTCTTTCGGCTCAGGAGGCTGGAATAAAGACACGCAGCGCAAGAGGGCTAGCACTCGTTCAAGTCAAGAGGAGAGGGTAAAACCTGTGCGCAAATCAAGTGGTGCCATCACGCCACTCGAGGGTGGTTCAGAGCCCTTTCCCGCAGTAACAGAGGAAGACACGCGCGAACGCCCATCGACTGAGGCCGTTCAGCCAGTGCGAAAATACAATACCACGGACAAGGAGAACGGCACGGAAGATGCTCGTAGATTGAGCATTTCGTTGACAGACTCGACTGACGACCGTGCCACCCAACAGACATTAATAGGCCCCAGCGAGGTATGTACCCGTACAGGAAGGATGCTTGGATCTCTACTCACAACTAGTATAGTATGCCAATGGTTACATCCCGCCACCAAAGCTTCCTTGGACGCAGTCGTTTGCCATTGGTCTCAAAGGGTTCTGGAAGTGGTTCTGCACACCAGCTGGCTTCCTCATAACCCTATACGGTCTCAACGTCGTCGCATGGGGTGGCATGTTATTCTTGCTGCTCTGTAACGCTGCGCCAGCCATGTGTACGCCTACCTGCAACGACATCGACTCCCCGAGAAGGAAGTGGGTCGAATACGACTCCCAGATCCTCAACGCGCTTTTCTGCGTGACTGGATTCGGTCTTGCTCCATGGAGATTCCGTGACCTATACTGGTGGGGATGGTGGAGAATTGGCGGAGCAAAGCGCAATGAGATTGGTCTCCGACGCCTTGCTGGCATTCACAAGAGCTGGTTCCGACTTCCTGGTTCGCAACACCTGCCTGAACTGGCCGACTCCAGGTCTGTAAACTCTGAAGATCCAGCTGTACCGATTCCAGCAAAGTCGACACCTGATCCGCCACCTACCGGCATCCGCGCACCGCCTACAAAGAGCTGGAAGATGGACTTTGTCGTGTGGAATAATGTCTGGAACACTTTTTTCCAGATTGTTCTCTGTTTTTACATGTGGCATTACAATCGCATCGAACGACCGTCCTGGGCGACGGGCCTGTTTGTTGCCTTAGGCTGTGGAGTGGCTGGTGCAGCGGGCATCATGATGTGGCACGAAGGCAACAGTATCAAGAAAGTCGAGGGCGTGCCGCAAGGGAGGCCGGAGGCAGATCAGGAGCGATTGGCAGATGCTGAAAGTGGCTCAGTGCAGAATGTTGCCCTAGTCTCCAATTCGGGTGGGACGGTAAAGTCGTGATGATCTGTTTAATACCTAAGCTAAATATCTAGACACCTATTACTTCTTCGAGTCTTTGCTTCTCCCTGACTTTTCCCCTCTCAAGCATGGCGCACAGACACGTCACGAAGGCCGCAATAGCGACTCTATATGCACATTTTGACCGTTGGACGCGCGATAGCCTGTAGAGACTGTTACGACTACTAGCGGGTACTTTCCAATGACCTCTTGTTGACAGATCCGTGTTTCTGTGATTGCGGGTTTAGAAATCGAATTCTCCCTGTGTGTCGAGTTGTCCAAGTCGGGCGTTTGAATACGCCGGCCGTATAGCATTTTCCCGAGAGTATCCCTCATCTTCTCTGCAAACATATAACATAATACAATTTTACAATGCAAAATCAATGCTGGCCGAGAATGCCTTGGCCGCAGCTCATCTTAACACCATACGGTTGACCAGCTTATAGGGGTAAGCAGTGACATCTCCCAGTAAAGCTGGCTCCTTTTTTCTAGGAGTGAGGTAGAGCAGTGCGTGTTAAGAACATGATTCGAACAGAGAAGTCAGACGAGTCTGACCCCAAGTGTAGGTGTAGGTATAAGGCGTCAACGAAGAGTCACGTGCAGAGTGCCCTACGAGTCTATGACGATGGGTACCAAATCTGTCCCCAGACAGGCTGACACCTGAGGATTTCCTCTGGAATCTATTTAGAATTCATATAGAAGTAGTTCTGATCTATGTAAAGATATATTTGTATAACAAGCTGGTATGCTAAGTAAAAACGGCCTCGGCTATTACCGTGCGTGGTTAGGACATGCCACCTCTTGGCAGGCCTATAGGCTGCCGCCACTGGTTGTTGCCCAAAGGTTACCTTCATTATTGCCCTCAGCATCACTACGTCCGCAGCACCATTGGCAAAAAGCAAAGTAATAGCCACCATCGCGAGAGCGCATGTGTCGTTGTACTAGTCACTTCATAACGGCCCTTGAGCGACATTTTCAGAATTGATTAGCGACGACCGCTTCAGCGCGAAGAAGGTCGATAATGGAGACAGATGAAGACAACCGTGAGCCTCTTATCTAGAGTCAAAGTTGGATAAGATACTAAGTAGCGTGCACCAGATATGGTGACCCTACACGAAATGTCTGGGTGTCTTGTCACCAAGCGTGCGGATGGTATGGTCTTCAAGCGAGGCAGGCGAATTCATCACGATGAGCGACCAGCACTGGAACTTGCCGCACAGTATGGCCTCCCTGTCCCACGTGTTTACGATTCGGGCGAGATCGATGGAGAGATTTTCATTCAAATGGACTTTATCGAGGGCGAGAGGCTTGACCGGATTTGGCCCAGACTTACTGCAGAAGAAAAAAGCAGTATATGCCAACAGCTGCGAGGAATCCTCACAATAATGCGATCTATACCGCACGAGAGTGGACTTATTGGCTCTTGCTCCGGCGGAAAAGCGCGAGACGATCGCCAATACACTGATTACAGCGGCGGACCATTTACAGATGAGGCCACTTTCAATTCCTCGTTCTATTTTGACCTCGTGAGAACCACACCGATCCCAATTCGCACCGCACTATACCAGCAGACCCGTAGTGATCACCGCATTGTCTTCTCACATTGCGACCTTTCACAGCACAATATCATGGTCAAGGATGGTCAGATAACAGGACTACTAGATTGGGAGAATGCGGGGTGGTATCCAGAGCATTGGGAGTACATCAAATTCTTCGACCGACCATGCGAGCACAATGACTGGATGGATAATGCGAAAGATATATTCCCTGAAATCTATGACAACGAACTCGCGCATCACCAAGCCATCGTGCGATGGCAAAGGCCTTGAGGACTACTCCGGCTCGTGCTTCGCTTCCACAACCGCGTCTACCATTTTATCAATACCGCTATCACATTCATCCTGGGTTATATATCCAGCCGTTGCCAGTCGCTGGAGAGCATCGCCAACCCAGGTCTGGCAGTTGAACTCGATGCTTGAGTTATCGATGGGCGTTTGGTAGATGATGGATGCCAACTGGGATTTTGACATTGGTGTCTTAAGCGTTGCAACCGAGGCTTCTTTGGCAAATCTGCGACTGGTAGTTGGATCGTAGTTATCCTTCGTTTCAAGGACGTATCTCTTGTTCGGTCCAATAGTATGAATAATCATGCACGTCCCTCCATTGTTGGGCCGGAGACAAAGAGCAGTATGCCGATACTTCTGATAATCCAGCGGCTGCCCAATATATATAACAACACTAAGGGCGATCGTTGGCAGAGAAGATGCAGTACTCGGAGCAGATTGGCTAACAGCAGGTCGACTAGCAACACTCCTAGCCCAACAATTAGAAATGAAGGCGATAGCACAAAAGACAATACCTTTGAGATGCGTAGAAGCCTGATGGAAATTGATTGTTAGATCGAGTCAAACGGTAATATAGTCCATCAGATGTCTCCTGGGCAGTATAGTAATATGCCAAATTAGCATCATCAATCTGGTTTGGTAAATATTGGGGCATGATCCAGGTGTCTTGGAGTTCGATAAATATCGTGCTTCAGATGTTCGTTGTGTACCTGTCCAGCTATATATGCATTTTGCTACCGCAGCGTGAGGCCTCCTCCATTCGTGACTTGCATGGGTGCCTTTCATGGCTTCGTCGCATCGAGAGCAGCACCAATTAGCTTGTAACATTAGGCGCACATGAAATCTTCATGTGAAAAGCTATAAACGGTTCCCCGCGCTTAGGAACAGTACCGCGCGCTTAGGACAACCGGCAACCTCAAGGGTCGCTAACGTGTTGCATCACTGCATGAGCATGCGCTTCAAGACACCAAATGGTTTGCCTCAGTTTAACGCGTGAGGCCTTCCTTATCCAATCAGCCACAGTTTTATGTAGATGCAAATTAAGAAGCAACATTTCAAGGCTGATAAGTAGCCAATAAGCACGACGCCCATGTGGACCACCATAAAGGTGAAGATCAAGAGATTAAACAATTGAAAGCACTGAGAGAGTATTAGGACACAATTCTGTAGGCTATCAGATGTACTCCTCGCAGATCCTAAATCTGTAGAACCACTCTTGTGGCCCTGAGGAAGGACCGTAGAATACGAGCAAGGTGCGCCATCTGACAGGCTCATAAAACGAAGCTGGAGCCGTCCAGTCCCAATCACCATTCCATAACACCACATCGATAATGTTTGTAACGTTGTATGTTGACGAGCCATCTATCTGACAGCATCACCTCCCATGTGAGGCCACAAGTTGCTCAACCAGCATGCCGAATCAGCGCATTTGCCGAATGGTCATGATGGAGGGGAGTGTACCTGCAAACTATCCGAAGATGAGGCTGCCTAACATTTCGATGGAGCGAATCGTAGACCGGCATTGACCACTCATATGATCTGCAATGACGCCGACTAAGCTGTGCGAGCACATAGGCCGTCTCTAAGTCCGTTCTGTCGCCTGGAAAGAGTTCGCTTAGAGACTCGAACATCATCGACTCAGCTCATATCTGTGATGAAACAGATCGTGATCTGGCTTTGTAATTTGGAGCACAAAGGAGTAAGACTATACCCATTCAATCAGCAACAAACTATCGATGCCAATAACTGTCTCCTCTTATGAGGTTCCTGTCCGCTATGAGCTTCGGCCAGAACCTCAATTGTTCGCAGAGTCATCGTCATTGCCAAAGCTTTGTTCTCTTTGGTACTCTTTCAATTGTAGGTCGCCATTGGCGTTCCCATTAGTAGCGTTAGACTCACTAGCCCACGCTTCTGTATCGTGTGCTGGTTCGCAGCACGTAATCGCTCAATCGTGTTGGACCTTCTCCGTCTGTAGGCGCCTATTATGAATGCAGCCATCGGACATAGTGAAAGTAGGGTTAAATGTGCATTTTACCGTTATCATGGCGAAGGGCGGCATGCTATTTGGATTGTTTCGAGGATTGGCCTTGGCCTGGTCATCCCCATGCAATGGTCCTCCATCGACTTGTGAGTACCACTGCTCAACGTGAAGGGGTTCGGCGGGGTGCTAGATGTAGTTAGGGATTTGCCGAAGTTTTGGTAGTCTGTTGAGCCATGGTCTGCCCAGAACCACTGATGCTGCAGCAGGCTTGCAGCCGGAGACACAAGTGTGGCGTTCATTGGTTCGGGAGTCGTGGAGCGATGCTTGGCGCAAGAACATACTCACCACCACTTCGCATAGTAGCCAGGATAAAACCTTGAGATACCCCGCCTTGCTGCGCGTCAACCTTAATCAGGACATTACTCGAGCCAGTCTTCATCAGGATTCGTGCGCGACATCAGCAATTCGCACTATTTGCATCACGGACAAACCGGCAATGCTCATGTTGTTCGCTGCAGCCTCGCACCACGCGCATGCCGAGATGACCGGTTCGTGCGGCTCCGCTAGGCAGTTCTTGTACTGTAGCTCTAAACCCGTTGACAAAGATGACGTCGGAGCATGTGTAAGCTGCTCAGCTTCCGTAGGCGTGACAGGTGCACGAGACTGCTTATGTACTTGGCTTCGATCTCGGATCTCGGACTGACCCTTCTGACTCTTTAACCCACTTTTCCAGTGCCACTTACTCTCTGACAAACGTCGGCGTTGCTTATATCCACTAAACTCGTTGCATCATACATATATATACGCCTGCGCCACAGACTTGAGGAAGGTAGACTGAACGACATCTCACGCCCACCAACCTCACAAATCTAGCATCCTAATATTATCTTTACGACTTTGGGAGCAAAAGAGTAGCATAGGAAATGGCAGCAGCGGAATACTATATGGGCACAGCCCATGAACTGCCAGGAAACCGACCACCTCAAGCCTATCCATCACAACCCCAGGGAAGCCCACCTCCATACCAGCAACAATACCCTCAACAACCATACAACACTTCCTACAATATTGCGCTACCACAGCATCAACCACTACCACAAACCTATCCGCCTGCTCCACCACAGATACAACACAACTATGCACCCGATTCCCGCCCACCACCACCCTATCCCACAGGCCCACCTCAGTTCCCAACTGGTCCAGCCCAACAAAACACATACCTAGGCCCTCCTCTCCAACCTATTCGAAGCCACTCACAACCTGCGCGCGTACACTTCGCTGGCGAAGACGACTTCGACTCCTCATCCTCATCCCGCTCGCGCTCCTCCTCACCCGAACGACGGCGGCGACACCGGCGCCACCGAAGCCGGGACGACGAGTACGCTACAGAGTCGAGATCAGGCGATGGTCGTCGCCACCGCAGCCACCACGAAACCCGCGCGCAGCGCAGGGAACACAAAGACCGGGACACGTTCCTTGGCGCAGGCGCAGGAGCGCTGGTTGGCGACGTAATATTTCCTGGGCTGGGGACTGCGGCGGGGATATTACTTGGTGGATTGGGTGGGAGGAAATATGCTAGGAGCAAGAGCGAAGACGATGTGCGGGGGCATCGGAGTCGGAGGGGAGAAGGAGATGATGGGTATGACAGCAGTAGTGGGGAGGAGAGGAGGAGGCATAGACATGGATATGAGAAGAGAAGGGGATGGGGGAGGGATGGATGGGATGAGAAAAGTGCGACGTATAAGAGTGGGACTGTGATTAGGTAGTCTGCGAGTTCGGAGCGGGCATGGGAGAGGATGGACGAGGTGTAATGCAATGACCGAATAATGAATCTACCAATTGAATAAACTTGATATTGCTCACAAAGAGATAACTCCATTCGACACCAATATTGGTACTCTAGCTTGGGTGCAAATGCAATAGCGATAATACATCGATTGAGAATTCGGAATGAATGTCTCCTATCAACAAAAGCACTGTAATAGTAAAGACAGCTTGGAAGTCAGCTCGGAGAATTTGACTTAGTATTCACCACTCGGACGTAACACTCTGTATGATTCCACATCTTTTTTTGCAGGTCATGTACAAAAACTTCGAGAGTGGCAATCCTGGCTGGCATTGAAGGCATAATATGCTTGCACAGTCGGCTTTCGGTTCTAACACAGCATAGATTTGACATTACAGAGGTCACTGTTGCGCTGAGACAGCCCTTGCTATAGGGCCGTGATCCACGATCCAGTACTCATCCCTCCGCGCTGGTAGGAACATTGGAAACGAACACTGACAGAACAGCAGCGTACCCAGCAGCTACCGCCATCATTTCAAAGCTCGACACCTTCAAAAAGAGCGATACAAGGAAAGACAAGACGATGATGCATACTGAAGCGACTGCTAGCTGAATGTTCCTTGACGACACGTGCGTAATGATGGCTAATGGTGCAATGATGAAGACAGCCGTTACCGCTGCCGTCGTCACACGCCCAACGACCTCGGCTATCATTATCGTGTTCTGGTACGACCACCGCTGCTGTCTACCAGCGACTGACCTGAGGCCTTCACTGTTGTTCCTAGCTTTTCGCTTGAGTCTCCAGTACTTAAAGGCCCGCAAGTACTTGTGGAGCCAGCGCTGGAACGGGTCGGTACGCGATCGAGTCCCTAGGTCCACCCTGAGTAGCCTGGTCTTGTGTATCTCAGAGAGACTTAGATCGCTCCGCAGGCTAGCATGTTGCTCGTCGTCGAGAAGTGAGAAGGTTTCCATAGTCATGATGTTGTTGAAGGCAGCAAGCGCCTCGTCTGTACGGGCGTATTAGCGTAAGGCGTATGAGCAGAGCTATCAGCACGCACTGTACTCTTTAATGAGATGGCGCAGCTTCGAGATGAACTCTTGGGTAATTATATCATTGATTTTTGGAACATCAGCATCCCTCTTGCTGTGCTGAAGGCCAAGTCGATCGCCTGGCGAAGGGCTCAGATCAAGACTAAGACCAGCTTGGTATATCGTGTGGTCCATATCGGCGATTTCGTTCTCTAGGAACCGGAGGTTTAGCAGTTGCGTAGTCTTGAAACGACGGAAGCCGTGAAGCGTCAGATTGTTGTCTGCCGTGCTGGCAACCCAGCAATTGCGAAAGGCATCGACTGGGCTTGTACAGCGTACGGAATCATGAATCGGGAGTGGAGTAGACATAGTAGCGATGAAGCGAAAAATGCAGAGCACACTGCCGGAAGGACTGATCTTAACGGAACTTTCTCAGCCTTGTGTGCACGTAGCAGTGTACGGGTCGCAAGGCCAACGTCCAGAGCTGCGACACCCATTCGTTGACATTGCAACGCCTCACGCGCGCCTGTTACAGCGTCAGGTCTTTTATTCAATGGCTTCCGGCACTTAGCAGGGCGTCTCGCAGGGCTCATAGCATAGCGCAGCGCAGCAGTGCATGCTGGCAAGGGCAGTTGACCAGGCTATGGCGACAAAGCCCCCTACGCGGTCTCGCCCATGAGAAGCGAAAGCAGCTTTCTCTGTCACTTACGTTATCAGAACAGGCTGTGATCCGACTTTTTCCTTCCTTGTTTGGTAGATATGAGGGCTGCATGCTCTGCTTTTGCGCATCACAGATGATCACAGACGGGCGCAAGGGACATCACGCCCTGGTCCGATGATGCAAGCGAGTGAATGACCAATGAACGAGTTGATCCCGCTCACTACATGCTGCGCATGTAGGCAATGGACTGCAGCGTCGGCCACAAGGCTGAGGCTGAGCCAGAACACATGTCGCAAGCACTGCTGCTGCCAGATTACAATCATTCTCTCCTTCCCGCATGCATGAATACCCAACAAGCATACGTCCATCCCTCCTCTTTTCTGGACCTCATGATCGCCTCGAATGCCGCGCCGACTACACCGCAGAGATTACACGGTAGGATGGGTGTGTGCGCTACCTGTCGAGTTGGCAGCGGCCAAGGCGATGCTCGACGAGAAGCACGACGACGCCATTCGCGAAGGTAGCGATAACGATCAGAACATATACTGCATGGGATCCATTGCTGGCCACAATGTTGTGATCGCGTGTCTACCAGCAGGTCAAATTGGAAACAACCCCGCAGCTACTGTGGCGACGCAGATGCAGGCCGCGTTCAAGGGCCTCCGATTTGGGCTGATGGTAGGGATTGGCGGAGGCGTTCCCAGCGCCGAAGCAGATATTCGGCTTGGAGATGTGGTGGTGAGCCAGCCGCGGTGGACCTTTGGCGGAGTGGTACAGTACGATTTTGGGAGAAGGACGCCCGACGGGCTCGAGCGGATTGGATCGCTGAATTCACCACCTCAAATACTGCTCAGCGCAGTGACTGCTACACAAGCAAGAGAGATAGGAGGCGAAAGCACACTTTTCCACCACATTTCGACACTCGAACGCATTTCTGCTTTCCAGCGCCGCAGAGCAGGGCTTGACCTTCTGTTCAACGCAGCCTACAACCACGAACACGGCGCTACGTGCGATCGGTGTAGCGTCGAGAGTCGAATATCACGACCAGAACGCGAGAGCGGAGCAGAGGTGACGGTACACTACGGCACGATCGCGTCTGGCAACCAGGTGATCAAGGATGCGGCTAAGCGGGATAGAGTCAGCGCGGAACTTGATGGGGTATTGTGCTTTGAAATGGAGGCAGCGGGCCTGATGAATAGCTTCCCATGCCTTGTCATTCGCGGGATCTCCGACTACGCCGACTCACACAAGAATTACCAGTGGCAGGCTTACGGCGCAGGGACGGCAGCGGCGTATGCGAAGGAGTTGTTGTCGGTGATACCGGCAGCAGACGTGATGAAGACACACCGGGCAGGAGAAGCCATGGATGGCGTAGCCAGTCAGTCTAGCGGTGATATTGCTGTTAAGCCTGCATTCGAGCTGATGTTATGATAGAGCGATGCCGTCAGCCGCGATCTCCTGATCAAGCTTCTTGTAAGCGCAGAAAGATCAGCATTTCCAGTAGCTCAGAGAATGTTTATACAGAGTAAGATTTTCAAGAAGTCCCTAAGTGACACTTGCCTACCGAAGCTCCGCTGATCATGACAGGCAACAAGCTGTCACACGTACGTAGCCCCGATTGTGCCCTAGTGCAGGCACGACCTGTACTTACTATGCTAGTTCCGATTTGTTCGCAGGGACCCTCACAAATATCGCTGAGCCGCGAACAAAGGCAGAACCTATTGAATTCTTTGAGATTTGACCAGATAGATGCGCGCCAGATGACGATCAAGACCGCCCACCGCAAGACGTGCAAATGGCTCCTGAGGAGTGATCAGTACCTCAACTGGCTCGACACAACCAAGTTAGATGAGCATCATGGCTTCCTATGGATCAAGGGAAACGCAGGAACAGGAAAGTCGACATTGATGAAGTTTGCGTTGCTCAATGCTCGCAAGACAATGAACGGCTGTACTGTCCTCTCTTTCTTCTTCAACGCGCGTGGCGAAGACATGGAGAAGTCTACTGTCGGGACATATCGCTCGCTGCTACTACAGCTCCTAGAGCACCTTCCAGCGCTACAGAATAGTGTCTTTGGTCCCTTTAGCGTCTCAACGTTAAACTTTTGCGCAGACCGCCAATGGGATGTTGAATTACTGAAGACACTGCTAGACCAAGCTATACGCGACCTTGGAGATTCGGCTGTCGTATGCTTCATTGACGCGCTTGACGAGTGTGAAGAAGAGCAGGTCCGGGGCATGATCCAGTTCTTTGAGCACATGGGCGATCTAGCTGTATCAAACGGCATCTCCTTTCGGGTTTGCTTTTCAAGCAGGCACTACCCATATATCACAATCCGCAATGGATTAGAGCTAGTGCTCGACGGGCAAGATGGACACTTGCAAGATATCACTGAGTACATTGAGTCTGAGCTGAAGATTGGGAAGAACAAGACTGCACAGCAGATTCGAGACGAGCTTCAGAGGAAATCATCTGGGATCTTCATGTGGGTTGTTCTTGTAGTTGGCATCTTGAACAAAGAGTCAGACCGCGGGCAGGCCCACAACCTTCAACGAAAACTACGAGAGATCCCTGGCGACTTGCATACACTGTTTCGCGATATCTTAACTAGAGACACACACAACAAAGACGGACTAATCTTGTGTATCCAGTGGGTGCTTTTTGCAAGGCAGCCACTTAGCCCAGAACAGCTGTATCATGCTATCCTATCTGGCGTTGATCTTGAAGCAGTGACAGCATTAGACCCTGAAGAGATAACTCAGGACGTGATTAAACGGTTCATCCTTGATTCTTCCAAAGGTCTTGCCGAGGCCACCAAGTCTAAAGGACAAAGGGTTCAGTTCATACACGAATCAGTCAGGGACTTCCTCCTCAAAGAGAACGGTCTCGGTATAGTCTGGCCAGAGTACGGGAACAACTTCCAGGGTCAGAGTCATGACCGACTAAAGCAATGCTGCCTCGACTATATCAGCATGGACATCGCCACACCTCTGAATCTTCCGGATAAACTTCCAAAAGCCTCCTCGGATGAGGCAGCAGTCTTGCGAGAGTCAGCGACCCAAAGATACCCCTTTCTACAGTACGCCGTCCGCAACGTGCTATATCATGCCGACGCAGCACACGGAGATGTCTCTCAAGTGGATTTTCTTGACAGCTTCCCGCTTCCTCAATGGATCAAGCTTGACAATCTGTTCGAGAAGCACGAGATAAGAAGACACACAAAACACGCCACTCTGCCGTATCTGCTAGCCGAACTAAACATGGCGAGCCTCATCAGAGTCCTCGGTCCAGCCAGTAGCTGGATGGACGTAGAGGTAGAACGTTACGGCTGTCCTCTTTTCGCTGCAGCAGCTACGGGTAGCGAAAAGGCTCTTCAAGCTTGTCTGGAGTCCATCAAGATGCAACAAACTGATAGCAACGCTTTACAAGTAACAGATGAACAGCATTCCTACCGCAAGTCGACTCTGTATGCGAGACGTGACTTTGTGTATTCAAAGACAAAAGGTTTCCTCCTGAATGCGGCAGAGCTTGGACATGATGAAGTTCTTGCCCTTTTGATCAGATCGGGAAAATACAAATTTGATGCCGAAGATTCGAAAAATAGGAAAGTGTTCTCGCGGACTTGCGAGAATGGTTGTGGGATGTCAGCGAAGTTGTTACTTGCTGCAGATCCTGCTATAGTCCACGGCAAGGATAGAAACAGCAAGACCATGCTGTTTGAAGCAGCCTGTCAAGGATATATAGGGACTGCCAAAATGCTGCTAGAGAATAACAGTGACATTGAGGCGCAAAGCGGAGACAACGGCAGCGCACTGTATGCAGCTTCAGCTAGGGGTGACAAAGAGATGGTAACGCTGCTCCTAGATAAAGGCGCCAATGTTGACGCAGAAAGTAAACACAACAGCAGCGCATTGTATGCAGCTTCAGCTAGGGGCGATAAAGAGATGGTAATGCTACTGCTAGATAAAGGCGCCAACGTTAACGCGCAGGGTGGGTACTATGGCAACGCACTCCAGGCAGCTTCAGCTTACGGCTCGAAAGAGATTGTAGCCTTGCTGCTAGATATAGGCGCCAACGTCAACGCGCAGGGTGGATACTACAGCAACGCACTCCAGGCAGCTTCAGCTTACGGCTCGAAAGAGATTGTAGCCTTGCTGCTAGATAAAGGCGCCAACGTTAACGCGCAGGGTGGATACTACAGCAACGCACTCCAGGCAGCTTCAGCTTACTGCTCGAAAGAGATTGTAGCCTTGCTGCTAGATATAGGCGCCAACGTCAACGCGCAGGGTGGATACTACAGCAACGCACTCCAGGCAGCTTCAGCTTACGGCTCGAAAGAGATTGTAGCCTTGCTGCTAGATAAAGGCGCCAACGTCAACGCGCAGGGTGGATACTATGACAACGCACTCCAGGCAGCTTTAACTGGGGGCTCTAAAGAGATTGTAGCCCTGCTGCTAGATAAAGGCGCCAACGTTAACGCGCAGGGTGGATACTACAGCAGCGCATTGTATACAGCTTCAGCTACAGGCTATACTGAGGTAGTAATGCTGCTACTAGATAAAGGCGCCAACGTTAACGCGCAGGGTGGACACTATGGCAACGCCCTCCAGGCAGCTTCAACTTGGGGCCATAAAGAGATAGTAATGCTGCTGCTAGATAAAGGCGCCAACGTTAACGCGCAGGGTGGACACTACGGCAACGGCCTCCAGGCAGCTTCAACTTGGGGCCATAAAGAGATAGTAATGCTGCTGCTAGATAAAGGCGCCAACGTTAACGCGCAGGGTGGACACTACGGCAACGGCCTCCAGGCAGCTTCACATAAGGGCCATCACAAGATCGTAGCCCTGCTGCAGGAACACATCAAACTGCAAGTATCCAAGTAAGGTTATTATTGTCGTCGTTGGTGGTCCTGGCACTGTAATTACCTGTACATTAGTCGTATGCATCCTATCAACCTCACGCGAAATACACAATTCACCCCAACGGGCGCTACTATTAGTCAAAGAAACTTTCTTGGCATGCTTTATATTACTTACGCCTGTTGCTACATGTGCTTGAGATCTAACAGCAGCACGAGAACGCGCAGTGGTTCAGTGGAGAATTCAGGCTTTGATACACCCCAGCACTGCGGAGGAAAACATTGCGAATCTTCGCTCACTTAAGAAAGCTTGTTACTTGATCGATGGCATATAAGATAAGATAGATCGAGAATTGGGTGAGGATCCCTACGACGCAGCAGTGGGACGCTTTCAGCAGAACCTGCGAAGAGGCCAGAATACATCAGCACCGCGATGCTCTTTGCACTGTTGAAGGCCAAGAGCTTTTCTCTTGCCCGTGTGCTTCTGTTTGTGCGCAAGAGCTTCTTTCCATCCCCCAATCCCAAGCCGCAGCAGCTCGTTCTGGAGCTGGAGATGACGGAGTGGAGCGCTCAGCTTTTGCCAGGATTTCAGGCAATGTCATGGAGTCTGAGCCAAAGTAATGTTATTTCTCTCGATTGTAGCGTGTTCGAAGAAGGAATATTAAGAACTCTACTTCAAGACTCCGAAGAAATGCATATACATGATCTCGTACAGCGCCCTGCGCTCAAGACTCCATAGCCCCCAAACTACAAACATAGCCACTGAACCCATGTATATATCGTCTTGGTATATTTCTCCGCTCAACTCCAAATTAACAACACCGTCCTATCACCAGCCGCGATCTATTCCAACCCGGTGCCCGTGCCCGTACCCCTTCTCTGCAACCCCGGATGATGTCCTGCTCCGTGACTTATACTCCCCCTCGCTCTGCCCCCAACGGCCGCCCCACCACCCATCCCATGCCCATGCCCATTAAGCATGTCCAAATCGACCGGTGGTCCTCCAACCCCGAGCCCAAATCCAAACGCCTCCTGGCTCGCAAAAACCCCGTCGTCCCCCATGCCTGGTGGCTCCACATTGAACGGCACGAAATAGCTACTCATCGGATCGAAAAAGTTGTTATGCGCCATGTTATCCAAGTTCCAAAACGCGGGGTTGTGGAAGTCAGTAGAGAGGTCGGGGAAGGGCGACATCTCCATTTGGTGCGCGTGCGAGGGGTGGATCATGGTCGGCGACGTGTTGAGCATGGGTAGAGCGGCGTGATGCGGGTGCTGTGCGTGTTGGTTTGGGTGGTGGCCGGCGAATTCGGCGATGAATTGTTGCGACGCGCTTTGTTGCTGTTGCTGTTGTTGTTGGTGGTGTTGTGCAGCGGCAGCTGCTTGTTGTTGCGCGGCGAAGAAGGCAGCAGGGTCGTAGCCAGCGGCTTCGAGGGCTTCCTGTTGCGAGGCGAGGTTCATTTGGTTGATGTGTTGTTGGAGGCGAGCGGATTGTTGTTGTTGGGAGATGGAGTTGTGGCGTTGAGAGTTAGGGGATATGTTTGGTGGGCCGTCTGCCTTTGATATTGATTTCGACTTTGTCTTGCGGGCTTGCTTCCGTTGGTGGTCAGCTCGTGAGGGTGGTGATAAGGAAGCAAAGAATTCTTCTACGCTTTGAAGGTCGCTCTTCGTTCCGAGGACAGCATCCGTGCCAGGTTCGTTGGCAAGGGATTCCGCGGCATCTTCGTAGTCGGTCTTTGAGACACCGTGTGGATACCTGTCAAACCAGTCACCGTACTGGAAGATGCTGCCCTTCTTCTTGTCGCCTGTCGCAGCTGGACCCTTGAGCTGTGCATCCGCGTGCTGCCTGTAGAGATCCTTCAGGTTCTCCGCAATATAATGGAACATGCCCCAATACTTCTTCATCTTGGTCAGGTACTTGACGTTGTACGCTAAGTACTTCTTGGACTGTGCCTCAAGCTTTGGATTTTTCGAAAACACTCCGTGCACGTGGACGGTTGACGAAAAGAATGCAGAGTATCCAGCAAATGGTGCTACGACGTTGTGATCCATGGACTCGTTGATGAGTATCGAGATTTGATTTGCGGCATCCAGTGCAGCACGGGCTGACTCGGTGAGGAAGTCGTGCGGCATATCTTTTGGTGGTCGACTTCCCGCGGTCGATGGGAGTGCGAAGCGATGCATAAAGAGCATAATTTGTTGCCACAGGATATGAAGATACAGGAACGAGTTCGCAGTCTTGCCAATGGCGTGGCTCTTTAGGTTTTCTGGTGAGTAGGCAAGCATTTCGGGAAGTGCTTCCTTGAACTCCTTGGCCTCTTTCTTGATAACATTGAATAGGGACGTTGATGACCACATTGGTTCAGTTTCGCGCTCCTTGCCACCCAAGTTCATGTATTTGATCAGCTTGCCCCAGATGCACACTAAGCGGATGGTGTATGATGACACGCCCATGTTATCGCGCGGATTCGACAGTTGACCACTGTCCGGTGGTACCGGGTTAGGCACGTTGCCTTCTAAATTCTCAGTCGGCGCATGTATTTCGTGTAGGTAGAGATGCTCTTTGACCGGCAATTGCACTTCGATATACTGCTCGTGCACGAAAAGAGGTCGATCGGTACCGGAGGAGTTGAAGCGGTCCATGAGAAAACATGACCACATGGTCCGTCGCCGTATCTCTCGATCTGTGGCACTGAGTGGTTTCCGATCGGCATCGTTGACCAGTGGGTCGTACTCATTCTCCTTGTGTAGTTGCAAAGCGTACGCCATCCTTTGCGCCATTCCACCAAACATCCAGCTCCGCCCGCCTTGGCATGTTCCGAACTCATGAAGACCAAGGAGCAAGTAGACGATCAGAATGGTAATATTCGGTGCATCGTATCTTTTGAGAGCAATCTCTCGCGCTCGCTCGCCCCAGTTATCGCCACGCAGGAAACATGGCTCAGTTCGTAGTTGTGGATGCGTCGAGAATCGAGCTGATATGGCGCACATTGCTAAAATCAGCACGGGCGGTACCTTTCCTGTCGCCAATTTCCTCATGAAGCTCGGTTTGTGCAGCAAAGGATAGCTCTGGCCGTAAACGTAGTCAAAGTAGACTTCGGCCAAGTGTTCCTGTATTTCTTTCGAAGGCAGACTTTCTGCGCCCTCTGTAAGCAGCTTGGTATCGTCCGACTCTTTGGAACGTGATGCCATTGCCGCCGCAGCTGAATCTGCGCCTTTTGCCTTGGACCAATCGTCCAAGTCGTTTCCGAAGGCTTCTTCGGCGATGCGTTTCTTCGTAGTGGGGGTTTTGGGCGGCGCTCCCGGGAGTGCGGGTTTGACTACTGATCTTCCTACGTTTGCCACTGATGGCAGACTTTCCTTCGGAATCAGCTTGACCACGCGGTCCTCCATGCGCTTCAGTCGCTTGTCCAACATGGCCATGTAGTCTGTTCTTGGTGCCGCTTTCCTCGTTGTGACCTTGTAGACGCACGGTATTCTACTGCGCAAACAGTGCTTGCATGCTGGCTTCTCGCCAGAGCAGCGGATCTTCTTCCTACGACATGCGATACATGCCAGTGGCAGCCGCTTTCGCTCCTTGCCTGCTTTCGTCTTCATCTCACTCCAGAGCGGCAGGTCTTGCGGATCGTCTTTGCTTCTTCGTGATGTGGTCGACTGATCTGTGCCATCATTAAGCCGAATGCCCATGGCCGAAGTATCGTTCGGATTGTCGCCAATAGCAAGCATACCTAGCGCGGGTGCACTCTCTGGACTTGTATTGTTGCCATCGAGCATGTTCCTCGGACTTCCTCCGAGGCTCATTCTATGTGGATGGGCGCTTCCCCCACCACTCACGTTGTCTTCGCTCAGGTGGCCTATACTTTGGCGGTGATCTTGAAAGCCCGTCTCAATCTTGACCCCGTCGAAGCCGGTTCCAAATCCTTGAGCTTGTGCATACGCCACATCGAAGTCGGTGAAGGAGCCCATCATGTTGGAGGGGCTTATGGCGGATGGATTTGGCGACGAGCGCAGTTCAGGAAGACCGTACTCGTTCAGCATAAGGGAGTCATCGTGCTCGAAGCGGGTTTGCGAAGGCGTGGCCATGGACGTAGTGGTTGCGCCGGAATCGGCCATTCCCTCTGCGCCTTTTGGTCCTTCGAACGCCCACGTCGCAGTGCCTCACAGGTGGATGCACAGTCAGCTCACATCGAGTCCCCCAGTATAGTGTCGCAACAGGGCCACAGCGCGCGTTTCTAGAGTCCACGGGCACACATAACAGAGTGAAATTCAAGCGTCAAAGAGGAAGGGTCGAGGACTAGCCTCGGAGGTGCAACGGACGAGGAATGCTGGGCAAGCTTAGGGTAAGCTCCGACTTTCTCCACAGGTGCAGGTTAGAGGCAGTGGGGGCGCTAGGCACAGATCCAAATTGATTGTAGCATGTGGGGAGACAGACGACTGTGGGTAAGCGGGCAAGCCTGGAGGGTCAGATCAGAGGCAGCGCCAGCAGTATAAAGCGGAGACACCTCGGGGGCTGATGGGACAGGATTTGCAGACGATGACGGGCCCTCGATCCAGTTGCGGGCTGGAGAGTATCGACCTACCAGGGTCCCCAAGGGCATGGCGTTGTTGCTGCATGGCTCGGTTCGCGTTGATGTAATGGCACCGCCAGGATTCGCAGGCGTGCCCGTGCCATTCCAGTGGACCTCGCTTATGTGCACGTGAGGCGACTGAGTGCATGCGGAAGCGTTCCCCACATAGCGAGCCTTGGCAGTTCGCAGCCACTGCCCCATTAATCAGACATCATTCAGATATCACTCAGCAATACAGACGACGAGCGCTTGGAGTGAAGCGCGTCTCCAAACGTCGCGGATCGGCGCAACACCAACATGTAGCTGCATCCTGTCTCGTGTTGTTCGACTCGACGCGACTCGCCTGGTGTCTGCGCATGTTCGGCGTCACAATGCAGAGCACCTCGCCCGGCGGCCATGTTGACGCCATGCGCTGCAGATTGCCCTCTCATCAATCCCCAATCTCCGAGTCCACTCAGCACGCCTGGGCCGTTTCTTCTTTCTTTCCGCCCGCGCCGATCGCCTAACCTCGAATGCTTATAGCTATGCGCTGGGATGCACCGCCGACCCCGTGATGCCCTGCCTGTCGTCTGCTTCAGGCCTTGCTGTGTACAGCACCCAATCTGGAATCGTCGTCATGATCCGAACGCCCACCGGCTGTCTGGCAGCGCAGTCAAGCGTTTCAGCCAGAGCCTGCCATGAGCCATGGCCCATGGGTGCGTCCACAGTGCGGGCCGGACCCGAGTTTGGCAGCTTGGTGGTTTGCGCGAGGAACGCGGGCCCTTGTGTTCTGGAAGCCATGCTGCAGCAACCTCCCCAATTGGACCATGGCCCTCACACGTCGCGTCTCGTCAACCCCGTCGATCCATGTCTCTACTCAGCATGTGCTCAGCTTATTGGGCTCAGCGAACATATCGTGTCATTTCCTCACATTCTCTCTGCTACCAATATTAATCCTTCATTTAGCCAGAATTTATGTCACCTTCACTCTGACTGTCTATGCGCCTCCTCGTTACACGCAAATCCCTCCCCACAAGTCTGCATGTAACACTGGATGATGGCCAGCCAGGATTGCTCCCACTGTCTCAACCGTGCCACTTTTCTGTCCACTCATCTATCGAAGCGAAGCCCACCCCCAGGCGAGGACGCGCACGGGGATCATAACAACATGTTGTGCATATTGGGTAGCGGCCCTTCGTCCGCATCCATGCCTCTCTACACACAGAAGATCCGGCGAAGCCCAATTGCAGTATATGCGACCTCATCTACCACTGCATGAAGCAGCAGCTTCACACGCGACGAGACGCGGGGAAACAGGCATGGAATCTTGGTTGTCGATCGAAACGGTGAGGCCGCAGCGCCGATAACCGGTGAATATTCGTATTTCATTCGACAACGTAATGGCCGTGGTCAGTCATCACGGCCGGTCCTGAGGGACAGCGTGGTCTTTTGGCGATCGAGAACTTGTCCGTGGAAGCCAACACCTGTGACTTGGACTTCCATATCTTTGCCTGCCAGCCCTTCTAGAATTGTGCTGCTTACGATATGCTGCAGTGCATACGCCCTTCCAGCGCGCTGTCCATTGATGTCGATGTCGAAATGTGAGAAGGGGCCTGTAAGGTCGCTATACGGCACACCATACACTTCCGATTCAGTATTATCAGCATACTCCCAGCATAAACGTGTATGACTGTTTTCGTCTGTGGTATGCGTCTGAAGTCGTATGTTGTGGATGCTGCACCTGCTGGGGGTCTGAGAAGCCACGCGCGGCATGATCAAAATTGATGTTGTCTCGACCACAGGCACAGTTCCTTCGCCAACAGAGCCGACGAGGTGGAACCCAAGTTCTTGAACTCGGGCAGAATCATGTGGAGCCGATGGCGTGCCCAGTCTCGTCCGAATAGTATCATGACCTCCGGTCATATTAATATTTAGTAGCCGTGGTTGCTTCTGGTTGCTCAACCTGATATAGAAAGAAGCTACGGCCTCTGACTTAGACGACAGTAGGTTGCGACATGTAATAACAAGATGTAGGCTGTCGTCTGCAGGCATGTCAAGCTTGTACAGGGGAAGCCAACGGATGCCTTTCTCGTGCTTATCATTTGATGTTGGCAAGCTTTCATGTGACTCAATGATCAGTCTTGCGGGGGCATGTACTCGCCCTTCCAGCCTATGTGTGATGGAACAATGGTCGTCCTGCCCGACTACCGGTGATGGATTTGGTAGAGGGCTCTGCGAACCCAGTTGCGCATGCATAACATAGCCGTGATGCATTTGTTCCTTGTCTTCGCTGCAGGCAAACGCACGGGTGAAGTCAGTATAGAAGAAGCTCTCCGACCCTGCTGGATGCAGCATGGCATTCGTGATTATGGGAGGGCCGCTGGCTTGATGACGAATCAAAGCATTGCCGCACGAGCACTCTGTATTCTTTGGAAGCTCTCTACCCTCCCACATCACTCGCTGTATTGAATGTCTGCAACGAGAAAAATGCTCAAACGACCACGCAGGCGCAAAGACACCGGCAGACATGCCCATCTCAGCGAGCTTCGCGACAGCGATGCCGGTATTTGTGCCGCCTCCGCCTTGTTTGGGGTACGTAGATCTTGGACGACTGAGCACGCCCTTGTTCTGAGCCCAAACATCAACCCCAAAGTAGATATGGTCAAGTGGAAATGCTGACTGTAGGGCAGCGTGCTTCGAGTCTTTTGCTTGCGATTCATCCCAACAGTAGTTCGTAAGAATCTTGCCGCAGGCCTTCGCGAAGGGAATATTTGCAGGTGTTAGACCGTTCTGGTATCGTACCTCGTTTGAGATGGTGAGTGCGTCGTACCTATGGGAGACTTTAGCTTCGATGCTGCAGTGCACATTGCATCGTTGCAATGACACTGACCATATTAGATCTCTCCGTGGCCCGAGCGCTTCTTTCAGTTGTTCTAAGAACGACTGGAGCATATCGACACTCCACGAGTCTCGGGGAAAGGGTTTCTCCAAGTTGACCAAGAAGCCATCGAAGCCGTAGTGCTTTGCAATATCAGCCAGGATGTTGGCCAGATCAAATCCCGTACCAGTGTGTCGCAGTAGTATCTCTGTTTCTTTCGTTTGTGGCTCGAGAAGGATGGTACCAAGCGCTTTTACACCATTGCGATGGAGCGTGTTCGTCCACGTTGGTGGCGGTACACATACCAGCTTGTGAGAAAAGTAGACAAATGTCTCCACGTACTGTAGGTATTCACACGAATACATCTCTCTGGATGGATTGGATCTTTGCACGCTTTCATAGTCATGGTAGTTTCCTGCATAATCATGGCAGACTAAGATCTTGGACTTGTCTTTGTCCTCGAAATGAGTATCGAGGCGACGAGGGAGTAAAGGCGTATTTGATCTTTGTAGTGGGTCTGCTTGATTCGTATTCCAGGTCTCCAATTGTTCGAAGTTATCGAAATAAGTAAAACCTTTCAATCTATCCTCTTCTCGCCACTTTCGTCGCTCTTCTGGTGACGGACCAGTGTCTGGAGCTGGAAAGAGATGTCGGTATCCGTCTCGAATAGGGCGGAGTATATCTTTCCATCCAAGGAGTGTAGCCATGGTTGCTGTGATAAGCCAGATAATTTCAAAAGACTGTTATACCAAATATTGAATGGAGCCTTGCTTGTGCTAAGCAGAACTATTTAGACGGTGACGAGTGATCAAATGTTGCTCTGTAGAGCTTATGCGGGTGGCAGCGGGGTCAAACGACCGCGTTTCTACAGGCTATGAAGCATCAGGCGGCGCTTTGAGAGCGCCAGTATCATGCTGCGACCGCCGTCAGCCGTCGGGACAAATGTACGTACGACTTGTGAGTGAGTATGGCAGTAGGGACGTTCTGGGTGGCGGCAGGGGCAGATCTTGGCATGCAAGGATAAGCTTCTCAACCCTCCGCCTTGCAGCAGCTCCGTCTAAACGTGTCATTTCTCGACAACAGAACCGCGCGTTCTCCTACAGCCCGCGCCATTGTCTGATCCACGTCTGCGACTCACACAACGGCAAGACACGCTTTGCGATCATCATGAATCTCTTCAGGCTACTGGGTGAGTTCTCCCTGCGGCGTTGTTGGAGTTGGTTCGGAATATCGATGTACGCTTGCTAACATGCGCCTTCAAGGGGATTTATCCCACCTGTTCTCGATTTTGATCTTGCTACATAAGATGAAAACGTCAAGTGTACGGTCGTCGAAATCCACAAATGTGCGCAAGTCTAACGAGAGCACAGAGCGCGTCCGGTATCTCGTTCAAATCGCAATTCCTCTACCTCATCGTGTACCTCACCCGGTACATTGATCTCCTGTGGACTTTCTACGAGCCCAAGTCTCTCTACAACACCGTCTTCAAGATCGTCTTCATCAGTACATCCGCCTACACCGTATACCTTATGCTCACCGACTTCAAACCCACGCACGACCCGAATCTCGACACGTTCAAAGTACAATACTTGCTGGGAGCGAGTGCGGTGCTGGCGATCCTGTTCCCATACAAGTACACTTTTTCAGAGGTAGGCCAAAAATGATGAGATGGTTACGTCAGTGCTAATGGCAGTGCCAGATTCTATGGGCGTTCTCCATCTGGCTTGAGTCGGTCGCTATCCTGCCACAACTGTTCATGCTTCAACGGACCGGCGAAGCAGAGACCATCACAACGCATTATCTGTTCGCGCTCGGCGCATACCGAGCACTTTATATTCCCAACTGGATCTACCGTTACTTCTTTGATGTGCCGCGCTTCTACGACCCGATTGCAGTCATTGCAGGCATCATTCAGACAGTCCTGTACTCAGACTTCTTCTACATTTACTACACCAAGTGAGTCTATTGACATGTCAATTGGCATATAGAAAGCATACTGACCATATCCAGGGTCGTTCAAGGCAAGAAGTTCAATCTGCCCGTGTGAGCCACACGTTCACGGATTCGCAATCACCATTCGAGCGTTCTACAGAGATACGTGTGCTTCATGTATTATAGGG
The DNA here is from genome assembly GCA_020747045.1 of Phaeosphaeria sp. MPI-PUGE-AT-0046c. Lineage (NCBI taxonomy): Eukaryota > Fungi > Ascomycota > Dothideomycetes > Pleosporales > Phaeosphaeriaceae > Phaeosphaeria > Phaeosphaeria sp. MPI-PUGE-AT-0046c. The sequence continues at coordinate 1,596,232 of JAGTJN010000002.1, read as the reverse complement.
ATGTAGGGTTTTGGCGCGCTATTGGCTGGCGTTTGATGGCCCGACTTGGTAGAAAGAATATCGGATGCGGGCCACACTCTTGGTATTTGTGCCTCATGATTTGGGCATGTTTCGCCCTGTGGCATTTAGCGCGTAAGGGTCAACACTTGTTGGAGGATATACCAGAGCTTAGATAGCTACAGGTCAGCTACTATGGGTGACTTGAATAGAGCATGAAAATGAAGTATACGTGAACCGTGTTTCAATCGAGCCGATCACCCTTGTGTGTCCGTTCCGCATCTGTTTGTTTTGGGGATGCGATGAAGCGCGCTGCTGCGTCATGCGGTAATGAGGCTGACAAGTGCAGGGTTGCACTTGCCGCCAACAGCGGATCAAGTCCGCCGGTCGTGCTTTCCAATCAGGCCTGCGATGATAGCAACACTCCTCACCTACCACCTGTCACGACTTTCCCCTCTTCCTTGCTATGCCCTAATAATATCGCTCGCTCGCTCTTCCATCTCCAGCTTTTCTTACGGCGTATGCGCTTCCCACCCGACGTTTCCGAATCCGCCGCGGCGCACGCGAGGCTCCACAGCAAGCACACATACAAAGAATAATGTTCTGTTTAAGAAGTTGGATACCGGTGCTCTTCTTCCTGTACGTTAGGCGGTTGCGTAATACGAGCGAGGTTATCGTACTAACAAAGGATGCAGATTACGGACTCACGCCTCGCCAATCTACCTGGTCCTCTTCATCTCCGCGACTTACTTCCTCAACCGGCCATGCGTGTATTGCTCGCTCCTCCTCTTCATACTCGTCGTCGCGCTATTTGACTTTCACACGCCATGGTTTGACCCACCGTCAAACCCCGATACTGCGGAGCTGGCGCTAAACGGCACAATGGTTGAGACAGCAGGTGTGCTGGCGCAGGCAGCGAACTCAACTGCGCAAGCACTGGTCAAGAGCGCCGTTGAAGGCGTCCGCGGGAGACTGGGTCAAAGCCCCAGCGGGAAGGAGTATGAGTGGGCAAAGGGTCTACTGGGAAAGAAGGAGTGGAAGATTCAGTGTCTCGACGTGCTGATTCGCATTTGATGCAACTAAATGATCGTTTTAGCGACTGTTTCTGGTTCACAAAGGGCTGCTGGGATCTGGAAGTAGGTGGCACACACGGTATCATTGCATTATGCGGCGCTTGTTCTTGGTGCATTACACGGCGCTTGTGGTTATACTACTTTGCAAAGGATTCTCCCAACTTAAATTCCCGATGAATTAGGCACGACAAGGTAGGAGACGGGTTCGGGAGCTCGGCACTAAGTTATGTTCTCTTGTAGTGGGTGGAACGATTATGCGATTCTTGCTGCACACAATTTCAGGCCCCGACACGGGCTTTTCAACCAAGACGAGCTCTCTGTGAATGCCACCTGCCTGATTGACTTGCATGCTCAGATGCTTCATTCGATGACAATTGACATGGACCCCGCGCTAGCCCACGGGACAGGGGTGTGCGACCGCAGCGGGGCATCGATCAACTGCACGCGCACCTTCCCTTCTCAGTCTACATGCATTTACGACATCACGTTTTGTGCAACTGACTTCCGCCACTACTCCGCTCCTTGATCCCATCTCTTCGCCAAAGCTGGCTGCCCTTACTGTTGCATCGAGACTCTGTTCTCGAACCCAGCTCTGCACTAAACTTCGAGAGACACCACGCCGTTGTATAGCAAGCTCGAGCTCAGTCAAACCGACAAGCTCCACCTACCCCACTGCGAGCTCCAGAAGCTTTTCATCTAGAGCTACCAAGCTTGACACCACTTCACGAACACATTTGAGGACGCGACCACGCTTCACGCTCGCGACACCAGGTGCTTTCTGCGTACAGAAGAGATATTGCCAGAGTGAGGTCACTAGCAGCTTCGCAAACATGGCTTCAGACAGAGACATTCTCCCATCATGGTATGAATCCGTCGGTCTGGTTACTACTACCTGGCCAGAGGGTTGAGATGCTCAAGCTGACATGCCTCGATTAGGGCGAAACCCGCGCACTACAGCCTCTCCCTCCACGACCTCGAGTTTGGCGGCAAGTTTGGTTTCAAGGGTACCGTGACTATCACCACCAAGATTGACAAGAGCGATGGCTTCAAAGACCTCGTTCTCAATGCCCACCAGCTTAAGGTCCACAGCGCTGAGCTCAAGGCTGGCGACTCTACCAAATCGGCCAAGGACATCTCATACGATGAAAAGCGCCAGCGCGTGACGTTGGACTTCGGAGAGACCATCAACTTCTCGGGTGAAGCTACACTCGAGGTTAAATTCGAGGGCACTATCAACAATGTATGTCCCGCTTGTCGATTGTCGCGGAGTGCCGTTCACTAAGAGCTCTACAGGTCATGGCAGGCTTCTACCGCTCCAAGTACACGCCCAAAGGCGAAGTACCTGCATCCGTTGCGAAGGACGATGAATTTCACTACATGTTCAGCACACAATTCGAGTCCTGTGATGCTCGACGCGCATTCCCCTGCTTCGACGAGCCAAACCTGAAGGCCACCTTTGACGTGGAGATCGAGGTACCAAAAGACCAGGTCGCGTTGAGTAACATGCCGGAGAAGGAGGTCAAGTCGAGCCAGCGCGATGGCTTCCATACCGTCGTCTTCGAGCGCACTCCTGTCATGTCTACATACCTTCTGGCCTGGGCTATTGGTGACTTCGAGTACGTCGAGGCCTTCACGGAGCGCAAATACAATGGAAAGAACATTCCGGTCAGGGTGTACACAACAAAGGGTCTCAAAGAGCAAGGTCGTTTCGCATTGGACAACTGCCATAAGATCGTGGACTACTTCTCGGAAGTCTTCCAGATCGACTACCCACTGCCGAAGGTTGATCTGCTGGCCGTACATGAATTTGTGAGTGATACCCCTATCTTCAGACAACATTGCGCTGATTGTTAGCCAATTATACGTCTCTGCTGTCCCTTCGCGAGATTTCTATGCTAATATTGCTTCCCAGTCACACGGCGCCATGGAGAATTGGGGTCTCATCACCTATCGGTCAGTTCAAGCACTACCAAGTTGAGAACTCCACTTACATTATGCAGAACCACCGCAGTACTGTTTGATCCAGCTACATCTGCAGACAGCTATCGCAACAGGGTCGCATACGTTGTCGCCCACGAACTGGCCCACCAATGGTTTGGCAACCTCGTCACTATGGACTGGTGGAGTGAGCTGTGGCTCAACGAGGGCTTTGCTACCTGGGTGGGTTGGCTTGCCATTGATCATTTGTATCCCGGTACGATTTATGTTTCACACCTATCAACACACTTATTAACATAATCGTAGAATGGAACGTCTGGGGACAATTTGTTGTACGTCACAAGTCTCGAGGTAGCTACTCTCCGGTCAACTACTGACGTGCTTATAGACTGATTCCACTCAACAAGCCTTCGCACTTGACGCTCTCCGCACATCGCATCCCATCGAAGTTCCCGTGTACGACGGTCTTGAGGTCGATCAAATCTTTGACCACATCAGCTACCTCAAAGGTAGCTCTGTCATCCGCATGTTGAGCGCGCACTTGGGCGAGAAGGTTTTCCTCCAAGGTGTGGCAGACTACTTGAAGGCACACCAGTACTCAAATGCTACGACCAATGATTTATGGTCTGCACTGAGCAAAGCATCAGGCCAGGATGTGAACAGCTTCATGGACCTGTGGGTGCGCAAGATTGGTTTCCCCGTCGTCACTGTCGCCGAGGAGCCCGGTCAGATTGGTCTGCGTCAACAGCGCTTCCTCCTATCTGGCGACGTCAAGCCTGAAGAGGACCAAACCACTTGGTGGATCCCTCTTGGCCTGCATACCGGTTCTTCGGCATCTACGGCTATATTACACGAGGCGACTGCTCTCACACAGAAAGAAGACACGATCAAGAACGTCGACGATGGTTTCTACCAGATCAATAAGAATCTCACTGGCTTCTACAGGACCAACTACCCAGCTGATCGCCTCAAGAAGCTGGGAGAAGCCCGCTCTCAGCTCACCGTAGAGGACAAAATCGGACTTGTTGGCGATGCTTATGCTAATGCGGTCTCTGGCTTCGGTTCCACTGCAGGTCTTCTCGCGCTGGTCGAGCGCTTCTCGGACGAGTCGGACTATCTTGTTTGGTCTCAAATTCTTACTAACATTGGCAATGTTCGCAGCGTGCTATCTCAGAGCGAGGATGTCAGTGAGGGCCTGAGGAAGTATCATTTGAAGCTGATCTCACCCGCCGTCGAGAAAGTTGGCTGGGAGTTTAAGGACGGTGAGAGCTTCCTCACAGGCCAGCTTCGTGCCAGCCTTCTCGTGTCGGCAGGTGTTGTTGGCCACCAGGCAACCGTAGATGAGGCACTCAAACGATTCGATGCGTACGTCGGTGGTGACAAATCCGCGATGCACCCTTCGCTTCGACGAGCCATCTTCGCCACTGCTATCAGGCAGCGCGGCGAGTCTGCACTCAAGGCCATCCAGAACGAATACCAGTCAACCACTTCAATCGATGGCAAGGAGATCTGTCTGCAGTCTCTCGGTCGTGTTCAGAGCCCTGAGCTAGCTAAGCAGGTATTGAGCTTCATCTTCTCCGACAAAGTTGCCCTGCAAGACAAGCACTCTGGTACCATTGCACTCGCCAACAACAGCAAAGTGCGCCCAGAAGTGTGGTACTTCATCCGGGACAACTGGGACTCCAAGGTGCACCCAGCCCTTAGCGGGAACTTGGTTGTGCTGGAGCGATTCCTGCGTTTCGGCCTGAACAAATTCGCGGATGATAAGATTGCAGATGACATTGCTGCCTTCTTCAAGAACAAGGACACTCGTGGTTACGACAAGGGTCTTGAGGTTATTGACGATACCATCAGGTCGTACGCCAAGTACGCTAAGAGGGACGAGGCGACTGTTCGTGAATGGCTCAAGGCGAACGGCTACCTGTCTTGACTCGGTCCGAAGCTGTGATAACAAACATGTAACTGAACGTGACGCCATGGAAGAACGTTAAGGGTCATCTCAAAATACAATAGTACAATGCTCTTACTGAATCTATGAGTCTTGACCGTCTTTCCGTCCGCAGAATCTCAGTCCAGGAGTCTTCCATCGTACATGCAGTGTACTGTTTTCCACGCCAATGTGCGCGGGCGTCCACCACTGCGTTTGCACTACAAGATTATGCTCTAGACCTTTCGCCTAGAGCCCAGGACGTTCTTCATGATTCCAGCAGCGGGAAAGTTACAGGCAGTCATTTGACAAACAGAGGCGACTAACCGCTTTGATTCGCAAGCTTCTCCTCAAAAAGATTCATCATGCACAATGCCAACACGCGTCAGGACAATAGCAATGCTTTGGCTCTATTTACCGACTCACAACCCAGAGTTCTATTTTCCCCTTTGCCAACCTTCATTACCAATACTAATACAACCCCGGCCTACCCAATCCCATGTCATCATGATTCAACCGCAGCCCATCCCTCTTCAAATATCATCCAAGTCCTCCACCTCCTCTTCCTTCTTCTTCCCATTGCCATTCAAGCGATCCATTCTAATATTGTCGTTACCGCTCATTGCCATAGCCTGCCTTCCCGACTCGCTCGACTCCAAGAACTCACGCAGGCGCTCTTTGCTGACTTCGAGCGCTTGTGTCGAGGCTGCGTTGGCCATACGAGCCATTGGACCCCAGAGATTGAGGGTGTAGGTGACGTATGCGCCGACACCGCAAAGGATGAGGAAGATGAAGTAGACTGGGTTGCGCAGAACTATCATACGTTAGTATACGAGAAGATATGATTAGAACAGAATACTTACCGGCTACTATCTCGTTCCAGCCCAGCGCGAGGAGCAGGCCGTAGAAGTAGAGCGGAACCTGTGTGATGCCGCCAATCGCACTACGCTTGGCTTCGACGTAGACACCGTCTGCCGTCTTCTTGAAGCGGATAAGAAGATCGGCTTGTTTTGCGTCGGAGAGGATCGTCATCTCCTCCTCCAGACTCTTGCCTTCCTCGTCGTCTACACCACCAATGGGCGCCAGATCCTCCTCATCGGCGGATGTTACAGATGCAGGCGCATCGCCGATCCAGGCGTCGAGAGGCGGTGGCGCAGATGTCTTGGACAGCTTGAAGCGCGCAAGCAGCGGGATAACGGTAATGGTAGACTCGCGAGCTTTGGTGTATACGCCCTCAATATCGTCGGTTGGCCGCCATATCCGTGGAACGCCGTGCTCATCGTAGCGGAACTTGTCCTCAAAGTTCTCCCTAAGCTTGAGAAGGATGTTGCCCTCCATAACCTCCTCATCGATCTTCGCACGGAGCACGCCCCATGATTTGCGTCGTAGTCTCCACAAGCCAACCTCAACTTCCTCGGGGCTAGCATCGAAACTTTGCGCACGATCGGTGAAGCGCTTCTCTGCACTCGATACAGTTTCCGTAAAGATGGCCCATACACGGTCCCACAGGTCCTTCTCGGTCGGTGGGCGTTCGCCGTGCTCTGGAGCGCCAGATCCTCCGCGTCCAGTTCCGAGCTTGTTGAATTCGAGTCCAATAGACTCGTCCAAGCGTGAACGTACCCATCGTTCGATTCTCGTTGCCAGTCTTCGCATCTCGTCTTTGCGTAGGCGTCCGGATACATCATCGAGGTCTTTTCGATACACCTTAAGCTCATGCTCGTACCCACTCCATGACGCGCCCTGGATCACAATGCTCTTTGCATTCTCCTCGAACTCCGCAAGTGCCTTCTTTTTCTCTGAGTCGACAATCTGAGCAAAGTCATATGAAGCACCCTTTTTCTGCCCGCTCTTCACCGCAGCGCTGACGGCGTCGCTGAAGCTCTCAACACCGGACTTGTGTGCTGCGTTGAGTTGTTTCTGCGAGAGTGCCTTGAGGCGTGTGTCGACCTTGCCCTCTAGTTCTGCCTGCTTCCTTTTGTAAACGCCCTTGTGGTACCGGCTTGCGTTGGTTTCAAAATCCTTGAAGATCTTCAGGCGGGCGGCGTTCATTGCTTGACCGAGGTCGGCGATGACCGATGGCTTTCCTGTTCTTGTGTCCTCCGCCTGCTGCTCCTCCAAAGGAGTAATCTTCTCATCGAATGCCACCAAGACCTCACGAGAGATCTCATCGCACCTAAATTGCGCCAAAAGTTCCTGCTGGGTAGGCAGATCCAGGTCCTTGTTGTGTACAATCTGATCCCAAATGCCTTCTGCGTATACGGGAAAGCCGTCCGCTGGTATCCGTCGGTGATATTGTGGCTGGAAAATGGGTTGTTCAGTCTCGTCGAGAAGCCCACTCTTCTTGGGATCGCTGTAGCCTTCCTTGAACCGTTGGCTCAGCCTAGTGACTGCCTCCTCAAACTTCTCTGGTTGTAGAATTTTGTGGGGTAGCGCAACGAATGCGAAGTCGAAGTAGTCCTCTATGCGCGAATTCTCGAGGCCGTTGGGTTTCGAGATGGTAGACCATAGTTTCGACAGATCTTGTACGAGGGTGTTCTGGAGGTTCTTGAGGGGCGTAGTCCCCAGATGGTCACGAATGACAAAGAATAGCAGCGATTTGGGGATCGTTCTACACTGTGGTCAGTATAGCATCCTGCCATTAAGTGTGTCCATACGTACTTGCTGTCCTTGACAAATAATTGCAGGTTGACCTCGAAGACTGTCTTCAGCAGGCCCATGTTGGCACCCTGGTACAAGCCGACCTGGTGTTCCCAGATATTGACAATCAAGACCTCGCTGGTTGCGAGCGCGAACAAGGCGCTCTTCCGCTCGAAGTCTTGGTCCTCTCCTCGCTCTCGTCCATCTGTGCCCTCGACGTCCATGACCAGGATGTTCTCCGCCATGCCCGAGCCGCCCTCTGGCCGCTTGTTCTTGCTCATCCAGATGCCCTTGGTGGTCTGACGGCGCTCCTGCTCCGCCATGACGCCAAATTGTGTGCCGAAGAGGTAATTGAGCAGCGTAGATTTACCCGTCGATTGCGAGCCGAAGACGGATATGAGATGGTAGTTGAAGCCAGCGGGTATGACCTTCTCGATGTTGAGATATGTGGAGATGTTGTTGCTGTACACATGTTAGCACCCGAGTCTCGACTGCAGCCTGCCGTGTGCGTACTTGAAGACCTTGTCCTCGTCGATGACCTGGACGCCATGCTCAAAATCCTCCTTGGAGGCATCCTCGCCGACTCCCGCAAAGTGCGAGTTCATCATCATCGAGGGCGCGGTAGGATGGCGGACGGTGCCAGGACGGGGTTGCCCGCCAACGGCCAGGTGGTCAGTGGCCATGTTTGTATGCGTGCGGCCAAGGCGGTGCTGCACGTGGTACGGGAAGAATAAGTCGAATTGTTAGGGGATACCGGTAGGTGGCCGGCCGTTGATGTCACAGGCCTACCGACCGTTGGGCATGGCGCGACTCGATTCGCTGCTGCGCTTCTCGCTTAGTTGCTACTGGTTGTGCCCGCGCGAATGACGATCTAGGCCCGTCATTCACTCGATGGAATTCCAGGATTCAAGCCGGCAGTGTGGGACCGTTGTCTGCGTCCAGCATCGCGTCAAAGCATCACCTGCCAAACGCATCGAGCATGAATGCGGTCGCATGTAACAAACGCGAGCGAGTCATGCTTGGCATCATCGGCGGAGATACCGAGTACCTAGCCACCTTTCACCATGCATCTACACAAGCAGGACTAATCTCTTTGCTTCTAGTTGAAAGCTGTCAAAACTCCCTATGTCCTTGCCCACCACTAACCATATCCCCACTGATCTTGCTAATCTCCTCACTATTCTTCACCCACGCCTGCGTCGCATCCTTCCATTCTCCCGCCCCGAACTTCGCTTTACACCACTCTATCACTAGCCTCAACTCTTCCCTACTTCTCGCCTCCAGCTCCTGCTCTTCATTCCTCCCTTTCTGGGCCTGCTTCTTCTTCCTGAACGCTTCAACGTCATCAATCAGCCCGCTCGGTTCCAAGCTCCCATACACATATTCGACGAGCGTTCTCTCCACCCCGCTTCCACCTTTGGTCTTGTCGAATACCTCTTGATGTAGCTTTTGGCCTTCGTCTTTCTTCTTTGGCTGATACCCTTCGCATGCATCTTTCACATCGCTGATCCATGCTCTGGAGTTGTTGAAGTCGCCCTCAGCCCGATGTAATATCCCATGCAGAAGCATGCCCTCAACTGCTGGAGGCGCTTGCATATGCCGAACCAGGAAATGAGCAGACGGTAGATCCGAGTTGAGCAAGTGCAAAGCCGCTTCGATGGTTGGATGGACTCGCAGATCCGTTATGGCAGCGGTCAACTCCGGAAACGTCGAATGGTGAGGTGGAATCGCAAGGCGTGTTGAAGGATACAGCTTTTGCAATAGCGATTCTAGAGAGCGGTTGTCTGACATGATAACGTTTTCTGATCTGCTTTGATTCGCGATCGATTGAAGTTGAGAAGTCGAACGCGAAGACATGTGACGACGTACAAGTACCGCAATCGATTTAGAATGCACACGTCATGAAAGACCCTGCATGTATGATTGCGCTGAACAAAGCGCTAGATTTAGGAACTGAAATTTGAACTGCTGAGAAAACCTTCAAGTACATTATTCTGCGGCGTCGTTATTAGCATTCATGTAACCATGCATCGGAACAGAATTGGCGGCTACAAATTTCTAAAGTTGATAACATTCTTCCCAGGGCTCATCTAGAGCACTGATTATCCACAATGCATATGCTTCTCTGGGGCCAAAAGATATTACTCTTACAAACATGTGTTGAAAAGGCGAAAAAATTCGTGTCGTATGCCACCACCAAACGCCAGGTAATGCTATTTCAGACGATGGAAAAGTTCGAGGACTCGGAGGTGATCAGATCGAGCGTGTGGTCGGGTTGTAAAGCCATGGCAAATACATCATGCTTAAGCTTTTGACTGCTCTTTACTCTTCTCCTCTTTCTGCTCGGCCTTCTGCTTCTGCTCCTCGGCCGCTTTCTGGCTGTTCTTCTTCGCTGCCTCGCGCTCCTTCATGCGCTCTTCTTCGGCCTCGATCATCTCTGTTCGTTGAGTCAGCGAACCATTTCCCTATTTGGATTATGGCATGACGGTGTATAGTGATCAAATCACTTGCTGGGATGACAAAGCACCCTGCATGCATAGCATCGTATGATCCGGATCACCAAGATGTAGGAGAAAAAAATGAACGTACCTCGCCATTGGTCCTCACCAGGGTAGCTCTCGTGGTGAATCTTCTTCTCGATCATGTGCTTATGCTCAGGATCATTGGGATCAATAATCTTGATTGTTTCCCATCGTCCCTTGCCCTTGGCTGCATCGTTGCCCTCAATAGCAAAGCTGGTCAACAGCGCAGCCAGTGTCGCGCCTTGTGCGTACATACGTGCCTGCACCAACTTTTGCGATCCGCTGAGATATCGGTTGCGGTTGACCATGGACCATGATCCGGCCATGGATGCCACCCAAAAGCCGAAGAGCAGTGGGTACCTGTTCTCGTTTGCCCATTCTTTCGCACGTTGAAGACCGGACTTGTTCGATTCGAGGAGAGCCTCGCGACTTCGTTCTCGTTCAACCTGGCGCTTCTTCTCGGGGGTGTGTTCGATGTCGTACGCGGCCGAGGCTCGGTCGGCGGCAATAACGGCTGTGGGGTGACGCGTCAGTTTCTGCTTCACGCGAATATGCTGACAGTTGGCACGTACCGATAAAGGTTCCTGTGGAAGTGACTAGGAAAGCTCTCATAGGTAGTGTGAGTGCTCTGAAGGAAGGATATCGTCGAGACGCGCCCGCAACAACTGCGAGACCAGCAGCAGTTCCGATGAGACCGCCAATCGTTCCGCCCTTGACCGTGGCACTGGCGACATGTTAGAACTCCTTGCTGTAGAACAACAGTGCAAGCCCTACTTGTAATGCGCCGCCTCTTGTTCTGCCGTGAGGACCTTCATGTTGCTGTGATGTGAATTTTTCCAAGATTGGTGGTATCGAGCGTTTTTTTGTATGTGAAAAGCTATTGGGCTTCAACGTCGAGACGCGGAGAGTAAATGTCAGAGTGGGGTATGAGGATGATTCAATGTGAAGAGGCGCACACAAAGCCTATAAAGATAACGAGACGCCGATTTCTCAATCATACACATAGTGACGTCGCCGAGCTTCCGGCGCCGCTAGCAAAACATCTGCGGGTTGATGAGGTAAGGTTGACTTCGGCAGACCCTGCCTAGACCACGCTGAGATCAGGTCATCCGAGCATGATCGTATGCACTTTTCACCTTGTACCCTTCATGGTCTTGTAGGCCATTTCTCCGGTACCTAAGTTTAGAGTCGAGTTCTCTTATCGGAAATTATACGGCTTCTGATGTCGCAAACACTATTGCTGGCTGGCAAAGACGCTTCAACAACATCTTTCACTGCACCTTTTCAAATGACAGTGCTCTACGTGAATCCTAATCCGTGAGCACTCTATGCCGCTGCTAAGTAAGCCGAAATGTAAGCGTCTGCCCCGGTTTCTTCCTTTCTCGGCAGTCTCTCGACTGTCGCATGTTCTTCGGGGCAACCCGTTGAAGCCGAGAGCGGCATCCGAGTTGTGCCGCTTCGGCCTGCTGCCGACACATACCGTGACCAGTATTTTTAAAGCAGCCAGGAGGGCCTCAAGCAATGTAAAAGAGTCATATGATGTATTGTGTAGTTGCGCAGCGAACAGAAACACAATGATTAATCTGCGCAAAATGCAGCTCCAAAATAACCCGTCAGACTCTACTACCCTCCACAAACAGCTCTTCCGAGTTCGCACCGAGATCCCGCGAAAAGTCCACACCTCTCCCGAGTTTCAGCAGATTTCACCATTCCATGAGGGAACACACTTTTTAGGGTTTCATGGGTCGTACATGCTTCTCTCAAAAGATGTCAGGATGATTTCCATTGCGAAGAATAACATCTACATGTCGTAGAATATCCGCAACTGTAAACATGCCACCTTTCTCTCCACCATTTTCTGCTAGAAAGCCCGCCAGGAAAGGTTCTGTGAGTCATGTCGAGGGGGACCATGATCCGTCCATTTGCCTTCCATCCGATGCCGGAATATGTCTACCAAATATGCATGATCGATGGTGGTGTTGCAATAGGCAAGAAAAACATATAGAAAGGTAGAGCGTCCAGGCAATGATGCTATTCCCAACAGCACTAAGAGATGGCTTGGTTTTGTCTTATCCCAACGGTTATGGCAATCGTTTCGACATGACTGTATTTCGGGCATATCGTGATTACTTCTTCGAGATCGGCGTTGAAACGAGAGTTCGGTGGTGACAATACCCAATGTTAACTAGGTTGCAGACAAGTAGACATGATCAACGTGGCCTTCAGCGGAAGGTACCAAAACTACTCGGCGTGCGAGGTACGGGGTTGTTGTAGCGAGGCACCATACCAGAGGGCGGTCCAGGACGAGTGGTGAGGGCGGGGTTGCAACAGAGCATCGCCACGCGAGATCCGTACTTGGAGCCACGTAGAGAGACCATATGCTTACGGATATGGCTGCCAACGATGTCACGGTGCTGTGTGCTGCTGTTGGTCAAGATATACTGAACAAGGTAGTTTCCGAACTGATCACCAGCAACTGATCGAAGTCAGCGTGAGCTATGATGGTACATTGGGGATGCTTGCTTACTATCGATCAGAGGCATACGCGGACGATCCTGGCGACCTTCGCAGACGCGCTCCAGATACCGGTCGAGAAACTCACTACCACCAATCTTCAAGCACTTCTCGATGACTTTGGAAGCATATTGATCCATGCTGTACTCGGTGGCAAAGCGGAGGATGTGGTCGATGGCGCGGCTTCGATCAGCGGGGGCACCGTGTTCGCAAATGTGCTGGATGCACCAGTTTCCGAACTGACCATGAGCGATGACATCGATGCTAGCAAGAACCTCATTGATACAAGGTCGCTGGAAGTGGTCAGTGAGGTCAATTGAAGAGGCATAATTGACATACCTTGTCTTCCTCGAGGCAGTTTTCGAAAATGTTCTGCACCACCAAACTGCCTGTCTCACCCAGAGCGACCTCGTGCCACATACCGCGGAGCGCCTCATTGACGTAGCGCATGATCTGTGGCGGCGAGTCACTCCAGCGAAGCTCGAACAACTTCTGCCAGACGTGGCAAGCATAGCGATGGATTACGGTTTCCGGAATGCGGCGGAGTAGTTCATGCACCATGGTTGCCTTGTACTCCTCTGGGACGCAGTCGAATGCCTTTTGGATGACGTGACAGCCAAAGGCATCCATGCTGAGAGCAAGAGTGTTTCCACGAATAGCCTGAGCGATGGCGATGATTTGCTCAGACGTGCCATGCTCAAAGCAGCGTTGCACAAGGAAGTTACCGAAACGATTGACCATGAGTGGGTAGGCTTGGGCAATGATGGCTTCAACAATCTCGTATTTCTGCTCAGGAGTGCCGACCTTGAGCTTCTGCTGCAGGAATATGGAGGCTTGCTGATCGTTGTTGCAGATGATCTTATCCACAATGTACTTCCAGTTACAACTCATGTTGCGATCGAGTAGACGCCTGTAATTCATCGGCTCGACAGGAGGTACGTATTGCGAAACGCCAGATTCGCTAGGAGCCTGCAACTCGTTAGATGGACGCATGAGTACATCATCGAAACACTGACCTGAGAGTTCCAAGGCGAAGGACCTAAGCCATTGGCGATGTTGAATTCGTTCGCGTCAGGTGAGAGCCTACTACCAATAACACCAACAGGGGCAGGATAGCCCGTAGATTGCATCGGTGGCACCGTGTACTGACCGAACATCGGGTCAAAAGCAGATCCAGGGCGGCTCGGTGGGTTGGCCATGTTGTTGCTCATCCCGCTGAAGCTGTTGCTCACACCGTTCATGAGGCCAGTGCTCATGCCACTGCTGCGGAAGCTCTGACTTAGTGGGAAATGAGTAGGTTCATTGAGGTCGTCATTACGACGGTAGCTTGGCTGTCCCACAAATGAACGTGACTGCATTTGGTAAGGCGGAGGACCAATGCTGTTACCACTGTTGTAGGCCGGGCGGGCTGACTCATTACCCCAGCTCAAGTTACGCGTCGATGCGTTGAACTTGTTCTGGAGCTGGGTGAGCGTCTGCTCCGTCACATCGCCAGTATAGTTGTAATCAGTATCGGAGGACTGGGTGAGGTGATCCATGGTTGATCTAGCCACTTGATGACTATGTATCTCTTGGTTCATGCGGTGGACTTCACTCTTGGCCTCTTCTAGCTCATCTTTGAGCTTCTGCAGATCAAAGGCGTCGACAAGAAGGACTGAGCTGTCCATAGAGGAAGGCGGTGTGGAAGCAAACTCATCAGTAGCTGGCGTGATGGGCACCGAGCCACTGGACGAGTTGTACTGGTCGGGAGGTGAAGACCGACCATTGAGACGCTGTAGCAGAGAGTCCAAGACTGCTGAGTCGTCGTGTCCTTCCTTCTTGGACTTCTGGCAATGTTAGCAAGCTACCCATGATCGGGGCGGTGTAATGATGCTGTGGCGAACGGGATTGTTGGTGCATAACGAATCCGAGCATGACGACCGAATGAGTCCACACACCTGATAGCCGTCAAAGGGACGCGGTTGTGGCATGGCAGCCTGCTGGTTGCCAAGATTCGAAGGACCGAGGGGATGCTTCGCACCCTGCATGTTCGCGGTCAATGATGAACCAAAAGCGCGATAGAAGGCAAGCGGGTTGTGATTGTGGCTGAAGCCGCCTACCGCCTGACCAAGTACTTCTGGTGAAGTATCAATCTTGAGATCGCCTGCGGGTCTTGAGAACTTGGTGGTGCCTTTGCGGGGCGTAGGAGAGCCGTCGGATGTTATGTTGAAGCTCATTGTTGTTGCTCGCGGTGCCGAACGTGTGTGTAGATGAAAGAGATCTTTGAAATGCACGTACTCGTGGTGACTTGGCAGATGCGTAGATAATATGCAAGACACACGGCTCGATGATGTTCGTTTGGCGAGGTAAATGGCCAAAGTAGATGCAGAAAGAAAGACGAAGCAGCTCAAATGAAGTTAGATATGCAGCTCCAGCGAGCGTTGGGAACGCAGGAAATGGAAAGGACGAGGATCGTGAGATTGCAATCACGAGTTGCGCTGAGGTGGAAAGAAGAGGTGGAGGACAGAAGAGAAGAGACAGGGTTGCAAGTAATGAAGCTGCTCGAGTAGTAAGAGGCAGGCGTGACGAACGGGGCAGGTGCGCCCCGACGCGTACAATAGCAAACAGAACAAACGCGACTTAGCGTATCAGACTGGGCCGTATTGCTGCCGTCGTCAGTCGAGGTGAAGCTGAGCGTCGTACCCCACTCTGCATAGCGAGGCGTAGCGGTGAAAGCGCGTACAGTCCCCCACCATCTGCATGTGTTGGCAAATCTATTTAGGAGTACTAGTCGTAAGCTTACTGAGTTTTTTTGATTTGCCATCGAGAACTATAAGGCTATTCAACATGTGTCCTGCTTGTGTCGATTGCAGTTTAGCAGAATAGGTGACCTGTGCGGTGCATCACGCTCAAATCAGCCCTTCAAACCACTCAACTACCTACCTCAACAACACTAGAAGCAGTGACATGCCACGAAGCATCAAAGAAGCCCATCGCCAATACGCCTTCCACGCCCCGCCATTTCGCGCTCTCTCCGAATACGACGAAATCCGGTTGTCCTACGCCAGTCATCATTGGCACGATTCTCGCTGCTTGACGTAGTCCGTCCTCATTTATACCCCACAGCACCAATTCAAGCCTTTCATCTCCTGCCGGGCGAAGATAGGCTGCACCTCGAGCTGTGGTTCCGAAGTCTTGCCTGTCGCCATTGTGGTCGACAACTGAGCATAGTGCGCGACCTACTTGTACAGGAAACTCTGATATAGGCGCTGGAGGTTGTTCGTTGATCAGGAGGGTGATGATGTTTCCAGTAGCTCCGGTATCTTCAGGTCTAAAGAACGAGGAGGATATAGCGGCATCAGCTTGGAAGTATTGATGCAGGTTACGGGAGATTTGCAGGGCAACATCCGACGTTCTAGTGGTTCCTGAATGCCGAATCACGAAAGGGCCTCGAGTGCGAAGGATCGCGGTCATTGAGCCTAGCTGCCGTCCGTGTCTGTGAGACATGGAAGTTTCTGCAGTAGACCCGCCGTTCGAGATAGAGTGTGGAAGGCTGATAGGCGCTGTTAATTCTGTCGGGGAAATAGATCGGCCATTGATCACGATGCCATCCGTCCAGAGTAGTGGATCGAACTCGAGGCTTGCGACATTCGTTGTCTTGATGAGATGACCTCTCACGACCACTTTACCATACTGTCCTGGATCCTTCAGCTCCAGAACTTTAATTCCGCCTTTGGTACCCATGTCGCTTGGGTCGCCCACGACGAAAGTGAATTCCTCTAGCCTTCGAGGTAATGCATCATCATTTTGTGCCTGTGTATAGTAGAAGTCTACAAGTTCAGGCGTTGTCATGACCGTACTACAAATCACGAATCAGTATATGGTCTTTCCTTTCCTCGTGAGGGGGCAAGTATACTCCCACCAATGATTCTGCTGGGGCACTTCATTGTAACTCGAATTTACACCAGCCAGATGCAACTGATGTGCAAGAAATCGAGAGTGATAAGCGGGCACGTTATCATCTATCTCGCCATGCTGCTGCTGGACCGGAATACCGCGTACATTAGACATCAGCATTTCATGTCGATAGCTGTTGAGCGACGCACTGAGGACCGCCATTCGCCGAGGATCAGCAGGCTGCCACAGCTCGTATGGTACATATTTCTGTATGCTAGCGTATCCTGATACTGGAGCCGCTGCAATTATCTTGTCTGGTCGATGTGTAAGAGTATACCATGTGCCCTGGCCGCCGTTGGAATGCCCTGTGACTATCCATCGATCGATGTCAACATCGGGACCTGTCCAGCCTATACGTTCTATCCAAGACGGAATGACTTGGATGGCAGCTTCGACGTCCGCAAATCCCCAATTGTGCCAGTCGTCTCCGGACCATGGAGTCACCCCTGTAGGGAAGAGAACCCAGACGCATAGATCAGATACTGGGTCAAGGGCGCCAGCCACCATGGGATCGTCAGCCTCAAGACCAGCGCCGTGTAGTCCCAAAAGAATTGGCAACTTCTTATGACCTGAATGGCACGTTGCATTTCTAGCTGGAGGTCGTAGCATTGTGTAAGACACAATTCCCCCTGGGTGGAGGTAAGTGACCTTGTGCGGCTGGTACATTGCAATTTGTTTCAGATCCTGGTATACCTGAAGAGTGGAAGTATGTGTGCTGTTGATATTCCTGTACGTGATGTTGTACGTCAGAGTTGATACATTCTGGGCTGGTAGCACAACATCGAATGCTATAGGTCTGGTTTGACCTGCAACAATGACGATCCTGGTCATGTTGGCATTGTAAGTTGAATGGATGGTCTCCTTATCCTCCGGCATGTCGATATGACCCTCTACAAGGATTTGTTCTCCTGCAGTCACTCCTGAGAACGATGGCGAGCTCACGTTGGAGCCATGAATCCTAATGATCTCTATATCATCAACGCCACTGTTCCTCAGCGTGACCGATGCAGAGGAGCTTGCGAGTTTCCCATCAACCACATCAGACATAAGGATGCCAGCCTTTGCGAGTTCAAGGGTGCCCGATGCTTGTTGTACGTCTATCACGACGTCGATCGTTGGCTCCAATATACCACCGAGGGCACGCACATCCCTTACCAATCGAATGTCGAGTCTATGTGATCCAGGCTTGAGCCGCAGTACGGGCGGAGCGCTACGGAATGTGTAGAAGTCGCCGCCAAAGTAGTGCTGATCGTCTACCCAATACTCCAATATAGCATCCGTGTGAAGAATAACATGCTGTGTTTCTTTTCCGTGGATAATAAGCTCACCTCGTGCCCAGGCCTGAAATTGGACCGCGGCCCAGCCATAGACAAGCTTGAGGAAATTCCAGTCCACGTTCGAGTAGGCGACGCTCAAGGAAGCGTTGGCTGTGTTGTAGCTCGTCTGCACTGATGCTTCTGAGATGTTCCATCGGGCTATCCCATCAACGGAGAGTGAGCTCCGAAAGCTTGCTGACGTGTCGTAGGAGAGGGTTCCAAAGCCGCCTAGATACTCCAAGGGATCGGCACCCCATGTTGCTTCTGTGAAAGTCGTCAAAATACTGAAAGGTTCTAACCATGACTGTCCACTACACACTCGTCAACAACATGGAATCGAGCTTACCTCTGGTACCAATTTGAAAAGGCCCGAGTATCTGCCACGTGCTGTTGATGGAGAACAGACTCGGTTTGAGCAGCTGACTGGCGAATGGAGCCATATATGAACCATGTTGCTCCGCTGCACGGCAGAGTCCGAGGCATGAGCAAATGTACCACAGCATTGGCAGCTTAGCGGTCTTCATTGTTGTAATCCTTGTAGTGTCCTTGTATCATATGATAGTGGCTCCATAGCATACAGAGCTATGTGAAGAATTGATCTCCAGACGAAGAATGCTCATACATTGTTGCCTTGGCAAGCGCAGCAGGTCTCTACCTTCAATCAAGCCCCTAGTCGCCGGCTTGGCGGGTGAACCGACGTCAATGCGGAGCCTCTGGTTGGTGACGCGTCTGAAAGCGGATCGGATCTGCCGCTAATCGCGGATACATACCAGACTTTCAACCTCACCACCACTCTGGGTGCACACGCACTGTCGTTGACGATATCCTTGGTCCTTGCGCTAGCAGCGATACAAACCCGCTGTACACGTCTGTGTGGGCTCGACTGATCTCTTTGGGCGCGCCGAATCGGAGGCGCAAGGCCAGGTTGAACAATCTTTAAACATCGCACCCTTTCTTCCTCAAATGGCGTAACCTACGGAGCCACGTCCCTCGTCTCCCACCACACCTTTAGGGCACCTCGCCATGGCCTCCATTTCGGGGCGGGACTCGAGTCCCAATGCGACATTCAAATTTCCAGCGTTCCAACCCGACCTGCTACCCATGCCCGAGGAGGAGTACCCCTTCAGCTCGTCGCGGAGCGCAAGCCCTGTCCACGCATCGCAACCAAATGGCAGCACTATGCCTGCCGATCGATGGCAGCCGCGAAGAGACTCACGCTTGAGCTATGCAAACGGCACATCGCAGGGCCCGTCCACGCGACATGGGAGGCAAAAGAGCTTGAGTGAAGCAATTCGGACCATACGCACGAGGAAAGCGAGTGTCAGCCAGAATGCGCACGAGATAGCGGATGCTTTGAAGGCGCCGCTGTCTCCGAAACTCATTGTAGGCTATCCTGCTTCGTAACGAGAACGGCAGAATGCTAACAGCTTCAGATGCTCTGCGGCATCTGGTATATGACCTCCATCTTCACCAACATGTCTTCGAAGGCTATCCTTACCGCACTCCCTCAGCCCGTCACCCTCACGACCGTACAATTCGCTTTTGTGTCGGGATGGTGTCTAGTCCTGGCAGCTGCGGCACGCCGATTTCCACGACTGAAGCATACATTGCCATTCCTGAAATACGGCATCCGCCCACCATCGAAAGAACTGATTATGGCCACACTGCCCCTCACATGCTTCCAGATCGGAGGACACATTCTGAGCGCAGATGCAACGTCTAGGATTCCCGTCTCACTAGTGCACACAATCAAGGGACTTTCGCCATTACTCACGGTCGGAGCGTATAGCATATTCCTTGGCATCCAGTATTCGCTACCGACATACCTGTCCCTGATCCCCCTGACGGTTGGAGTCATCCTGGCCTGCTCTGCAGACTTCAATGCCAACTTCATCGGCCTGCTCTCCGCCTTTGCCAGCGCCATCCTTTTCGTTGTCCAGAACATTGTCTCCAAGCAAATTTTCAACGACGCTGCCGCAGCCGAGAAAGACGGCCTACCACCCACGCGCTTCACGAAGCCAGACAAGCTCAACCTCCTCTGTTACTCTTCTGGTCTTGCCTTCCTCTTTACACTACCTCTTTGGCTCTGGTCCGAAGGTTTCACGCTCCTCGGCGACTTCCTAAACGATGCCTCTATCAGACTCTCGGACCATCCTGGCGCATTCGACCACGGGCGATTGCTTCTCGAGTTCCTCTTCAACGGCACTTTCCACTTTGGCCAAAATATCGTCGCCTTTGTGCTCTTGTCAATGGTCTCACCTGTCACATACTCCGTAGCCAGCTTGATTAAGCGCGTTTTCGTCATCGTCTTCGCGGTCGTGTGGTTCGGAAAGCCAATCACCAAAGTCCAGGCCTTTGGCCTGCTACTCACATTCGTTGGTTTGTACCTCTACGACCGCACATCTGACTCCAGGAAGGCAGACAAGCGCGCAAAAGCCATGCAGTCGAAGTCCCAAGGTACCTTGTTGCCACTGGCTACGGACGTCAAATCGAGGGGTGGCTTCACTGCGAGCCCGGCAACCATGTCTGGTACAGGCGCGTATCCGATTTCGAGCATTGCAGAGGGCAGAGATGAGAAGAAAGACGACGAGAGTGGGTATAGGAGACACGATCACGCACATGGCATGAACGGCAGAGCGGGCATCGTTTCGTGAGACATCTCGTTAGCTCTTTGTTGATTCACTTTCCACATGTGAGCCTTTTGTATATCTAAACCAATTCATTCATAACACGATAGACGCATATATGAGCAAATGGAGTAAGTACTGGAAGGTGTAGATGTCATTGTATCAAATCATACACGCGCATGATCACATTATACCGCTACCAAAACCGCAAGGAAAATGAAGCCTTCACCCCGCATGCAAATAAAGCAGCACACCAAGCCTGAAGCTGACCGTATCCACCTCAACAAGCCCCAGCGCCTGTGCTTGGAAACAGAGACATGAAGCAGACGGTGCAAACGAGGGTAAAAGACCGAAGAGGACTTCCTGGACGCCTTATCATTCGCATGACCCGTGTAGTCGTTCGTTCAACATGGCATCTTGTATGCCTTGCACGCCCACTTGAAGCCGAGTTGTGCGCCCCAACGACCCGAATCTACCTTGCAAATGTGACCATGGTCTAGCAGCATCCGTTCTTCTTCTCGGCGTTGTCGACCGACTCCGTGAGCTTGATCTGCGTGCGGTCATTGCCGAGGACGTTTTGGCCGCCTTCGCCTTGGTCCAGAGCCTTGCTTGAAACGATGCGGTAGATCTCTGTGGTGGTGTAAGTATGCATTCAGGGTGCTGTGAGACATGGCAGGAGCGGAAGTGGCGGTGTAGGTACGTGTCCGCCCAACTGAGAAGAGTGCCACCTCAGCTTGCATGAACACATCTAACCACCCCCAAACCGCATCCCGCGTGCCAATACGCACCTGTGAGAATGTTCTGGAAAGCAAGCTCAACATTGCTGGCGTCCAAAGCGGACGTCTCAATGAAGGATAAGTTGTTCTCGCCTAGTTGCGCAGTAATTAGCGAATGTGCTGCAATGTGGCATGCCAATCACATACTTGCGAACGCCTTCGCCTCCTCTGTCGGCACTGCCCGCAGATGCCTCAAATCGCTCTTGTTACCAACCAGCATGATAACAATGTTTGAGTCGGCGTGGTCGCGCAGCTCTTTCAGCCATCGTGTGACGTTCTCGTATGTCTGGTGCTTGCTAATGTCATAGACAAGAAGTGCTCCGACTGCGCCACGGTAGTAGGCAGAGGTGATCGCGCGGTATCGCTCCTGGCCGGCGGTATCCCAAATCTGCGCCTTGATGGTTTTGGCGTCCACCTGGATCGATCGGGTAGCGAACTCGACACCGATTGTCGACTTGGAGTCAAGGTTGAACTCGTTGCGGGTGAATCGGCTCAACAGGTTGGATTTACCAACGCCTGAGTCTCCGATGAGGACCACTGTGGGGTGTCAGTGGGCAAGACTTTATGAAGGGACATGTACCGCGTACCCTTGAAGAGGAACTACATAGGCAGAATGTCAGTACGAAGCACAAACACCCAAGTCCTAAGTGTCGCACAGGGGACTCACGTCATATTCGTCGTTCGCCATGGTTGCGGTAGGCGGGGGAGGGGCTGCGCTGAAGAGGAGTGCGGGGTGCTCGAGACAGGGAAGAGGTCCGGAAGGTGTAGTTGTGTGTATCTCAGAGATTTCTGGTATTGGGCGCAGCTCACGGTGGTCCTCTACTCTGCTGCGGATGAGAGACTGATTTGGCTGCCTCCAGTGCACCGCACCTCCCCCGACAAAGCGCAAGTGTCACATGTCGCCAAGATGTGTTAGCCGCATGCGGACTAGTCACTGCTTCGCTGCCTCAATACACTGCACATTCTCGTGGCTGTTTGCGAACCGTCGCTTGGACTTCACACTTACAACTTGCTAGATCTTGGACTTCGATCGTCGCTTGCGGCTCGGTCAGATCCTGTGCGGATACATACCGTGTATCCGGCAAGCCACCTGCACCAGGAACCCGGATGGGCAACCTGACCAATCAAAGCGCGTTACCACCAACCACCCTCACTTACCATCTCTACGCTATACAGTATGGCCGAAAGTGATAGTGACGAAGGAAGCTATGCCATCAATGCAATTCGCGCTGAGAGATGGAACTCCCAACCTCCAAATCCCGATCCCCCACGTATGGAGTATCTCATTGAATGGGAGGGTTACGCAATGCATAAGTGAGCACTGGGACCACCGTCTAGATCAGCATGTACTTACTTTTTCCACAGAAGTAAGTGCAACTTAGCCACTCAATTCAATCGGGCGATACAATGACGCTCTCAACCACTTGTAGCATTGTCATCCTTGTCCATTGAAGTCTCTTGCCACACTTCTTGCAATGCTCATCTTACGTAGGCTCCTTTGAACCGGATTATGCTCTCAAGGATGCTGGAAAGGATGCTGACAAGGGTGTTGGAATTGTGGAGAAGTGGAATAGACAGAAGTCAAAAATGACGCAGAAGCTTTTCCAAGCGTTCAATGAGGAGAATGAGACACGCCATCAAATCGTCTATGCGGAATCTAAGCTTGGACCTGAAGAACACAAAAAGCGCTCGGGAAGGCTCGAGAATCGGAGACAACGTGGCCGGCGAGTGGTAGAGGACGACGACAGCGAAGACGACGATACTTCCACCAAACTGTCCCCGACCACTAGTCAAGGAACTCGTTTCAAGTATTTCATCGACATTCGGGATGTCATCAAACTTGGTTCTTTACCTCCCGCGACCTATGTTTCACTTGATCATGTGGGTGACGTCCTGTCCGATGACAGTGGAGACGACGCCAAGGACAGCGGGGACAGCGGGGATGGTACTGATAGCAGCGACGACGACACACCTCTCGCGCTGACGCGAGGCAATCAGCCACAAGTCAAGCACGCGAACAAAACTCTGGCTTCTAGTCAGGAACTGCACAAAGACCTTTTCGTGGACAGTCAAGATTCAAATCCACTCAGTCATCCAGCCCCAATTGGACAGCCAAACGATGGTCTCTTCATTGGGCCACATGCTTTGGCTCGTGCAGCACCATTCCATCAGTCTGATGAAGATGAATACAGCGCAACAGACAGCAGCTCTGAAAGCTCCGAAGGGAAGCCTTCTTCACAACATAAAGCCAGTGCCAAGACGTCACCGCAGGCGAACAGAGGACGTGATCTGGGCAACTCCATCTTGTCGCCGAAGGGTCCAAATAAAACCACTAAACAGCATCGATCGAACCCATTCTCGGACAGGCATACATCAGGAATACCAGAACACGTCAAATCCACGTTAACCGCCCGCGCAGAGACGATCACAGACAAGTCGCGAAACTCCAACGGCAGCACAGGTGAAACACAAATCAATCAATCTTCAAGCAGCTCAAGCCTTCTAGTAGCTGCTACTACAGTAGCCAGAGACAGTGATGTTGCTAAGCAGCGTTTCCCTGCCACTAGTGACCCAGCCCCTTCTGTTGCGTCGCTTTCCAAGCCCGCGTCCGTTGAGTCTGCAAATCGAGCTGTGGAACGACGAACTGGACTTAGTCTTACGTCCTCTGATCCCATTCGAATAACAAATGACCCAAATACTCCTAAAAGGAAACAGTGGGAAAGCGATAAGCACTTCAGCACCCTCAAATTTCGCCGAAATGCAGAGGTACGAGCACGTACTGAGGGCAATCCTGACATTAGTGCACTTGAATTTGTTGGTTCCACACCCTCCAATCTGCCAAAGCCGAAACCCACAGCTCCCTCTGATAATGTCTACGGACGTCGTGAGGTGCGGCCTCGCCGCATGCAAGAGGATTCGGATGAGGAGGATTCAAGGCGTCGACCAGATCCTATGACAGATTGGGAGGCCAACAAAGTACCATTGGTTTGTTATCATTGGAGACTCAGCAATAATTGCTCATATCCAGCTTCGAAATGTAATTTTCTGCATCGAAACACAGATGAGAAAGGCCGCGCTCTTGCGATTGGTGACGAGAACGGATACATTCCACCCAAGTATCGCAAACCACCCGTGACCTGTCTTTACTGGTTGGAAAATCCAAACGGCTGCAGTAAAACAGACCGAGACTGTGCCTTCACTCACAGGAATACCGGATGGAAACTACTGGAAGGCAACAAAGGAGAAGCCGTTCAGATCGATCCTAGCCTGCCGCCAATCACTGAGCGAGCAATCAGCGGCCATATATCACCAAAGTACGGTCTCCAGGCTCCTACAGGCTTCCACTTCACTAGCGATTTTCTGGAGAAGAAAGACCTGACTTGTCGTTGGTGGCTTGAAGCTAGTACTGGCTGTAACAATTCGGACGCGGATTGTGAATTTGCTCACAGGAATACTGGCTGGACTCTCAACAATGGAACACGCATTCAACTTGATCCTTCCCTGCTCCCGGCCAGTGAGCGAATAACTAGCGGCTACATTCCACCAACGTACCCTACCGTGGCCCCTGTTAGGAAGCAATCAAATAGTAGTCATATGCCAAGCCAGGACTTGACATGCTACTATTGGCTTGAAGCCAGTACTGGCTGTGATAGCTCAGAAGCAGGGTGTAAGTTCGCTCACAGAAATACAGGTTGGATGCTCAGCAAAGGCACGCCCATCCAGCTTGATCCAACTCTTCTCCCTGCAAGTGATCCCGTCAGCGAGAGAAGGGGCAGTTACGTACAACCGAAGCATCGTGATCCACCTGTAGTTTGCCGTTGGTGGCTTGAAGGCAGTTCTGGCTGTAATAGGTCAGCCGCGGAGTGTAAATTTGCCCATTGGAATCCTAAAGAAGGTAGCAGTGGGGAACCTGACCGTACCTATTGCACTACCCCGTCGAGTGTGCACAGGAATACCGGCTGGAAGCTTAAAGATGGTATCGGTAAAGAACGCAGTCGTACCGACCCTGCTGTTACCCCGGTGAGTGTACACAAGGAGAACTTGCCCATCATTCCACGAACAAACCCGAATAATTGGCAAGACAAAACTTGTTGTTACTGGGCCAACGGTCACTGCTCGAAATCTGACGATCAGTGTACGTTCAGACACTACATTACAGATGTTGTCGCCGGTAAATCCAGACATGAGCAGCCTAAACTTGTCTGTCGTCCTTTCCTTGAAGGTAGATGCGAATTTGGATTGCTTTGTTCAAAAGTGCATATCGATCCAGCTCGCTTAAAGGGCGATGCCTGGCTGAACAGTAATGTTAATCCAAGTTTGTTTGTCATATCCAGTATCTTGGCTGATGGCTAATATGTTAGCAGACTTCATTCCGGTAGACCAACAAGAGCAGCCAAAGATTCAGTATGATCTGAGTGCTCAGCACGACATAAATGTCCAGTCTGATACAACGCCCGATATGAATATACCCGTCACTGCTTCGCCGTTGGTGGAGCGACTTCCGTCACCTCCATGTGTCGATCACCCGCAGGAGTCGAGCATACACGAACCGGTTTCTGTATTACAGCAGCTGCCCTCCAGTACAGATCTTGGACCTATTCTTCCACAAGCAAGGATGTCAAGCTTAATCACCAAACGTGAAATCGAAGTCGCCCTGAAGACAGAATTTACTGCTTTATTTGAATGGAGCGACGATGGAAGTGACCGGGTCATGCTTGAGCGAAGAGCCCTCCTCATTTTTCACCCCGTAGATCATCAAGAAGAGCTCGAGCTATTGACGCGTTGGCTTCTAATGCATCACGTAGAAGTGAGTAACGCTTGGTTTCCAGGAGCTTGGCCATACTACAAGCAACGAATCATCGCAGGAGGTTCTGGCATCGTGATAGTACGTAAATTTTCCGAATTCCTTGTGCGTGGACTGACGTTTCCAGGCTCATCCTTCTTTTGAGCAATTTCCTGAGCTTGCCGACATCGGCCAAATGCTGCGAAAGCAAGTTCGTCTATGGTCGCTTGGAGTGCAGCCAAACATTGAGCACGACCCTGCTGCACTGAACTGTCCAAATGAGATGAGCCTGGATTGCATCGAAATATTCCCTGTTGGTGGTCTGATGTACATCACCGAGAACGTTTTTGAAGAGAAACCGCAGCTTGCACTAGAGATTATCAGACTGTTCTGTGCCAAAATTGATGGACTTCACAGACTGATTGGCTCCAAGGGTTCATGGCAAGATGTACAGGAAATTAGTTTGCGATGGCGTCTGTGTGCTCGTCCCGAATTGTTGGAGTATCTCTTTCGACGATGTGAAGATCAAGAGGAGGAATTAGAAGCTGGCGAAGCTAATGCCCTCGCGCGAGCTGAACTCTACGCGCTCCTCAGCGACCACAAGCTCATCGAGCAAGACACAATTGTCCATTCGCTCGAGACAAAGTGTGACAGGTTCCCCATCATGTCAGAACGACGTATTATTGCCGAGGGGGAGCCTTTGGATTACTTCAACGCGATTGCTCACAGTCCCGAAGAGGCCAATGCACGTATGATCCAGTACTACGGATGCATGCACATTGACATGCGTCGCGACTATAGGCATTTCTATGTCGTACATACCGATCATCTTGCTCCTTGCGCAACTCGCTGGAAGCGAGAAAATCAGGTCCTGACGGATGTCATCACGCCAGAGCAGTGCATTGCAGAACTCTCGAAAGATGGACACGACCCTGAGGTCAGGTCGACTTTCGACTTCTATGAACGATATCTGATGGAGCCAAGCCGAGAATGAGCAGTTGGTTGCAACATGAAGACATTGACGAGGATGCAGCTCGTGGTAAAGAACGGATCATCGCCCTTGGATGAACCTCTTGGAGGAATGAGAGGCGCTTAACATGCAGAGGAGCTGACAAAATCAATGAACGGCGTCGAGGAGCGCTTCCCGTCCTTGAAGGCTTCTTGCAATGAATTACGAACGGAAAGGGTGTTGATAGCGGAAAATACCCATTGCATGTTGGCAAAACAGCTTCCAGCGGCCTGCTCTACTTCAGAGCGACCCACTACACGAATCACGAAAATGCAGTATACACAGTATACACCTACAAAATACCCCTTTCCCTTATCTTGATGTTGCTCTCGCTCACCCACAATTCGCCCGCAGAAGATACGATCCAGCCGCACCATCCCCACTCCCCGGCATTCTCCCGCACTTACGGTCTCTCTAGCCGGCACTTCTAATGACGCACAGGGCTGGTCGGTGACGTCCGATGCTCACCACACCAACTTGCGGCTTGCCCGCGTGCTGATAACCACTTTCTGCATTGTGTCCCAAGCGATTGGGTGACATGAGAGCCCTTATCTTGAAGGCTTGATGATTGGAATTCGCTTGGCCTTGTTCATGTCAAAGCAACGGTTGCATCATTATCTCGGTGTGCCAATGCTTAGCTCGAACGCTTGGATCTAGACCCGAACTCCTGAAATCCCCGCAGCTGGCGTTGCCGTTTTGGCGAATTGGCGCACGCGATCTGGTTCGTATTCAAGCTTGGTGGTCGCTGCATGTGACTTGACTTATCCATTTTCCCTGGTTGTCGTTTTGTTTTCCTTGTCCTTGTCGCACAACATACTGTACCATACATTCACGATATCGACATCGAGTGTATTTGGCTTTGCGCAAAGTCGCGATTCCAATAGGAAGACCGATATCGGTGCAAGCAGCGAAAAGAGTCGGACAACATGATGAAACGAAGAAGTAATTCCATCACGGGCAGTATGGGACGGCGAGGGTCGACGACGGATCCGAGTGCAGATGCTGCGCTTGCGAAGATGGGTTATCAGAGCGAGTTGCCGCGAAATCTGAGTATGTTGAGTGTATTGGGATTGTAAGTCTACTTTATTTGTTGATGTGTTGAAGAAATACAACTCACAACTTCTTCAGGTCTTTCGCAATCATGGCCGTCCCGTTTGGACTCTCGACAACAATGTACATCACATTGACTGACGGTCAAGCCGTCACAATTCTCTGGGGCTGGGTCTTGGTTTCGTTGATCTCACTCTCCATCGCTGCATCTCTGGCAGAAATTTGCGCCGTATATCCCACCGCTGGAGGCGTATATTACTGGAGCGCCATGCTTTCCACGCGCGAGTGGGCGCCCATCACTTCTTGGATCACCGGCTGGCTGACTCTTGTTGGAAACTGGACAGTCACATTGTCCATCAATTTTTCTGGCGGACAGCTTATCCTATCTGCCATTACGCTTTGGAAAGAAGACTTTGTGCCGAATCAGTGGCAAACGGTCTTGATGTTTTGGGCTGTCATGCTCATTTGCATGAGTGTGAATATCTTTGGGGCAAAGTATCTGGACCTGATCAACAAGATTTGCATATACTGGACAGCGAGTAGTGTAGTCATTATCATGATTGTGCTATTGACCATGGCGGACACGAAGCGGAATGCCAAATTCGTTTTTACCCACTATGATGCCAGCGAGAGCGGATGGTAAGTGGACGAATGTGTTTAGTTTTCAATTTCTGTGCTGACTTTATCTAGGCCATCTGGATGGGCGTTCTTTGTTGGTCTCCTCCAAGCAGCCTACACGCTTACGGGCTACGGCATGGTTGCTGCCATGTGCGAAGAGGTCGCGTTCCCTGAGCGCGAAGTGCCAAAGGCCATTGTCCTATCTGTCGCTGCTGCAGGTGTCACTGGTGTGATCTACCTCATTCCAATCCTCTTCGTCTTACCCGATGTGAAGATGCTCCTCGAAGTTGCAAATGGCCAGCCCATTGGACTTCTCTTCAAGACCGTGACGGGATCAGCTGGTGGCGGCTTTGGGCTGCTCTTTTTAATTCTTGGTATTCTCTTCTTTGCGGGCACTGGCGCGTTGACAGCTGCGTCAAGATGCACCTATGCTTTTGCTCGCGATGGAGCCATCCCGGGCTCAAGACTTTGGGCAAAGGTCGACAAGCGCTTCAACATTCCACTTGGCGCACTCATCCTCTCGACAGCTGTCGACTGCCTTCTCGGACTCATATACTTCGGTTCATCTGCGGCTTTCAACTCGTTTACTGGCGTCGCCACGATCTGTCTCTCGACGTCATATGGAATGCCTATCCTTATCTCTGTCATCCGCGGTCGTCATGCTGTCAGGAACTCATCATTCTCGCTCGGCCGCTTTGGGTATGCCATTAATATCGCCATGATATGCTGGATTTGCCTGGCAGTTGTGTTGTTCTGCATGCCTGTGAGCTTGCCCGTTGAGCCCGCGACAATGAACTATGCCAGCGTCGTTTTTGCTGGCTTTGCGGCCATTAGTATTGCCTGGTACTTCATCCGTGGAAGGAAAGACTTCACAGGTCCACCAGTACCTCAAGATGTTGCTCCAGGCGGCGAGGTCCCTGTCACTGGTCTTGCAGTGCAGAGTAGCCGGGAAGAGGGTGTAGATGATGTAAACGGCAAGACCGAGAAGATCTAGTCTATCCGAACGCTGTATACATCCGCGGTTGACGGCGTCGTCTCAAGTAGTAAATATCAATACCAGAATTTACGCTCTGCCATAATAGCTGAGCTTTATTTTCGTGAGTAGTCAAATATGCCTCCCATGTTACTATGAATTCAAATCGCCTTTCCTTTCTGCAGTGAAGGAGCTTCAAGAATGTTTGCGGAGTGAGAGTGCTTGTTACACATTTGTGTGAGCCAATGAGGGCCGCCCGCTAAGTTTGCTGGTCAGAACGTACGCGACCGCGACCACTTTACGCGACTCACATTCACCTTTCACCTCCAAATGGACGCGTCGTTCACGCCTGGGCATGATGTCGCTGAGGTAAATACCATTTCATGTTCCTGTACTTCTTTGCGCACAAAATTACAGCGCGATAACCCACGTCCCATCCATGACGGCTAACTGGCGCAGCGACTGGCGCAATGCCTATGTTGACCTGACCTTGAGCTCGGAAGACGATGATGATGATGAGACCATCACACCGCTCCCTCCGACATCTGTAGCATTCAGCCCTGCCGTATCGTTGCCTGGATCACGCTGGGTATCTCACAATTCCACAACCCGACCAAGTGCAACGCACGCACAGTCACCTTTCCCGGCAAGCACAGCGCGAACTCACCCGAAACCCCCGAACCCGCAGGCACAGCAAAGTTGGGGCCATGGAACATCGATCTCAAGCGCCAGTTCGCATCCGACTGCAGCGACCCCAGCTGGTGCTACACGCGGTAACGGCGCACGGGAAGCCGCATACATGCCCATGCCCGTGCCCGAGAGCGTATACGAAGGAACGGACGATGGCAAACACACAGTGCAATCGGCGAAGAGGAGGAAGATCTCTGTGCCAGATGGCCAGGCACAGTCAGGAGGCACGTCAAACTGGCCACAAGCTCCAAGAGATGCAGGCGCAGTACGTTCGCTGCAACAAGCACATTCCAATGCGGCGAAGGATTGGGGTGGCAGCTCTACCCCACGCTCGCAGCCTGGCCCTCCGCTGGGTCGACATGTCGAGGAGAACATTCCCATAGGGATGCTGAACAAGGCACCCTCAGTGCAGTACATGAATGCCGCTTTGAAGACGAGTGGATCAATCACGTCCCTACTCGATGAGGTCGCAGGAAGTGGACCTCGGTCCATACATATTGTCCGAATGAATGACACCGGCGACTCCGACGTATCAAGTCCTGGAACAAAAATCGGGGTCGTTAAGCCCTCGCTCGTTGGCAATCTTCCGAGCCCATCAACGGCTGGTAGTGCGCGGGAGTCACAACAAGCATTTAGCGCCTTCGCTAGCGATAGTCGGGAAGGTCAGACTATGAAGACTTCGTCATTAAAGCTGGTTCGAAAAAGATCAGATGATAGGCAGCCCGGTATGGCTGTGGCTGATGGAACCACGGTCGACCGCAAAGGCGTGAATGGCAGCAGTCATAAGGACGACAATGGTGTCATGTCTGGATTGTCTATCTTGAGCGGCGTTATTCCTCACAGCGGCAAGCACACTGCGATGTGGCGCAGCAGACATGGAGACGAGGACGGGCACTTGTCTGATTCCTTTGACTCGAACAACAGCCGTTTTTCGGATGTATCTGTCCAGAATGGTCAAGAATCGCATGTTCTAGCCCATCCATTAAGCGCTCCCCTCGTCACAGCATCACCACGTCCGGTGGCCCAACAAGCAATACGACCAAAATTCACGAATCAGTTTTCTGAAGAAGAGGAGCATTTGTTAATATTTCTGAAGGAAGTGAAGAAGTTCACGTGGAAGCAAATAACTTCAGAATTCCAGAAATACTATCCTTCTCGCGTGTATCACACGCTTCAATCTCGCTACACCACCAATATCAATAAAAGGAACAGAGATGAAGACCCTGCAACCTTGAAGCTTCCTTCTGAATGGGCTAGTGAAGCTTCGATCGACTGGCCCTCCGTACGCGCCAACAAAGCTCAGCCATCCAAGCCTGTTGCCAGAGGTCGTCCGAGTAATGATACGGGCCGCGTCGGTAGACAACCTCCCACATTGGATGTTGTCAAGCCGGGTATGGTACGCCAGCTAACCGAGAACGATTACTCCTCAGGAGGAGAAGTCACTATGCACGTGAGGCGTCCTCGACGAGCGCCTCCAGTGAATTACGATGTCCGTAGGCGTAATAGACGTTCAGACGATGCTATCGACGAGATGCACCTTAACGACGGCGATACAGAAGAACTCACCATCATCGACACACCCGAGATCTCAGATTCCCCCTCTCAGACACAATCCGCAGCCCCAGCAAAAGCTCACGTTGTCATCAATTCACCATTACACTTAGATCATGACGCGCACGATGCCGCCATCGCCTTGAGATGCCAAAATTCAATGGGTGACAAATTGCCTTATCTAGGAATTGCAGAGCGTATCTTTCTGCAGAGTACACCTGACAGCTGGAAATGGAATCAGCTCGCAAGTCGTTCATGGCAAGGAATGTTGGTCCATGTCGATTTCAGTACAGTAGAGACTGCACGTGTAGAGCGAGCACTGGCAAGAGATAAGAGGCGCACACAGAAGATCCGTCATTCAACACAGAGGCGACAGCTACAGTCTATGTTGAAATCCTTGGTTGAACCCCAACTTCTACGCTTAGCCCACGACCTTCAGCGTTGTTTGCCCGCCCGCTCGAGCGACAGTATTGCGGCCTTTCTTCGTGATGCAAGAGCTGGAAAATTACCAGACTCCCCTCAGATAGTTCGACTCTCCGCTGCTCGTCCGCAGAATTCGATGATTACAAGGTCAATCGAATCTACTTCGACGATACTTCGCCAAAGAGAGCTTGGTCTACAGTCAAGACGAGGATGGACGGCAGCATCGAGGAGCTTGACATATCCAGTTAAGAACAAGGTCATGGACACACTGGGCCCTTCGTCCTACTGGACAGGCGCATCGAGCGACATACATACAGTTGCTTGGTCGCCAGATGGAGAAAAATTTGCAGCAGGCGCTGTCGCAGTGACTGATCAAGACTCGATGCAGTACAACAGGCCGAATAACCTCCTCTTTGGCAGTTTGGCCTACAACGAAATCCATGAACTTCCTTGCCACAGTTTGGCACGCCCGATCCCAACCACTGGAGCTAATTCGAGTCACGCTATGTTCGTCTCGCAGGATCCTAAGCTGTACACGACAGTCACGTCAGTTGCATTTGCGCCATGTGGATCGCTCATGTACTCTGCAGGCTACGATAAGTCCTTGTGCGTTTGGAATCTAGAATCATCGTCGTCCCAGCCTGAATTGGCGCTGAAACTCAAACGTGGAGAGGAGGTGGAAATGATGGCAGTGAACCCTCATGAAAGTGGGGTATTAGCCACGGCATCCAGAAAGGTCGATAAAGCCATTAGACTTGTGCGTCTAGGCGAGCAATACCCAAGAGGCTTTCAAGTTCACAGTTTTCAATCAGACAAGGCCACATCACGCTCCGACCTCAACATACTCCCACAGGCGCTCCGATTTGAACCAAGATTCGGTACACTATTACTTGCAGGCTTTGGGGCTAATGCACGAGAGGATAGTAGTGGCTTTGATACCACTGGCGACCTTTGCCTGTGGGACATTGAGACACATGCCCAGATGTCTATGTACGGGTCAAACAAGAACGTCTTCGATGTTGCTTTCAACCCAAACCAGAGATCCATGCCCTTGTTCGCTGCTGGCTGTGTGGCTGGAGGGAATGTCAATCGGGGCATGCGATCGGTCATTCGTCTATTTGAGCACCGAACCATGGATAAATACACTTCCCCGGTAGAGATCGAATGTAGGGCACTGGATATGAATGATGTTGTCTGGTGTCCCCAGGATGAGCATCTGATAGCAGCGGGCTGTACGGATGGCCGCGTATACGTGTGGGATCTTCGCAATTTCAACGATCCTCTTAGAGTCCTCTCGCATGGCCCATCTCTGATGCCATTGCAAGACGGCGTCCCTCACGAGCGCACAGATACTGGCATCCGGTTCTTGTCGTGGGGTGACAACGCGACCAGGCTTTACAGTGGATCATCAGACGGCGTTGTCAAGGCATGGGATGTGACCCAGTCTGTGGAAGATACGTTTATCAAGGACCTCATTACTGCCGATTCTGGCATCATGGCTGGTGCTTTCAGCCCTGACTTCAGCAAATTGCTGATTGGGGAAGTGAATGGTTCTGTGGACGTACTAGAAGTTGGTAGGGATGATTGTACGACCAAAGACGCAAACAAGCTGCGGTATGTTCCTTACTGTGGCGACCAAGATCTTGAGGGCGACGCCCATGGTAATTCGGACGAACGACCCATCATACCAACCTCTGGGGTCACAGAAGGGGATGATCTTCTACGCAGCCAAGAACTACAGCTTGTACCAATGGGCAATCTCCCTATACGACAGGTTGTTCAAGGCCCAAATTACGTCGGACCGTATAATTGCAGTATCGAGGCGCCGGCTCTCCGCCAGCAAGCTCTCAAGTTTCAGATGAGCTTGAAGACTACGCCTGGTACGCACTGCGACATTCCATCCTGTAAGGATGCTCTTGGCAAGGTGAACAGCGAAGACTTTGGTGACTCGGGGCGAAGCCTGGATCGCATCCCTAATGAGCTTCGAAAGCAATGGCTGATGGATATCCCCACGGGCATTATACCTGGAAAGACCAAATGCGCCAATTGCGGCCGGCCCGCTCTGCCATCCGTCAGCGACGACGACTCAGATGGATCTGCACTGTGTGAGCGTTGTAGCTTCTCGTGCTTTCGCTGCGGCGCTGCGAATGCCATCTCCCCAGCTACACCAAGGGTTGTCTGCGCATCTTGTGGAGGCGTCTGGGAAGCAGGCACTTTGGGATATGAATGCACTGAGCAGCCAACCTCGAGGGGGACTAAACTGGATGTTCCGCCTCTGCGTCGATTTGGAAGAGAGATTTTGGAAGACTATACCACAGAGGGAACGACTTATGGCGACGAGATGAACGCGCTCACGGACCATTATTTCTCATTGACCATTGATCCGCTATGAGTTGCCTGATGAGGTGGCTGGTGTGGCTTAAAACTACAGTCATGTCCAGGATGTCACCTTCGACGCTCTTGTAGGCAGGATGGCAGAGAGTAGTTCCATGTCTGTTCGCATGGCAAAGCTGCTGCCTTCTATTCGCCTGAGCTTTCTTACACAGTTGAACAGCATATATACCCACTAGCATTATCTTAAGAACATCCCTTTGCCAATTACTGTATTTTCATCTCTTGCGCCTTGTGAGATCTTCAGGTCTTTTCGCTCTTGATCTTCAAGCTCAGAAGCATACCGTGTCCTCAACAGCTGGCAGACATCATCTTCCATTCGTCATTCCTGCCACTCTACATTTCCATCGCGCACACACATACTCATGAACATTACTCATTGACCCAAATTATCCGCGGCCGCTCATCACCTCATCGCTTCTGCCTCTAACACTTCCACGTCGCATGATTGGTGCCTATGACGTGACTTTTGTCAGCAAAGAAAGTTGGTAATCACACCACCCAATCAAATCTACCACCGGCTTCACCCGACATTTTCCTATGCGCCGCTTTGTCAGGACAGGTGATTATGGGAGCATCGCGACATGACGAGAGGATTTTTTTTTGCTGAGATGACGGGGACAAGGTGGGGAGGATGAGGTATATAGATGTATAGTTGGGGACGGCATAGAGGTATCAAACAGCAGCAAAAGCACAGCAAGCAAGCAAAGTTAAGCACACATAACACAATCTACCACAAAACTTCCTTGAACATCTTTCGGGCCTCGATCATCGCCTTCAAAAGACCATATCGGAATCTCAAACATTGTCCATCATGTCCTTCACCATCCCGCACCCACGCCTGCATTTCCACGTTCGTCCACTACACGTCAAACAGCATTTGCACGAGTGGTTCCAGAGCTCGATTGAGGTTTACGGGCGGGTATATTGATCGCTCTTGTTGCTTCCAGCAAATGGTATGTCTCTGCTGCGTATTTTCAAGTTTTGATCCGTGCTAACCTTCACGAACAGAATAACGAATAGCCTGGTTTGGATTTTGGATTTTGGATACTGGTAGTTAATGGGTCAACGAGCGATAATATGATCCTCCAAGCAGTATCTGCATCGGAGTTGGGAAGCTGTGAATTTTGGGGAGTTTTGATAATACGATACCATATTGGGATATAATTGCAATCAATCTTGAACCACAAACAACAAATTATCCTAAACAAGACACGAAGACGTACTCTATCGACTCATAATTAAGCTCCCTCACCTGCATTCACGCACACACGCACTCATTCAACAACTTCTCGCATCATCTTCGCGTTCCATGTAGACTCGAATCCCTCCCCGCTATCTCCATATCACGTCCAACGCATGATACGATCTCCCACACCACCTCATGCTGCTCACCGCTCCCGCCTTGATGCATGAATTCCCAAGCCCTCGCGGTGTACAACAAGCTACAGCACCGACCCCCCGTTCGAAACACCAAAGTGATAGTGACAGAAGGCATAACTCAATGTGAAACGTGGTACGCCTGGCTTCTTTTGGCGGGGTGACAGGGCCATTCCAGCCGCATTCAGGTCCAACAGACGCATACGGATGATGGGGTGCATGTGTGAGGGGCTTTTGTGTCAGGTAGTGGGGCTGCGTGGGTGAGGAATGTATGCGAGGTCACGTTGCATCACATCATTGACATGTCACGTGGGATCTCTATGTAGGTGAAACAAGCGCGGGCGGTGAAACCGTGCTTGGGAATGCGAACGGGTATGGTAAATGTGGCATTCCTTGCTTTGCTTGAACTCTACTGATGGTGTGATATGGAATCACTATAGCGACACTCTTGTCGTGGTTGTTCATCGCATGGAAGCTCCCGCCGATGGCGAACTACCTTCCAGTAGTGGCATGCCTCAGGGTAGCTCAGTGAGCTTCTGTATGACTGTGTATGTTGCTCGCGATTCGTCAGAGAGCGGTGCGTTGCCAGGACGATCGACTACCACGCTGTATACGTTTGCTTGGGTCGCAGCTTCGGCCTCTGTGTTCCAATCAGTAACAATACCCAATATGGACATGAATGGAAGTGGATGATATGATCAAGTGAGGCGGGGTCGTCGAGAACAGATTGGAGGATCGCCACTGGTTCGGTAACGCCCGGCGGCTTTTGCCATACTCTGGCATTCGCCGAATTGAGGGCATGAGAGGGATGTGGGTGGGGAACGAAGGTCAGGATCTGGTGGTGTGCTGAATCATGCGCCCCAAGCCCATTGTTTGCAATAGCACGTAATGTGTGGGTGTGATGTTTCAAGTACATCGAGCACTAACAATTACGATGATTTGAACATACCTTTGACGTTGTCGGTCAGGAAGGTGACCTTGGACACGTCGTGGCCAAGCTCCCGACAGATCTTCTCATACGAACTTTGTTCGAGTTTTGGCCCGGCGTTTACTGTGTCATAGTGCGCGGAGAACAGGTGCTTGATATCCATGGTTGACTGGCCGTCTCGGACATAGGAGAAGAACTGCAACTGCGCCTGCACACTACCGGAGGAGAAGATGACCAACGTCTTGCCATTGGCCTTCCACGTCTCCAGAGTTGGCACCACGTCTTCGAACAGTGGAGTCTTCAGGTCACCATTGCTGAACCCTGATGTCCACAGATGGCCTGCGATTATTGTTAGTCAAAGGCTGTTAGTTGGGACTGAGATGGCCAGGGACCAGCTGATAGTGATGTGGGGACCGGGCAGATGAAGGCAACGTGGGCCCCGTCGCATCTCCAATAACCCAACTTTGAGTTATCAGACTGATAGCGATGGCGACTATCACCACACGCTACTCTCGGCAGCGACGAACATGGAATGACTTGTGGTAGATCCACGCTAGCGACTTAGGGCAGCACGGTGACGGTGCGTCCGATAAATGATCCCTGGGCGCAACCAAGTCGTGCAACAGGAGACAGATACAGGAATGCCAGCCTGTCTGACTGCAAGCTGAGAAACATTGACAACCTACCTTGGAGTTGTTTGAGATACACGGCCTTGATATCGCGACGGGTCAGATCTTCTACGTGGGCGATCAAGGTGTCGGCATTCTGCCTGGTGTCTTCTGGGAACCCCGCAACGAGGGTCTGGAAGTCCGCCTCTGCCCAGGAGTTACGTGCTAGGCTCGCGAGACGTTCCAGTGCGTACGGGTACTGCGGCTATCGTGTGAGCTGGCAGAAAGGAGGCATACATCGAAACGGGTCGCGTGACGAATGGCGGAAACGACAAGAAATGCATGGAAACAACAGCCGACGTCAGGAGAAAGCACAGAAGACGATGCGAGTGGCTTGAGGACTGCCGAAGTGTCACCACGATCTTGGGTATACGGCCCGGGGTTGGTTCTCGACTGAGGTGATCGTCACGCTTCCAGATGCGGGGAAGACGCAACACTCGAGACGATGACCGAAGCCAGGACGAAGACAAGGTGCGAAGACGGAGCCGCTTACCATGACATCCTTGACAAAGGAGATGCTCGAAATGGTGCCCTCTACGCAAGGAAAGACAGGTGGTTAGCATGGTTCGTCGTAACGGTTGCAGGCGTAGAAAGGTGCAGGTGAGACATGTGTGGATGGCTGTCGTCTCTGTGGCGTGAGCAGAACCTGGGGTTGCAAGCGCCCGGGAAAGCGCAGCAACACAGCGCGAACCAGCGCGCGACTCTGATGTCTGCTGGGTGTCGTGCTTCGGGTGGTTGCTGGCCAGACCAAGGCGCGCATCGGATGGTTGCATGCATGACAAAGGTTGGTGGAGGCTGGGCTGCGGTCGGTTTTGCCGCAGCAAAACGGTGGCACAAGAGGACTCGAGCAGTGCAGGCGCGTGGACTCACCAATGTCAAGCAGCACGACCTCAGACGCTCTCCATCGCTCGAGGTCAAGGGATACAGTTGGCATGTTGTTGATTGATTGTTGAGTCGCGAGCGGTGAGTGGCGGTGAAGTGTTGAAATCTCTGATATTGCAGTGTCTCGCAATATGGTGTGGCAGTGGAGGGCTCTGGTTGGCCCAGCCAGCAACATGAACGGGTAGCGGTGTATTCACGAGTAGGGAGGTGCACAGTCGCGATCACTATGAACTGAAGGAGCTGCCGAATGAAGCGTCGTGGCCGCGAACGTGTATCTTTCGCGTGCAGATTTTTCTGTATTGCACAAGCACTGAAGCTATTGGACAATGGCGCTATCGAGCAGCCGCGATGCGCAAACAGCAGTACTGTGTACAGGATGGCTGCTTTGCTCCATCATGTCCTTGCTATGATGACGATGACCAGGACGAATTGTGCGCTGTTGCGCTCACCGACCACGTGCGAAAGAGAAGCTCTCCACTGTCCAGCGCGTGCTGTTCAGTGAGGGTGTAAACAAGGAGTAAACAAGGCCGCATGCATACGAGTATCGCGATATTCACAAAATCTGATGCCCACTTTCTGCAGACAGCGGATAGCTTCCGTAGGCCCACCAGCACTCCACCTGCCACAACAATCCTGTATTTCCGTCGCATCGTAGATTTCTTGACGCTCCTATAGGCTGCAGGGTCTGCCAAAAGCGTGTGTTGTCGTTGCGAGTTTGCTGTCGGTCCACACCGCCATGAGGAAATTCAGGCACAGGTGGATACAATTGTCCTTGTACGGCAAAGGCTGCCGTATGTTTCCTGCAGGAGGCCCCCCGAGTGCCTGTCCAGCACGCGTGAGTGGAGGCAAAGTGTCTTTCCGAGCTGCAGGCTACTGCAAGTCCTTATTTAGGGTCGGCTGGCGAGCTGACTACGGGACTGGGCAGCCGATACGGCGAGGAATCCAGGCTCTGGGGGCCGGACAACAGACAACAACAGCACGCAGGAATGGGTGTCGTGTGCAGAGGATGAGGGCACTCATTCGCGCGATGCCGTCTTCACCGACTTTGTTCCATCTCCACGGCGTGCTCGCAGAACACAGAGGACACGATGCCGATGCTGCACTGGAGCTGCACTGTAGCTGTGGCCTCGAGCACCGTGTTCCCCAGATTCGCAGGTGGGTTCCCTTGCTGGCGGCTACCCGCCCGACCGTGCTCGACGCGCAGGTCGAGCCTACAGCGACGGCGTACCAGAGTTTTGTCCGTCAAGCGCCAGTTCTCGAAACACCTGTCATGCTGTATTGGGGCGCCATGGCCCCTGACCCGTACATGCGGTGCGAAGCCCAGAGATGGGTGAGGGCACTGTGAATGCAGCGAGTGCACTCGAAGCAGAAACAGGGCAGGCTAATAGCAAGGCCACAGGTGGCAAGCATCTCGATTAATGAGCCGACAACGGTCCCTGTTGGAGCAGGCGGGCACCACGGCCAATTGAAGCCAGGTGGCAGCTTGTCGTGCGCCTGGGGGCACAGGGCAGCGAGTTGTGCAAAGGCGGCCGGCTGACGTCTTCTGCTGATCTAACCCGGGTTCGTGCGGGCACAGCAGCGTGCACTCGCCAACGGCCATTATTGTGAAGCAAGGTCGATGTTTCAGCGGGCGGGTCTTTGGATGCTCCATCGTGGACAGCGCAGCCAGCAGAGTACCTGCATGCTCGAGCGCTCCACCTGCAAGTGATTTGATGGGGGATGAATAGGCCCGAGGCGGAGCAGGTGCACGTAAGAGCTCGCCAGCTGTGACGCAGCCTTTGGTCACTGGGGACGGCCGCAAGCAAGGCGGACGGACAAAGGTGACGGGCGTGACTGTCGAGCGGGCCCAGAGAAGCTGCTAGAAAGTGGCAGCGCCGCCCTAGTGGCCCCCTGCTCGTTATGTCGTGGCGTGCATCACCAGGCGCGCCTTCCCTGCTAGCTTGGAATGGCAGCAGCGATCCGTATCGGGCATGGCGCCTTCCTCACCGTCCTTTGAGGCAAGCTTGGATGCGGCCGAGGGCCTGCAGCGCTCAGCTTGTTATACCCCAGCCTGCCCTCCCTTCCGCTCTCACCACCACACCCAAACCGTACAGATGCCGCCGTAACACACACCCACACTCTGCCCTCCTTCGTCCTTGTTCTCAAGCTCAGCGTTGCTTCTCCTCTTCACCACCACCACCACACCACAGTCCTCCTTCCGCTGTCCGCTACTCCTAATTACCGCATTCCACCACTCGTTCCTTCCGCAACCGCCGCTGCCACGCACT
Source organism: Phaeosphaeria sp. MPI-PUGE-AT-0046c (assembly GCA_020747045.1). NCBI lineage: Eukaryota > Fungi > Ascomycota > Dothideomycetes > Pleosporales > Phaeosphaeriaceae > Phaeosphaeria > Phaeosphaeria sp. MPI-PUGE-AT-0046c. The sequence goes on along the minus strand of JAGTJN010000002.1, from coordinate 1,555,356 downwards.
GCTGGGCCGATAACAACACACGACACCAGGCTCGCTCCCCTCACCACTTCTACGCCAACCGCCCACCGTCCACAGTCCGTCGCCCGTCCGTGAATTGATGTGATAAAGAGAGCGCTGCTGCTGGCCGTCATCCGATACAACCCGTGCAACAGCCCGCTCTCTGTTTACTCGCACCTCATATCACACCATCGGCCCCTCGACGTCCGTCACACTTCGGTCTCTTGGAACACACGTTTGATGCTGCATTGATCAATCATCCACCCATCCTTCCCGTGACCAGCCGTCAACCTAGCATCTCGCCATCCCCCGAGGCCTCGCTAGCTCTGGTCTCTCCGAGTCCGTGCACTTGACTCACCCGCCAACCGCGTCATCCAGACATCGACCTCGTGTCTGCCCTCCGCGCTCCTCCACGTTTTACGACTTCCACCTTTTACGCAGCGAACCCTCCTCCCGGCCGTCTACGACGCCGCACGATCACCTCTCGATAGCTCGTTGACCCGGGCCATCTATACGCATTTAATACCGTCCAATGAGAACCACACTCTCTTGAATCTTTCCTTGTCTTTTACCGTCGACGGACCCCCTGTGCATATCACCGACGACCTCGCGTTGCTTTCAGTATCTTCGGAGCGGCCCTCCTTAAAACGATTTTACCCGTCCTATCATCCCATCCCGGACTGGACAACCATAAACATTTATTGACATCTTACAAACACTTCTGGTTACTCAAAAGTCTGATAGAGCATCGCTTTTGGGTCGACGGCTGTCTTCCCACTGTCTTGTCACGACCAGTCTCACATTTCCGGCTCTACCTGTTTTCTGAGCCAGCTCATCTTCAATCCCACCCGCGATCAGCCATCGGTAGACTCTTGAGTCCTCCCCGGCCGCTACCCATTTTACTTCTCACACCGACCCCATGGAGTGCATGCGCAACCAGCTTTACGAAGGCGTTGTACTCAATGGACGATATGAGACCATCTCTCCTCTCAACCATGGCTCCTTCGGCATGGTCTTCCAGGCAAAGGACTTGGTAACTGGCGATAACGTCGCCATCAAGGTCATCACCAAGTCTACTGCCGCTGTCAACTGTCCTTCTGCCTTCGCTGTAGATGAGCGCTCCGAAGAGCTCGGTGTTCATCTCCGCCTTGGCTCCCACGACCACGTCGTCAACCTCGTTCAATCCTTTGAAAGCCAGAACCACATCTACCTGGTGCTGGAGTTTTGCTCCAATGGTGACTTGTACGAGGCCATTCGTGTCGGCAAAGGTCCTTTGGAGACTGAGCATGTACGCGACTTCATGATGCAGCTGGTAAACGCTGTCGAGTTCATCCACTCGAAGGGCATCTACCACCGTGACATCAAGCCAGAGAACATCTTCCTGACGCAAGCTGGCACGATGAAGCTCGGCGACTTTGGTCTCGCTACATCCGACCCCTGGTCATGGGAGGTCGCCGTAGGCAGTGATCGCTACATGGCTCCCGAGCAGTACGACCCTACTCACGCTGGTTACTCCACAGCAAAGGCCGACATCTGGGCGATTGGCATTGTCATGCTCAACATTCTGTTCCAGCGCAATCCTTTTGCTGTCCCTGCGGCGTCTGACCCTCTGTATGCCGACTTTGCACTTGACCGTCAAAGTCTCTTTGATGTCTTCCCCAACATGTCGCAAGACACGTTCGAAGTCATCAGGCACTGCCTGGCTCTCGACCCCGAGAGGCGCAACCTCTCTGCTGTCAAGAACGCACTTGTACGCGCTATCGCTTTCACCACTGATGACGAAAGCCTTGACGAGTTCTGCACCGAAGAGCGTGACGTATTCCAGGTTGGCGCCAACCGTGAGCCTTTGAGGACACCCTCCATCAGCACTCCTCAGCTTGATAACGGCGGCTCCTTCCCTTGGGCCAAGGCACTCGCTATGTCTCCACCCCAGCCAATCCGCCAACTGTCCGCTATCCCGGACACTGAGATCTACGATGAGGACGAGTTCCCTGGGTACTCTTACGCCGTCAAGCCAGACACTGCATCAGCCGTATCTTTTGTGGACTCCGGTTTGGGCTTATCTTTCAAGTCCTCTGACGTCATGCAACCGGACTCGCTCAAGGTCACGCGATCCCGGCCGATGCTTATCTCTGGCTCGCTCCCTGCCAAGCCCTTCAACAGCATGTCGTCTGTGTTCGGTAAGAAGCGCGATGTGTTCTCCAAGAGCTGGAGTGATCTCTGGGACGAGGAGGACGACGATGCGCAGTTCATTGCCGAGCTCGAGAACAGCTACACGCCCTTGGCAGCTGAGAAGCAGGTCAAGCAGGTCGTGTCCGAAGCTGGCTCTGGCGTCTCCACCCCTCGTGGCGGCCTTGCCGAGATGAAGAATCCTGCCATGGTCAACAACAGCCGCAGCCGCTCTCCCAAGAACCGCAGCGCTGTCGACCACGTCAGCGAGAACACTGGCTTTGTTTTCGAGGAGCACCACACCACTCGGCTAGCGCCATCTCCCAAGCGTTCAGCTGCCGATAAGTGGGCTGCTCTGGGTGACCGCAGGCGCAGCCCTGCTGTTCAGGACTTTCCCCAAACTCCAGCCAAGCCAAAGTCTCCCAAGCAAGCTCAATCCCTTCCCAACTCCGCCCGGAAGCGGAGTAAGACGGGCACTTGGAAACGACCGATCCACTGGGGCCCGAGTCCTGTTCAGCCTGAAATTCAAGCCAAGAGCCCGCCTATGCCGCAGTGGGAGCAGAAAGTCAACAATTGGTACAAGAGCAAAGATTGGCGCCAACAGTCAAGCGCTCAAGCGCACGATGACCTAGGTGACCTTGAGTGGGTGTGGTAGGCGTAGACCTACCACTTGTAGTCTTGACACTTTTCATCCCTTTCATTATTTCCTTGACTTTCATTTTTAAAAAAACACGATATCTTGTGGGAAGCAAGAATCCCGCACCCTTTCACCACCAGAACGAACGATACCCTCATCACATCCAGACTGTAACTTTAGAGATACCATTTCCTTGTCTCCTCTCACCTCTATACCTGTACTCTTCACTATACGGCACCTGGCCAGCATCATACCTCTCCGCTTCTACTTTGTCGACTGGTATCTCTCCTTTGTTACTACCTCGGTCGTGCGTTTGGTGGTCCACGACGCGTTGGATTCTTGCTTGCATTTGGGCGAATGGAACAAACTGTGTTGATGAGCAGAATCATCAGATTGATATATAGGCTGTGGAGCGAGCAAAGCGGCATATGGGACGGAGTTAAATTTTTTTTTGTCTGCATCGAAGGAAAGGATATCTACAGTTCGCTTCTACCTCTAGGGATGATTAGTTAGTCAAGACTCGTATCCGTCGGAGATCTAACCATGTCCTTCAACACAAGGCATGCAAAGATCCGGGATTTACCCTCTCACAACTTCGTCTTCTGCTTTGCATTGTGATTGACTCTTAATCTGCGGCATCTTATCGGCGTTCGCCACCAAGAATCTGCCAGATGAGGGAGGTGCGCATGTCAGTCGTACACAGGACGCCTGATGGAAGCGACCTCACTAATGCCGGTGAGTACCGATCGGAATAGTATGACAGGTACGATTCTATTCCTACACGATTGATATATATCTAGATAACTAAGAGAGAATCGAAGCTGATTCCTGTCCACCATTGACTAATTTACCATGGTTCTCCGTCCAGTCACAATGCATCCCAACGACAGTCCTCCAACAGGCCTCATCCACCACACCCCTCACCGCCACCCTTCTCAGCCCACCCATTCGTCTACACCGTGTCAACAACTCCTCCCCGTCCCCAACCCCGTCCTGTCATACTGGCTTACACAACCTCACAAATACGCGGATTTGCGCTCGACACCACATCTTCCGCCAGCATGTGATGTAGCCATCATCGGGTCCGGCATGGCTGGCGTCTTGACCGCGTACCATATCCTACAGTCCAACCCCTCATGCAGCGTCGTCCTCCTCGATGCGCGCAGCCTTTGCTCCGGCGCGACGGGGCGGAATGGCGGGCATGCCAAAGTCAAGACTGCGACGCTGGTCGGGCTGAAAAGCGAGGCCGAGAGGAATGCGCTGCAGGCGTATGTATTTGGGACGATGAGGGGATTGAAGGAGGTTGTGGATCGTGAGGCAGGGCTGGCGGAAGAGTGCGAGTTTGAGATGAGGAGGAGCTTTGATGTTTTCCAGTCTGCTGGCGAGTTGGACGGGGTTAAGAGCGTGTACGAGGACGCGGTGAAGAAGGGGGAAGAGTGGACGAAACATGTAGCCTTTGTGGGCAAGGAGATGGTGCAGAATGTGACGAGTATACGCGATGCGGTGGGAGGGTTCAGCTCGCCGGCGGTTAGTTTGTGGCCGTATAAATTCGTTGCTGGCACGCTTTCTCGCATGGCCGATAGACATTCGCTGGAGAGGTTTAATGTGCAGATGAACACGCCCGTCCTATCTGTCACGCATGACAACGTCCTGAGCACGCCGAGGGGAAAGGTACAGGCGGGCAAGGTGGTGTTTGCGACCAACGCGTGGACAGTGGGCTTGCTTCCCTCTTTCGCCGGCTCCATTACGCCCCTCAGAGGCATGGCGAGCCATCACAAATCGCACAAAGTCGTTCATCCACTCTTGAACAACACATATAACATCCACTTCGCAGACTCACACAATCAGCCCACGAGCACAGACTACCTCAATCCGAGACCAGACGGAGGTATTGTGGTTGGCGGTGGAGGGTCCTTCTTCCGACACGACAAACCTAGCTGGTGGAACAACTTTGACGACTCGGTGCATTTTGGGAACCATGTGGAGAAGTATTGGGACGAGTACATGCCCCGGACATTTCTGGGCTGGGAGGACAGTAACGCGGTGCCGGATATGGTTTGGACGGGCATCATGGGATATACGAGTGATGACAAGCCGCACATTGGACGCGTGCCCGGCGTGGAGAGTGGAAAGTGGATGCTTGCGGGGTTTAATGGGGGAGGAATGAGCCATATTGCGATCGTTGCGAAGGCAGTGGCACGCATGGTAGTGAATGACCTTGATTTTGAGGATGTAAAGGAGGAGTTTGGGCTGTTGGAGGGCTGTGGTACGAGCGTGCAAAGACTTGACAAGACATAATGTGGGGGACGTTGATGTGATGGTTCATGGAATCATGTATATGGGTATCATAAAAGATCAAAAAGAAAGGTGCCGCACCGTCTCAAGTCGGTGGAGGCACACCGGGCGTCGTCGGGCTGGCCAAGCCCTTGCTCTTTCTCCGTTCTCGCTTTTTCTCCTTGGGCACGTTGGCCACACTCCCCTTCCTGCTATGCGCTTCTGGCGGTGCCGGTGTAGCTCCACCCTTGGGTGTGGCTGCTACCGAAGGCGCCACACTTGGAGGACGTGTCTCGACACTTGGAGCCGTCGCTTGTGATGATTTGGCTTGCGCTGACTGTTCCTGTGCCTTGTTCCTCTCGTCGACCGCATTCTTTGTATTGGTGAAGACGAATGCGCCTGGCTCGCCCTTGAGCGGATTCTCGTCCATGTACTCGTCGCCAAATCTGTTGGTCAGCATCAGCGACTGCATAAACAGCGCATCGGAGAAGTCCTCTGTTGCCTCGGCCGGATCTGCTGCCTGCGCTGCCGTCGTGTCTTGCGACTGCTCCAGGTGCGTAGGCGCCAGCGTGGGACTGCCAATGCGACTCGCGGTCGCCGCTGCTTTTGGGGCCTCGTAGGTCGACGGAAGATACGAGTGGCCGCTGGCGGGGCTCCAGTGCGTCATGTTCTGGGACAGCTCGGCCACTTGCTGGAGACGTGTTGACACGGTAAGCTGCGGAAGGCATTAGCTCTGCTTCATCATCACGCACGCGCGTTCCTCGTGCCATTGGGCGTGGGTCACACGCAGCAACTCACCAGTCGCGCCCTCACTACGTCGAGCAAGCTTGGGGCCATGAGTATCTGCGTGCCGCGGTTGTACCAGTTGCCCTCTACGAACGTCTCAAGCTGGCCCTCTGCATTGCGCATCTTGTTCTGCCGCTGGTACAGCCATGGCTGGCCCTCGCCCTGCGGCTCTCCCGACACAACAAACTGGGTTCCTTCTGGAATGCTCCGCAGTCGCTCGTCAAAGATGTTGCGATCGTGCAGGATGTAGTTGGTGGCAGGATCGTCTCGGTGGTGGCCAAGAATGGCCGAGTTGTTGCATGCTGGCTCAAAGAACTGCGAGCTGTGAAAGTACCAGCAGAAGTTGTTGGCGAGGTTGATGTCCTGGCCCTCGAGTTCACTGAGGGCGAGTGGAAAGTTGAAGTCCTGCTCGTCGAGGAGCGGCACTTTCATCGCCATGTCGGCTGTGGTTGCGCTGTTGTGTCGATGTGTCGCGCAACTGAGGCCGAGGCGGAGGGAGCTTGGACCCCAGAAAGATGGAACCTCCGTTACTGTCCGCAACTCTTCGTTCTTCACCTGCCAAACACTCGTCCAACACCATGGATCTTTTACAGACAGTGCGGAAAGAAGGCAGTCGGTGAGCTAACATCGTAGCATATCGTGTATAATAGCTAACAACTTCCAGCGGCGGCCGCGACGAGTTCAAATGGGAAGACGTCAAGGGCGATGCGCAGCGCGAAAACTATCTGGGCCACTCGCTCATGGCCCCCGTCGGGCGCTGGCAACAGGGGCGCGATCTGAATTGGTATGCCAAGGGCGATGCTGAGTCAAAGGAAGCAGAGGCTGAGCGCATCAAAGAAGAGAAGCGCAAGCTCAAGGAAGCCGAGGAGGATGCCATGCTTGCTGCCATGGGTCTGCCTGTGCCGGAGAGGGCCAAGGACAATGCGAATCTCACGCCACTTGGTCAGAAGGCAAATGAAGCAGCTGTCGACGGTGCCATGACAGCAAAGGCAGAAGCTGGCGAGGATGAAGACAAGGCGCGAAAACGAGAGAAGAAGGACCGGTCACGAAGGCATAGAGACGACGACCACGACCGCAGGAAAAGACATCGCTCCCGTAGCCGCTCAAGAAACCGAGACCGAGAGCGCCGACACAAACATCGTGAACGCTCACGGTCGCGCGACAGACGGCGACACAACGAGAGGGATGACGTACGTAGGCATCGTTCGAGGAGTCGGGAACACAGACGGCGGGATGACCGCACTGCATATCGGAGAGAGCGTCGCCCAAGTGCCGAGCGTTTGCGATCAAGGTCACGATCAAGAGGCGACAGAAGAAGACGAGACACGAGGAGCAGATCGCCTTACAAGTCGATTGAGAGGAGGGATTGAAGACGCACAGTTTCTCACCATGATACCTTAACCGTATGCAAGGCTTCTGGTTCCTTTGCTCAGCCCGGGTCCATGATGCACGCCTATCACCGACTCATGCCTTAGTCAAGAGAGGCTATCAACATTCGGGCAGCATAACAACACATAAGTGCCTAGCCCAGAGCTCATAACTACCGCGCTGTGCATTCGGACCGAAATCTATCGTCGTGACTCGTGAGGCTCCGGATAGCGCAGCTAAGGCCAGTTCCGAAATGCATTCCGAAGTGGTCGGCTCCCCATTATTTCCCCACTTACATGTATGGGTAGTTCAACACATGCGGGGTATCACGCGTTCTTCATACTCTTGAAACTTGAAAAGTATGCCTTTCTGAGCTTTACCTGCTCTTTTTCTTCAGGAAGCTTCTTACGTTCAATAGCTGCCATTTAGACCGAGATCCATATTCATACCTACAATCCAAAATGTCATCTGCCCCAGCCAATGCAAACTGGCAAGAGATAGCAAAGTCAAAGAGGGATTCGGTGGCAGCAAGAATACCAAAAGAATGGCTCCTGCCAGACAGTCTCGCCTCGCAATGCACGGAGACATCAAGCCTCAGCGTTCTAGATGTTCCTAGAACGTGCGGTGTTCTGACTGAGCAAGAGTTGGACATCACGGAGAACTATGATGCCACCGCGCTGGTGGAACTCATGACTAGCAGGAAGTTGAAAAGCATCGAGGTGGTTACAGCATTCTGTAAACGAGCCGCCATCGCTCAACAATGTATCAGTTGCCTCACGGAGATCATGTTTGACGAGGCACTAGCAAGAGCACGGGAATGCGATGCGTACTTGGAGAAGGAGGGCAAACTAATTGGTCCACTCCATGGCCTGCCCATCAGTCTCAAAGACAGCTTCAACGTCAAAGGCACACAAGCGACGATTGGCTATGTCTCCTTCATCTCCCATCCTCCAGCAGCGGGCCACAGCAGTCTTGTGCAACTTCTCGCAAACGCAGGCGCCGTGTTCTATGTGAAGACCAACCTGCCCCAAACAATGATGACTGCCGATTCTCACAACAATATTTTCGGACGCACACTGAACCCCCACAAACTGAATTGTACCTCTGGCGGCTCCACAGGCGGCGAAGGCGCCCTCCTCGCCATGCGCGGCAGCATACTAGGATGTACAACCGATATTGCAGGCTCAAACCGCATCCCAGCGCTCTGCTGCGGCGTTTCCTCCATCAAGCCCACGGCTAGCCGTATCCCCTTTTCAGGCGGCGTAGCCGTTGGGCGACTCGGAAGCCCGTCGTCCATCCCCGCCGTCATCGGTCCCAGCGGACACTCGATCCGGGACTATCAGCTCTTCTTCTCGAGCGTGCTCGCACAGTCGCCCTGGACCGTAGACGAGAACGCCCTCAACGTGCCCTGGCGCACCGTGCAGCCATACACCAAACCGCTACGCTTCGGCCTGTTGCGAGGCTGTCCTGAACGGCCTTTACATGCGCCCATTGCGCGCGCGCTGCATTGTACTGCTACGGCGCTGAAGGCAGCTGGACACACTGTCACGCTTCTTGATGAACATGTCCCCTCGCTGTATACATCTGCGCTCCTTGCGTTCAAGTACTTCGCCCTCGACCCGGAGAAGACGTCGATGAAGTTCATCGCTGCATCGGGGGAGCCGCCCATTCCATCGCTCAGGATCGCCGGTTTCCCCGAACTCAAGGACTGGGAGCCTAGCCTGGATAAGCTGTGGGAGATGAATGTCGAGCGTGCGGGAATCGTGAAAAAGTGGCATGATGTGCTGATTAAGGAGAAGCTGGATGCAGTGCTTATGTGTGGGTACCAGGCGGTTGCGCCCAAGCATGATACGTATGGGTTGCCGATATATACCGTCGTGCCGAACTTACTAAACTATCCTGCTGGCATTCTGACCGTGGGAAAGGCAGAGAAAGAGAAGGACAGGGAGTTTGTGAAGGAGGGCGTGAGCTACGAACCGCCTTGTAAGTGCCACCTCTTGACTTTGACCTGCTCCCATACTGATAACGATCACATAGATGACCCAGAAGTCAGTGAAGGCATGCCTACGCACGTTCAAATCGTCGGCAAACCAATGATGGACGAAGAGCTCCTCGAGGTCATGAAAGTTGTGGAATCGATTGTTAAGAATGCTGCATAGTTACCCGAGCATTAATACCCCAATAAAGACGTCCACTTTCAATCTCAATTCAATCTATTCAAATTCAGCTCAGCTCAGCTCAACCCAGCCTTCCGCACAACCCCCTCAACCCACTCCGCCGTCTCCTCCACCTTGCTCAAGAACGGACTATGTCCGCTCTTCAACCTCGTCACCTCGACTTCCCCACCCGCCTCCCTCGCAGCAACCGTCATACCCTCCTGTGCAGCGCTTGGGATCGCCGCGTCATCTTCACACAACAAATAGGACGTCGGAATCTCCTTCCAGCTCGCAGCAGGCGCTGCGGCGTAAAACGTGCCGTAAGCTTGCGACTGGATAAGGGAGAACCAGTGCCGCTGCTCATCAGCACTAAGGTCGTTGTAGAAGATATGTGGGTCGCGGGCGTAAATATAGGGATCCTAAATCGTCGCGTGTCAGATGATGGTTTATCAGCGGACTTATTTTGAGTTCAGGTAGTCGATTTCCCTTGGTACGGATCTAAGTGTGAGATAGGGAAGGCGGTGAAAGTTTACCTGCTCATCCAACCAGGCCGCCTTCTTTCCCCCCAGCGCACCACCCATCAAATTCACTCCTTCGGATACCATGAATGCAGCCATGTATCCTGCCCGTACTACGCCTCCTTTCTTTCCTTCCTGCTCTCGAGCTGCCTTGCCTAGTCCGCTCAATGCGCTGCCAGTAACAATCCCGCCCCAGCTATGGCAAATTACGATGACGTCATTGCCATCAGGGCCGATGGCTTGTTCGACAGTTGAGCGCACAAAGGCAATGTCTTCAGAGAGGTCTTTGGGTGGGTTGGAGGAGCCGATGGCGGGCATTTGCTTGATGTGGCATGTGTAGCCTAGGGCGGAGAGCTTGGATTCGAGAGGAGCAAAGTGCGCCGGGACGTGCCATGCGCCGGAGACGAAGACGAGTTGGGGTTTCGTCATCTTGAGAGGATGAGAGAAGCTAAGTGGTCGATGCAATTGTGAAGTTGAACTGAGATTCTTCAACAAGGTACTCTCAGGCCGGTCAACTTCTTCTTATGCAAATGCGTTCGGTGTCTGACGGGGCGTTACCCAACCATTTCTGCCGGACTAAATCGGTCGGCAGCCTCAAGGATACGTGACGTATGAAATACTGTGTCTGAACCAAGCGTATTATCCGAGACCAGGATTGTACAATAGGCCCGAGGATTTCTACATGTTGCAGCTGCTTCTGGCCAAGAGCGGATCCCATGTCAGCCCTTAGTACGGCACAGCATCGGCGGAGAGGACCCGCTTGGCGAAGGGGTATATCGGCAATTAGTTATTGGGTTTGCTCACGGATGGTTGGAAGTTGCGGAATCGCATATGTAGCTGCATTTGGGTATTGAATTAGATTCTGCTAAGCCGGTCCAAGATGTGGGAGCGCCTGCAACGCCGCCGAATGTTTTGAGATGCTAAATCGTACGTCCTGTCGCAAACGACATCTACAAGAACCGCCACCAGATGAAGACGATGATGATGAAGGCCAGACCGCCAATGGGACCGTACTGCGAGTCGTCAGTATCATAGTACATTTGCCGGGCAAATACCCTGTATGATGCGACCTACCTGCTTCAACAACAGCTCCCAATTAATCCGTACTGCAGCCTTCTTGTACTTTCTGCTGTCTTCCCGTAACCGACTCGAAATGTCGCCCATCCTCTCCAAGCTGTCACCTCGGTACAGCAGATCCTCGATGTTCTTGGTCATGACCTTGGTAACATCCTTCAGCTCGTCGTTCAACTTGTCCAGGTTCTGCGTCGCTCTTGAGTCCTGGTATGTCTTCTTTGTGCGCTGGATAAAGGTGTCGAACTCGACAAAGGCGTACGGGCGACACGCTGGCGAGAGGTACTGTTGTGGTTGGTAGGTCTGGGTGAACTCGGAGGAGAGATCGGAGAGGTATGTGAAGGCGAGTTTGCGGGGGTACGAGCGGTCGCAGATGCAGAGGAAGCAGAGGTCGCCGCTTATGAGGTAGCTGGAGGGTGTTGGCTGAGGAGCGTGAAGGTAAGGGAAGCAATATGCACAAGCACAACGCGCCACCCATGCGATTGTTCTAGACATACTGGTACGTGTATGAGCCGCTCTCTATACTGGCTTGGGGTTCTGAGTTGCGATTCAGGCGGCGCTGGACGAGCTTGACCTTGCCCTTGACCTCATTGAACTCGGCGTCTGTCTAGATTTTGTTAGGTACATGTGTGTGTGACGCATGTTATCAGGATAGTACCTCGGCATCGTCGACGGAGGCGGTCAGAATCAGGCCTGTATGCTGTCAGGGCTATATACGAAGGCATATTCAGGTGCGACTACGGACCGTCAAGTCGCGATATGATCGTGTGCTTGATCATGATGGCTGTTTTGCTAGGTTTCGCAGTACTTCTAGAGGCGTGTGGCTATCACGAAGAATTACACGTGTCGAGCGTGCCTTCAAGTCGTGGAATGGGTGTTGAGATTCAGGCGACGTGTCGGTCTTTCATTGCCAAATCGCAGATGACGCCGCGGGAAGTTTGCGCTTGGACCAGTCTCGACGAGTCTATGGAAACGACGGACTTTGGGTCACAACGTTCCTCTCATCCATGGCTCAGTGCGCACCAGTGTACCACTCTGACAAGTCTTGTATTGAGCCGTTTGTCGCAACCTACCCTGTGTATAACACAGATTGATGAACTGCTGCGTTGTGGTGTCACGACTTGGCACTGCCCAGCTGTTGACTTTGGCGTACAAGATGCTCAGCAAGCCTTCCTCGACTTGCACAGGCCAGGCACATTTCGCTTTCTTGCAAAACGGCAGCTCATCTGTGGACACTGCTGTAAACTGCATGCCCGAAAGGCTTGGAAAGAGGTGCTGCCCGCAATAGCCTCTATCCCTTCAGCCTAGCACATCTCGTAGCTACCGAAGTCAGACTTAGCCTGCACATGGCGACGACTACCGAAGACCTGCCTACCAGTTGCACACTCATAACACGTCACGTGGCGTAAACTGACGCCAAATCTCTCATCTGACATCATGTCTTTGCCTGTGCGGTGAGTTTCGCTGCTTTCACTTGTCAGAAGGAAAGCGTCACGTTACCGAACCTGAAAGCTGCTATTGTCCTTGCTCGATTCATTGGTACAACAGCATTCCACTACCTCAGTGGCCACTCGTGTTGTTTCTTATTGTCAATCCACTCTCCTGCTCCACAAACAGAGCTGCTGGTCCACCAGACTAACGCCCTCTGCCGATAGACGACCTCCATCTCGCTCTCCACTTTCAACTTCTCCTCAAAACACTCATTGTGCAGATAGCACGACTCAACCACCAGAAAAGAAAACATACCAGCCACAAACACCGAGGACAAAGACTGCAATCATGTCGCAAACCAACATCAACTCGTCCCCTCTGTCTCCCGTGCCCGAGACTCCTCCAGTGTCAGCCACGCCTCCCACTTCCAGCCCAAGTCATTCTCAGCACCCACCTGAAGACCCTACTAAGGACGAGATCCCTACCCCCACCTCAGAAGGCACCATGGCCGACACTTTGACTCCGTTGACTTCAGAGCCTACCATGTCGCTTACATCGTCCACTGCCAACGGTTCCGATGTGGCCAAGAAGAACAAGACGCGGCTTTCTTCAAAGCGAGGTCGCGAGGGTGACAATGGAGAAGACTCCCCGCCATCGAAGAAATCTACCGTTCCAGCCAAGAGTAAGGCGAAAGCGAAGCCTGCGCCAAAGAAGTCCGCGGCAAAGAAAGCAGCACCTCCACCCCGGCAGCCCAGCAGCCGCCCTTCGCGCAACCGCAAAGCCCCTGAGCGCTTCGAGGAATTCCAGGAGACCAAGTCGCTGAAGGAACTGCCCGTAAAGAAAGCTGCCAGCAAGGTTTTCGACCCAGTCTACATCACTACTAACTCCACGAGTCGATTAGCCAAGGCCGACATCTACCACATGCTCCTCGAACCTACAGCATGGTCCAGTCTCACCTCCGAGCAACAGGCTACCCTAGTATCAATGCTGCCTTCGACTTCTGCCAACACCGCCATCCTCACTGCTATTAACAGCGGTGTGGTAGAGAATCCACGACCACAGGCTTTCACCATATCTAACAACTGCTTCCGCACTGATGTTGCGAAGTTCCAGGAGGACCTCAAGAACGGTCATCTGGCCAAGACGTGGCAAGCAGCCGCTGAGCAAGCCGTCATTGAACGCGCTGCGGGCAAATATGATGCATGGAAGGCGGAGGAGGCGGAATTATGGTGGGGCCAGAAGAGCAATCCATCAAAGTAAATCTGCTGCGAGGAATATGAACGATATCTGGCATCAGACACCGTGGTTCTCAGCATGGAAATGCCGCTGGTCGGCTTTTGATTATGCAGATAATGGAGCTACGATAATAGTTATGATACGAGCATCGGCTTCAGTACGCACAATCATGCCTTCAGAAGCAATGTATCACTTCTCACATCATCCTTCCCTTCTCGTTCGTACCGTAATCTTTTGGTTTGCGCTATATTTCGGGTATGAAGTCGGTGCTTGTCACAAGCAAGCGCGATACTACCTTGCGATAGCAAGGAGCATACATCGCACTCGAAATTAGCTTGACCTCCACGAGAAATGTTTGATATTTACGAGGTGCTGTGTTGACTGCTTAATTGACACTGTCAACTGATCAGACAGCAAAGCACCTGCTGAGTATCACATACTTTACATTTAGAATCAAGCTAAGTAGGGAAAGTATATATTCTTTTCGCCACTAGGAGAGCACGTACTCATTCCGCACCCGAACTTTTTAGGTACAAACAGAAAAAGGGTACCTCGACAGCACGGATTTGTGAAAGCACTGCATGACGTAAAGTGAAAGACGTTGCCCCCATATAAGCACGCTATCGATAACTTCCCCGTTGTTTATATAGTTACCCACTTGTTGTTCCTTCCGAGAACTCCACGATCTTCTGCGCATAAGACCTGCACATCCCGCCTCAACCCAAGTCACATCGACGGCTATAAAGTTCTAAACAAGCCGTTCCGCCTGCACCTTCCCTGTCAAAGACATACTTTGGAACTTACGGTATAATACTCAAAGATTGACTCTAAACACATTGAGCCATCGTACAAGATGCCTATCACGACCTTTGTGCCCATGTCTAACACGCTCGTCACTATGCCCACCGCCAGCACAAGCACTGCCATCGTTACAACTACCGTGTACGAGACCATTCAATCCGCTGCCGCAGCTGCACAGGTCTCCTCCACGGTCATCGGCATGTCTGCTTCTGCATATGCCTCTGCCACCCCCATCCAGCTTTTCAAGCAAGTCACCAACATCTACAACCACGCTCAGAATCAACATCTGGATCTGGCGCAGCTGGCAGATGTGACACCCGCGCTCAAGTATATACTTGGGCTTCTGGTCGTTGGTGGTGTTGGTGCCGGCGTAGCGGCGTGGAGCTGCATGCCTGCAGAAGACGTGCCTCCAGGGGAAGACCCTCAGACATGGAGGCAGAAGCTCAACTACGCTTGGCGCTTCCTCAAGGATGCGGTGCACGAGAATGAGCAACTCCGCATGGATATTGCTCATGCACATCAGCAGCTGGAGCTGGCGCAGCAGGCCATAGATGATGCTGAAGCTGACGCCAACTTGGCCTTGGATGCCGTCAACAAGAGGGACAAGGACATCTCGCTGTTAAGGAAGCAGTGTAAAGCCTATAAGGAGGCCATCGATGGAAGCGATCAGTTCCAACACTTATCCGACCAACTGATCAATGAGAGGCCTGAGTCTGCACGGCTGCGTGCAGCATACCATAAGGAGGTTATCGATGGACGCAATAAGTTTCGAAACGTATACCGACAGTTGGCCGATGAGAGGGCTGAGTCTGCACGACTGCGTAAAGACAATAGGCAACTTGAAGACAGCGAGATGGACCTTGACATCAAACTCCATACGACGCAAATTTCGGAGGAGCGACTCAGATACGAGAAGAAGCAGGCACTGTCGCGTCTGAACACGGCACATCAAGATTTGGCCACCCTCAGAAAGCAGCTGGGAGATGTCGATGGCGAATGCACCAAGCTGAATACGGCGCTTGGAGAGGCCCGCGACGAGTCGAATGAGCTGAAGCACCGGCTTCAAGTGCAACTCGACGAGAAAGAGGAGCTGTGCAACCGTTTCTCACAGGCAGAATCTAAGACCGACAGTCTTTTGGAGCAAATTCAGACGTTGAAGACCGAGATTAACGCAATGAAAGAGCAGGATACCACTATGCTTGAGTATGACCTGGGCGGCGAGCTTGAAGAGGCGCACAAGCGTGCAGGTGGATTACGATGCATGCTAGATGAGAAGGATGCTGTCCTCAAGCAAAAAGATGCCGCCCTCGAAGAAAAGAATGCCGCCCTCGAGAAGGCGCGGGCATATATTGCGGATCTGGAGAAGGTTAACGCAGAGCAGAAGGATCTCGTGAACCAGTATGAGGACGAGCTGGTGGTATCGGATAAAGAGCACAACGAAAAAGTCGAGAAGCTCAAGAATATGCTCACGACTGCAGTAGCGGACCGTGATGCGGAGCGCGAGAAGCTCAAGGACTTCAACGCGGAGACCCAGCCGCCCCTTCTCACGGCCACTTCATCCGGCTCACGGAAGAGGCTTTCGTCTCCAACAGGCAATTCTCATGCCCACAAGTCCCCTCTTCTGGATGTAGCACCATCGGCTTTGTCTTCTGTTCTGCAAGGTACCAATGATCAAGAGTTTATGGTCCAGACTGGCGGTCCTTCACCGCCTCAGCACCATGAGCGGGCTAGCCAGTCCCTTGTCTCATCCTTCACGGATCATGCACATCAGCAAGACTCTCAAGCTCCTGGCACTCCTTTCATGCCAACTTCTCAAGACTTGAACGCCTCTTCGCCGCCACCGAGCACAGTGCCAGACGACACTCCCTCCAAGAAGCGTCGGCGCGCATCGGAGCGAGAATCGGTCGGCAATGCTGACCAAGAGCTCATCTTGCCTCCCATCAAGCGGAGCTTCATGATCAATCTTCGCAAGAGTGATCCAACCTCTGTGACCAACGAGGCTGACATAGACGCCGAATCCTCTCTCCCCTCCTCCCAGGTCCCCTTTCTGGATTTCGCCAATGCCCCAACTCTTCGCCGGCCAGATGAGGGCGAGTCGACAGCGGCAAACCAGGCCCCTGCATCAACTGTGCCTGTGCCAGCGACTCCTGCCACTACTTGTCGCGGCAGCCGCCTGCCTCTCCCCTCCGCCACTCCATGTCGTAGGAGTGCGCGCGTCACTAACAAGCCACAGAGCTACAATGAGGGTGCTCTGGCAGCTCAATCCTCGCCTATGAAGGCGGGCGAGTCACTCGATGCTGCTGCTGCTGCTGCTGCTTCTTCCCAGCAAAGTGATGAGCGTGCACGTACAAGGGCTGGTAGTCCGACTAAGAGCCCCGTCAAGGCTGGTGCAAAGGTGAGCCCGAAGAAGCCTACGGGCGTGAAGAAGCGTTGAGAAAGAAGAAGATTGGTCGTGGCTATGGACATGGAAAAGCTGTGATGATGTCTACATGGCCTTGATCATGAGATGGTAGTATGCCAGCAGAGGGACATCCCGCGCTTTCTGTATTCTTTCTTGTTTTCTTTGCAGAGAAATTCTTACATGCGTTACGATGTGATGCGATGGGAGCGGATTCAGGGCGCTCCAAAGTTCTTGCTTTTTTACGATTACAACTGAATGAGTTATTCATGTGCTGCTACATAAGCAGTACACCATCTGTAGGCATCTCTCTTTGGGAGGCCCTTTCTTTTCAGATGCTTTTTTGGCTCTGGTATTTAATACTTACAAAATCGAAACGAAGATAAAAGGGTTTTCTTACGCTTACGCACTTGACGAACTGAAGCATGCAGAGCGATGAGACTGAACAAGAAGCGCTACGAAATCTGCTGGCAAACATGATATTTGTGGTTATATAAGTTGTGCTTGCCGTCAGTACGTGAGAATGCAGTGTGGTAAGGAGGGTGTTAGAACTTCTTCTTGCGTATGAGGTTCATTGCGCCGTACCGGCTGAATTGGTAGCAGAATTTAAGGGTATCTTATTGTCAAACAGACGGCACGCAATCTTGTCAGCCAATTCCAACTCTAACTAGTGGTTGTTTTGTCTTGATTTGACTCTAGGTATAATGCCTTTGGCTTTGTGTCCGACATTGTAAAGAGTGGTGTTCAGTAAGCCTCGGGCGAGCTCGAGTGGTTGGTACACGGCTTGACTCCAAGGCTGTATACTGCATTGGTTCTGATTTATTGTTCAGTTCTTACCCTTGATTGTAGACCGGATAGTAAATGATTAGCGTTGAATTCATGTTACAGCAACTGAGTATAATGATGAAACTCACAACCCCCTATGTATACCAGCAAGCTTCCACAGAGCAGTCTGGCCGTGATTCCAGTGCATCTCTCGTGTATTTGTCGACGATTACGTGCATATGTTAAGAGCTGAGAGCTTTTTTTGGATCGGTGTCTCTGTGGCGGAATTTCTCGGGTAGTAGAGTTGGTGCTGGTCAGGGTCTGTGGTTCCAACCCCTCGACGTCATGGTGCCGCACTTGATCAACACCTATGTTGCATCCCACCATACCATCCAGTGTTTTTCAAATGTCCTGTAATTATCACTTGTGTCGAGTTTGCGCCCAATTGATCCACGGAGTGGGAAAAGTCGTTGTCGCTGCGGCGAGTCAGTGGTGGAACTTTCGCGCCAGCGACCAGCGCTCCCCGCCTTGCACGCTTGCAAACACAGAGCAATATGACCATTTCTTCGGCAAGCTAGAGAGATGCGAGGAGAGGGTCAAACTGATGCGTTGCGAACTGAAATCGTGCTCACTAACGCATCCGATTTCGGGACTTAAAAATCGTTTGTGGGCTCGGACTGGACTGGTCTTCACCAGCCATCATTTCCAGGCGATCACCACCTTGCCAGATGACTAGCTATATCTCGCCCAGACAATGAATTATCAGGGACTACGATATTAATCGATGAAGGAGGCCGGGATTGATCGAGGCAATCCACTGTACAGGATGGGAACAAGAGACCTCGAGACCTGGACGCCGTGGCATTTTTTCTCAAGAACAATCGCAACTATTTAGCTATGTTATAACCTACTATCGCAGAAGTCGATGTATCGAAAAGTAGAATTACTTTATGCTGCGTAGAGTGTGGCTGAGATCGAGGCTGCAGCTAACAGCGACGTCACTTTTGCGTACCTGAGAACCAATCCAATTCTGATTTTAGAACATAACACAGACGCGCTTCGGCAATGAAGATATATATGCATCAGATCTCGGATGTCGCAGCTCTGTAAAATCGAGCCGTCTACAAGGCCACTCGAGGCTTGAAGGGTAGATACAAACGGCGGTGGTCGACAACAGATCACTTTCGATTTCAGGCAAGTATAACGCAGAAGGCATGATCTTTCAAACAAGGCGTAAGGGCTGCTAAAGGTTGGATGCAAGCAAGCTCCTTGAGACTTGTTCAGTTGTCGCAGCCGGTCCATCTCCTGCGAGCGGGCTTTTTTCGCATGTGGGGCCTTGTGCACAGCAAGACCTCCTCAAACAGACCATGGACAAGGGGAAATAGTAATCCATCCTGTAGGCATCAAATTAAAGTAATGTATCTGCGGCACAGTTGCGTGGTCGCTATGAACGGAGTGCAAATCACATGATTGGGTCGCAGCCGTGCTCACAAGTTTGCGGTGGAAATCGCCTAGACAAAGTCTCCCTCGCCTTCACCACCTGCGCTTTGCCGTTTTTGCAGCAACCCACAATAGCGACTTCAACATCACGATAACTTCAAGACTACCATAACGCTCCAATCTATTGGCTCCTATCCGCTTCGAACAATTTTGCTTCGCGCAAACGGTCGTATTGTATGTTGTATTCAAGCTGCCTCGCAGCAGTCGTAGCTATTGTGGGTGTTCTTACGGCTGTCGGTTTCTGCTTTCACCCACTACAAAACTACGATAGCTCGGTGCCTATTGTGCTTTTGAGGTGGCTAGGACTCATTACCTATCTCGAGAGCTCACTCTGCCCACCGTAAACAACTCCTGCGATTCCCTTCCACCTTTTTTCACACAATCACACCGACCCCTCACCACCCTCAATCTCCCCACTATGGTCTCAAGCACCCGAACCAGGAAGAACTCAAGCGACAGTAACCCACTCGCTACAATGCCACCTGCAACCATGGAAGGTATCATTGATATCAAGATCTTGGCCAACATCCACTACTACCTCAACCAGAGTTCGCTTGCAGACGACCTCGCGCTGGCCGCATGGGTTAAAGAGCACTATTTGAAAGAGCCAAAGAACATTGAGGGCCGCGATATACGCACCGCTGAGGGCTTCTACCACCTCGATCGTGCATACCGCCGCGTTCGATCACTTACCGTAAGTTCAGATGTACGCCGTGCTTAAGTGCCTTTTACTGACTTCGTACAGAATAAGGCCCAAGATAAATGGCCATTCTTCGATAGCAACTGGAAGAAGATGACCTCCACCACGGTGCGCAATAATGCACGCAGCGCAGATGCTCCAGGAGTCAGCTTGTCCGGCATGACCAACGCAACCCATGACTCGGCAATGAGCAAAGAGCAGAGTGCCCTGAAAGGTGAGGGCTATATCATGATATTGCATGTTGAATGTTTTGTGCTAACCTCAACAGAGAACCTACAAGCTGCCACACCAGATCTTAGTGCGTCTGCCGCGCTATCCACCAGGCAGACTCGTCACAGGACGCAGTCTTCAACAGAGTACCCAATTGACACGCTCACTTCTACTCCAGCTGTCAAGAAGGAGTCGAAGGGTACCATCCTGTCAGCCGTCAAGGAGGAGTTGAATGATAGCTCAACCACAGAGACTTTCATGAGCAGTCTGGCCCCGAAGAGCGAGCCTATGCAGTCACCCCACCTGAAGACTGCAGAGGCCCGATCAGTCGCTGCCAGCAAAAAGCGAGGTCGCAATGGTAGATACTTGACCTGTGATGACGATCATGCGTCCAATGATGGCGAGGAGATGAAGCCTGTCAAGAAAGGTAAGTGCATGCTTAGGTGCGTTCTCCATGTGTTTGCTCATACTCACACGACCCAGCCAAGACCAGCCACACTACTACAAAGACACTGAAGAACGGCAGCAGCGCCTTGCCCATGGTTGCTGAATCTGTTGAGGATACCATAACTGATACATTAACTGCACCCACTTCCAACATCAGGGACACATCGAATGACTCTTGCAGTAAGCTCACATATCATTCTCTTCCCCCTAGATCATTGTTCTGACATGGCAAGGTTCCAAAGACGATGATCCTTCTATCCAAGACAGCACTCATGTTACCATGAGCGCCAACCTTTTAGATAAGACCTCCAAACCGTCCTCCGACGATCTGAACGAAGACCTTCAATCGAAACTACCACCAGTCACAGGGTATGAGATAGCATGGAACGAACCCCCGGTGCTGAAGTCTAATCTCGATCGCCTTCCACCCAACTCTCTTCTCGCAAAGAAGCGAAAAGCCGAGGCGACGGCACAAGACGGACCACGACCAAAACGTGGCCGGACGCAATCGTCAAAAGAGTCCTCCAAGACACCCGGACCTGATGCAGTACCTAGGATGTCAACGCGTCGATCAACGCGCCTGAACGCAGCGAGTCCGGCCCAATCCACCCACGAGGAGCCTGCGTCACCGCAGCCTTCGACACCCAGCCAAGAAGAAACCACTGAACGGCTCCAGGCCCGTAATGCAGGCGGGAGGAAGCAGACCACGTCCGGGAAGCCTACATCACCTCAGCTCTCAATTTCTACCCAGGAAGAGACCACTGGATATCCCCAGCCTCCAGTTTCGGTCGGTGCTATTGACGAGATTCCTGACACTCCATGCTCAGGTGGTTCATTGGACGAGGTCGTGAATACAGTTGCTAGCCTTCTCCATGGCGATGAGATATATGCACCGGGCCTTGGTAAGGTCGAGTATCTCGCTCGTGTTCATACCAAAAAGGGCTTCGTAGACATACCAGTCTCGTTTGAAGACTTAACGGATGACATTGAGATTATCCAGAAGTACGCAGTTTGGGTACAGCAGGAGAGCCATTCCATGGGATACCAAGATTTCAAGTCTCTTATGGGGTACGAGAACAAGGTCTAGGTGGGTCATCTCCAGGCGAGAGAGGGCTTGAGTTGCATACGACAAGACACATGAATAACGGCAGGCTGCGCAGAATGCAGCGACATGATTTGGTTTTCTGGCTGGACCACAAGCGATACCCTGGACAGGAAGCGATATATTTGCATGGCATGCATGGAGGCAATATATTTATGCCACTCAGATATGACATCTGCTTTATAAGTAGAATTACACGAGACTATGAATTACAACGATAATACATACTTCATACCCTCTGCCTCCTTCTCTGATCTCCACACCCTCCCATCCTCCCACATCTCTCTAATGCCTTCTCCTAGCCATTCTCCTCGCCTGGCCCTTCGAATAAGGCGCCAGTCTACCCCTCGGCCCTTGCGACATATCCCTACTCCACCCGTAGTCTCGCATCTCATCGTCAAAGCTGGAGCCATAGAAGCGATCCGAGTCGCCGATGCCATGGGAGTAGAAACGCTCGGGACCCTGACCGTAACCGGCGAGGGTGTGAGGTTGCCAATCTTGTCGTCGTTCGTAGGCTCCGCTTTCCATAAAGTCTCGGAAGCCTGTGAAAGGGACGGCATGGGGCCAATCGGGCTCGTACGCATCTTCGTCCATCATATAATCGTCGTAGCTGGGCATTACGTTGGATCTGGGTAAGGTGAGTGCTTTCTGCAAGTCTCTCGAGATAGTGTTGAATTGTGTAGCAGTGAGTCGTATCGATTTTGATTTTGTATGTGTAGGAGTGTAGGCGTATACCGGCTACTGGGCTTTATACTCTATCAGGACTGTTGAATTTTCGGGAGCAGTGTGAGAATTCATGATGGCCTTGTGTCGTTGGCGACAATAAAGTAGCATGCTGCTTGGAGTCATGATCGGAGCAAGCTCTTCACTTGTACCAGTCACTGTGGCTCGACCGAAGTTTAGATATACTTGAGCGCCATACATAGGAATGATCGATATGGGGCCAAGTTGTGGTGTATTTTTCTAAAGTGAAGGCCTTCCATGCCTGTAGAGAACATGCAGCCATGTGAAGGGCGTATGTGACGGTTCTTTGCTGGAAATGGTGGCAGCATCGATGCGTGAGGCGACAGTTGAGCCATGAACATGACACGTTGCGAGATCATTGTCAATCGACATGCTGTAGTGATCGAGCACAAGATGCCAATTGATGCAGCCATGACCATTGAATATCCGACATGCTAATGACGTTGGTGTGAAATGCTGTGCCATTCCACCGTCCATCCCTTTGTCAAACTCGCGTTGTGATTCGGTACTTCAATTGTGTGGCTGCAGCACTTCCTGATCAGTCCACATGAGAGCGAATACAGATCAGATCGAGCTCATGGCTTGTATGCAAGGGGGGAATGTGGAGGCTGAAAATGCTTACATTAAACCTGCTGCTTAGGGGATTGGGAGATAAAAGACCACAGATTCCCACTCCTTGACGCTTCTTCTGCGCATTCTACGGAGCGATATACTAGTCTCGCACGACTTCCATTACCATGGAGCGGCTGTAACGTGTAAGGAAGGTAGCACCGTCCTGTATCGAGGATCTGCATCTGACAGAATCAACAGGCGCGTGGAAAAGAATACACCAACGATACACAATATGAATCACTGCACCCATTTATCTAAACTTGTAATTCTTTATTAAGACCAGGGCGCAAGGTGTAGCTGCGTTCATCTACGTCGCGGCGCGGACACGGGAAGACTTCGACGGCACAAAAGGCTCGTCCGAAAGCCTCACCGCAATAGCGAGGCCATCGCCGCGAACGTCTCCACCAGCACTACTCGACACCCACGATAGCAGCGAAGCGGCATCTTCGACGATAGTTCCGCGTACCCATCGCCCGACATGAATGTGATTCGAGCCAGGGGCTGCGTCGGCGCGGGTTAGGGCTGCATGAAATCATTATCCGGAAATTGAGCGTGTCACCCACGTGCCTGGTTAAGGAGAAGAGCCGGCACGCATTGCAAGGACATGATTCCCGGAAGATGTGCATGATTCTGGAATGCGCAGAGAAAGGCCATGATCGCCGCCATGTATTCGACCTGCGAGTCAACCTGATCCGGTTGAAGACGTTCTGCTGGATGTCCAAATGCACGACCGGAGTGCTGCACGTATCGCGAGAGCATCGCTTGGAGTGCTACAAAGGCGCAATCATGATTTCGATAGTGTCAGCATTCCGCCATTGAGAGACGGCCTGATCGCTCGGCAGGACACGACTTGCACGGGAACACATGCTCAACGCAACATCCAGCCAATCGTAGACGGCGGGTACGTCCAGGCCGTGGCGGGCCAGCGAGGACCAACTTCGCTTGTGCTCGTCGAATTGTTTTTCATCCAGCTTCCGCTAAGGCTGCAGCAGCATCATTTTCCCCGTCGCCATCAGGGTCGTCGAGTCGGGGCGGTCCAGGCGGACGCCATCAGAACCACACTACGAGATGTAAACACACTCCATCCGCAGCCGGGGGTCCCGCGTGCATTGAACACTTGCTGGCAGTGGAGTCCCAGTCATCCTGATTCCGTTGGGAAGTGTTTATATATTGGGGATCTGCCGATGCTTGAAATTAAGGTTGCGCAATCGTTCGTTCGTTTCCCACCTGTGCCACGGTCTTGGGTCCTCCTTGCGCGAACCTCTCTTCTGCGGCTGCCTTCTTCTCCTGCAGCTCGTGTGTCTCATCACTTTTCCCGCGCGCTTAATTTAGAAAAGAGCTGAGATCCGCACAGCGAAGATGAGGGTTCTGGGAGCTGCAATTGCCAGTGCCTTCTTGGCAGGCACGAGTGTCGCCGAGCCGATTCCGAAATTGGCTGCGAGGGACACGCCAACTGTCGATCTAGGGTACTCTGTCTATAGCGGGAGCTACGATGCGGCCAGCAACATTAACGTCTTCAAGGGGTAGGATCTGACCAATATCATAGCAGAGGAGATGGATCATTGACCTTGCTACAGAATCCGATATGCTGCACCTCCACTCGGAAAGCTCCGATGGGCAGCTCCCCAGACACCTGAGAAGAACAGGACATCGACAATCGCAGCGCTGAAGGATCCTCCGTTCTGCCCACAGACAGGAACCTCGTCGCAAACTCCAGCCGAGTATGGCTTTGTATCTGCGCTTGGTGACGAGGATTGCTTGTTCTTGAACGTATACGCGCCCGCAAATGCAAAGAACCTGCCCGTCTTCTTCTGGATTTGTAAGTACGCAGAATCTGATGTGAGATCGTGAATTAACAAAATAATAGACGGTGGAGGCCACAATCTTTTCAGCATCACAGGCTTGGACCCGACTGAGATCATGAAGCAGAACAACAACGGCTTTGTCAGCGTGATTATCCAGTATCGCCTTGGTGCATTTGGTTTCCTCGGAGGCAACAATGTTAAGGAAGACGGTGTGCTCAATGCCGGTTTGCTTGACCAAAACTTTGCTCTCAAGTGGGTGCAAACCAATGTTGGTAAGTTTGGTGGCGACCCAAGCAAAGTCACGATTGCTGGCGAGAGTTCTGGTGCCGCTTCAGTATTGTATCAGGCAATGGCGTACGGCGGCAAGCAAAAGGAGAACCTTTTCAACAATGTCATCACCGTCAGCCCATGGTTCCCGGAGCAATACTGCTACGACGACGAGAAGATTGAGAACACATACGACTCCTTCGCCGAACTAGCTGGCTGCTCCAAAGCCAAAGACACCCTCGCATGCCTGCGTTCTCAGAACACCACCACGCTGCAGACTGCTAGCCAAAAAGTCAGCGAAGCCGGACCCTTCGGTACATTCGCCTTCCTTCCCGTGACCGACAAATCCTTCATTGTGGATCGACCTAGCAAGCAACTCCTCTCCTCCGCGGTCAAAGGCAAGCGCGTTCTTTCTGGCAATATGGCCAACGAGGGCGTTCCTCTTGGTCCTCCCACCGCCACTACTCTGGCCGACTTCCGCTCCTACATCTCCACCACTTTCCCTCTCTTCTCCTCATCGGACAAAGCCTCCGTAGAGAAGGTGTACTCCTACGCCGGTGACACGGAGCCCACGAACCCTTCTGCACCACTTTATGCGACCAATGGCATCTCTGGCGCCAGCGCAGTGAACCAGAGTGGCTACGCTACCGGTCAAACACAGCGTGTCATCAACATATTCGCCGAGTACGCTTTTGACTGCCCCTCGGAATGGGCCGCCGGCGCGTTCCCCCAAGGTTGGAAATACCAGTTTAGTGCTCCTCCGGCGTATCACGGCTATGATCTACAAGCCCTTTGGTCTGGAACCCCAACTCCAGGTGCAAGCTTCAAGCGCGCATTTCGCGCTGTATGGGGAAACTTCATCATCAACAACTCGCCCGTGATTAGCGTCGCAGACGCACAAGGTGGCGTAGCGAACTCGACTGTCTCAAATATAGATGGTGCGAATATCAAATGGCCTACCTGGGATGACAAGAAGCCGCAAATGCTGAACCTGAACGCTACGGGTGGAGTGCCTGCTCCCGTCACTGCAGGACCTTACCTGAAGTACGAGGTGTATGCTGACCCCGGTGTGAGCAATGTGATCAGTCTGGTAGATGCGGAGAAGTGGGAAGGCGGAAGGGGGAAGAGATGTGATTTCTGGGCGAAGGTTGCGGAGAAGGTTCCGTATTAAGTGTCAGAGAGTAGAAAAGTTTTTTGAAGAAGCAACATTGATTAGACGTATCGTCGATCAAGAGATGAGGCTACGTTCGTAATGTTTATACATATTCAACATCCTTACCACGCACTCTAAAGGTCGTGCCAGCCCCATGAGTCTTCTAGCTGTTGGATCTATGATTACAAACACGTAGTCAGCATACTATTCCTGTAACTATACATCCTAGAGCTTACCGTTGAAGTTGGAGGGAATCCATGTGATCGCTCGCAGGCGTACCATATATCTCGTAAGATTTCTTGATCAGCCCGCGCCGTGAACCTGTCGCCAACCAATGCCACAGCGAAGCATGCAATAAACTTGCCAGGGAAGACTTTGGGATTGGACATTGCAACTCCGCTGAGGGTACGCACATCATCCTGGACCATCTTGTCAACCACTGCGCGTGACTGTTTATGCGCAGGGCCCAATTGCGGAATGGCTGGGTCGTGGACGACTAAGAGCATATGCGCCAGTGTGTTGTATTGCATGCCCATCACGTGCGACTTTTCGTGGAAGCGGATATCGGGGAACTTGAGACCACTCCCGTCGCGATCCTGTCGATAGAAGAAGGGGTCGAAACTGTCAGGGCGACATGTCTTCCACGACTTGTTCTCGTCCATTAGTTGGCTGTATCGTGCGATGCTATGTCGACCTTCGCCGAATGCAAAGTTGCTTACATCCCCCAGATGTGCAATTGTACGAGTAGCCCAGATGGAATCGTTGGCTGGCTCGAGTGATCGATCAGCTGGGAATATGTGGAGCTGAAAGGCACGCTGTGTCATGAGCGAGATCCACAGCTCCTGGCGAAAAGCTGCCCAGTAAATGGCTTGACGGAAGCTGGGTCCAGTGGTGGCAGCATATGACTGTTCGGCAGCACGGATGATAGCTTGAGTTCCGAAAAGGTGACCTTGTGGGTCAGAGCCAATGACAGAAATGTTCATCTCCTCGAGGAGGCGAAGAATGATGGTAGCTGCCAGGAGTGATTCTTCCTTGATGGCAACGTTCTCGTTCAAAGCTGGAATCAATGTGTCGAAGCAGCGTTGATAATAAGCATCCGCAATGTAGGGATCAAAGTCAGTAGTGCGACTGAGCTGGCGAGCACTTAAGGCCTAAGGTTCGGGTGCGAAGTCAGTCATCACACTTTCATCTGATCTTTGCTCTCATATGGCGAGGATAATACGTACTGCTCACAGTTAGTCTAGAACTAACCTTAAAGTGTAAAATACTTAGTAGGGCTTGTTCACCTAGTATAGCATTCATCAAAGTGCTGTTCTTCTTCGCTCTCTGGACCACGTGAACACCGAAGTGGCATTCATTGTCAACCATGTCGAACTTGATTACGTGAGCAACGAACCTTGTAGGGGAACGTGGTACTCACAAATAACGCCACATTTTCGATATAATGTTGCAGCAGCATGGCCTCCTGTTCGTGCTCTAACGGCCATAGTATCGGCTGACCTGGGGGTTGTTGATAGACAAATGTGCTGGCTTCGGGCGACTGGAACCCACCGAGTGCTGCGTGGTCATGTCGTGGCCTAACAGGAGTAGTGTGCGACTGTGGTTGTACTGGTGACTCGGAATTAAGAAGCGATAGCACTGTAAAGCCATCCCCTGGCGTCACTATAGGCGTAGCGATGTCGTTTGGACTCCTTCCACTTTTGGATGAGCTGATTACGGGAGAGTGATCATTGCTGCCGAAAGGCTGATAGCTATCGTCTGTATATTGAGAACGGACTTCACTAGACTCGTCCAAGAATTGAACTTCTCAGCGTTAGCCGTGCATCCAGTCAATGGAATATTGGCTTACTTCGCGGAGGCAAGGAAACCCATGGCTGAGTATCGCTGAAAGATTCCTGTACTGAGGATCTTCGAAAGCGCCTCCCAGTTTCGTAGATACATTCTTTTCTCGCTTGAGAACATCTACCGCATTTCGGCTGCTTGCCGTCGCCTAGTGCCAGTCAGTCCACCATCGCAGGTTATGTGACTGCTCATGGACATCGCACATTTGTAATGACGCGTGCGGCAGCGGTTGCTACGAACATCAGCAACTATTGAATAGGATGTATCTTGTGCGTTCATACCATGGCATTGATTCCAGGCACCAGAGGGTGTCGTCGGGGAAAATTACCCGTAGGATTGGATGAGCACTGTTAGTTCTTAATGGAGTTGCAAGAACGACCGCGGCAGCGTGGGATGTTTGCTAATTACATCACATGGAACCTCCCAATCTGGTAAGTCTCGCCGCAGAGAACGTGTGTTTGTGGTTTAGTCAGTTGGACGTCCATTGGAGGTGCGAAAAGGCTTGCCAGTTTGCGTGGGAACGACCCCGCTACCCCACATCTTCCAACATCGAAAAGAGGAGATTGACAGCTCACATGCAATAGTCGTCATATAGGCAACCCAGCTTGCGCAGAACATGAGATATCCAATCTGGAACCGACTGTCAATTTGAACCATTTATGCTCACATATCCATTTTCATTTCTACTATCTCCACCAAATCTGTACTATAGCACTGATCACAATGCCTCATGCAATCTCGTCGGAACAAGATATACCGAGCTTACATGGCGAGAAATTGTTCGTGAACGATGGACTTCTACGGCCAGATCAAGTCGGGGAGTTGCGACAATCTTCCCCGGATATGCCTCTTGAGGAGATTCGACAAAGATACAACGAAGATGGTTATGTGTTTCTCAAGGGTCTGCTGCCGAGACAAGACGTGTTGAAAGCACGCGAGGAGTATTTCAAGATGCTCAGCCCGAGTGGGGTACTTAAGCCAGGAACACAGGCTGTGGATGGCATATTCGATGCAGATAAGGACGCCGCTGATTTTCCAGGCATTGGAGCTGGTGCAGCTGGTGGCAATGGCCGGCCTGGAGCAGAGACCGCCGAGAAATTTGTTGATCTCGCTCTGCAGGCGCATTATGCAGACTGGTACAAGGAGACGTTTTGCAAACATCCTGTCTTGCGTGACTTTATTGCTCGAATGACAGGCTGGGGTGAGAATACTTTAGGCATCCGCCGAAGTCTTCTCCGAAACAACACTCCTGGGAACAAGGCGATCGGCGTTCACTACGATCAGATCTTCCTGCGCCATGGCGAGCCAACGAGTGCAACAGCATGGATCCCAATGGGCGATATCGGCCTGACTGGAGGAGGTCTGATATACCTTGAGAATGGTAAGGCTTCCGGACTTCCGCATGCCAATACTATAAAATAACTTCTGCGTCAGGACATACTCTCGGACGAGAGATTGAGGCAGAATTCGCGCGCAAAGCCACCGAGAATGGCCTGACGGAAGAGGAAGCAAAAAATGCTTTCAACCAGAATATGCTGTCGACGGGTTTACTCGCTGACGGGCCACGCGAGTACTCGAATACGTTTGACAGGCGATGGCTTGTGACAAGCTACGAGGCTGGAGACGTGGTGATCCATAACCCCTTTGCTATCCATGCATCCACGATGAACTATGATCCCGACAACATCATTCGTGTTGGTACTGATCTGCGCTTTGTGGACTCTAGCAAACCTTGGGACAAGAGATGGGACCATGATTACCGTTTCAACGATGGCGTGTAAGAGCGCAAGGATAATTTTGGGCCATTTCCTGCAGCGGACCTAGTTAGATAGACATTGCGCAATTTACACAATCTCTATGCTTTATTGTCGCATTGCACGATACTCGCCGCGAGTGTAACGCATCATATCGAGGCCACCTCGCCATTCATAATAGCTGATATGACAGGTATCGATTGAGTGGTTCGGGCGTCCCCTAGTGGTAGCGGCAGTAGTTGAGTGTTGTATATGGGTCGTAGCAACAGCTGTTCTGCTTGGGGAAGCTCAGGCCGGATGTTATTGGTACGATTTTAGCGGCTTGGCAAAACACTTGAAGAACAGTGCACTTATTATCCCACCCTTTGTGCCGGTATGTGTAGCAAAGAGCCCATAGCGATCTTCTGCAAGGGTCTCAGAGGCACAATCAATCGATCAATCGATCAAGCGACGACCCTGGACCCTTTTGTCCCAACATCATCTTCACGACACGCGCGCACGCGATTCTTGTGTTCGCAAATGTTTCTTGGTGAGCCGCCGGAGTTCTAGGCGCCGCGACAGCCACCGGCCTTCCACGCATGAGGGCCAGGAGCGCCTGCCGGCACCATCCGTTGGGTTGCATGCTGTTCGGCGACCAGGGCGTCTGCCTTATTTTGTCCCCCATTCTGCCTTTCTGTCGCGCAAAGCTGTGGGTTTAAGGTTTGTTTTGGCGTCGTACACATGGAGCTGAGCGACCAGGCTTGCCAGGCAGTGGACGCATCGGGCAGATCAGGATGCGCATCGACGTCGATGGTGTTGCGGCCTCGGGAGGGTGGTGGTACAAATTGGTCTGTCTGGCAGACCGAGACTGGGCACTACAGGCTAATTCCGCATGGGCTATTGTTGCTTTTGGTCCGGCGCTGTCGATCCTTGTTCGGGAGCCGACGATACAGTTGTAGTCTGTCGGACTCGACGTCCGCGGGGAATCTGGTGGGCTCCCTCCTTTATAGTTGCCTCCACACAACCACCACCGCCGGCGAGACGTGCTAGCGACATGACTGCTCATTTCAGCTGTCATTCCCACGTCTGCATAAGCACCGCTGCCGCTGCGGGCGCCATGCTGTAAAGTGCTGGCCTGCAGTCTGCACTCCAGCCTTGCCCACTCTCCCCACTCCACTTGCTTTGGCTCCACTGTTGCCAACGATTCGAGCGCGCCCGCGACGACTGGAGAGATATGGGGTCGCCATTCTCGCCAGAGGAGCTCGCCTACCTCGAAGCCCACAGGCATGAGAATCGCGTCGACGAGATCCACTGGGTGTACTCAGTCCCCATCGTTGCGGCCACGATAAGCACCGCACTGCGCTTTTGGGCCAAACGACTCGGCCGCAACGGCGTTACTCTTGACGACTACCTGATTCTCTTTGCGACTCTCTGCCTCATAGGACAATGTGCCAGCGGCCTCGGTTATGGCCCTCCCCACGGCATGGGCCGCCATGTCATTGTTGTGTCGGCATATGACCAGATGATGGTGCGCAAGGGCGACTACATCTTCAGTCACTTCTACGACCTTGCTCTTGTATCTGTCAAGCTCGGCATCCTCGCCTTCTACTACCGTGTATTCGTTCACCCCGTCTTCCGCTCCGTCGTGCTCGCTACCGCACTGTTTGTCATGGCTTGGGGCATTGGCATCACCGTAACGCTGTTTCTCGCTTGCCAACCGCTCAATGCATACTGGGATACAAGCGTGACTGGGAAATGCCTGACAATGGTTACCTTCACCTACTTCACCAACATTTCGAATCTGATCACGGACATCTGGATCTTCCTGATGCCCATCCCCATGATCTGGCATCTGCAGCTGCAGACCAAGAAGAAGCTGCTCCTCAGTCTCATCTTCTGTATCGGTCTTGCGTAAGTGGCGCGATTCAAAAACCCAAGTCAATACTAACACACTTCTCCAGCACCTGCGTCGTTTCCTCCATCCGTCTAACAGTTGTCCTTGGCCGTGGAAGTGCAGACTTCACCTGGTACTACGTCCCACTCGGCGCATACTCCGTCTTTGAGCCACTCGGCGGCATCCTCTGCACCAACCTGCCCATCATTTGGCACATGTTGCGCAAACACCGGGCCATGAAACGCCCACCCGGTACCTTCCCCAAGACCCATGACTCGAGCACACGCACCTTTGGTTCAGACTCTCGACGAAGCCGCATCATACACGCCCTCGGCCTCACGACAGTGGATAGAACACAGAACGAAAGCGCAACGAGGACAATCGCGGACCCGGATGGTCGACCGGGCGCAGCGGACTTCCACAGGTTAGAAAGCCTGGAGAGTCAGAAGCCAGACCCGAATATCTGGACCACAGTGGAACGCCTGGACAGTGCTGGGCCCGATACACAAGCCAGTTCAGAAGACGCGAACTTGAAGCCAGGCATGAAGAAGACGGTCTGGAATGTGAGGAAGTGAGGCAGTCGCTGCACATGATAGTATCGTATTGGACTTCAATGTTGCTGGCGCAGTACAGAGGAATAACCTCACTCACGACGTTATGACATATGGCGCAATTGGCGCATACACGGATCGCTCTGGCTGCAAGCATGTCACATATGGGCTGGGAAGGGTGTCGAGCACGAAAAGCCTTGTCTAATGACTTGTAATGCGCTTCCATCATGTCTGCACATGCCCGATACCATCCAGTCGATCTTCTGTTTTCTTTTATGATATCCAATATAGTTACACCAATGCTCGTTCAGTCTAGCTTTTACAGAAGAAATAGAAACCTTCACACCTGCAATCGGCCGCCGTGCACTCCATGCTTTTGCATTTACGCAAAAAACATGCTCGGGTAAAAAGCAGACCTGTTCCTAGGTCCAGAGCCATCAATCACTTCAACGTGTTCAGCTGCAAGCCAAACTTATTGGCCAAAAACGTGATGCACCCTGCCTCTACCCGGGAAATGTGCTCGCCAGTCGTCTCATCGTACAAGGATACGTGGGCTGGACCTGGACCGTCAGCACTGGGATCATCCGGCCCTTCGACTTGCGGACATGGGTAAGCGACTTGACTTTCCGCATTCGACGGTCTGTGCATGAGCACAACATGGTGCTGATGGTCGAGATGGATCGGATTGCCCAAGCGAGGCATTTGGTACAACCTTGTGGGTGACGATGTTATGCGAGGTTGGGAAGTCCATGTGCTGTTTTCATTGGCGCAACGCAAAGAGAGTCAAGACTTAGGGGAACGGTCATCTCTTTATGCTTTGATCATGTGGAGACAGCACTGCAATATCTACACTGTTCTCTATTGGTGGAACGAATATGGTCTTGTGGGGTTTTCGGGTGTAGTACATCTGCGATTCAGGCTGACCTACTTCACATGCCAATTGCAATGTTGAGATCCTACTTCCCTTCATCATCACAACATTTTATATATTCCATGCATTAGCACTATTTGTCTTTGAATTACAGTCGCGGATGCTCCAGATCTAACGTACACAAAATTGACGTCCCCTTTACGTTCAGCAAATGGATCGAGAACATCATTGCTGTTTCACTCCTGAACAAGTTGTCACAGCGTCCATTATCACTCAGCAATTTGATGGCCATATCAAAAGAGAATTCCTAACACAGTTTTGTTGGGGACTCTGCCTAGCTAATGGCATAGAATTAGTCATAGGATTGGGAGTCATACCAATCCACTTCAAGAATATCGCCATCAGAATCGCTGATTGAACACGGTGTGTAACATCTTCGCTGTCTTCTGGCGATGTTGTACGCGAGAGCTCCAATGCGGGACAGGGCTGCGAGTTCGCTATATCTGGACGATTTGGCTGTTCCTTGTAGAACTCCGTCGTTCCAATGACCTTAGCCTCAGATAGGAGCTATACATCCGAGTTGACTGCAGCGGGACTGTCCTTCCTCACATCCTTCCCTTTATTATCGTCTTTCTTCACCACATCCGTGTCCTTCAATTTTGCCTCTCCGTTTGCGATGGGCGCCGTCCAAAGCTTCCTCTCCCACTTCTTCGCATCCGTCCAGACACCCACAAACACTCTC
This sequence comes from Phaeosphaeria sp. MPI-PUGE-AT-0046c, assembly GCA_020747045.1. NCBI lineage: Eukaryota > Fungi > Ascomycota > Dothideomycetes > Pleosporales > Phaeosphaeriaceae > Phaeosphaeria > Phaeosphaeria sp. MPI-PUGE-AT-0046c. The sequence goes on along the minus strand of JAGTJN010000002.1, from coordinate 1,521,576 downwards.
TTCTTTTCGACGGCAACTCCATTCTTAGCGTACATCTCGCTCCCCCACCACTTCTTGAACTCTGTCTTCTTCGGCACCGTCGTCGGCAGGTTTTCGAAAGAGCTACTTTTCGGCATATAGCTCGACTCTAGCCCGTGAACATACAAACTCTGTGCCCGCGTGACTTCGCTCGTCATCTCGATGTAACGCTCGTACGCGACGTGCAGCGTGAGCCTAAGAACTGGTCAGTGACTGAGCTACCTTAATCAGAGCTGGAGACTTACAAATGCGTATCGTTGGCAACGATCAACCCATCCAGCCTGTCGATTCGTCCAAAAGGCTCGATGTAGTGCTTTTGAAGCCAGAGTACAAGTGCATAGTCATCAACTCGCGCGGTTTGGCTGAGATGTTCGAGCATGTCGATGATGACTCCACCGGATAGCACACCCAGCGGCCAACGAGGCTTCTGAACCTGTTGCTGATCAGGCTTGCTTGCTGAGGTTGGGATAAGAGTCTTGTCCATGTTGAGTGGGGAGTGTTGGTAAGACGCTAGCTACCAAGGCGTGGTTGGTGAGCGAGAAGCGACTGGTCCAGGTGTGTCGATGTTGCTCGACGTTGTAGCGGAGGCTGTAGCTGTCTTGCCGTCGGTGGATGAAGGGTTTGTGGGCGCTGAGGCCATTACTTGTACTGCCCGATTTGTTATAACGAGGGGTTTGCTATTGTGGGCTGTGAATTGTTGAGTTAAGAAATGTTTGCCGATGATGATATGGGTGGAAGCATGGAAAAGTTACAAGAGTGGTTATGACTGTAAAATACATCTCAGACTAGTAGTCGCGTGGGCCATTGTTGAATGGTAAGGAAAGAAGCGTTCGCCATTGTAGCCCACACCACTAAGTCTTAACGATATGCTTGATTTGACTAAAACGCACAACGGCTAAGAAGGGTACCAAGAATACACAATTTAGAGGCTTCATGCTCGTCCATGTGTATTCATCGACGCGAAGGATATCCATATGCATTCGTCCCTCGCTTCCTCACTGCACCCATCTCGTGCGTCACAGATCTTTCGTGCTCTGCAGCTGCCACGCTCGCATACTTTGTCTTCTTCGTCTCTCTTATTATCCACAGCCTCTCCACGCGGTCGCTTAGGCAGATAGTCCACAGCGCTAGAACAACCGTCGGCAGGACCCAAGAGCTCCCAATGTACTGTTGTATCCACAGGTGGTTCCCTTTTTCCCGAAGGCCCACACCGAGCAGGACAGCAGCTAACACAATCATTGCAGTGCGAGCCATCACAGAGATGCCGGTATATCGAATCGGATTGCGCCAATGGCCTACATCGCCGACTTCGGCGAGGAGGGCAGTAATAGTGTAACACACGAGTAATAGAATGATAGCGGACCAGAAGTAGGTGTAGACCACGGCATAGGACTCAAGAGCAGTCTGTGCACCAGGAGTTTTGTCTTCTGATGGAATGTCGAGGCCAAAGGATTGGAACATGGCGCCAATCGCTCTGCCGAAGAACGCGGCAAAGTCCATAGGTACACCGTCAAATGCACTGCCTACTGCTCTGGTTGTATTGAAGTCCGAGCAGATATCTGTGGCATTTCCGAGAATGTACACTTCGTCCCAGACCAATCGAAGTGCTGCTTCGCCCTGTGCGGATTCGTTGATCTTGAAGTATTGAATGTTCTTGGTGAGATTTGTGGCGAGAGCTTGACCATCGAAATGCTGCCCAACACATGCATAGTATGCATTGTTGATTAAAAGTAAAGTATTGTGGTAGATGTAGCGTGCTTGAGCGAGCTGCTGTGCGCCCTCGACTACACCGAGAACGGCAAGGTGGAAGGGCAAGTGAAGAGCCATCCATAGCTGCTGTTTGACCACGCCAAAACGATAGTTTGGTACTTTATCGAAATATAACATCCTATAAAGTGAGTTATTTACGGGTATTTGAGTTCTGACGAAAAATTATCTTACCACATGTACAACTAGCAACAGTCAGTAGTAGTCCGATTCAAGGAGTCGTGGGGTTACGTACCAGGATCAACACAATGCAGAATATCTGAGTGCTTTCCGCAAACGTCGGGCCCTAAAAGTTGAGCACGAAGTCAGTACTAATTTTAAGAAAGGGCAACAATACATTCTTATAGTGAGGAGAATATATACTACTCACAGTTAGCCTTGCTCTTCTCGAAAAGCATGTGACGCTCAGCAGGTGCTATGTACGCCACGCATATAAGTGGCAGGGGCAGTCAGATGCGGAAATAGTAAACCACCCACTTCATATCTGGAGCATACTTACCATTCTTGCCCATGGTGCGAGTAATCGTCTTGGTGGTGCCAATAACTCCCTCTCCAATGATAATAAGGCCGAGTAATCCAAGTCGCTCGCCGATGTGCGTCGCCTGGAAGGAAAGCTTTCTCCAAGTCATGGAGATGAAAAGTGATCCAAAGAACTCTACTGCAAAAGTGACATAAACTCCTATCAGAAGACCAGTCCTATTGGTTTGTGACTTGCTGAAGCCACCAAGCAGCCCACCAAAAACTGCTGCCACGGCCAAGAACAAGGCGCAGTTTATAGCTAATAGAAAAGTGAGGCGATGCTGGCGATGCTTGCGTGAAAAGCACAGAATCGCCGTGATGAGGTATTGTAATGCCAACCATGCTCGGCTAAGCATCACGGCGAAGCATAGCGTTCGGTAGATCTGTTGTGTAGTTGTAAGTTCATGTCCTTGTGCATGTGGGGTACGCGTCCACATACCCAATGCGGCGTTGCTGTGTCTGTATCTCGAGCGAAAGGCATGTATTTATATCCAGCAAGCGCGAAGGCCGCAAACGAACAGAAGTGAATAATTTTGCATGCCCGTTCCCACACGCTGTCCGAGGTGAATCGAGCATCGAAGCACACAACATGGAACCACGATGTCCATAGAACCAGGAAGAAGGCGATGTAGGACCAGAAGTTGTAGCGATTGGTTATAGCGTGATATTGTGTAAACGTTGCAAGGTTGGCTAGGGATGGATCAGCTTCAGCCACCTCGATATGTCATTAGCTATTGCATGGATACATACCAACAAACCACAGGTCGAAGAACAACTCAATGGTAGAGGCTTCGTGGCGTGGAGCAAAACTTTCCGTCTCATCATTCCAGCCATCCATGGGCGATGGAAACCATGGTACAGGTGCCCCGTCGTTGGTGTTGTCATGACTGATGTGCGTCAGTGCTTGATCCCAGAATAGTACACTTTGTCCACGTACTCTCTGTGATCATGAGCATGGCGGTGCTCTTTGGGAGCCCGCGAAGGTGAAGTCGTCAACGAATGTTCCGACATGCTGTGTCACACGCGCGTGTAGGGTGTGATGTCGACAACACAGCCTGTCAAATATTATGTGAAGGTGTTGAGTTCTCAGTTTCGACACCGATAAACCCGACCGCCCGCACTCAGGCTTAAGCTTCTCGCTGTGGCCCCCGTATTCTCTTTGGACGATCTTGCATCCCTATCGGCGGCACTGCAACCTGTTTCACCATCGTGAACGATCTATACAATCCTAGGTTCAACTGCTCAATGACGTCAAATCTTAGTTTCATTGCGTCTCAATGCCCGAGTCCTAGTAGGAAACAAGCTTTTGGAACTACAGTGGCCAATCCCGTGGAAAAAGAAAGGATTGAAGTTCAACTCCAATCTTGGCCAATGCGTGATGCCATTCGCAGGATATTACTTAAAGGAGACGTTGTGGCTTCAGCTCTGACGCCGATCACACAGTCATTGGTAGACTCAGCCCTTAGGCGTACCGCGCACCCAACGCACTGTAAATTTCTTGCTTTATTGGGCTAACGTGTTCGGACAGTAAGCTGCCCGGGACAGTAAGCTGCCCGGGACAGTAAGCTGCCCGGGACAGTAAGCTGCCCACCCCACCAAAACGCGCGACGCTCTCTGTACAATAGCTCCACAACAACATAGTTAAATCTTATAAGGTTTTAATATAAGATAGATTAGATAGCTCTATATAACATCCTAATATAACCTTATATATAGCACTTACTATATATAGGTAGTACTCTTATACGTAGCTAAGATAGCTCTAGCTAGTCACTACCTACAATATAATTATCTGCCTCTCTAATAAGATCCTGACCCTATTAGGCTTAAAGCACGCCTCTAGTAGCTATATATTATCTACGCTGTTAACATTTCTATCTCTAGCGTTAATTTAAAGCACGTAGCTTAGCATTCTCTTTAGCAAGAATTATTGCTAATTACATAGTAAGCTAACACCCCTTTACAAGCTAGCAGATAGTATAGCTTATAGGGCTGTTAGATTATTAACGTAGTATATTATATATAAGTCTAGCCTAGTATTAAAGCTAGTTAGTTGTGTATAGGGTCTTAGCTATCTATACTATTGTAATATTAGTATCTATCTGTAGTAGTAATAGTGTTCTAATAACTATAAGCAATAATAGAACACACTCTAGACTAAATAGGATAAGCCTAGTTACTTAAAAGCTAGCTCTAGTATTGCTGTTAGATAGAGCTTAGAGACAGATCTTCTTATATATCTACAGAAAGTTAACCTTATCTATATAGTAGATAGACTGCTGCGCTAGCTTAGCTACCTTATATCTATATAACATCTTAAGAGGAGAGAAGCAGCTAATATCTAGAGGCTAGAGGAGGTAAGACATATAGGCTAGTATATATAAGGTAATAATCTTATTATCTATATAAAACTAATTAAACTTAGGTATAGTATAGCTCCTATACCTATCTAAGATAAGAAGTCTCTATATACTAACAGTTAATATCTCTATATATTAGTTAAAGTACTTTATCTACTTAAGACCTAGTCTATCTGTTATCCACCTATTATTACTAACAGCAACAGCCTAGTTATATAGGAGGTCTTAATACTAGCTAGCCTAGTAGAGCTTACTAGCTAGTATAATAAACAGTAGAAGATACTAGCTAGACGCGTTAATATACTTAATTGCTGTAACCTACTACTAGTTACTAGGTTATACAGCAGTTGCCTAACCTATAGTATTAGAGCTTATTACTACCTTAGATATAGCAGCTACTCCTATTATAAAGCTAGTCTTATTAAAGTTGTACTTGTTGCAGTTAAGTATCCTATATACAACGCAGGTATCCTATATAAGCTTAAACTATAACTGAATTCTAACTAGGTCCTTACAGTAGGCGCGTTATAAGTAGAACTTCCTATTCTACTTAGTCTAGAGCTCTAACTACTGCTTAACAAATTATAGTGCCTATTTCTAGCTAAGGGGTAGTAGAGGAGGAGTCTAGCTACAGGCAGTAACAAGAGCGTCTGCTATACGTCGTATATTAATAATCTAGGGTAGAAATCTACAACAGTTAAGGCTAAGGATCTACTATATAAGGGACTGCTCCTTATAAGGGCTAAGCTTAAGGTTAACAGACAGTGTCGCGTTTCTTAGGAGAGTACCTCTCTTACGCAACCAGAGCGTTAATTATAGGACGTTATACGCGTCAGCAAGCTGTCTAACAGACTGACAAGGTCTTGACTGCAAAGATTGAAGAGCAAGATTAATTTTACCCTCTTGTAAAGGAGATTGGACATGTTGTGGACGACCCATCGTTGTTGGGATGATGGTATCTTGACGCGTTTTGGTGGGGTGGGCAGCTTACTGTCCCGGGCAGCTTACTGTCCGAACACGTTAACTAAATGGGTCACTATGCTGACCAAGCAGGCAGATTGTTGTTGCGCAAGATTAAGGACGATTTGAACTAGCATTATGAGTTGCTGTAGTATGAGCATCTTCAATGTAGCAGCTGGGCATTGTCAATTGAGAGTGCTGCAGCTTGCTTTCTGTCTTCACCCTTTGAGGAATATAGGCGATGCAGGGCTTTACCAATGAACGACGTAAATGTGTCGAAACCTAACAAATTTTACACGTAGAAAGCGGCACAATGAGTTGCAGCGAGTTGTCGTCATGCCTTGTGTACAGTCCTTATCTTGGCGATCATTTTGCTGAATACGGGCTCGTAGGCGCCGTGACATCTCGCAACATTGCAAACCCACAGATGTCAAACTCGCCGCAGTCTGAAGACGCGAAAAAATCATGTTGCAAATCGACGTTTCTAATATTTCGTAATGTCACAACCTTCTCGAGCGGTGACATGATTAAGATTGAACGCATGACGTTATCATGACTTTGCTACGCGTATTGACATGTTGCTCCTGAAATGAATCTCCAGCACTGATAAGTTTTCGCGAGGTAAGTAGTTCGAATGTTTTTATCCTTGACCTGCTACTTTCGTGAGCTCGTGTAAAACCTTTAGCCCTAAAGCATAAGTGAGTGCCATGCCGCCACATCCTCAGAAAAACAATGCTTTCCAGATGCGAAGCAAGTTCAAGATCCAAGACAGGCCTCGGCGCCAATGGGTACTACGCCCCCGGTACAAATTGTGGACTGTCTCTCAAGGTATCTGCGTATGAGACACCTTCCAAGGGGCAGTCCACTTGTATCCTCTTCCAATGTTGGAATTTAGCTAACAGCTTACAGTGCGTTCAACCTTCCCAGAATAAATGTGTCTTCTGTATATTGGAATCTGCACTGACCTTTTACCCTCACTTTTAGGGTTGTCGTCAAAGATTTCGGACAGAACGGCGGCGGGCTTAATGGCGGTATTGCGAAGGTCGAGCTTAAGGATGACCCATACGATAGATACTTCATCGAGAAGCGCTTTAACCAACAGCAAGTGAACGACCCATATTTTGCTGAGAAGGAAATCACTCTTTTACATCAAGTGCAAGATCACGAGAACGTGACCCAGTATGTTGACCACTACTTGGATCGAAGGGTACTCAAGGCAGCCGTGTATATGGAGTTCTGCAATGCTGGCGATTTGGGAGATATCATCAATGCAGTGATAAACTAAGATCGATTGGTTCAGGAAAGGCAGATCTGGAAGTGGTTCATTGGCTGCACGGATGCCTTGTCGGTAAGTCGCTGGTCCACAAGTTGTATGTGAGACATTGCTGACTTGATTCGCCGTGAAATGTAGTATTGCCACTATGGCCCAAAGCCCGACGACGTGTCGTTTAGAAAGAAGTACTGGAATCAGATCTACCATCGCGATATTAAGCCCGGTAATATATTCCTCAAGTTAGATGGAAAGAAAGGCGAAATCATTGCCAAGCTCGCCGACTTTGGGTGTTCTGTTTCTGGTCAGTGGACGAAGCTGAATAAGGCTCAGGAACTTGCGTCTCGCGCCTCGGCACATACGCCAGGCTACGATCCTCCTGAGCATCCAGAGTTCTCAGTCTTGACTGATGTGTGGCAATTGGCTTTGTCTTTCGCTTGCGTATGCACGGGTACAATGAGACCTCGGAGTAAGACAGCTCCGTATGATGAAAAGTGGGACAAACAGCAACCTGCGGGTCGACATTACACGTCAGAGCTAAATGAAGTACTGAGATGGTGCTTGAATCAAGACAAGTACAAGCGGCCAGATTCGCTGACCGTTGTAAAGCGGCTGAAAGAGACATATAGCAGACTCGACAGCAGATTACCGCTAATTGACCGACCAACGAACGTGTATTGGCAAGCTGCAGTTGCTCGACAGACATACCAACCTCCATCTCTCTCTTCCCCTGGTCCGAGGACTGCAGGAATGCCAGCAGGAGTTCCGAGTCGTCGGCCAAGGCCACCGGTACACGCTTTCTCAGACCCGAGCGCTGAACGAATGAACCAAATGGAGAATCGATATCAAGCTTTCGGACCGGGCCAGCGCACTCCGATGTCACCGAATTCCATCGATCAAATTGTTCAAGATGGTGGGGGGTATCCTCAGCCTGGACTCCCTGGAGGGTTTTCTCCTTTGTCTGATTCGCGAGGCGTGCGCTCAGTTTTTGAGCAGAACTCGTATTTTGGTAGTCGACCGGTGCGACGCGATGGAAGGCGGAGATAGATAAATCACAAAAAGAGCTCGATCGATGTGCTGGAATCGCCGAAAACTGTGTTTTGTGCCTAGAGAATGAGTTGATTAGCTCAAAATACGAAAGCGTGGACGATACCCACTTGTGTAATATGCCAGATATTGTATGTAGCGGCCAAAGCCCAAGGGCCAAGAACACTAATAGAACTCCGACTTAGTGTTGAGTACTCAACACTAACATAACAAACGTACCAAAGCTGGAGACATGGACTAATCAAGCCTAGCCCTTTTTCCACCTTACCGCAATAGGCAACCTTCACTTCTAATCTTCATTGGCTAAAGGTGAAATAATACTATTTAGCTGCCCAGCAAATCACAGCTCACGTCGCGTACTCTGTTGTTCACGCTTAAGAACGGCTACGTAGAGTGTGGCAATGGATTGAGCAATCATATCGCATGAATCAAGTAGGGAATGTGACAAGGCTGGCGTAGAGCTGGCGATACCGCGCTCAAGGTGGGGTGCGATAGGCTTGAGTGTCATGTAGCAGTGGTGCAGAGAGCATCGCGGCGTTGATGATAGTTCGCGGCGTTGCTCAACCGCGTGGTGATGCTGATGGAGATGGGGTTGTTGATGTGTAAATGGGGTTGGTGGCTTAAGGGAGGAGAGAATGTGCAGAACAGTGTATATAGAAGGGCAGAAGGCTGGATTGTTGCTTGGGTACTTACTGCCGTCGCAGTCGAGTGTAGACTCAGTTGCGGCTCTTTGCTTGATTCTATTTGGCCTTGTGCTGCTTCACGCTCTTTTTGTTCTTTAGTCATTGTCACCAGCCATGATGAAAGTCTTCTCTTACGAAGCATGGGGCATCGACCCGACAGCTGGCTTCGATCCATCCAAGTCTTTCGTTCGCTCGCATTTCGTCTCGCCGCTCGTTCTTGCAGTTGTACGTGCAGTGTTGTGTATATACAGCTTCACCACCATGATTACATGCTACGCTTGGCTCGCACATCGAACCGCGACCATCAAGCTCAAAGATGTTAACATCGGAAGCTATACCATTCAGCAATCTGATGCTGCGATTGGGCAGTCATTCAGCTTCTTCAGTAGGTTTTTGCCAAAACCACGAAATGGAGAAGACATACTGACCTAATAAGCATATCTCACCTTCTGGTCCTTGGGCTCATACTTCCTCATCTCAAGCATACACACCTTCGTCTACTTCTTCCACCAGCGCACATGGCTCCATACATGGCCCAGGTTGCTTCAACTAGCTCACAGCATGTACTATACGAGCGTCACATCCTTCCCATTCCTAGTCACGATCGTGTTCTGGGGCACCATGAACTCTGGCTGGCCGGCGGGTCGGTTCGAGCAGTGGATCAACATTTCCGTCCACGGGCTCAACAGCCTCTTCGCGACCGTAGAGATCGTCTTGCCTGCGACTATACCGCCGCCAATTACACATCTGGGAGTCGTGCTGGGCGTGTTATCTGTGTACCTCGGATTAGCGTATATAACGCGGCTTACTCAAGATTTCTACGTATATGAGTGGATGAACCCTGCACATGGTAATGCGAGTATTATACTGCATGTGCTTGGGTATGCAGGCGGCATGATTGCGATTTTCTTCTTGGTGCGCTACGCGATTGTTGCGCGGAATATGCTGGCAGAGAAGATGGAAACAAGACGGAGTCAAGGCCTACGCGAGAAAGCGATCAGGCTCGATGATTCCTCAGATACTTGGTCTGCAAATGTGCAGATCGGAAAGCCGGTGCAAGCGCGCAGTGGTAGGGCTTTTGCTGGTTTCGTTTGAGCAACGGGGGTAATGCGTACAGCGACGGACATTTCTAAACACTATTTTTGCTTCTTTCTTCCCGACTTCCGAATCTAGGTAAATTAGATCGATCTGTACGTACACGGTACTTAAATACAGATAGAATAGATCACTTGGATTTTGATACCTAATGAAACGAGGCTGAAGTATTGGAGTGGTCAGTGTGGAGGTCCACATCAATCCTTGTCAGCTGAGGGATGCCTGAGGCTGTATCGTGACGCTCAGCGCATCGACGTCATGAAATGCTCAGGGTGTCGTGCCGCAATAAATGTTTGGGTATTGGTGTGTGGTGTGTGAATAATTCCTTGAAGAGAAAATGCAGAAGCTGTGCCGTTGTAATCGCAATTTGTCCAAGTCAGCCAGCCGAATGGGGTCCAGGGCGACGAAGATCCCAAACTTCATTTTTCCAAGCTCTGCCGCTATAAAAAGGACTCTTCGGCGCCGCTTGAGCCATAGATGGAGATCTGCCTTGCGAGGGGCGGGCGCTCAGAGCAAATGCTTCGAGGTGCGCATTTAGCTATGTACAATACAAACTGGGGTGCGGTGTCGTTCGAAAATTGCACGCAGCTGGGCAGGAGAGCAGGTGCAATAGGAAATTTATGCACTTCGTTGGTATGGCAGCATCACTCGGCCTACGAGTGCCCTTGCGATTGACATCTACTTCTAGCGAGCAAGATACTTCGTTATGACGGAATTTGGGTTGTCCCTCTCCCAAACCAGGCGGACCACTACCTGTGGAGTTTTTCATTAGAATGAAAAGTGCCCCGAGACTGAACAAGGGACAGTAATTCGGGACGAGGTCATGATCTCGCACGTCAGACCGAGTCAGTAAGCCGCATTACGGTGAGCTCGGAACCTACTTTTACTCATCTTAACGAGGAGCTGACTCGGGCTTCACAATACCGTGTAGGTTTATTTTGCGCCTGTTTTGATATGTTGTTCGGCCTCAAGGGCTATAGAGCCCAGCTGTGCTACATAGTTTCAGGTCCAGCGCTTACCGTAGTTACATGTACTGCTGAAGGATCAGTATTGTTTTGAGACAAGGAAGACCTGAGTCCGGGATTGTTAGTACCGTCCTGAAAGAGTTATTATACGCGCGGGCGGGCATGATTGGGCATCTGGTTCCAATCCTCTTTGCGACTTCAGCCGACTTTGACGCGAATGGAAGCCTTCTACGCGAGAGGGAGGTAGCACCAGAGCGAAGTCGCATCATCATTACGAGTAACGGCTGACGAGCATGTTAAGGTCACCGACCACGAGGTGTAAAGGTGGAGAAGGCAGGGGTTGGGCTCGGCTGGCGGTCCAGTGTGTCTAAATTTAGGTGGGGCAGTGCATTCTTCATCTCATGTTGGCTTCGTCGCTCGCTCCGCAGAACATCGCCACCCGCTTAATCAGAGCGTGCTGTGCTCAGCGAAAGGTACAGTAAAGCTCAGGAGTAACGCCCCAGGGTTTCGGTGGTACGGAGGGTCATTCAGGAGAACCGCTCTAATAGCATGTTTACTCGAATAATCAGAAACCATTTGGAGCCTCATTGCGCGCCTGGACAGGCGCCCGGTCCATCAAATCTTAGTCCTCGTGCAGTACCGCATCCGTCTGTTGCTAACAACCCAAGCCTTGTTTGAAGCTATGGCCTAAGTTCTTAGGCCAGCCAGACGCCTAATATCTTTCCACTTGAAGCCAAAAGAACGCAACTACGGGAGGTCTTCATGTGGTAGTTATTTGCGAAGGGGGCCTTCAAAGGCCGGCTTTTGTTCCGCATTCACCCACTTGGTCATACACACTGCAGCATGGAACTGCAACGGCTTCTATGATACATCCGCAAGGGTCCTCCTTTCATTGTCTGTATACGCCGACCCTTGCCGCATTTCGCTCGCCGCACCCCTGCGCCTCACGTCTCGCTGCAATGCTCAGCCAAGTTCATATGGCATCGTCCTGTCCTACATTCGAATACCACAGTCCCGGATACTTGCCAGCCCTGGACCTTACGCCCCTGTACCTGCAAATCGGCTGTTGGCGTTCCTAAATTACTGAATCCCGTCTTTGTGCAGTAGCGCAAGCCATAAAACTGCATCTAGCTTCCACACACCTCATACCACAGCCGTCGACTTGCCTGGCCTATCAACCCCTGCACTCCGCAGCATACAGCTCCAGCCTCGAAACAATTTAGCATACCACCATAAGGACATCTGAAATGCTACTTGATGTTCAGCTGCTGACTGTCACCACATCTTTTGCCGAATATAACCTTTGTGAGGTTTCATCGACGGCGCGAGCTGTGATAGCCTCGGGTGTGCCATTCGTCCACCCAAGTTGCATCGTAACGAAAGGAGCAGGACAAGAAGTCATGGCGCACCACCACCGTGCCCATCGAAGTTCGAGCAGCATCGAAGGCGAATTGTGGTTCAGCATGCCTAGTTCTACAAGAAGGCAACAAGAGTCAAGTCGTGCATCCGAGCAATCTGCTTACCGGGCAACCTCGCATCGCCGAAGGGCAGACTCAAATAGTCCCCCTTCATCGAAGAATACAGCTGGAGTCCCTTCAATATATACCATGGACACAAACAAGCCTCTACCGCCATCACCAACAGATGGGGACAGGAAGAAGCACAAACCAGCCTATCTGCGTTCGCTCCTTGGACGAACTCCTTCTGGCCAGCTGGATCCAAACCGTCTTCAAGCTCAGCCTTATCATTCAAGCCAACGACACTCAACCGCTAGCACCAATCTGAGTGTTGACACGCATTCTTCATATCACCATGGGTATTCTCGCAGTATGCCCAGTTCACCTTACGACTCTGATCAGGGCGCATCCTCACATCAACCAGGAGTTCTTCCTCGCGCACATTCGGCAGCCGCAAATTATCAAGACTTGTCGAATTATCAACCGTATACACCACCATCACAATATTCTTCTGATACGACTTACTTCGCTCGCCTTCCGCGAGCATCATCTTTGAATGCCTGCCCAGAGACCACACCTCCTCGAGCTCGCACCTTTCCTGTCGAGGAGACCATTGCTACTTCCGCCATGCGCGAAGGTGTTACGAACAGACCAAGACCACATACTTGGCTTTCACCGACGGAATCTTTCAGTGATGCGTCACAATTCTCCTTGTTCGTTCAAGCGACTACCGGTCTTCCTGAAGACTCTGACCCTTTTTCACCCACGGGCAGGCCTCAGCTTCAAGGCTCACTGTTTGCTCGAAGGAGCGGGAATGACACGATACCGATTCCAGCTCATAATTACCAGACAGTATCGCCCAGAACTACTGATTTTCGAACGGATTGGCAGAATTACGAGCCACCTACTATCTCTCATCGCTCTACATCAGGACCATCAACTCGTCAATCGCCCCCGCGGGCCTCGCAACAATATCGGGAAGAAACACCTCACATGGCTGCATTGAACTGGGAACTCGAGTTGTTGGGACTCGAAGATGGCACTGGGCCCGAGGACGAATTACCAGACTATGCGCAAAGTCAGGCTGAAGCAAATGCTAAAAGGAGAGCAGAGGCATCTGCAAGGGCACGGGAACTGGAGACTAGATGGAGAAATACTCGACACTGATGATTTCGCACGGGGACTTGGTTGCTTCAACGCTTTAAGAATAACGATGGATAAGACTTGTGCGTCTATTCTTTTCGCCGATGATACCCTCGCTCAGACACGTCTGTTGAGGGCAGGATTCTGTGGTCCTCCTTCATATATGTTTTTTTTCGTTTTCACATTTGGTTGTACATACTTGAGTCAGACTTCACTTGGTCGAATTTCTACATAGCAATGTTACTGGCGCGCTCTAGCAGCCAAACTTCTTGTTCACATGTGAACAGACATTGATCTTGACCCAATAGGAGCCCAACTATCGAGGGGCTGAAATTACGGGGTGCGTAAAACGAAACAGTGACATCTGTTACGATGTACTCCTGACTCTGTACTGGACCATAGTCGATAGAATCTCAATACAGCCTAATGCATGTAACATGGCAGAAACGCCCGACAACCTCTCATATGAATATTGTGATCTACCACGCTTTCTTCGAAGCCATCCCAGTCCTATGGATATGTCACCATCTCATCAATGCATGGACGTTACAATGTTTACCCCAAACGTGCAGGTAGCACACGGAGCTGCTCAGATGTGTATCAATATTGCCGGAAACAGTATTTCCGCCCCAACCTATAGACCTACAATGTACAGCTATTCACCCTGATCGGTAGGGAAATAGGCGGGAGTCAATGCGTATCGACGCTTGCGGGTACGATCCGTGCTGTGCGGCGTGACATCAACGAAGAACGCCTTGCGATGAGCCTCGAGATTGCGGAGATTTGATCGGTCACAACCTTGGGGACGCGGCTTGTGTCCGCTTGCAGACCTCTCATTTCGACTAAGAGCAACGCCAGCACATGCACATGCAATCCTTTGCCACCTCGCTTACAGCCGTCGGAAGATTGCTGCTGATGATGTATACTTGAGATGCGGCAATGAGGTCGGTGCATGAGGATTGATGCTATCATCATGAACAAGACCACAACGGGAATGGTTCGAGGTTGATTATCATACATGTTTTGCTTTGAATGACAACTACGATATTGCTATAGAAGGGTAGAAACCATCATCGTAATCTGTGATGAAGAAGCAGTCCACAAAACCCGAGCCTCGCGGCGCCACTAGGATCTAGAAGGACAGCTGTAACGCATGATGTTTCTCGTACATAGAAGAGTAAACTAGAAGGCATGCAAGTTGCTAGCCGATATAAGCCAGCGCGGGGGTATTTTTGGGGGCGGAAAGCTTAGCTCTAGGCGGACGCTGTGTTACAGCAGGACAGCAAACCATTCCGCTCCGCATGTCGATCAATTTCCATGACCTTGTCGATAGCCAACCGAGCATCACATGAAGGGCCATCCATGCAGTCTTTACCCAAGATTTCGTGTACATGTACAGTTGCTCGATTCGAAGTGGCGAGGGCTTGCATTCGCAGGGCGTTCGCAAAGAGGAGCAGGCTAACAATGTCACCCAGGAGGCAGTCTCGAAGGACACCTCATCTCGCTCATCAATGCATTTGGCATCGTTTCCGTGACATGCGCCTATCATTGTGGAGTGGAGGATCAGCAACATGGTGTTGTAGTGCAGATGATATGCAGCGAACCATCTAGGTTGAAAAGTGATGAGCAGCCGACTGTGAGGCTGTGCAAAGCCGGTCAGACGCAACCCGCGGGCCGGTGCGATTGTTACGGGAAAAGTGACAAAAATAGGACAACCTGCATCCCGAATCTCCGATTAGACTTTTTGATGTGACAACTTCTGAGGTGACGAGAGTGATTTGCTATGCTGTTGTTACGTGCCGCTCTTCGGCGTGGCGAGGACGTTCGCTGCGCATTGTAATGCAAGTTCATCGGTGAGGAGAGATCACCCCAAGACTTGCTCCATACTCTCAGTCATATTACTGATGGTCGGTTTCGCTGTTTTAGAACTCCCCCAATTTCATGTCTGATTGTCTGAAAGGATTGACAAATGTTGTTGCCCGATGCAATATGACGCATGTCAGGAAGAAGACCATTCAGAAGGGTGACCAGCCTTGGTCGGAGATCCTGATCGAATTGGTTGGCTAATTAGTGCCAAAATGCGTTCTATAACCCTACGGAGCCATGAGATCGAAAAATCAACATTGTGGCGGCTTATATTGGCAATACAATGGCAAGAAGTCTTAACCCGAGATACCACAACACCATTGCATCTACAGTGCAGAAGAGAGGAAAAGTCTGATAGAGCAGCTTCTGCGGCCGACACTATATTTGGAAGTAATCGTACACGCGAGTGTCGATGTCCCAAGCAGCGGTGTGAGTGCCGAGAGCAGGACTGCCGCACCTGTGTTGAATCGACACACTTTACGGGCTTATGTGATCAAGTGTTGAGACCTTGGTCGTTCGTGGAGAGCCTGGTACTGAACTGGCCTTACGCTTGCGTTTATTTCTGGATGATTCCGCTGATGCGATTTGACAAACACATACCGAGGTCTTCATGGAAGATGAGACCGACGTGGAAGCCGCTGTCCTGGTGTCACTGCTCGTATCAGACGGCCTATCTTGAGTCTGCCAAGAGATACGTGGTGGCGTATGAACATTTGACTTTTGTAGTGCTTCCGTGGTTTGGAAGCGCCACAAGATTCTAGAAGCGGGTGCCTTGCGACGTCCATCAGCGCTGAGTACCCGACTCTGATGCTTCCATTTCCGGTGGAGAGTAAGAAGATCTTCTTTGATGTCCATGCAATCTGTAGAAATTATCCAAGCGCCATACTTGAGCGAGGACTGTACTTTGAAGTGAGTCACTGGTGGTGCAATTGCAGTTGGCCCTTGTTGGGCAATGGTGTGCCATATCTGCTTCTGGAACCATTGTGCGATATATGACATCGGTACGTCACAGTACTCCTTGCCCCCAGCTTCTTCAGCTACAAGAGTGTTTGCCCACATTTTGCGCATGAATGCATATGTGCCCGGACGAGTACGATCCTGAGGGTTGATAATGCATCCGAACATGAAATGCTCCCAAGCATAGCCCCACTCTGGATCAGGGTCATCTCGACGTATGTATGGTTCAGATAGATTACCGCGTCGCATGACACCGACAGCATGCACAATTTCGTGTATAATTGTTGATGCAAATAGAAAGTCATGTCGGAATTGAGCGCAACGAGAGGCAGTGCTGTAGCCGTCATCACTGGAATAGTAATGCATGAAGTGATCAGTCAACTCGATGACCGTTGTCAATTCTTGCTGGAATATAGTGTCACACACTGGAGTGTGCGCCGGTTCAGCTACCTTTGTCAATGTGCGAGCGTAGACACGTTTCTCGGGTTTCATGAAGCGGAACTCTATGCTATGAGCTAGGCACAGGAGTGATCGACGTACTCCGTCGATGAGTACTTTCTGATGCGCATCAGAAGCGCCTTTGAGAGGATCCGAAAGGTACGGTTTCGTCGTATTACTGGTGTTGATTGTCAGGTCGTGCCCATAGAGTAAGGGCACGAAGAAGATAAGGACAGAATCGTGAGCTAGAAATTGTGATGCGAGACGAAGCATCTGCTTCAAAGGTCCATCGCGGTCGAACCACCGAAATATGGGATGGAGTGCGTTGTCCAAGTTCGCAGCTGGTACATGGTCATCTTCGAGCAAGTGGAATCGATCGTTCAGGTTCGCTGCTGCAATGAGACTATTGATACTAGACGCGCTATCTGGCACGGCTCTTTTTTTGGGCATTTGCTGGCTGGGCATACTTAGATGATGTAGGTCGTTTTCCTACTTGTTTTGGCACCAGGGTACTTTTGAAGTAGTTTGCCTGCTTGACAAGAGCATTGTAAACAGCTTTGAGACAACAGAACAAAGCGCTGCTTCGCATCTATAAAACAATCAGAATATCTACGGGCGGACACTGTGTCGAACAGCAACTAAATTAGAGACAAAGAGGAGGAAAGCACTTTGTAAATTTTGTTTGTGACACCATCGCGGAGAGGAAAACGATGAGAAGTGCGGTGACCAAGGGACTTACGCATGTCACGGAAGTGGGTGCCACCAGGGTACTCATTGTTATCAGCCATGCTAGGCTCTGAGGCGGCCATCTAGCAATACTTGAAAGGGCGGTAGCGCAGGAATGCCAAGCTATACAAAATGCTGCAGACTGCCTCCAGAGGATGGAGAGCAAGCACAGGGCAAAGACGTTTTCTATGATATGGAATTGTGTTTGCTTCCTGTTCTGTAACGTAAGTGTAAGTCACAGGGCATGAGGCTGTGTCTGAATGGAGGAATCCCGACTCTAGAGTCATATGTCAAGATAGCACCATATATTTCTATGCATCGTCAATCGTCAATTTCTATACTCACAAGTCGGAGAAAAAGGTCGTTGCACTCAAGTCTCCATGCACAGATCAAGAAAGGCTGCGCTTCAAGTGGCTGCGCCACTGATGGACGTGGCGTGCGCTTGCTGGTAATCTAATGGACATTACGTGTTGCGGAAGCTATGCCAGTACCCGAATTGCCAGCTTTCTCCCCTCGAGAATATGTACTGTGCAGTCTTCTCGAATTGTTCCAACGTCTATTCCACATGCTTACAATTAAGACTCCTGAACAAAACAGTTTCCGGTACCCAACACGGCCGCTCCGGACTATCCAGTATTAGACAAGTATTACTTTCTCACTGGAAGTTTGGTCCACTAATCCGGAACATATTCTAAGCCAATGCTTAGCAGATGCGAGTGTCGCCACAGAATCAGTCTCATCCGGATATACTTCATATTACCCAAATCTGCTGCATCGGGCCTCATGATGATGGCCAAATGTGAACTGTGTGATCCTTGGATGCGAAATTGAAATTGCAGTGCAGGCGTACGGCGACACCGAACACTCCTATAATTCTACATTAGCGTAGGTAGAAGTGAATGTCAAAAGGTAAATGGGGAACTACTGCTGCATGAGTTACGCGTAGCTCATTAGCGCGGCTTGGCGTATCAATAATGCTGGACAGCAACTCTCATTCACGGTTTGACAAGAGGGGCGCGCAGCTCGCTATTACTATACCACTTCCACTAGCAATACTTAACCTTTCGTTACATCCTAGTGCAGGCTAAATCTACGAGAGGTGTGCTTTGCACATGCGTACAGACTTTGCGGAGCTGCAAGACAAGTGGGTTTCGTTTATTGCCATGATGGACTGGAGCAACTTTGAAGCCAAAGCGACCCGAGTACTTCCGCAACAGGAACTGAAGCCAAAGAGATGCTGGATTGGCGTCTTGAGCCACGTGAAGTCCCCCGAAGACGACCTCGTAGAGACAGATTTTGTGTGTAAGTTGGGTACAAATGGGCGCACATACAAGGCAATGCTAACCTTACGCCTGCATAGGGATGACTGGACATGCCAAGATTTCCACACAGAAGCTCTATGATACCTACCACAAGTTTCACAATGGCATTGACATTCTGCTCAAGTTCAAGGATTCGCTTGTCGAGAAGAATGACTCTCTCAAATCGTTCATGACAGAGAACAGCCTCCTTGTTCTGTTCACGGCTTGCTTACCGAATCGTCGGGCCACCACACCAAAACTTAGGTCCGCCACCTCCGCTGTGCTTCATACTCCACAGCGAGCGATTTCTACTCAACGTCAAGCGGAACATGGTCGTCCCTCAATACCGACTCCGCTCTTGCCTACGCGTATGAAGAAAGAGTGTCTGGACAACGTAGATCTGCTCTACCACCGAGCACGCAGCAGTACTCTTCAAGATACAAATCTGGCAGCCACAGCCTTTTTCGACCATGAGATGGCGACACCAACACATTCACTTGCATCTGACCTAGTAATCCCGCCCGACCACGAGGTTCATGTGCACAACGCCATGAAGCCTTCAAGTGCACTCACATCTGATGATGGGCACCACGCCAATCTCCCCCTTCAACAATGGCGTGTGGATGCCGCCAACTTCCTGCCCTTTGATGCGCTTACACCTACTCGCGACCCCGCAGGCGCTGTAAAGGCCGAGCCTCGTTCGCTAGAGCACGGGACTGCGGTCAAAAACAAGACTCCGGAGTCTATCCTTGCCCCCAACTTAGTTGCCGATACACAAATACGATTCGATCCAGCTACGTTCTTCAATTGCGGATCTTCGCCTGTACAAGCAGGTCAAGAGGAGATGACACCTGCCTACCAGTCTATTCAGAGGATCATTGATGACCAAGATCCACGTGTGCTTGAGGCTGGTGTTGCGCAGTCAATGGTTATTCTAAAAGATCTGAAACAGATTTTCACAAGACACAATGGACGCCCAGATGCGTTAGCATGGATCGAAGCCATCGACAAGTTGATACCACAAGCTCGGCGAAAGCGGACGATTGTTGGTGTAGTTGGAAACACTGGGGCGGGCAAGTCGAGCGTGATCAACGCTATGCTTGACGAAGAGCGCCTGGTACCGACAAATTGCATGCGAGCTTGCACAGCTGTTGTTACAGAAATGAGCTACAACGCCAACGACGATCCTAACAAGAAATACCATGCACAGATCGAATTCATAACACGCGATGATTGGGCGAAAGAAGTCACCACACTGATGAAAGAGTTCCTCACAGAGAGTGGAGGTGTTGTTCGAGAGGCGTCAGACGAGGACAGCGATGCAGGAATAGCTTGGGCAAAATTCCACAGCGTCTACCCCAAGATTACGAGAGATAGTCTTGCTGACTGTACCGTTGAGAGTCTTCTCTCCGACAGGTCGGTACTCGCGGTTTTGGGAACCACAAAGACGATCAATTCTGCCTATCTGAGCTCCTTCTATCGACAGCTGCAGCGATATGTCGACAGTAAAGAGAAGGTCACGAAGAAGTGCAAAGACAAGGGCCAGGAGAAGTTGAAAAACACCTTCGAGATGGAGTATTGGCCCTTGATCAAAGTCGTTAAGATCTCCGTCAAGGCAGAAGCTCTATCGACCGGGGTCGTCATTGTGGACTTACCGGGTGTACACGACTCCAACGCAGCGCGCGCGGCAGTTGCTCAAAGGTACATGAAGCAGTGTAACGGTCTTTGGATCGTTGCTCCCATTACTCGCGCCGTGGACGACAAAGCAGCCAAAACCTTACTGGGTGACACCTTCAAGCGGCAGCTCAAATTCGAGGGAGGTTTCTCGAGCGTTACATTTATCTGCTCAAAAACCGATGACATTTCCATCACAGAAGCTATTGACACTCTCGAGCTTGAGGAAGAGGTCCAGGGGCTTTACAACCAACAACGCATTCACGAAGCAAAGATTGAGGACCTCAAAACGAGAATTGACGAAGTCAGAGAAAGCCAAGATGTTTATCGCCTGGCTCAAAAGCAGGCTAGCAAAGACATGGAGACCTGGGAAGAACTCAAAGAGCGTAAGGATGATGGGCAAATAGTGTATACGCCCCAACTTAGGACGAAGAAGCGCAAGAGCACGCGTTCTCGGAAGACAGACAATCGCAAAAGATGCCGGGCTACTCATGATGACTCCGACGACGATTTTGTTGTTTCAGACGACGAAACTGCGGAGTCGAAAAGTGATAGCAGCTCGGATGAGGACATTTGCGCACCACAAAGTCCTCTTTCGGAAGTCGAAATCAAGATGAAGCTCAAAGAGCTCAAGGATACGAAAAAGGGAGCACGGCGCGAAATTGCAGAGCTTGGGCTGCAGTTGAAAGAGCTGAAACCACAGATAACCGATCTCAAAGCGGACATCTGTGCAATTCAGGCTGATGTCAGCCATCTTTGCATCGCTGGTCGCAACGACTATTCTCGGCGTGCAATTCAACGAGACTTTGCGGCTGGTCTAAAGGAGCTCGACCAAGAGAACGCTGCTGAGGAAGATGAGGCGAACTTCAACCCAGATGAGGAAATGAGGGACTATGAGCATATTGCCAACTCTCTTCCCGTATTCTGCGTCAGCAGTCGAGCATATCAGAAGATGTGCGGACGCCTTCAGAAGGACGATCCTGTGCCTGGGTTCAAGCATCCCGAGGAAACAGAAATGCCACAGCTACAGGCCCACTGTCAAAAGCTCACAGAGGCTGGCCGGATTCAAACAGCCCGTACATTCTTGCTCAGCTTGTGCCAGCAGCTGACAACGTTCTCTTTGTGGGCTTCCGATGATGGCACTGGCCTGAAGATGACGGACGACGAGAAACAGAAGCAGATCAGGTACCTTGACAAGCAGCTGAGCGAACTTGAACGCGGCCTGGAAGAGTCTGTGAGAGCCTGTCTCAACGCCATGAAGCAAGTGATGAACGACCAGATCTTCGACCGCTACCCGGGCTTGATCAGCGACGCTATCCGTGCAGCGCCAGATACTGCGCGGAGTTGGGGTGCGCATAAGACTGAAGGCGGTCTTTTCTGGGCAACGTACAAAGCAACCGTTCGACGAAATGGTCAATATCATTCCTCCACCGCTGGTCACAAAGACTTCAACGCCGATTTGGTCAGTCCAATCGTCAAGAAACTTGCGACTGGGTGGGAACGCGCTTTTCAGGCCAGGTTGCCCCAAGCGATCGACACCTTTACCAGTGCCTCCAGCCGACTGCTACACGTTTTCCACCAGGCTATCGAGGCACGTGCTCGAAGCAACGGGGTGGGTCCAGCGAATCTGGCCACCATGAAAGGACAGATTCACATTTACGAGAAGATATTCCAAGATTTCAGCGTAGAGCTCAAGGTGAAGATGACAGTGCTCCAACGCGACGCTAATCGGGACTTCACGCCGACCATTGCTAATCTGATGCATACCGTTTACGAAACATGCGCTGATGAACGAGGTACTGGAAGTTTCACGCGCATGAAAGAGCACATGTTACGCTATGTTGATGCCTATCGTCATAGCATGTTCAACGACGCCACGTTGACCGTCCAGCGCAATCTCGATTCAATGTGCAAAACGCTGGAAGAGCTTATGGAGGAGAAAGCCGACGAGATTTTTATTGGAATGAAGAGAGACTACCAGCGCGTATTGGGTGGAGGCTTGCATATGCACCTCGATGAAGCTGCCGTCCTACCCAAGGCCGAGCGCGACTTACGTTCCGAAGTCATGGAGGCTCTGAAGACTATTGACACGCGATTTGAGCCTATCGCTCGCGGAGAGATCGACTCTGTTGCACTTGACAACGTCCCGGTTGTAGAAGAAGAGCACCCTGTTTTCGCTAGCGATGACGAAAATGAGAATGCCTTTGAGCCTGTCGGTCCCGGCGATGCCTACGACGAATCGACCATGGATGGTATCGAGAACTCCATGATCACTGAGCCCACTCCCTCAAAGTATATCGAGAACAAGGAGAAGTGGCCTCTTCCTGGTCTTATCGACGAGGATCTGTGGGAGGCAGAGGAGATCTAAGGCGTTTTCTTTTGCAACATTCTGGATCCTGGACATTCTTCGATACCCCAAACCTTTCGATTCTTTCTTCTCACATGGCGTGTTGCCAGTCGGGCATCACTACTTGTGCAATTTTTTCTCATCGTACGACCTGATGCAAGGAGCGATTCCGAGCAATGATGTGCAGGATGTAATCTTTGCTCTTTACATAGGTACGGTGCGGACAGATTTCCGGTGGGTATGAAGATATTCATTGAGCCCAGCTATCCATGAGCTTGGATTTCGAGACTAGCATTGGTTTGTTCGGAGCCAATGCACATTGTCTCGCCGATTACATGGTAGCAGTGAAGGAGATTTGGTAGCTAAACGCACATCATCTCATCATTCCAGGAGTAGGACTTGAGGTATTTTGGTAGCCAAATATACATCGTCCCGCCCTCACATGACATGTTCTGAAGTACGCAATTTATCCCGTTGACCCTTGAACTCAGCGACTACCCAATCCGAAGGCAGGTCAAGCTCATGAGCACTCCGCAGGACCATATTGGATATTGTGACCATGTTGGAATATATCACGTCTATATGTGGCTATATGGCGAGCTTTTGCGCCCAGGTAAGCCTCTGTGTGCCCGAGATCCCGGAACTCCTGATTGACGCCTTGACACAATGCAGATATTGCTAAGCGAACAGCACGAGCGAAACTTTTCTAATCATCCCACTCTTCGTCCAAGTTGTCTATCAATCGGTTCTCGTCTTCGTTTCTCCTGCCTCTTCGTCCGTTCTCGTGGCCGAGAGAAACGCGGCTGTAGCCTCTGCGCGATGGCATGAATCGAGCGCAGGAGGATGTGAGGATGATGAACATGTCCTGACAGATGTTAGCATCTCTGTACTCGGTTGGAGGTGATTCGAAGATCCCTTACGACAACGAAGCGATATATCCCCGCCCACATGGCGTAGTTGGGCAATTGCCTCCATCCTCTCTGGTGCATGACGGTCCGCTGGTAGACACAACCACCAACAAAGTAGACCAATATGGTGATGATGATGATGACGCTGAAGACACCGCCTGGGCCCAGCGCTTGTTTCGCTTGATGTACACCTCCACACGCCGCCGGCGATCGTCCCTCGAAGAAGTAGGTGCACTCATCGACTGCGGCGATGAAAGATACGCTGGTCTTTGCGAGAGGATCGGAGTCGCAGAGGAGGGAGATTACAGTGGCCTTGCGACGCGCATTCTTGCCCTTGTCGCCTGAAGGCTTCTTCGGGCGGTCGTCGTCATCATCTGGATCGTCGATGATTCCGCGTGGGGAGTTGGGGAGCTCAACGGGCTCGCGCTTCGATTTGGAGGTAGAGGGGCAAAGGGAGCCGCCGGTGTAGTTGAGAATCAGTTTGCGACCACGAAATATTGGCTGGGAGTTCTCGAGGCTGCAATGCAAAACGTGTCAGCAATCGTGGTGCTTCGTGTTTGCTGTTGTCTAGAGCAATGCTGACAGGTGGAGCATAGCAGCAACAATAGGTCCTGAAGCTTCATTCCACTCACCCAATGGAGTAAACCTTCTTCCCAACCTCATAGAAGGCGCTCACGTTCTTCCACAAATCTTTGCCCAAATCTTGCACATCATGAAGCTCCTCCACGACTGGCCCGCAGAAGTTGAGGGTGAAGTTGGCACCGTAATCGTAGCCTCTTGCATGCCAGCTGCCGTCCGAGTCGCCTTTTGGTTTCTTCTGGCCCTCTTCCAGGGGCATGCGCCGTATGGGGTTCAAGTCGAAGAAGCGCTCGGTCGTCGGCGAGACAATAGTGCATGGTTGTAGCGGTTTGTCCGACGCAGCAAGCGCACATCGCGAGCTCGCCAACAGCGCAAACGAGTACCAGAAAGACAGCATTTTTGCAAAGTGCTGACTGTTGTCGGGGGAGTGGAGCAAGCGGCAGCAACGGGGTTGCTGTCGATGGCCGCGTCGCCCTTTCCTTCCCTTCGCAACACGTTTGCCCGTCCGCCCCAGGCAGTCGCAGCTGCACGACCCCCAGGCCGCCTTTCCCGCCCTGGCCTAGCGCACCCTTGGTGCGTCATGACATTCCGGATCTCTCCCACCCGGTTCTGATTCCATCGTCCCACAACCTTGTCGTCCAAAAAAGTGCTTATAAACACAAGTGTTCTGCCGCATTGTTTCGTGTTTCTGTGTGGGCGCTTTCCAATTCGACTTCACCGGCCTTGTTGTGACGATTGTGCGTGAGACAAGAGACAGCCGCGCCCCCTTTTCTTGACGCGTCTGTTTGGAAGGACCAACCAAGAGCTAGGCAGGACATCACCAAGATCACAAAACATGGCTAAGGTCAAGGCCAATGGTCGCGCGAATGCGACCGAATCTCATGATGAGGAAGCACATGGCTACGAGTTTCTTGGACCGTAAGTTTCTTTGGATTCAAATTAACATCGGCCCGTTATACTGATCAGCTCAGACCCGGCGCGTTCGTTATATCATTCGGACTCCCAGTCCTGGTATATGTCTTGACTTTCTTCTGCAACGACATCTCAGGGTGCCCTGCGCCCTCGCTGTTGCACCCTTCGAGACTTGATCTTGATCAGCTAAAGAAAGAGGTTGGATGGACGGGTTTCGGTGCTCTGCTCAACTGGCAAGCTTTTGCCGGTACTCTGAGCTACTACCTCCTCAGCCTGACTCTGTATAGAGTGCTTCCCGGCGAGGAGGTCAACGGCGTTGCGCTAAAGTCTGGCAAGAAGCTGAAGTACCGCTTCAATGGTATGTTGACATCACGCGTCGCGATCATACCTTGGCACTGACGCATCCCAGCATGGCACTCTGCTCTCTTCATTCTGACTCTACTCGCCGCTGGTACGATGTCTTATGGCGCTGACTTCATTTTCTGGACATTCATCACAGACAACTTCGTCGGCATCATGACCACCAACATCCTCATCTCTTACTTCCTAGCCACATTCTGCTATGTTCGATCTTTCAGCGTCAAGCACCCACGCGACCCTAGCTCCCGTGAGCTTGCCGCTGGTGGCCGCACCGGTAACTTGCTCTACGACTGGTTCAT
Organism: Phaeosphaeria sp. MPI-PUGE-AT-0046c; assembly: GCA_020747045.1. Classification (NCBI taxonomy): domain Eukaryota; kingdom Fungi; phylum Ascomycota; class Dothideomycetes; order Pleosporales; family Phaeosphaeriaceae; genus Phaeosphaeria; species Phaeosphaeria sp. MPI-PUGE-AT-0046c. The sequence goes on along the minus strand of JAGTJN010000002.1, from coordinate 1,495,925 downwards.
TGGCCGCGAGCTGAACCCCCGTGTCACACTGCCAATCTTCGGTGAGGTCGACATCAAGGCATGGTGCGAACTTCGTCCCGGCATGCTCGGTTGGATCATCATCGATCTCGCTTTCATCGCGAAGCAGTACCGCAATTTTGGCCGCGTTACCGATTCCATTGTCCTCATCACTATCGCTCAGGCAGTCTACTCGCTTGACTCGCTCTACATGGAACCCGCCATCTTGACCACCATGGACATCATCCAGGACGGCTTCGGCATGATGTTGTCATTTGGTGATTTGGTTTGGGTACCATTTACATACACCATCCAGACCCGCTACCTATCTGTTTACCCCGTGGACTTGGGCATCCAAGGCATTGTTGCTGTTGCTGCTGTCCAGGCCTTTGGGTACTACATCTTCCGCTCCGTCAACAACGAGAAGAACCGCTTCCGCACCAACCCCGAGGACCCACGTGTGTCACACCTCAAGTACATTGAGACCGAAGCCGGCTCACGCCTTCTCATCTCCGGATGGTGGGGTATGGCTCGTCACATCAACTACCTCGGTGATTGGTTCATGAGCTGGTCATACGTCCTACCCACCGCCCTCAGCGGTTATGTGATCCGCAACGCCGCGCAGCACCCGATTACTGCCGCCCAGTCAGATGCTTATTTCTTCAAAGACAGCTATGGCAAATACGTTGTTCCCGGCGAGGCCAAGGGATGGGGCATGATCTTCACCTACTTCTTCATGGTCTACTTTGCAGTCCTCCTTCTGCACCGTGAGCGTCGTGACGAGGAGAAGTGCAAGAAGAAGTACGGCAAAGACTGGGACCGCTACGTCGAGCACGTTCCCTACAGGATCATTCCGTACGTGTACTGAGCGTTAGATGAGTGTGAGATGAAACGCTATCGACCCAGCTGGGTCTGGTTGAAGACGTGCATCTGTTGTTCAAGATGCGATGCTACCGCACGGCCGGTTGAAGACATGCATCTACAAAACTTTCATTGTTGTAATTATATTAGGAGGACTTGAGACCTATGGCACGCTACCGCTTGGACGGTTGAAGACGTACATGAAAAGTATCAGTCAGGTATTGATGCGACGCTACCGCTGTTATGTGGTTGAAGACGCGCATCTATGGGACGAATATGGGTGTAGCGCTATCCCGCGAGCGATCGAAGACGCACATCTAAGTAGATTAATGTTTATTCTGTGAGAGATGAGAACTATCGAACGTGGGGAAACTGTGAAGTTGTCATCGTGAAAGGCTCCTTCATCCAAAGCTCCTTCCTCTACGCCCTGTATGTGTACCATGACTGTCTCGACACCATCGACACCTCGTAGTTCTCGGAAATCGCCGCTTTCTCAGCCTCTGGTGTGTTTGTATTGCTACCCGCTTCTATTGGTAATCCTCACACGCTTGAAGACCTGCTCGTCCCCAGAATCGACGTTGTCGAATTTCGTCGTCTCTCCAGTGCGTATGAGACTGTGTGTGGTGTAAGTACATGCGCAGACTAATGCATCGGTTGTATGAGTTACTGAAATTGCGCTACACTACATCTCATTTCCCCAATTATTTCTCAACATCATCATCCTCCTCCAGCTCCCGCCTCATCCTCTCCTCCTTCTTGATGATTCTCATGTAACTGGGTATCGCACCCAGCTCCTCGTTGATCCATTCCATAGTCGTTTCATCCCAAGAATATATCTCCGCTCCCGAATGTCCAAGAGCAATCCAAAGATCATTCCCCTCTCCCTGAACCACAAATTCATCATCGCCTTCTGCGAAATCTGCATACATGTAGATGTCCCCAGCTTTGGGAGTGGGATCGTACTCGGCTTTCTTCGCATGCGGCTTCCTGGCTTGGGCTGATGCTGCTGGCGATACTGCATCCTTCCACTTCTTTAAATCTCGTATTGCACGGTCTGATTTCTTGATGATCCTGAGATGTGGAGGTAGAACCTTGCCAGTTTTGTGAGAGACCCAGTCCGCTTCGTCGTTATTCCATACGCGGATGCCTGCAGCTCCTAAGTCGATGAACACTTCCCTACTATCGACTTGTACCATGTATTCTTCGCCCTCGTTCCTATCCTCGTCCCAGACGTAAATCTCGCCTGGACTGGGCAACGTTGATGCACGTCTGTTCATAAGTGGGCTCGTGGCCGTGACTGGACTCAATGACGCCTTCTTATCGTCTCCTGCCTCATCATCCTTTGTAATGCAAGCTGGTTTCGCTGCTTTATGATTCTGATTCATGGGAGGGACCGCCACTGCGGGAGATCTAGGCGCTGGACCCGACATGTTGGTTTCGAAATTGCCGCTGGAAGGAACTACGCCTTGGGACGAGGGTGTCACCACTGTGGAAGTTCTAGACTTCGGTATCAATTTTCGTCGATTCGTTATCTTTTCCCTCCGCTCTGCAGCCTTCTGAGTATCCCGCTCGCGGTTTTCGCGGTCCTCATTATGCCCTCTGATCTCGTCCAGTCTCCTTGCTTCCTCGCCTTCAGAAGGTGGGTTCGACTCTTCGCTGAAGGATGAGAGTGAAGGGCTATTTAAATCGAGGTCTGATTCCCCAGCTTCAATATCATAAGCGTCCGACCTTCGCTCAATTCCTGCATAGTAATTCGTCCCATCAGAACCCTGAGATTCTTCTGATGAACTGAAGACTAGTACCCCATTCCTTGCATCGATGTCAGCTTGGTGCTTCTTCAATTCTGCTCGCGCTTCAGGTGACAACGCTGCGTGCTTTTGTTTTGCTTCCTCGTTAGCCGCGAGTTGATCTTCTGTCGCGATTATCTCATCCGAGTGCAAGCTGGAGATATCAGAAAACTCTGCTGAATTGCTTCGACCACGATTTTTCTCACAGTCATTCCCTTTATTACGATTCTCGTTAGCACTGGATGAGCCATATCCAGTCACATTTGGAACAGCTTTGGCTTTTTGAGACCCTTGTTGTGGATTTTGCGCATCAGATTCCGTTGTTGGGACAACTCCAGTATCTGGTGCTTGCCCAGTGAGATCAGGAAGATTACTGAACCCGCTGTTCAAGTCGCGAGAGCTTCGAGTATTGACTGCGGGCCGAGCTGGCTCGGGTTCTGCTTGACAGGTGCTTTGTTGCAGTCCGAATACTAGCGATAAAGCCGACACTGTACCGCTGACATGCTGAGTAGGATGTACAGATGAAGTGCTTGCAGATGCCGCAGTGGAGGTCCTAGGTTCAGAGCCTGACCCGAAGACTATTGTATGATCATGGTTGAGGAATCCAGTTTGAGGTGGAGGTATTGGATCTGTTGAAATACCCAAGTTCAGACCCATGAACGAAATGCCTGTGGTTGACGAAGATAGTGGATTAGATCGATGCACCTGCGGGGGGAGGTGATGAAGTGCAGATACCACCATGTCCTGAGTATGAGGTTTTGGATGTGTAGGCTCAGCGTGGGACGCATTGTAACCGGTCAGACCAGGGATGAAAAGATGTCTAGGCTGAGCTTGTTGATAATACGACGGCGCAGCAGCATCATGGTAATGCGGTGCTGCAGGATCTTGAGCTGCGAAGTTGAGATTCTCTTGGGTAGTGATAACATCTTCCATATCACCATTATTGGAAGGTTCTACGGCTTGATAAAGTGGTCCTATCAATGCGGACATGTCGTGTGAAGCATAACTGTCCCTATTATTTGTAAAATCCAGGTTCGTGACTTTGCTGGTAGTGACGTCTTCCATAGCGTGCTTGTCATACGAAGCCTCTTGCGCCCCAAGGGGCAGTCCTGCTCCAGTAGAACGATTCTGTGAGCTAGAATCCTCCCCAGGGATTAAAGTGTCGAAGTAAGCATCAACCTCTGTTTGCATGGCATCCATATCTGCCTGCTCAGCATCATCATATGTGATGGCTGCTCCATCAGCATCACCTAGGTCAGCTATAGCGGAATTATTGCCATTTGTGTCTGCAGTTTCGCCCATTTCCATGTCTTCATAGTCCGATGCACAGCATAAATTCATGCTGCCATGACCTTGGACGGAAAGAATTGGGATCCAACTCTGAAAGGAAGGTAATGGAAGCTGACCTGGAAGAAGATGCATTGTAGGCTGAGCTTGGAACGAAGGCGATGGAACTGGGTTCTGGACAGGCGTTGAAGCAGCACCGCCGTTCATATGAACATGATAGGTGGCAGCTCCAGTAGGATTGACTTGGCCATTTGTAGGATGAGATAAACAGTCGACCCGTCCACCACTCTTTGTATCGTCATCATCTCCATTATTGTTCTCATTATTGTCTCCATCATCATTTTTGAGGTTGTCTCCATACCTGTTGCCTACATCTTGCCCTTCGTTGTTAGTGTCATCATCGCGGTCGTCTGCACCAACACTCGAAGCAGCTTGTTGCTGTCGTCTCAAACGGGTAAGTATACTTCCACCACCCAAGATCCTATTGGTGTAAGATTCGCGAGAGTCGATACCCGTCGCTTGGTCGCGGGATGGTCGGTCAGTCAAAGGGAAGTCTGATGGATTCAGCAGGCCGGTTCTATTGAAGGTGGTGAAGGGAGGAGAATGATCCGCAATCTGTTTCGGGGGAGGTGGAGGGCCAGAAATGGAGGACAATTGCTTTGCGTTTGGCTTACGCTGGACGAGCGCCGGCTGTTCATGATTTGGCTCTCGCTCATTGTGAACAGGTTTTGTTTCTTTTTGCAACTCTATCGTGGGGTCTTCGTTCACCACTGGTGTTTTGTCTTTGTTGTTGTCAGACGATGTCTCAATTTCTGGTCCAGATGCAATTTCCTCACGAAGTTTCTTGATTTTCTCTTCGGTACTGACGATTTCAAGGGTTCGCTCATACTTTTGCTTCGTTTTCTCGATGTTCGCAAAGTTCACAGCTTGAATTTTCGAAAACTTATTCTGCCGCGAAGCTTCTTTGCGACGTATCTGCTCGTCGTATACGCCCATCTGATCTGTTGATTTCGGCTTCTTGATCCAAGAAGTCCACAGCTCTCTGGTTGTTCCATCTTGCTTGTCTTGCCTGAGGTGCTTCTTGCCAATTTTGTTATTTCCGATGTAACTTTGGCTATTTCTAAAAGGCGATGGGCACTCTGCCTCGTCGTTGATCGCATCCTCTGCTTGGACAGACCGCTTAGAACCTATTTCCACTGACGTGGCATCAGCTGGTTGTGGATCCATCGGTGCGCTATTAGTTGGCCCTGTAGTAGTAGCAGTTGGCGCATCACTGCGAATACCTGCTTGATCACCTCCAATATCCCTAGGTCCTTCACTCATGTCGTAACTCTCGTTGACAGGGTCAGCATAGTACTGCCAATAGTTGTCCATGCTGAAAGCAGCAACCCAAAACCAGCCCAGCAACGCATCGGGAACACTGAACACCAATCCCCTCACCCAAGGTATGAAGATGCGAACAGATAGCTGCCTACAGTGCAGAACTGCAGCAGTTGCGGATCTGCTCAGCCAGGCGTTGGATGCGAGACGTAACCACCTTATCAGAGGTGTGATGACTTCATACCAGTATCGGTGCAGGCGGGCAGCAATAGCAACAGAGTTGGAGACAATGAGGATAGCGAATGTTGCAACGAAAAGGGCGCCAAGAAGCATAACGACGATATCTTCGAAGCATTCTATGAGCGCCATGTGAAATACAAGGACCAACACATATACTATCTTGGTTATTCGACGGATTAGGGAGGACGTATACCTGTTTAAGATGACAAGAAGTAACACGGGTATCATGATCCAGACTGCCATATCGAGCAAAATCTGTGAAGCCTGTTGCCATCCGAAAGAGCACGACGTCTTGTGGTAGATAGAACCCTTGAATAACGCGTACCGTTCAAAGAACCAGTTCTTCAGGTAGTGTACGCAGTAATTCGTGCAAGTTGTGTATGTCTCGAGCTCGGTGTACCAGATGAAGATGTAGTTCAGGCAATATGTATAACATTTGGTGAGGGTCGCGATCCTGGAAGTGTACCCGGTGATGGTGTACTGTTGGCAATCTGCGTACCAGTTCATGAAAACCGCAGTCATGATAGTGCAGAATCCAGGAGCAGCCTTTGTAACGTGAGGAATCTCGTCTGTTCCTTGCTTATTCATAGTAGGATTGTTCATGTAACCATGAGGGGAGCTTTCGGCAACAGTGTAAGCAGCATAGCCCAGAGCGATTACTTGCGGGTATGGAAGATGGAACTGGATTAGAGCGATGAGTACCATTCCCAGTAGAGGTTGGATTGCCATAGTTGTGTGTGGGTGTACCCAAGGTGTGGTTGTTAAATGCCAATCGATTATTGAAGTTAATCGAGTCGAATCGAAGCGTGGTGAAGCGTACAGATATGTGCTGCAGAATCTTGCAGGTCTAGAGTTACTTGTTCGAGATTGACTTGGTCAAGGCGAGTTGCAGCATAGCGTCAGTGTTGTATGCTAAGTCTTAGAGACAGTGAGGAGACGGGTCATTGTTTGTGTGGCGTTTGTTGTAGAGCAGCACCCTTTGTGCGGTCTTTGTTTACTAGGCGTGTGGTCTAAGAGCGCAAGATGGCCTCACATTTAAAGACACAATGTTATTGTGCTGTCTTTGTGCGAACAAACAGGATGCAGAGTGAATTGAATTTTGAGGTACGCAAGCAAAAGCACAGTGACAATACTTGTGGGAGACAGAAGGGCACGAAAGACACGTTTAGGGAGAATTCGCATTACAACTATGGATTACGAGGCCAAAACATGTCTTGGGAAATGATGTTTGCATGGCAGCCACAGGTCATGTTAGCAACCTGAGATTTGAGATTGTATGGAGTTGAACAGAACGACTCAGGCGGATTCCCACGCACAATTTGGTTCTGAATTTGCATCAGAGACTGGGTCATGCAGGATTACGCCAGGTCTTGTAGCCATGACTATCGTATCCCAGGGCCGCCCACCAACCTCGTCTGCGGTCTGCATGCGCACATGCCATTGCGCAAAGCAGGGCTCATACTCATCCCAATCAGCTTGAGGCCCGATCCAGATAATGTGCCGCACTCTACTCTGGCCGTAAGCGTCCATGTATTCACGGACAAGGTTGATGCGTCGAGGATAGACAAACAGCCATGTCGTGGCCTTGGCAGCCAGCGGCTCCAAAAAGCGTGTCCCATGCACCGTGCGATGGCATGACGCAGGCAGATATTTGTTCGGACTAGGCTCGACTTCCACGCCTACAACGTCGACTGGATGCGGCGAGGGGCCTGGTGACGCTGGGGGTGCTGCCAGCGCGAGCAGGTGTGCTTCAAGCAGACCGAAGCCGCTGCCGACAGAGAGGACAAGCGCAGGCCGTGGCGCGAGGAGCGAGTGGATGTGTCGCACAAGAGGCGTGCTGAGAGCGAGACAGCACCCGGAGTAGATGACGGGCGTGTCGTCGAGTGTTGGGAGCGCGTCGATGGCCGCGGTCGTGGGGTAGGCAGCTGCTTCCATTATTTCCCTCCGTTCACTGAGCCTTGCAGTCTACAAGCTGGCCCCGTGTTGTCCTGTCTCTCTCATGGCCACTACTGCACGCACGCTGTGTCCATTTCCCGCCATCGACGTGGTGTTGTTGTTCGCCGTGTTCTGGTGTCAATCGCTCCTTCCCCACCATGGCCGCGGCATGGAGCTATGACCGACCTGCGCCTGCACGTGTAGCTCCCCGCGTCATCACCACCTTGCAGCCTTCGTCTGCCAACCACCAACCATCGCCCGCTCTACCAAAGCCACCGCACCACCGCGGGCGAGCTTCAACTACGTGGCTCCCGGGGATCTGTCTCAACATGGCTCGCTTGAATCCTTTTTCCTTCACTCCCGGCCCAGTTACAATCCTGACCTCTGCCGTCTACATAGCTCTGTTTGCCGCCTTGCTTACCGTCCATCTGCGGGTTCCCAATCACCCGGAAAGCACGCCCAATGGCGTGAATCTCACACAGGCCTGGGGCGATTTGGAGCATATTACTCGCCATTTTCACCCCTACAATAGCCACGCCAATGATGGTGTGCGCGACTATCTTCTCACGCGTGTTCAAGACATTCTCACGTCCAAAAACCTTGGTCCTGATAAAGTCGAGATTATAGACGACAACGTCTCCAACACGACCTTCTCATCTGGAACAACTACTGTGTATTTTGAGGGCACTAATATCATCGTAGCCATACGGGGATCTGATGACGACGAGCCATTCCGCTCGTCGTCGAGCTTTCCATCGGCACAGCGGCGATCGGACAATGGAGGAGTGCTCGTTAACGCCCACTATGATTCCGTCAGCAGCGGCTATGGAGCGACCGATGATGGCGTAGGAGTCGTCACAATATTGCAGCTCCTGTCATATTTCACCGAGTCTCAGAACTGGCCTAGGCGCACGGTAGTCCTCTTACTTAACAACGGAGAAGAGGATTTTTTGAATGGCGCTCAAGCCTTCATACAACATCCCGTATCCAGAGTACCACACACCTTCCTCAATCTCGAGGGTGCTGGGGCTGGTGGGCGAGCCACCTTATTCAGAAGCACCGATACCGAGGTCACCCGCTTCTATAGAGCCTCACGCCATCCGTTTGGCACGGTGGTGAGCGGTGATGGATTCAAGAAAGGTCTGATCAGGAGTGAGACTGACTACAAGATTTTCCATGGCGAGCTCGGGCTTCGTGGTCTGGATGTCGCTTTCTTCGAGCCCAGAGCAAGATACCATACCATCGAGGACTCTACACGCGAGACTTCACTCGATTCTGTCTGGAGTATGCTCTCCGCAGCAATTGCTACGACATCCGGCCTCGCGTCGGACACGAGTGCCAATTTTAATCCTGAAGCGGGTCATGAGGATCCTGACACAGACAGAGTTGACGCCGGACACGGTACAGATGCTGTTTGGTTCGACATGTTTGGCCAAGTCTTCGTCGTTTTCCAATTGCACACAATGTTTGCCCTGTGTGTGACACTGCTTGTCGTGGCTCCCCTATTCCTCATTGGCCTCACTGTTGGACTATCCAAGGCAGATAAGAACTATCTTTTCGCACGGAAAGCCTATGTGTTTTCTGCAGACGACGATCAGCCTATCCACCTCTATGGTTGGCGAGGCTTTTTTCGCTTTCCCATTGTTTTTGCCATTGCCACGGCCGTTGTTGTCGCACTAGCATACCTTGTCGTTCGCGTGAACCCTCTCATCGTGTATAGCAGTCCTTACGCAGTATGGAGGTAAGTCATCATACCCCAGATTTAACACTGCAAACTAACGCGTGTCAGTATGATGCTCGCCGCGTGGTTTTCGGTCGCGTGGTTCTTCTCGCGAGTCACAAGTGCAATGCGTCCTTCCGCGCTCCATCGCATGTATGCTCTGATCTGGCTCTTCATAGGGTCCTTTGCCCTTCTAGCCTTTTTAACTGTTCTTGCAAACAACTATCAGGTGGCTGGGGGTTACTTTGCGCTCTTTTACTTTGGGGGCGTTTTCTGTGCACTGGCTCTCTCATACCTCGAACTGTTCTTTGCACCGAGCAAGACAGCGTATGCTCGTTATTTCGAGCAGGAAGATGAACCGACTAGTCGGCCTCTGACAGGCTCCACAAGTGCAGCACGGTCTGATGATCGCCCAATTGCAGACGATGACGCAACTGAAACAACGTCACTGCTCCGGGGCGACCGACGTAGTTTTGCGCGAGCCAGAGAATCAACCGAGGACGGTGATGACGAACGAGTACAAGAGCACAGACCGTTAGATTTGAAGCAACCTTACCCTGGAGAGCAGCAGTGGAGTGGCAAATTGCCTGGATGGATATGGTCTCTCCAGCTTCTGCTGCTTGCGCCAATCATTGTCATTCTTGTTGGGCAGATCGCCTTACTTCTGACTTCGGCGCTACACCAAACACCAGCGGACGGCAACTCTACCCTCTTCATCTATCTTGCTTTTGCCATACTCACAACTCTTTTGGTCGCACCCACTGGTCCATTCTTACATCGATTTACATATCATGTACCCGCATTTGTATTTCTGGTCTGCGTTGCGACCGTGATATACAACCTCGTTGCATTCCCTTTCAGCAGGTATTCACCACTTTTTCTTTCTTCAATCAAGTTCATAGTCTCATCGAAAATCTTGAGGCGTTGCTGCGACACATTCGCTAACTCAAAAGCAGAGAACATCGTTTGAAAGTATACTTCGTTCAGCAAGTGGACCTCGCTACCGGGATCAACCGCGTATCCTTGACCGGCATAGATGGCTACGTCCAGCGCATTGTTGCGGAGCTGCCATCTGCGCAAGGCGAGCAGATCAATTGCACGACTCCAGAGATTGCGACGCGTAAAGAGCTAAGGACATGCACCTGGCCAGGGTTGCCTGCTAATGTTGTGCCACATGTGGCTCCTTTCAAAAACAACACCTCTACGGATCACTGGCTTGATTATTCTGTTGTGAGAAGCAACGCGACAGGTCACGCATCTTTTCAAGTTGCAGGTCGAAACACGCGAGCATGCCGCATAGTTTTTGACTCGCCAGTTGCTAATGTGCAGGTTGCTGGTGGCGTTTCAGATTCGAATTCCGGCTCTAATGCCGTCGGCGAAACAGGGATCCGGGAATTGCGTCTATGGCACCGCGAGTGGTCTGAGCCCTGGAACGTTAGCGTGACATGGAACACGAAGGAAGATTCGAAGCTTTCTGGAAGAATACTCTGTCTGTGGTCTGACGCCAACTCAGGCGAGATCCCCGCTTTTGACGAGTTACAACATTATCTGCCCGTGTGGGCTATCCCGTCGAAGATTAGCGATGGTCTGGTCGAAGGCTACAAGCATTTCCATGTGTAATGCGCCGGTTGGAATCCCTGCGACTTTCTCCTTTACTTTTGCTGCGATAACCTTCACGGATGCATCCAAGCACGGCGTTAAGGTCATTCCCTTTTGCTCATACTTATGCGCCTCTTGTCTGTCGTCCACAAACCTGTCTTGTCTCTAGCTTGCCCTCTCAGATATGTCTCCCATAGCTCAGCAGTCGACATAAAGTATACGAGCCATCATCGACGAACACGAATCACGAATACCTCATCTCCTTGTCCAATTTTGACAGCCAGAAGCCGTCCCAACTAACAACGGCACTAGTGGTCGCTGAGCGAAAGCCACCATCGAGCGTTGGATTCTTGGTTGGTGGGTGTGATGGTACCTTTGTGACGACTCCCTAGAGCACGGGCCAAGCCGTCATGACCGACCAAGACAATGCACACCAGCCTTCATGGTATGTCGCTGTAGATTTGATGGTTGCCGTTTTCGGGATCTATATTCTGGCCGATGGGGGCGGCGCACGCTCTGCAATCTCGCGCAACATTATCACGACGTCTCCTTCCCTTCCATTTGAGCAAACTCACCCTCTCTCGTCTCTAACAACACAGACCTTGGTGGATCATCCGCTGCCCATTTGTACGCTAGGTATGTCACATCCGAAGTCTTAAGAATTGCCGATGCTGTCAAGCCCAAAGTCAATCTTTATTACATGTTGTGACGGACTCGGCGAAGCTGGAGAATAAGTCTGTTGCTCAACGGTCTCGTTGAGTAATTCTTGAACAATAACTGACACATTTGCAGAGGATCAGCCGCGATTGCACAGTCTGCTTGTTCGGACGCACAAGATAATTCGACTCTTCCTTGCCGATACTGATGACCAGCAAATCCATTACCCGGCACAATTCTTCTCATCCCTTTTTGCTGGGTGGTCTTTTCTACCACTCATTCCCACAGCACTGCCTGGATTCTTCCTCCTGGTGACCCTCCAACGACCGGATTGTTGGGCAGCACGCCATCGTATATACATTACGACCGCATTACATCTGCTTCTACGTACTAAATTTACGCACCAACAGATCAATTTTCCAGAGTTGGTCGTAGCTACACTAGTCATGGTGTCATTTGACATGTTCCAGCGCGCTCTTGAGTGGGAACACGCTAGCGGGCACGACAAATCAAATCTCGCATCTTCCGCTATATCGGCTTCTGAAACCTCGATGGTACGCCAACGCTCTGTGCACTCTGAGCTTCCCAAGTCGGGCCTCACGACCTCATTGGGCAACACAGAAAAGTGCCAAACCACGGCGGATCCACATTCAGGGGGCTTGGACACCAAATTTAGCGCAGTTGATTCAGAAGAGGGTATCGTGCGACTTCGGATTGCCCTCACTGAGCTCAAAACCGCAAACAAAGCTAAAGATGTATTGCTGCGAAGAACTAGGGAAGAGCTTAAGAGCGCGCGGGAGACATTGAACGAGACTTTTGCTGAGTATTGCACGGTACGAGATGAGATGAAGAACATCAAGCAAAGTATGGCAAGAGAGCACCAGACTGTTGTTTATCGCAAGGACATCGAGCTATTTGCTCTGCGAAAAGGGAACGAACAGAAAGAGAAGCACATCATGGAAAACAACACAAAGCTAGAAGAGGTCTACAAGCAGCAAAGAGCGACCATGGAACTTAAAGATGCGCAACTACAGACCCTCAAGGAGCGATTAGCCTTCCTAGATCGCCAAGCGAGCCCGAAATTCTCGCACGACTACGCCGAAGCTATGGAAGGCGATCATGCGCTCCAGGTCCGTTTACTAAAGGTTAAGAAGACTGCAAAGCGCGCAGTGAGTGAGGGCGCCACGGCTTCCGAGCCATCTGGTGTCCTCGAAGAGAAGGATGCGACCGTTGCGAATCTACAAGAGCAGCTTGCCATTGCACGCAAGGCTGCCGAAGAAGTTGTCAATCAACAAGCCGAGCTTTCAAGAGCATGGGACATTGTGAAGAAAGTGCAATCAACCTTGAAAGAAGAACGCAATCTCCACGCGCAGACTCGAGAACGTCTGCAGGAGTTGACTGTGAAACTCGAAGAAGAACAACAGCGAAACCGCACCCATCCTGGCGGTCGACTACCAACCATCGAAGAGGACAAAGACGAGCTCGAATCAATGTTTGACAAGGCACAAGAAGACAACCTTCGGCTCTACGCGGAATTGGAGGCTTTGGAAAACAGGCTTCGTGATGCTAACAGTCGGATGTTCAACGCGGAGCAGGAGGCCAACATGTTACGAGAGCGAGACAATGCGCAGAGGGAGGAGACAAAGTATGATGGGTCGGAGTCAGCGCGACCAAGCGTTATACATCACGCGCACTTCCAGAGGATGGAGGGTTATCTCAAAGAGGTATGATTGAGACCTTCCCGTGTGCCAAGTCGGTGTAACGCTTCGTCCACGGCCATTGATTGACTAAGCTAATCCAATATGTGAACAGAATCGGGAAGCACTTGCTGCGAGAGCCAACGAGATTGAGCTTCTCAAGAGGACTATTGCCGGAAAGAACGACTATGTCAAAGACCTGCAGGCCGAAGTCGATGCTGCAGTCAGCTTCCATACCCAGGACCAAGACGAGATTGAACGGCTGAAACAATCAGTGGCTGAGCTCCAAGCCACCAAGAATCAATTAATGCGCGATCACGAACGACTGGCAATACAGCGTACGCGGACGCAGTTTCCGTCCATAGATCATGCATCGGCACGGTCAAGTGGTACAACGCTCATACACGAACTTAGTCCACCATTGACAAAGTCCTCAGTGGAGAATCCTCCTGTAGAGACTCTTCCTTCTATCTCCGACGATGATGAAGAGCTTCGCAACAACAGCATACAAGAGACGCCAAAGAGACACCTAAGGAGCGAGAGCACACCGAACCGTTTCCACCTGATGACGACTGATGTTCCACCTCCAGAACTGCGAGGCAGTAGGAGGCGTAGCCTAGGTGTGAGAGATTTCGTGAAAAAGATGGTGAGGAAGGATACGAAGTCGGACCCACCATTCGAACTGATGAATCCGAGAAATGTCGAAACACCCGACATGGCGACTGGTCGAAGTGCACTATCCACCAAGGACAGGAATGCCGCGATCCGACCAGCCACTGCTGCTCCCAAACCGGCTTACCACAACTCGCTCCATACCGCGCCGGTGGCCCCCACAACGCAAAAACCTGTGCCTGTCAGGAGACGAACACCCAGGTACTACGCTGCATCAGACGGGAAAGCTGAAGCAAGGCCTCAGACTGCTGCAGGCGAGGCGAAAGTGTCTAACGACGATATGGGCATCGCGTCGAAACGACGAAGTTGGGGTAGTGGGTAAGTGGTCCAAACGAGTGAAGAAACAGGAGACTGTTTTCTGACAGTATCTAGGAACAAGTTGAAACGGAGATCTCTCTATTGACATTCCGAAGCGAACTCAGACGTACTGGTGTTTTTTTAGATGGCAGGGCTCGGGTGAGCATTGGGGGGGCGTATTTTTGTGGCTATGGGATCCGAAACTTGATGATGCATATGCAACGAAGTTACATGCTTTACTGAACGCTGTAATAGATTTCTTTACCCACGAATTCATTGTAGCATTCACAATAGGACATGTTCTGAAGTAATTGTTTCTGCAGGTGCTTGTGGTGACGTGGTACATGGCTGCACTCGTTTCGGCAATCAAGCTGCACAGCGAATCGTCGCGATCCGGTCTGCCACTTCACCGGAAGGAGCGTGAACGAAGCGGACAGAACATGTCAGCGCCCTCTTGCTGCATCAAAAGCTGTTCTTTGGTGGACGAGATGGGATTGGGCGACCTTCCCAAAACGGCATTTTTGCCCCACGCCGCCGATAACCGGACAATGTGCATTAGTTCTCCGCGTCCTTCTCCACGCCCTCCAAAGCGGACTTTTCAAACGCAAGCACTTACACTGGGTCGACATCTCGCCGAGCGCCAACCAAGAGAGACCCAATTCAACATGGCGCAAGAGCATGGGAGACCCTCGGAGGCAGAAGAGACGACACCTTTGCTGGGTCGCGAAGAGTCAAAGACAAAATCCGGAAAACCCGGCAAATCAATTTTATTCTTGTTGCTACTTTCAGCTTTCTTAATATCGTTGACCTTCGGCATCACTCAAGTCCCTATGCTTTATGTCTTCCGGGTCATGACATGCGAGGCGTACTATGAGACGCACACGCCCGATCCAAATGCCACTGACATCTGTGCGAAGCGAGAGATTGAAGCCGGATCAGCGAGAGCCTTTGCACTTCTCGCGGCCTCGACAACAATCTTTGGCCTTGTAAATCTGCTGGTAGCGGCTTGGACGATCAAACGCCTAGGAGTCAAGCGTGCCCTCATCGTCCAGGTCTTTTGGCCAGCTGTACGACTTTTGGTGCAGAATATTGGCGTCATGAAGGGCAGCACTATGGGTATTGCTATTGTGCAGGCTTCGCAAATCATCACTATTATCGGAGGGCCCAACGGCTACGTTCTTTGTCTCAACTCCTTTGTGGCAGACGTGGTCGGTCATGAAGCGCGAACAGCATCTCTAGGCCGTCTTCAGGGATGCATGTACATTGGCTCTGCCATCGGCTTCCTCATCGGAGGTGTCGTGGGCCAGGCCTTTGGTATACTCGCACCATTCAGGATCACACTAGTCTTGTTCCTATCATGCTGTGTGTATGTAGCGTTGACTTTACCTGCCACGGATCCGCCAGAAGAAAAAGACAACAAGCCGTCCGACAAGTCCATTGGTCTCGCGCGATTTTTTGGACCGCTTCACATCTTCACCCCGCAGAAATGGGTACTGCCGGATGGCCGCACAGTCACACAATTTGGCGCGCTGACTCTTGGTATCGGCGTGTTCTTGGGCATCCTGGCAACAGGCTACATCGCTATTCTGTTGCAACAGTACGCTACCTCCGAGTTCGGATTCGCTACAAGAGACAACGGCCTACTCATCTTCATGTACTCTTCCCTTCGAGGCGGGTTCCTCTCGCTCATCTTTCCGCGAATAATTGCGCGCGGACGAAAGTGGCTTCAACCACGCGATGACCACAAGCAAGCGATCAAGCCAGGGGAAGAAGAGGCGCTCATACAAGAGCACCCTATCTCGCCCAATGAGGTTGAGACTGCCAATCCTATGGAGAATGAAGAACCCCCGAACCCCGAACCCAAAGATGACCAGGAAACATTCGCCTTCGATCTCTTCTACGCGCGTTTCAGCGTCCTCCTCGACGCAATACTTACAGGAGCTGCTGTATTCGTCTCGCGCGGTTGGCAAATGTATGTGGTTGCCGTTGTGCTGCCATTCGCCGCGGGCACGGGAGCAGCCTCGAAAGGTTCGATATTGCAAATGCTTCCGAGTAGTGACAGGGTGGATGCGCTGAGTGGAATTACCCTTGTCGAAAACATTGCACGCCTTTCGACAACAGCAGTGTTTGGTCTTGTTTATTCTGCGCTGGCTGAGGTGGGACAGACGCATCTGGTCTTCATATGCAACGCTTCTGTTGCTTTACTTGCCTTTTTTATTCTACTTTGCTCGCGATTTCCGCCGGAAGGAAGCCGGAGGGTCGAGCGTTGATCTGGAAGCGGAAAAGACGATAGTTGATCTGCTTGCATGTGCGGGTACAGGCTCGAGTCGTGCCGGATGTGGCCTGGAGCTGGAGACAACCAGAAAATCCGCTTGAGCCGCTTCAGAGTTACAATGATATAACTGCAAAGACGCAGTCTGCGGACCCTAGAACAAGGGGAAAAGAAGCACGGCAGATGCTGCAAGGCACCATTCTGGAAAGAAGACAAAATGAATGGACAATGAATAGTAGATCAGCCGCAGATCAGTCACATATGAGAAGACTGGATCAAGGTTAGTATGGCCAGATAGTCACAAAAATAGCGCGAAGATGGCATCAGCCCTCTTCCAGCCAAACAACAGACCAATTATAGAACGCGCGTAGTACCAAAGTTGAGAATAAAATAGTCAATCGTCAAATCAAGCATTTGCGATTGATGATGCTCCGTTTTTCAGGGGAACAATTGTGACATTATCTATCAATAATAATCTACATATGCATAAAATAAACAAAGACTCACGCTAATGCTTGGGACGGCGTAATGCAAGGGATTTACAGCTACAAAATGAAAGCAGACGCGATCGAGAACAAGGCCACAACAGCAGCAACTGCGCTCGATGAACCAATAGTGCTAGCAGATCCGGTGCTTTCAGTTGTTCCAGAGGATTTGGCGCCGCTTCCCGATGCAGGCTGGCCGTTGGTGTTGGTGCTAGCATTGGCATCAGAAGCGTTGCTGGAGGTCGAGTTGCTAGTAGCGTTCCCTGCGCCGCCGGCAGTCCTGTACCAGTTCTCCTTGGGGTCACCCAGGCAGTCACCAACCGTAACAGCCTTGTAGCCTAGCTGTTGGATGGTCTGGAGCATGTACTCAGTCAAGTTGTTGGCGGTCTGGTCGAGGATGTCGTGGCCAATGGCGAGCCACTTGTCGCCCTTCTCGGCTGAGGCACCGTCCTCGGTGACGATGCGCGTGAAGGCGTCCTTTGACTTTTGGATGTTGTTGGCGGTGTTTTGATTGTAGTCATCGGTGTCGACGTTGAAGTTGGTGATGTGGTATCCAAGATCAGCCATGTCCTGCTGGCATCCAGACTCTGACGTACAGCTCGAGTAAGGCGGGCGCATGTATACGGGAATGAATCCGAGTACATTCCTAATAGCCATCTCGTTCATCCACATCTGATTCTTTCGGTCTGCGGAAGAGATTTTGCTCAAGTCCAAGTGGGTGAATGTGTGCGATGCGACTTGGTGGCCCTCGTTGTGCACGCGCTTTATGGTGTCCGCATGCTTGATATCAATTTGTCCCTTGTTGATGTTGTTGCCGGTCATGAAGAACGTGGCCTTTGCGTTGTAGCTCTTGAGCAGGTCGAGAATGTGCGCAGTGTACTTGGTCTGCGGACCATCATCGTAAGTCAAAGCGACTGTGCCGGGGGTGACACATTGAAAGATACCCTCGCCTCCGTATGCAACCTTTCCGAGCTTCTCGCGCGAGACGGAAGAGGTGTTCGAACCAGCAGGAGGATTGTTCTCGGGGCATCCAGGGCCATATTGATAATTGCATCCGGGTGAGTAGCAGTAGTCATCGCCCGTACCACAGAAATTAGCGCGGGAGCAGCACTTTCCAGCTGGGCAAGATCCAATTCCCTCTCCGCACTCTGGTGGGCTGTCACGGGCCTGAATCTTGGGCACATGAGTGTGGCCACCTTCTGACATGCGGGCGCTGATGCTGTGAAGCAGGTTCCTAGCCTTCAGATCGGTAGTGTGCAGACCCATGATCTTAGGGAGTCCACTGCCATGGGCGCTGACAATGGGACCGACAGTCGCGACGGTCGCGAGAGCAATGTTGGTGAAATGCATGTTGTATAACGACAGTGAGTAGTTGATTTTATGCGTTGGGTCTCCAAAGGTACAAAAACGAGTGGCAGCGAGTCTCAAACAGACCTCGCTATAAGAAGGAGAAACTTGAAATGCAAGTGCAACAGTGGGCGCAATGAAGCTATCCGAGGATGCAAAGCAAGCAGACAAGAAGAATCAGGGAGAGCCATGGTATGTCAACGGTATACTTAGCAGCGGCATGGGCTTTCCGCGGGGCCAGAGTCGGCTGTGGGTTGGTATGCGAAGGATTGTTAGTCGGACCATACCCAGTGTTCCATAACCGGTGTCGCTCGAAGAGGCAAGCCTGGAGTTGAGAAAGGCTGGGCAACGCTTCAAGTTGGGGAATCGCCTCGCGGCGCCCAGAAGTAATTTGATGCAACGCTTGCACGATTGGCGGAAACGGTGTGCAAGAGCGGTAAAGGCTCTCCATTTGATACGGGAGCCCCTGCATATGATTCAAGTCGCTCGACATGTTTGAAAGATTGAATCACCCGCACCGAGCCACGTTTGGGATCCTGCTCGCTAAGCTCGTAGCAGCGACGTCTGAGCATGTGATCTCAAGTAGTCTGTAATTGCTGCAACAACGTCAAGTCCATATCATAATCAGAGTGCTGGATGTGTCGACGAATACTAGTAGAAGCGCTTGTTGTGACCTTGTCGACCACCGGACCAAGAGTGTGTAGGGCAGAATCTGCATGATGCACGCACAGGGGGCCGTAAAACACGTGACAAGATCTAGCCTCGAGCTAAGCTCTGGGATCTCAGGGATGCAGTTTTTAGCAACAGTCGACTTCAGTGTCTGCGGACCCGTCATTCATTCCATGTAGGAGCCGAGGCGATACCCAGATCCACATATCGTTCCTCATTACTGGGTTTCTCAATGGCAAGTGTGCACATTGCGCTACTTGTGGCACACAACTCCCTCCTCGCACTCTAAACTCGGGACATGGATGCCTCACTTAGTTGGTTCAGGTCATACCATCCTATTGCAAGATCGGATGTCATGTGATCTTCAAAGGATTCATCCTTTCGGAGCTCTAGCATCGTATTCGAGCTCGTAGACGTCTTGGCCGTCTTGCCGGCACAGGCAGGTCGCTTGTTAAAGAATAAGCCGACCCGGGGGGCCTTGGGACTCATGATTAACAATTTCTGTCTATTAAATATTATATAGACATGTGCAGCGCCCTATACACGATCGTTGTCTGTACCTGCCCTTGTGACACGCAACCTACATAATGCGCACCTCCTATCTGCTTGCTTCATGTCAGGTACCACTTCTGGTGGCCTTGGCAAGCTACTGCCCTCCTCTAGGACCCGTTTTCCCCCCACTAAAATCTCTCTCGACTAGTGCCTCATTTCGGACCAGCTTGGCTTCACTTGAAGCTTCCATACTCGATGCCTTGAGCACAAGTAACACTTCACACGGGCCGCTCAACTCTAACGACACATATTCTATTCAACTCTTCTCGACCAGTGATGAGAAACCTTTGCTCGACATCCATCACCGAGGCCGGGACGTAGTTGGCAATCGAACCATTGATGGGAACTCTGTCTACCGTATCGCCAGCACGACAAAAGTCATTACTGTGTATCTCCTGTTACTCGCAGCTGGTGACGGCATCCTCAATGACCTAGTTACAAAACATCTACCGGAATTAGCAGGGAAAGGCTACTGGGATGACATTACCATCGGATCACTTGCTGGGTACATGTCCGGCATTACGGCAGATGGTGAGCTAGCCTAGCATGTTCCTCAAGCTCCGTCTAACCTTTATAGCTTATGATATCACCGCCATCTCGGGAGGTGGCTTGGGCGCTGCCTTTCCTGGTGCATTCCCAGAATTGAGCCCCGAAGAGATCTCTCCATGTGCGTCAGGTGAAGGTGGCTGCACAAGAGCAAATTTCTTGAAACACGTGGTGACGCGACGCCCATTGACTTTGCCTAACACGACTCCTGCGTACAGTAATACAGCTTTTGCTGTACTTGGCCTAGTCCTTGAAGAAATAACGGGTCTCTCTTATGCAGACAATCTGCGCCTGTTGTTGAACGATCCATTGAAGTTACTCTCGACGACAACCACTGCTCAGGCTGCTGATCTATCTCGAGCTGTCATCATAGGGTCATCATCAGATCCCGCTACTGGCTGGAATCTGACTCTGGATGGACCTGGTATAGGCATGGGTGCTCTGTACTCCTCTCCAAACGACATGTCTTCGATAGGGCGGGCCATCCTCTCTGCAACTCTGCTTCCTCAAAATACAACCCGTGCCTGGTTGAAACCAACATCTCACACTTCGTCTCTGATGGGAGCAGTTGGTCAGCCATGGGAGATCTTCCGTTCAGCACAGGGTCCGCCTGAGAACAATCGAGTCGTTGATTTGTATACCAAAGGTGGCAACTATGGGGGCTACGGGGCAAATCTCGTCCTCATACCAGATTATAATGTTGGCTTCGTTGCGATCATGGCTGGTAGACGAGGACGGGTACCTTACGAGCTCTCGGGATTGATCGTCGACCAGTTACTGCCAGCTCTCGATGAAGCGGCCCGTCTAGACGCAGATGCGGCCTTTGCTGGGACTTATCGGCTGAAAGACAAGGCCAATTCCACCTTGAAACTATCAACAGCAGTTGGCGTCCCCGGTATGATAATTGAACAGTGGCTCAGCAATGGTACGGACATCGCACAGGGCGTTTTTGGATCCCCCAAGACTTTCCAAATGTACCCAACAAATATCAAGAGTGAGGACGGCCAGAAACAATCTTGGAGATCTAGTTTTATCTCTCTCAACGATGTCGGGGCATTCTCCGCCTGCCCATCTTGGGTCGTACTCGACCGTCCTACTTATGGCGTTTATGGACTCGACGAATTCGAGTTTAGTGTAGACGAGAACGGAAAGGCAACATCGGTGGAACCGATTGCACTGAAGCAAATGCTTCTCCGTGAATGAAGCGAACAATGCCATATGCTACTAGGAGACTCGAAGACGACTTCAATGGACTTCTTTGCGCCTGAACTTGGCAACAAGCGTACTTTACGAGATTCTCAAGTTTTCGCAGACCTATCATCTACTCTTGCTCTTCAACACAGCCCCAACGACTTGTATCCTCCCAACATCTGCATAGGACCCTTTTCCAATCTCCTCTGGCCACATGTCCGGGTGCAGGATTGTGTATTCGGCCAATTCGGCATCCTTGACAGTCTTTAGCTTTTCCAGAAACGCATCATGGCCTGGATTAGTCACAGAGATCGCAACGCCTGTATACACGACGATCATGCCAGTAGACGAAAGTATCTTCAGACCTTCTTCCACTATTCTCAAAGACAGACCAAGTCCAAACTCGGCACCTCCATCGGCATATATAGGCAGGTCTTCCCCATGCGGACTGGACGCGATATATGGTGGGTTGCTGACAATGAGATCAATCCCGGAGGAGATTAGATCTTCGGGCACGGCAGCGTAAAGATCCGACTGGTAGAATCGCACTGCAGAACCAGCCAATTCAGCATTGATGCCACCCATACTGAGCGCACGAGGATTGAGATCTAAACCAATTGCTTGTGCTTGCGGAAATGTCTTTGACACGTGTATAGCTCCGGCACCAGAACCACAACAAACATCAATCATGACCTTCGGCGGTATCTGTAAGTGGCGCTTCAGAGTCTGGAGGAACGCGACGAAAAGATACGTGTCGGGACCAAAGAAGACCGAATCTGATGACGCCGGAAAGGACGAATGGATGTAGTAGAGTTGTGCATCACGAGCATCGTACTTCGGAAGATAAAAGTCGGACACGCGAATTGCGGAGCGGTACTTGTCGCCAGGAGCGCTCGTGATTAACGAAGCTTGCCGTAAACTTTCGAAAAGTGCATCATGAAGGAGGGCTCTCAGCGCCTTTCTGAACTATGGTCAACTCTTCATAAACTGCTCTCTAATCGAATACACAGCATACTCGGAACATGGTAGACTCCATCCCCAGAAGTCCTGGAGACTTTGCGCATCCGCTGTGGACGGGTCGGAGCTCCGTTTGCGAACTACTCTGCCCTGCGACTCTGGTGAGGGGCAGATGAAGCTATATTTGGCTTCGTCCAAGAACTCTATCAGAGTCTTGCAGGCGGTTGTAGCTTCAGTATCTCGGCTCATGATAGTACGTGAATATAGTGCGAATGTTGCAAAAACATTTACAGTTCAGTGAGATGAACATCATGGTGGGTATTGGAGGAACCGAGGCTGTGTAATTGTGTAGGTCATCTTTGTGTTCGTGGAGTGGTCAGAGTGACGTTTGTGTGTTGCCAACCTTGTTGGTTCCACGGGCTGCACACTAGTACTTTTACGTACCTGTAATTGTTTGACGTGATGCAGGGCTTAGTCTCATGCCTTTTCCGATTGGAGCACCTCAGATCTCGCCATGCGCTAGACCAAGAGCCCAAGTGCAAGCGAAACAATGACATCGCAAGTATGTACAGCACTCATCATCAACGCAGTGGCCATATACGATGCCACATGTGGCGTGGCACGTTGCGTTCCGCGGAATGGTTTGGAACAAAAGAGCTTGTTGTCCACGGTGGTTACCAGATCAATCCCACGACCACAATGTTCATCTTACCGACCACTGCAGCAGTGCTCGTTGCTTTTCTGGCCCTCATTGCTTACAACGAGATTCGCAACAGGCTAGCCAAAGGCAGGCCGCAAAGAAGAGATCTTGAGATACCCAGCAGTCCGACGATACCGGTTACGAATGATGTTAAGCCACCATTCGAGGACGGTTACCCCAAATTAGTGGATCATGAGACGGACAGTCCAGAATTGAGAGGATACAAAGAGCTCTACTACAAGCTGCATAATCTTGAACATCACCCGGGGATCTTACCAAAATGCCGCCAAACATTACTTTTCTTACTGTCTTTAACGATTACCGATGCGGTCAAAGAGCCAGATAGTGGCATTCTATCCGTGCCCGAATGCTCTCGCGGGAACTTGGACGCGTTCCTCAAGGCGAAGGACAATGATATCACCAAGCAATACGAGGACTATCTCGCTTCTCGCAAAGCTGGAGGACACCGTGAGATATTTTCCGACAAGGCCGAAGCAAAGTGGTGGCTCAAACAAGCTGCACCAGTCAAATATGTGGATGGCGCGTGGCTTGGACATATCAACAAGGCCAGCACCCCGTTCATGTTCCGCAGCATTACCAAGAATGCTTGGCAAGTCATGTCTGAAGAACTTGGCGACGGCGATCTTGCGAAGAACCACGTGCACGTATATCGTGAATTGATGCGCGACATAGAAGCTGGACTTCCTGAAGCTGACTCGAAAGACTTCATTCATCCAAGACATGGTCTTAGCGAAGCTCGGTGCTGGAAGGCAGCTTTGGCGCAACTTCTCATTTCTCTGTTTCCCCATGACTTCCTACCAGAGGCATTGGGATTCAATATGGCGTATGAGAGCCTGCCGCTTCATCTCCTCAAGACAATCAAGGAGCTTCGTGAGCTAAGACTCAATCCTTACTACTTTGAGCTTCACGTCTCGATCGACAATGCCGATTCAGGCCACGCTGCTATGGCTGTGGCTGCAGTCACCGACTACATTGACGTTATCAAGAAATTAGACGGCGACAAAGCTGCACATATGGCATGGAAACGTGTACAAGCTGGATACATCCTCGCTGAAGGCCTACCAACGACACCGGAGAGTCCTTCGCTCAAAGTGCCAGCTAAGGAGCCATTTCCCCGCAACGATACCGAAGCCACAATAGTCCGCATATTTGCGGCCAAGAGTGCTGTCGCACACGGTATCCACTGTAACAGTCGACTAAGAATTGGTAGAAAGTCGCTGGTGGACTGGCTCGAGCCGGAAGCTTTCAAGAAACCAGCCTGGCAACAAGACTTTCTGCATGATCTGAGTAATTGCAAACCATGGGTCCTCAAAGGAGACAGTTCGAACAGTCGTTTGGTAAAAGAGCTGTCGTGGGAAGGCAAGATGTTTGGAAGCTTTACGCAGGCTGAGGTCGGGGCTGTCAAGGCTTGGATCGAAGACCTGGGCAAGCCACGATCAGATTCGACGTTACCATGTGATGCGACTGCGTACTTTGCATTTACGATGCAAGACGACTCTGGTACATGTTTACCAAAGCAAGATTTGCTGCTTGACTACCCAGTCTTGTCAGATGAGCCCCCAGCATGTTCCCTTGAACGTCCCTCCAGTCAAGTAGGGAATAGTAGCATCGACGCTCCGCTCACCGGAACTCCCAACAGCACCAACATGAAGGAATTGTTGCCTCTTTGGTTCGCTTCTATAACACTCCTTGAATCCCTACCGTCCGTACCCGTGCGCGCCGCAGACAGCTTTGGATCTGCTCTAATCCGCGTTTTGCGTGCTCAAACAGGATTCGGCATCGAAGGGCCAGGCGTTGCTGGCATGGACGAAGTGCGTCGCACCGACGAGGGTCAGGCATTCGGCATCATTGATCTCGGCATACAGATGTGCCAGGCTGCTGGTTTTGAGAAACCGAAGAATCTGAGGGATGCGGTATCGCAAGGTAATTCACAAGTCATCGCTTTTGCTGAGTGGATGGCATGGGCCAGTCTGCGGTGGTTGTCATACCGCGATATGCTTGTCGGCATGACTTGGGCGTTCATGGAGGTTCACGAAATGGCTGCGAGCATGGATCAAGAGGGATCCTTGCTGGATGGGGAAAGCAGGGCCATACTGAGTGACATTGCAACCAGAGAGCGAACTGGGTTGGACGTATGTCGGAGAGAAATAGAAGCTGATCCAGCGCGCAATGCCGAGTTTTGTAAAGGGCTTGGTGTTGCGAGGCGAGCTATCGAGACATGCTGTACGCGAGGCGAAGCGCGGGATGGCTAAGTGTAACCTAACTTAGTACTTCAAACTATGAGCTCAATCAAGCAGACACAAACACCAAGTGGGAATCGTCTAGCAATACTTGGTCATCATACACTGCGTCAAGCGTGATTATCAATACAGTGGAGCCGGGCTTGATATTGGGCACCGATTTGCACGAAGACTTGAGTGGCGGGGGAAGATGTTGATAGGAGTAATAAAAAAGGGTAACGAGTAAGACGCCAGAGCTGGCGGTGTATACTTGTCTCGATGGTATCGGGGAGAATGGGCCAGAGTTAAGGAGGTAGTAGATAGTGCTGATTGAGTGTGATAGGTTTCTGAAGTTGATGTACACAGACGAAGGGAGGAAGGCAACAGAGAGTTTGTGGAACGAAACGGTGGTAGAACTGGATTTTGCTGGCATGAAGCAGCGTCTCGCAAGGGCAGATTAGCGCTGGGCAGGATCATGTTGGCCAAGCTCTACATAGTTTTGCCCTCGGGCGTGTTGCTCCAGGCTTGTTCAAAGTGTTGCCATCCGCCATGGGGAGGCTCCTCGGACATCATCAGATCACTAATAACAAAATCATAATAGCCGTCCCTTGGCAGCTTGCCCTGGCATACGTTCCCACCCATTGCGATATTGATGAGGATCCTGAACTCTTCCATTCTCCTCGTGCCGACGGGAATGTTGCCCTTCATGACAGGTCTGCCGTCAATGTACCAAATCATGCGACCCCGCCAATTTGGTATGCCGTCCTCCTCAATCCATGCAAAACCGAAGGTGTGAGGTTGGTGCGGCATGTCGTGGAGTGATGTCTCTGCGACGCGGTGTTTGTTCCAGTCTTCGCCATTGAAGTGGCCCCAGTGCAGACACGAATGGTTGACGCAGTCGCCATTCCAGCTCTCGAAGATATCTACTTCACCATCGTTGGGCCACTGGAAGGGATCCTGGGGCAGCAGCCAGTATGCGGGCCAGACACCCTCAGCGACAGGGGCCAGTATGGTGGCAGAGAGGTAGCCGCGGGGTCGCGACAGCGTCTGGTGGGAGGTGAGACGGGCAGAGGTATAGCTGCCGCCCTGCACAAGGGCGCGCACAATCAGGCGACCGTCGTGGTGGAAGGAGTTGGCGGGATTGTCCGTGTACATCTGCTTCTCGTTGTTGCCCCAGCCATGGTCGCCAATCTCGTGCCTAAAGTTGTGCGATACGGGCGTACTGCGATCAAACGACGGCTTCCAATACGTCTTTTGGTGATCGGGGCGATTGGTAGGCACTGGCGGCTGCGGGACTCCTCCCATGCCCTGGGGATTGGGAGATTGAGGCTTGCTGGACTGTGGAAGAGGAGGGGGCCCCCCAAAGGACTGCTGCTGAGGCGACGATTGGGGCTTGCTAGCCAGCGAGATGGGGGGCGGTCCGCCAAAAGACTGTTGTTGAACAGGTGGCGGACCCCATTGCTGCTGCTGCTGCTGCTGCTGCTGCTGCTGAGAAGGCGGGCCCCATTGCTGTTGTTGTTGCGGGTATTGTTGCGGATATTGTTGCTGCTGGGGATAGCTTTGCGGCTGTTGGCCGGCGTAGCCTTGGGCGGGATAGTTCTGTTGCGAGTGCGGTGGGCGGGAACCTGTATATTCCTGCACTTTGGCCTTGCCCTTTGCAAACAGCTTATCGAAGGTGCCGGACATGGTGGCTGGTGCGGATGGAAATTGGGTGGTGATGGGCGGGAGGACGCCGTGCTGAGCCACTGACGTCGTACTGTGGCTGTTACACGCGATACCCAGCGCCAGCGGCAGCGCACCGAGCCCACGGCTGGTCCATCGCATAGCAACAACCACACGACCCTGCTTGCAACAGATCCAACGCCGGTAAAATAGCCTACAGCCTGGCCCCTGACTGCTTGACGGCAATTTCATCTTGCGACATCTCTCCCTGCAGTTCGTGCATCGTGCAATACGATTGTGCCATGGCTTGCGATACGCCAATCTGAAATCGACCATGTTCCTGGCTTTCAATTCACCCCGTTACACAACTGACGTCACACTAGCACAAGCGAAACGTTGCCTGTAAGCCCAGCCAGCCAACCATTTCTCGTGGCTACTCCAGATCGCCGCCCAGGATAAAAGGCTGCTGAAGAGAAACAGGTAAGGTCGCCCATGGCGTAAATGCAGCGTCATACCACACAACCCGCAACGAGATAAAGGCGCTCTAGGCAGGCGCGATGGTGGTGAGATCATACAAATAAAGACAACACTACTTGACGTGCTACTCTCACATTCCGACTGTTGACCCTTCCCTCGCACCAAAACACCACTTCGACACACCAACCTCAACCTTCACCTCACACTACCCACCATGTCGTCCATCGTGAATGCGCTCTCCGATCTCGTGGCATCCGTCGTCGAGGTCGTCTGGTCTTTCTTCACCACTGCCCTTCACCTCGTCGAGAACACGGCCCAGTTTGCTGCCAAATTCGCAACCGAGATCATCGATCTGGTCATCAACTTCTTCAAAGGCCTCGTCGACCTTGCTGGCGGTATCGTCTCGTTCCTTGTTGGTGAGTGCTCCAAAAACCCTATTCTATGTCCTTCAAGGTGCTAATCTGGTCCAGGAAACGTCATCATGCTCGCTGTGCTGGCTGCTGCCTTCTTTGGCTTCCTCCAGTACCAGCGCAGCCAAGGTCGCCCAGTCCAGGTCGGCAACAAGAAGCTGAACTAGGCGCGTCTATGTCAACCCCAGAGGAGGGAATTAGGCGTTGATGCGGAATACGCGAACTTTTGCAACAGACTGAAAGATACCCCCTTGCCTTGATTATGTCTGGCGAAGTAGACTTGCCTGGCGGTCTGCAGTCAGACTTATCACAAATATACTCAATTAATTCCATTGCTTGATCATGCTACACACCCCTACCCCTACATTTCCCCAGCCTCACCATGTACCACCCTCACGCATGCTCCACCCTGCCCAATGTTTCTACGTTCGTCTCAATGACCGGCCCCTTATACACCCTTCGTCCATGCACCCACCAAAACCCCAGCGCAAACAGCACCACCCCACTCCACAGCACCGAGCTCCAGTTCATTGTCATCGCTGTGACAGGCACGCTGGTTGGCCAAAAGCTAAAGAACATGACAACCACACCCCACACGATTGCAAAAGCGTTCACAAAGACACCCCATCGCCCCAACGTCCATGGGCCAGGAGGGACGCGCTCTGGGTGCTTGATGCGGACGTATAGAAAGAGTGAGAAAGGGATAAGGTACGAGCCGAAGAACCCAGCGATAGTCAGTGAGACAATGGCGTTGAAGACGGTGGCGCTGCCGATGTTGATAAGACTGAGCAAGCAGGTAATCGTGCTTGTTATCGCGATGCTGTTAAGCGGGACTTTCATGTTCGGATTCACGTGCTTGACAAACCTCGCGTTTGGAACAGCGTCGTCCCTTGCAAAGGCCCAGAGTTGGCGTGATGAAGTGGCTAATGTGGTCAAGGAGGCGCAACAAAACATGAGAACCAGAAATGCAGAGAGCGCAGTTCCGCCACCAATGGACTGCGTTGCTTGCGTGAGGATCTCGATGAAGGGGTAGCCAGTGGGGGTGTTGAGTGCGGCGTCGATGTCGCCGATGCAGTAGAGGACGGCAATGAGCATACAGAAGCCTGTGAGGCCGTTGATAAGAATACTTGCTGCAAAGTCATAGTCAGCAAGATACCCATCCTAGTAAGCAAAGATTGAATCCGAGACGTACTCATCATAGCCCACGGCACTACCTGCGACGCATTGCGCGTCTCTTCACTCATATGCACTGTCCCATCCGCGCCGGAAAATGCAAATACAGGCGTGATCCACCCGACAAAGAAGCTGAGCCCTTTACTGTCGTACCCACCTGCATTGAGAAAAAGTGCCCAGACATCTTGGTTCCTGCTCTTGGTGGGCGACATGGCTGTGAGAATACTGAGAACGACGATGAAGAGCGTGATGTGGAGGAAGAGAATCACAGCTTCGACCTGCGGTAGCCGCTTGGAGAGGAAAGTATTGCAAACAAAGCACACGGCAACGATAGCGAAGACGAGTAGCGTGCCGTGCCATCGCTCAGGCGTGTAGGTCGGGTGGCTGTTGATGACGAGGCCTTGAAGAGAAGTAGCGGACAAATAAGCTGCGGATGCCATGAGTGCTTGCCATGCAATGACAGATTGCCTTGTAGTCACGTTAGCATTCAATCTCCTCTTACCACTCCTCCACCATGTTCTTCTCGACTATCCCAACTCACCATCCAGTGATATAACTCAGCGAAACTTTCCAGCCTTCTGGCGCGAGCATATATGTCCAGTGATACTGTCCTCCAGCCGTCGGCCACATACTAACTAGCTCAGACATGGTCGCGCAGACTGTAGCCCAGCCCGCCCAGCATATTAAGAAGCCATAAATCATGCCTCCTGGTCCTCCGTTCAGCAGCGCAAAGACGAAGACGGCGAAGAAGCCTTCCCATGTTATTGTGGAGGCACATGCTAGACCGAGAATGGAGATTGGAGGGAAGTTGCGCTAGAGAGGTGTGGGATCAGCTTGTGATATAAATGGTAGACCTGAGCATGCAACAACATACTCGCAAGACAGATTTTTTCCCTATGGCTGCCAATTCGCGAGCATCGGCATCGGATGATGTCTCTGACGTGGCGAAGTCAACATGTTGCGCCTGCTCTTTGGAAGTGTCTCTCATTTTCACATCGATCGGGTTTGATCCATCAAAGAATGGCCGGTGTTTTCTCGTTGAGTTTCAGCGGGGATCGGTGCTCAATGTGTAGTATGATACGTTTACAGGCGACTGCGCTGATAAGTAGTACATTACATGGCCAGAACCTCGCTTTAAGTAGCCTGTGCTCCAGGTTGAGCGATAATCTGACATGCTTTGCCCTCGTTTGCTCTGCAGTTACTGCAGGTTACCAGTCTGCTGGTAAAGCTTGCCCTATCACATTCTGTAGATCCACACGGTCCGCGGACGCTGCTTCTGTGATGCAGGTTGCAATATGGTGCATGGACTCTGGTGTAGCCCACAACTTCCACGTGCAAAGAAATTCAGCCAAAGTACTACAGTAGATCTTGACCGCAGAGAGAGTGAAATTGACGAATTTCTGGTGCCCTTTAAAAACTGGCCTGTGCACACGGTATCACAATTCGACAGAACAGGCAGGCGGAAAGGCGGGATGCCCCACGTAGGTTACGCGAGTATACAGGCCTACATGAGGTCGGTGTGGCTTTAGCCAGTGGAGGAAACTATTCGTAAATTCGCCTTGATTCTGGTTGGCAGGCGGATAAAACGAACAGAAGTCTTCGCCCCATGTAGCGTAGCCCGACCCGGAGCACAAGCTTGAGACTGTTAACTAGCGATGGACTGATAATAAGCTGATATGGCTTACGCCGAGGCTTTTTTTGCTCGCTTCCGTATCAGAGTACGTTCTGGATTCAGGTTTTCGCGAGAAAAATTCGAGTTCAATGGTGATGTGCTTTTCGCCGGTCCTGCCGGTTGTCAAACATGATGTGTATTATACTTGATATGTATGCAATAAGGTATATGAAGGGTATCACTTTGGCTTGACAAAATGTGTAAAGGCTGCCTCTTGATCGCATGTTCCCCACTCACTTCCAACAACTGTGCTGCGTGTCGCCTTTCATTGCGACCCCGTGATCCGCTCTGTAATCATCAATTCCTCTTCTCTTCGACTACGGATGGCGCCGCGGCCACCCCAAACCTCATGCCAAGCATAAACAAGCGCGCTGGCCATTTAAGGTTTGTCTCAAGGTCTCATCTTTGGATCCGCATATCCGGCACATTGACTCACACAACCTCGGTGGTGCTGACGGGTGCGTAGCGTGGCGAAGAGAATTTCCACACGGCGATTCGCTTGATAGCAAAACTGTATGGAATAAGTCTGAATTCGTTTCGGCGCGTTAGACATGGCTCATCAAGGAGGCAGGCCCTTTCCTAGCACACCTTCTGCTCATGTGGGAAGACACCAACCGTGAAATGTGCAACTTACTATAGACCAAAGAGGACGATGATTAACATGAACAGATTGAATACAGGGTGCGATACGCCCTTCTTCAGTATGGCAGAGGCGGCTGAAGTTTTATCGGGTTCAGGAATCATGCCGTTGGCGGGGATCCCAGCAGCGACTCGCGACTTGCCAACGACCCATTCGGCCACCTCGTCGCCCCATTTGTCAAAGTAATCCAGATGGTACTTCATGTCCTTGTCTTCGGTCTGGGGAGCGCAGATGATGTCACGGGGTTGGCAGTACTCGCGGAGCTTGTCGGCGTTGGCCCATGGCATTAGTCCCGCATTTTGCTCTGCCGTTCGTGGTGCAGCACCATTTGATACTTGGCCACCTCCAAATGTGAAGGGCTGGTTTGCACTGCGCCTGGTGGCGCCGAACGTGACGACTGCTGCGACTGTCGTCTCATGTTAGCAGATCCATACCAAATAATTAGGAAGAGGATTCCCAGAGCGTACCATTTGAGCCTGGCGCGGTATTGATGTCCATGGCCGGGTTGGCTTCTTGCTGGCAACCCCATAGTTCTCCTCCGCCTCCACCAATCACATCCAGTTGCACGCTGCCGCCCTGACTGAAACCAAAGATAATCAAGTGACTGTCTGGGCAGCGTTCTGTGTAGTTCCGCATCTGGGCAGCGCTATTCAATGCACCCTCATGTGCTGATTTACACCATCGATCTCCGCCGCTCATAGCCCAGTACTCGACATCTTCGTATCCGCATGCGTTGGGGTGTGTGGCGTTGTTAAGTTTGTCGCAGACCTTGCCTACGGTCTCGATCAAGTGACCTGGGTACGGTGAGGTGGAGCCTCTGGCGAGGAAGTGGTGGTATGGCTGGCAGTCGCTTGTCTTGAGCTTCTCGAATTGTTTGCAGTCCTCGAGCTTGGTGCAAACGGCCGCAATCGCAGTGGCGTGGAGCAGAGCCGCGAGGGCTATCCGGGTTATCATGGTGGATGTGGAGAGCCAGATTCGATCGAGGAAGGCGCGTTTCTGAGGGAGAGGGAGCGACGCCGACGAGAAACGAACGCCTCGAATCTGGCAAGGAAAGAATGACGCTCGTGTAAAGGGCTCGCAGGAACCTGCTTATCGCACAGCAAAACAAACACCAGCACCACGTTCGCTAATGCCGATCAATAGGGTCGCGAGGAAAGAAGAAAGGGTCTCCAAGGTGTTGGAATCCGACATCGATCGTCGTTTCCTCCATGCTGAGTATCAGCAATGCGTGCGCGTCTCCCCGATAGCCAAGTTGAGAGATCCTGGGTCCAATGGCGCGACTCCGACGTGGTGAGGGTTAGAGCCGGGGGGTGCATGTCGTCAGCCGCGCCGCTTAGCGCCTTATGAACGGCTACAACGGCTTCTAAAACGCAGGCAAGCCACAACAACGAACTGCTGATGCGGACAAGGGGTTACCGAGAATCACATAGCCATGTCGTGCTGGCCGTGGACGACCATAAAGAGATATCCAGTCCCCATGTGTAGATTGATCAAGCGAGGAAGCAGCTTCCGCTGATCTTTGTTTGACACACGAAGCGAAATACTGGCACATAAGCGCAGCATGTTGGCTTCTTGTCTCTAAAGTGCTCAGCCACAGGTGACGGACATGTACCTGTTCTCATGGCATCCAGCGAGGGACCTCTCACAGTTCGAAATTTTGTGAGTATAGCCATCGCATAACGATGATCACTGGGACGAGGGACGTGATGACGGTCGCCTTGTATTTCTTCATCTTGCGGTAATTTGGCTCATTTGGTATCCGCTTTCTGCTCTGAAGCAATCGATGTTTGCTCGTAGTCCTGTCGCTATGACACAGCGTGGCGGACAAGGTCTGTGCAGATTGAAATCCACACAGCATCTATCGTGGCTAACTTCCTTGCTTCAGAAACACTACAGTCGAGTAGACCAACACAGTAAGATATAGTGCTTGATGGAGATATATGGCCAGCAGAATATGTGCCTAGAACAAGCTGGGTCCCAAGTTGAATTTTCAAGCGTTCTTCTCGGTCACTCTCAACCTTAGACTCAGCCACAGAGAAATTGCACCACTGAGCTGGACAGGCCCAGGTGGTTCGAGGATACCTTTGGCGGCACTTTCATGCGCTGCTCCGATCCAACACGAGGATGTCGCCTCTCAACGCCATTCCATTTGTCATTGATCCACACTCTCCCAGCTTCAAGCTCGTGAATGTAGCCTGGAGCGGTATCTAAGACGTACACGTGATCTTCTTGACCGTAGTTTGTGCTACTCTAGATCACAACACTCAGACCAGCAAATGCCTTCCGGCTTCTGACAATTTGCATCATCCGGGTCTGTGCCTTGTGGGTAGTTTCGCCGACATCCGCAGCCGCGAGAGGGTAAAGCTTGTGGAAGCGGAGAGGGTCTTGGCGCATGTACATGCTGCGCCCGACAGTCAGCGCTACCGGCCTCACACGGAGTGCAGTGCGCATGCTGAGCGAGGAACGAAATAGTGTTCGTGGGCGACTCGGCGTACGCAATTAGGTGCGGCTCATGCCTTAGCGCGGGCCACTCCCGCACCGATCCGACGTCATCTCGAAGACTTTTAGACAGCCGCTCGTAGACCTCAGTGTTGGTAACCACCAATTTCCCCTTCGTGAACAATGTTTCTTGGAACTAATTTGCGGTTCTGAAAGAGCGCAGTGGAGATGGCTGTGCCTGAGGCGAAACATTATCCTCGGGACCCTTACGGCCCGCTTCATTCTGGAGGTCGAATTCGAGACCCACACTGCCAGATGCGGAAAAAGTTACCATGACGTCCCCACGTAGGTCAAGACTTCGTAGCAATTCTTCATCTTGGCTCTGGAGCACAGACTCTTTGCCGGCCTCTGGAAAGGACCCTTTCGTAGCACTGTGTCAAACTATCGTCTTTGGTGCCGGCTAAGCGCACGCTGTACGTAATTCCCTAAACGTCTTTTCCAAGTACACAAAACGTTGGGGTGACCCCTTTAATGACATTTCAATCCTCGCAAACATATTTCATATATGACCTCCTGCCTCAGTCGATCCAGGTCATAGATTCTCCATTTGGTCGATCTCTTCTCATACCATCTCTGTCCTGCCTATCCTTCCTCATCTCGCATCTTGTGCAATCCGCGTAGGTTCTTCTCACGTCAACATGGACAGGCATGATGTCGATGCCCCAAGCGGCAACCTACCCAAGCAACAATCTGCAAGCCCCAGCAACAATAACTCCGCTACTGATAAGCAACACCTTGCTGCCAAACGCCCAATGCTTCCATTCGCAGCAGACGCCACACATGACCCCGAAGACCCATTGCGCAACTCACGACTTGGCGATAGCGAAAAATACGACTCGCACTCCGATAGCGACACACATATCGGCGACATATCCGACATCCAGAATGCTAGCAAACGACCCAACAAGGAAGAGACATCGGGTCAGAAAAAGCTCACCACAACACAAGCAGTCATTATCTTCGTCACAAATGAGGTTGGCATCGGTATGCTGTCTCTCCCTGCCGCTCTCAACGTGCTGGGCTTCTTCCCTGGTCTTTTATGCATCATCGTCATGGGCGCGTTGAGCTTATATACGGCTTACAATCTCATCCAATACTGGCGAAAATATCCGTACATGCTCAACATTGTCGACTATGGCCGAGTTCTTGGTGGACCATGGGTGGAAGGCATCTTTGCGGTCGGCTTCTTGATCAACATGGCACTCATTTCCGCTTCCGCTCTCGTCACCCTCACTATTGGACTCAACACTGTCAGCGAACATGCTACCTGTACGGTTGCATTTACTGTCGTCGCTGCAGTGGCCATGTGGGCCATGTGCGTACCTCACAGCATGCGCTTCGTCTCGTGGGCTTCTTGGCCATGTACAATCTCGATCATTGCCACTGTCCTGATCGTTATGATTACTTTGGGAGTACAAGGGCCTCGAGACCCTACTGCCCCATTGAACCTCAAAGCTATTGGAAGTCCCAACTTTACGCAGGCTGTCTCGGCGTTCCTCAACATCGCCTTCGCTTACACCGGTAACCAAGCCTTCCCAACCGTCCTGGCTGAGATGGAAAATCCCTCTCGTGACTTTCCTCGTGCGGTCACCATTGAGAAGTGCATCACTACGACCATCTACGTTATCGTCGCCAGTGTTGTCTACGCACTCTCTGGAGAACAGGTTGCGTCGCCTGCCATTGGTTCGCTGCAGACTACCATGGCCAAGGTCTCGTACGCTGTTTCCTTTATCGGACTGCTTGGTACCGGCCTGATCTTTGGTATGACCTCGGCGAGATACCTCCACGTGTGGTTCATGCGCCACCTCAGTCTCCTTACACGGAACAAATCAGAGCGCCGCGCCTCGGTTGCTTCGGATCCCTCGCGTGGTCGTCGGTCATCCATTGCCATGCCTGCAACAAGCAAGACGACCGACTGGGCTGTTTGGATCTTCTCAGTCACTTTATTCTGGGTCGTTGTCTGGATCCTTGCCAACGCTATCCCTGTCTTCAACTCTTTGCTCAACATATCGTCTTCGCTGCTACTTTCATGGTTCACATGGGGTGTCACCGTATTGTTCTGGTTCCACCTCAACTGGAATGGCCGCTGGCGCAGCTCTGGAAAGAAGCTTGCGACAGCTGGCCTGAACGTCTTCATCATGGTAAGTTGCGGACTTTCATCATATAGGTGGATTAATACTGACTCCCTCCACAGGTTCTCGTCTTCTTCATGATGATTCCTGGCATGTACGCAAGTATCATGTCCCTGCTCAACGTCTTTGCGGATCCAGACCAGCAAGTCAATGGCGCCTTCACGTGTGCAGATAACAGCCTTGTCTGAGGGGAGAGCAAAGAACGATATGCACGATACCTAAGAACATGCTTTCTATGTCATTATGCCTCTTAGCGCTTTTCACTATACCATACGGCGTTCATCATAGCGAATTTGATCATATTCCATCAGTGCAATGCACTCTTCAAACGAAGTACCTTGTCGTTGCGTTCCCTGTGACATTGCCGCCTAACTCATGATTAATCTCCGTCTCGCGCGTAATCTTTCGCCTGCGACGACCACGGGGCAGCGAAACCCAGCACTCTTTCTCAAGACCCACAAATTTGATCAATACCGTCCTCTTCTCACGCATTCGCCTCCGTCGCATCAACACACTGTCTCAACTTCTCCATCGCCTCCTCCTTCTGTCTCCGAAACTCATCCTGCTCTACCCCGATATCCACCGCAACCTCCATCTCAATCTCATTTCCTCCATCTTCAGAATCCCGCCCCCGATCAAGACTGCGGTCTCCCTCGACACGCACCTCCTCTTGCGACACCAGTACTTGGGGTCCTTCAGGTGCCGCGGCCTTCGGACACCGGCCCGCGCGCGGATGTATGCATCGATACCGATAAATCACACCACCGCTGCCACGCCGGTCATTTGTGCTTGCGCCAGGCTTTTGCAAAAGGACTCCGACGTAGCGCTTTATCCGTGAGGAAGCGGTAATGGCTGTGTCTTTGCGGCGGTAGGGGAACTCGAAGATGGGACGGAGGCTGTGGCACGAATAGCAGCGTGCTGTCGTCGTCATTTTTGGGCTCGCACGCCGTTAGATCTGGTGCTCGTTCGATCGAATGTTCATTCGCAACAACTCAAGAGTTGTTTAGTCGCAGCTCTGCAAGTCGTTCTGCGGCGATGTGCGCCTTGGGCGCTCCGTTGCGCAAGGGAAGCATCCGTCCATTTCGTCTACGGTGGACGTTCGTGCTAAGTAATGGCGTAAGATTGCACACCGGTCTCATGTGGCTTGGTGTTGCATCCCTCATGTCACGGCAATCTAATTGCCTCGTATAAAGTTGGCTGACAGGCTTCCCATTGGACGAAACAGGGTGCGCGAACACTTATCAAGGCATTTACGCGGGGTCTTGCTGTCCATGATCCCAGAACGTCTAGATAAGCCTGTAGCTATTTGGGGAAGGGTGTGGTGGTGATGAAGCGGTGCATGAGGACATTGATGTATGTGGGGGTCGTTATTGTAGTGGGCAAATGGATGAATGCTGTCCACGTCAAAACCAAGTGGTATGGTACATGGGGAAGATTGCACAGTGTATTCAGCGCAGTACAGTTTGCACAAAGGTGCGGAAGTTGTTTCAATCCAATGACCCAGTTTCGACCATGATCCCTACGAGTCCGGCAGTTCAATCTTGACTAGCCACTTCCGTCAAGTGTTGCATATTATATTGGCGGATACAACGGACAACGGCACGGCGCAAAGAAAGCACGCGAGAACAAGCTTTTGGAGTACCGGGTCTGCTGAGACGTCTCTACTATATCTGACATCGTTCTCGGTGGTTCAAGGCCGAGATGGGAGACAATCTACTTTCGATTGTATCAGCCTAGATTTAGGTGCGGCAACGTATTGACAGATCAGAGTGCCTGCCACCCACTAGACTACCTTCACGTCTTCATGCTTGATGTCTAGACCATTGAACCGCCTCGGGAGGACTGCGTGGATAAGGGGATGGTGAAGACTGTTGATTCGTCGCTTGCGCAAGGGCGACAGACTCGGAAGTATACGAAGGATATCCCGTCGCCGAAGCAGTACCGCTTCTCGTCATATGGTACGACTGGCATCAAGCCCCTTAATATTGTGTTGAAGGAGACTGCAGATAGGCGCGGTGTGGCGATGAGTGCTGTGGTGTTGAAATATACTTTGTATAAGAGCATTCCACCAGTGTGTGGCATTAGAATGTTAGATTAGACGAAGAGCGAATGTCAGACATTAGGATGAAGATTGAGTAATGAGGAGACTAGGCAAATTGACAGTGTGAGCTTTGAGGAACAAATTACGGCTTTGTGGCAGCAAGGCTAGAGCTAGATCAGAAGTAAGCATGTGAGTGTGTATCCGCGCCCTAGACTAAGTGGATGATAGTCATGAGTAAGGCTGGGATCAAATGTCGCAAAATGGGTTGTTTCTCCAATGCCTTACAACTCTTATTACCAATAATCCCTTACGGCAAAACATATCCTCCATCAATGATACAATCGCTCCCCGTCATATAGCTGCTCGCGTTACTCGCCAAATACAAGAACAAGCCCTTAATCTCCTTGACATCACCCTGCCTCCCCAGCGGGATCATTCTCAGTCCCTCAGTGATGACCTTCGGTCCCGCTCCCATCTTCGTATCGAAGAACCCAGGACTAACAATATTCACCCTCGCAAACTCTCTCCACTCCCGCGCCAGACTCTTGCCTAGGTGTGAGACGAACGCCTTGGTGCCGTTGTAGATTGGCTGATCGACTGGCACGTTGACAATGTGTGCTGAGATGCTGGATGTGAGGATCAAGTTGCCAAAGCCTTGGGATTTGAAGACCTCGCCTGCGTATTTGGCCGAGTACACGACGCCGTCGACATTGGTGGCCATGAGGCTGCGGTATGAGTCGAGCGACTGCTCCAAAAGCGGCTTGGAATCTCCCGTGCCAGCATTCGCGACGAAAACGTCGATTTTGCCAAAGTCTTTCACGACTTCTTGAATTGCAGACTGCACAGCTGATGCGTCGGTGATGTTGACGCTGTACGCCTTGGTCTTGACTGAATGTTGCGAGGCGAGCGTCTCTGCGCGCTTGACAGCTGCGTTGTTGGAGTTGTACCATAGTGCCACGTTTCCACCCGCTTCGGCCATCGCATCTGCTACCGCTCCACCAATGCCCTCAGCGGCGCCAGTGACGATGATGACTTTGTCTTTCATGCTGAATTGTTGCATGACATTGCTCGGTGTGTTGGGCACAGGCTTGGGGAAGCCTGGCCGCGGAGTTTGACATTCTTCAATGGACATGGACATTTTTGCGGTGTAGATTGAGAAGGATGAATTGAGGTTCGAGTGGAAAGCTTTGGATTAAGCAAGATTTTACAGAGTAATGGCGGGTCTTAAAACGACGAGTAACCAGGTAAGGGAGAATTGACGCGTCTGTTTTAGAATGGCAAGTCAGCTCAAGTCAAGCAGAGTATAAATACACGGAACAATGCTGCCCCGCAATAAGTTTTTGGCCCACAGTTTGCGTCATCCCATGGTGTTGCGGGGGACTGTCGTCCGAAGGCCGCGGTTGTTCATTGGCTCATAATGCATCTGGAGCAGGGTATTTGCCGCCTCGGCATACCCCTTGCAGTCAGTATACAAACATGTAGCAAAAACTGCACGAGCGTTATACCTGTCGTAGTCAGACTGCGGCAAGTTGACCAAAGCCCCTTTTGTAAGTCTGCGAAGGCCAGACGTACTCCTGTTTGATCCAAGAATTAAGCCAGGTTCCGATCAGCTAGCATATAATGTGTATGAACATGGCTTTTTGAGACAAGCTTGATTAAAGTTCTAGTGTCAAAATATGCTACTTGAAATTGAAGGTGGAATGTGGAAAACCGATGCATCTACTGATCCTTGGTCTTTTCTTTCTGCAAAACTCTCTCCGGGTCTACACCTTCCGCTCCACTTGCGGACCCTGATTCGGCTGCTTCTTCCTGCTGCGAATATTTGCTTTCTTCGTCCCTCCTCTTGTCCTGAGCAATATCGGGCGCCGGTGCAAACTTGCTCTTGGCACGGATTTTCTTGCCGTATACGTAAAACACAATCGGCATAGGAACCAGCACCAGTGCGACACAGCCCAGCAAGGTGGCGGCCCACTGAATGCCCATGCCGTTGAACATGTATGTGGCGAATAGCGGAAATACGCCGCCGAATATGGAGCGCATGAAGGTGTTGGCTGCAATGGCGGAGGCAGCGAACATCAGGTAGGCGTCCACGATGTAGTTGAGTAAGCTCAGGAAAATGGAGAAGATACCGAAGCCTGTGAGAAGTCCAGAGAGAACCGGAACTAGACGTTTGTCAGACGATTGTACGAGGATATCCTGGAAGACTTACCAATCCAATGAACATTCCCGCTGTAACCTGACCAGCCGAACCAGAACAAACCACCGGTGAACAATACGCCGCCAACCATACTAATAGGCAGGCGCCATTCTGGAACAGGAATGTTGTTGTTGGCATCGAGTTTCTTGACATAGCGAGGATTGGTCGAGACGATGACAATAAAAGCGATGACCTCCCCGGCGACCATGCCGAAGTATGCGAGACCAGCTATGCCAGCACTCCAGCCGTAAACGCCTTGAAATACGAGAGCATAGGCTGTGAGGAAGAGATATAGGAGGCCGTCTAGAATATGTCAGCGATGGTCCATTCCGTAGCGATTCAGGGGCCGGAAAACTCACAAATAAAGCTCATGTATATGGTGATAAGCAGCACGATGGGCTCTGTGAATAAAATGCGCATGGGACGACTGATGTTGCGTACGATCAACTCCTTGAAGTCGACCTCGATTTCCTCCTGCTTGGCGTGGATGCCCCAATTCTTGGTGCGTCTCCTAAGCTCCGATGCCTTGTTGATAAGCACAACGGGCGCATATGTCTCCTCCATGAAGAGGAAAAGTAGTCCAAATGCCACAAAGCCCATGAAGGAGGAAATGTACTCCGTCCAGCGCCAGCCAAGCTCGCTCTCAGCAATGAAGCCACCGATGAATGGCGCAAGCAATGGGCCCATGAACACTGTGGCGCTGAAGACAGCGACGGCGAGACCACGGACCTTGTTATTAAACATGTCTGCGAAGACAGCGGCAACGATCGCAAGAGGGCTGGATCCAAAGAGACCGGCGAAGAAAACGACAGATCATAATTGTTTGAAGATCTTTGGCTACGGCAACGGCAATGCTGAAGATGGAGAAGCCGAATGCGGCGATGACAATAGGCGGTTTACGACCATACAATTCAGACCAGGGCGCCCAAATGAGAGGACCAAAGGCATATCCGAAGACGAACAGGCTAGTTCCGAGGGTGCTAACCTCTTGTATGACGCCAAACTCGCGTGAGACGGGCCTAATGGCGGCAGAAAAGATGCTGGAGCCCATAGTCGCCGCCAGCGCATCAAAGGCGAGAATGGCACCAAGGAACAGCTTCTTATTCATGGGCCAGTTCTGTGGGTGCAGCGGGTCTTCGGCGCCGTCGAATTCGACGACATATTCTTCGCGATCGGGCAGGAGGGGCGGAAACGGCTTGCCCGCCCCCAGACTCGGCATGGGTTTTTCAGTGCGACGCCGCGATAGTGTCTTGGTGAGGCGCGAAGTGGTAAGCCCTGCTCCAACGGTGCCTGCATGCTGGCTGCGGTGTGTTTCGATGCGGCGAAGGGCTTCGGGGTTTCGCTCGGTGGGATGCAGGTGCAGGAAGTGCCCGCTCGAGGCCTGCGAATTGACCGTTGCGGCGCGGTCGCGTGTGTGTGCGGTGCGTGTCGACTGGACAGTGCGAATCTCCTCCAGACGTGTACTGTTCGCGCCATCAGAGCTGCCTGAGCTGGACGACGTCGATGCCGTCGTGTGGCGCGACAGCGGCGAGGCGACTTCCTCTTCTCTCTCTACTGCTTCCTCTTCTTCCATCTTCTCTGCTGTCGATGC
This sequence comes from Phaeosphaeria sp. MPI-PUGE-AT-0046c, assembly GCA_020747045.1. Lineage (NCBI taxonomy): Eukaryota > Fungi > Ascomycota > Dothideomycetes > Pleosporales > Phaeosphaeriaceae > Phaeosphaeria > Phaeosphaeria sp. MPI-PUGE-AT-0046c. The sequence continues at coordinate 1,454,403 of JAGTJN010000002.1, read as the reverse complement.
GCGTGTGCGCTCCTCATAGTTGGGGTCGTTGCGGTGCAGCTCTTCGTACTGGCTGCGAAATTGCCGGTGAGGATCCCAGGTCGAGTACTCTGCTGCACTCGCATTGGCGCGGTTGCGGAGAATCTCGTAGTCTTCTTCCTGCATGGCTGCAATGATCCAGGACCGATCTTGCAAGATCGTAAGTCAAGAAAGGAGGCAATTGCTGCACCGGCTCCGGCCCTCTTTTCAGATAGCAAGAATCGTTTGTAGTGCCAGGAGACTGGCGAATTACCAACTGCAAATCTTGCACTGACGTCGATGGTCGCGGCGAACGGTGGATCTCCCGGGGAGGCGTGCAATAGCGTCGGCACTACTAAATAAATCCTTGCATTCGAGGGTCAAAAGAGAATACAGCAAACATGCTTAGCGCACCGATAGTGCTTCCGTAAGCCATAGGTAGAGACGCGAGTGATGCATATCTAGGACGTTAGACTTCGTAAATCAGATAGGCGAATTCTCATGCACGAAATGGCACGTCGGCAGCATGTCGGAGGGGTTGAGACGTCATTAGATTCAACACACGTCTGCCACTTTGCGCTAGCTTGCTATGTCAGCAGCCACATTGCGACCGATGCTTACCTGAGGATGCTTGCCATTGATTGCAGATCATTAATCCAGGGCCGAAGAAAAAAACCCGGAATGTCGACACATGTTCCGTAGACGGCTTCGATCACGTGCGGCCGCTATCTGACGACCACCACATAAGACATGCCAAAGGCCATCAGCCCTACGATAATCGAGCAACCATCTCCTTCTGGAACGTCCTGAGGAGACTGCCAAAATTCAAATCGCCAGGAGGATATAGCTGCGTTGCAAACATGCCACACGTGCCCCCTTCACGGTCAATCCACCACGCAAGGCTGGGCGCCCCGACCCATCCCATCCACCCAGTCTTGAACCGTGCGTCGCTGTCGTGCAGCCCAATTAAACCTGACATACCATATGTCCAATTTCCAGCACCTTCGGTCCCAAGCATGACCTCACCGGGCATCATGATAGCTGCATGTATTGGGACGGAGAGAGAGTTGTTCATCGACTCTCGCTGAGCTCCATTCAAAGCTGGAGCGAACATTGCTTCAATCGTCTCTGATTTGACGAGCCTGCCGTCATCGCAGAGAATCGACTTGAGCAGTTTCACATAGTCCTTCGCTGTGCCAAAGAGTCCGGTGCCGCCCAAGTCATCGCACGGATTGATAAGCGCTTTGGTCGGATCGTGCTCCAGCCCGGTGACGAGTTCTCCGTCTACATTCCGGGTCGCTATCGGCATCAAACGCTCCAGCATGTTGTTATGCTCAGCTGGGTGGAAAGATGTATCATCCATGCCCAGTACATCGAAGATGTTCATGCGCATATATTCTTCCAGCGTAGTCTCGTTGGCTCTGGCTACCATCAATCCCGCAAGGTCAAGGCCACATCCGTAGATCCAGCCACTTCCAGGCTCGAAGAGCAGCGGGTGCAGGCATCCTTCCACGACGGGTGTGGACAATCCGAGCGGTGTCTCCCCTCGACTCTGTCTCCATTTAACCATACGGGGTTCGAAGAAATCGTGGCACAATCCGCTCGTGTGTGTAAGGAGTTGTCTCAGCGTAATTCTTGCTTTTGCTGGCGAGACTTGAGGCTTTCCACTCTCAGAGAAGCCTGTCAAGACCTCAGGATTCTTCCACTCTGGCAGCAAGCGGTAAATATCGGCAGGGTCGTCAAGTGTGAACTGGCCGCGCTCCACGCATTGCAGGGCAGCAATCGTCGTCACAAATTTCGTACACGATGCCAGCCATACGACGGTGTCGCTCGTGACTGCCGCCGAATCGGGATCGAGTTGCAATGTACCATACTCCGCACAGAAATCTGGTTGAGATGGACCTCCGCCTAAAATCCTCGCATTATTAGCACAAGGGCGGCAAGAGAACGTTTAAAACCATCGCTCGCTGGTTCCGGCTTGACATATGCGGGTTTGATCAAATGGACAATTGATATCCATGTGTTCCACCACTGAGCGCCAGCGTCCAGCTACACCAAGCAACTGCCGTACCCACTCATTGTTTGTTCTTCCTCCTTCGGGCACCAGAATGTCTGGGATCTTGAAAAAGAAATATCAATCACGGGAGTGTACCTGTTTTACTCCGTCTTGCTGCGGCCAATGTTACACCTGCTAATAGACGGCCCGGTCCTGGCGCAACAGCTTGCTTGAATGTTTCGTCAAAACTGGGGCGAGTCGACATGTTCACGATCGAAGAGTGTATTTGTGTTGAACCCCGGACCAAGTGCATGATAACGTTAAATACTACTCACAGCTGACGTAAGCGCTAGGGCAGCTACGAAGGCTAGCACTCGACAGAATAGTAGATCTTTACAGTATTTAATACACTTTAAGCGATTCTATGAGTTCTAGGACGATGGTGCAGCGGTACGCTTCATCAGCTCGTTCATTTTCGGACATCACCGACAACTTTTAGACGAGCTATCTTATCGTATTTGCGACCAATCTCTTGCAATGGTTCTAGGGGTAGCAGGATTCTTGTAACAGGATCACATTTTCTGGGGTCCTTGGTGCACGCTCAGTGATTCGTGGGCGAGCCCTGCTGAGCTGAACAAGAAATTGCTTTTCCGTCTCAAAAGTCGCAACACCACCAACGGCAGTGGGCCACCCCCGTTTACTGGCCGCGAATGCAGCGATGGATTTTCCTCGAAAACTTGCGGCTCCAAAGAGTATTCGCTGAATTTGGTGCATCTCTCGAATGATTGCCGCGACGTGCCGTGTAATCAGCTGAACGAGCGAAGGCTATGGCGCAGGACACATTGATCGAGGTGTCACTTGGTCAAATTGCACCGACCAGATGTTCATCAGCATTGACCACAGCGTTCATCAATTTCATATCCAGCGGAGCTTTCTGAATGTTCAAATGTTCAAGTACCGGCAATGGTTCGACCGTTGTGGATATGGAGTGCAGCCCTGTTTCACAATCTCGTGCCACTTCCCCACACTAAACCACTTGCGATGGGACCTGCATCCATGACGTTGTTTGAGTCAATGTGACGCAAAAAACAAAAAAACATGTCAATTCAAAGATCATGCGAGCCTCTAAGAGAAGGTTTTCGATTCCAATCCCGCAGACCACAATCTAATTGTTCCGGCTTGTGCAGATTAGCAAGTTCAATCAGGTCACTGCAAATAATCGAAGCATCAATCCAACTACATCGCAATGGCTCTGGTAGGCTACTCGAGATGCCATCGATCAATTCTGGATGCGAGTCGTTAAGCAATACAAGTCGTAGCAATCATGATTGATCCCTCGGAGCGGCGACCAGCTTCCATCAAGCGACTTTCCTTGCATGCGCCACATGCTCCCCTTTGGCTAAGAGACGTGGGAGTGGATCTAGCCTCGCCAAGCTGTCAAACCGTGGGGATGCTATTTGTGGGTTGGTACACCGTTTCGTGAACCATGTTGGCTGAAACAAAGACTTCCTTTTGCGAGAACAAAAACAACCCAGTCAATCCAGTTCATGCATGCTTCAACACAACTACCGGCAACGGTCGCGTCTAGCTTCCGTTTGGCAGGACTCGATGCACTTATCGCAGGCATGCCCCCGTTGCAAATTCGCTTCGCAAGCCTACGTTTCTTCACTACTCGACTCTGTGTAAGGCCTTATCGAGTCCTATCTTCAAGATGCCAGGCGGTCTTCACCCTCCTATTGAGGTCATGTTGAGCTGGCCACGGCCAAACTTCATCGATCCAGAAACAAAGCCAAATTCCCTGTTATTCATCGCATGTGTTTTGGGACCACTCACTATCATATTACTGTTTGTTCGATTATGGGTTCGAATATTCCACCAGCGCAACCCAGGTTGGGACGACTGGCTTATGCTTGTTGCAACGGTAAGTTACACCCAGTATCTGTCGCTCGGTTACTCATGTCTGCAGCTACCGACAATTGCTGTGACTATTCTATTTCCACTGGGTGAGCTCACCCGACCCTACTGCGCTGAATAAAGCTAAATGATGGCAGCCGGAATGAGCGGACTCGGTCAACACGTGTGGGACTTTGATCCATTCAAGGATTCCGATAAACTCGTCAACTCCCGCAAGTACATCCTGGCTATTGAATGCATCTTTTGCGTGGCCTCCGGCTTGATCAAGGTGTCCATTCTTCTCTTTTACCGGCGTTTGTCTTCACGTGCAGTGTCGAACGCGTTTCGCTGGACGACATGGATTACAATAGGCTTCATCGTCGCCTACACCATCGCACTTACACTTGCTCCCATCCTTGGCTGCAAGCCTGTTTCTGCATTCTGGGACCAAGTGAACATCAAATTACGCCTACAAGGATATGATTTCCATTGCTTCGATGAGGGTGCGGATCTACTTGTGGCCAGCATCATCTCAGCCGCACAAGATCTCCTGACCGCTGTATTGCCTACATTTCTGTACTGGAATCTACAGATATCCAAGCGACAAAAGGTCGCCTTGTTCGGTATCTTCGCCATCGGATATGGGGTCGTCGCTCTCGGTGTGCTTCGGGCGTACTACTCATGGAGGACATTTTACGCTACCTACGATATCACCTGGTCGACCCATGACATCTTCATTGTGTCCATGTTAGAACTACACGTTGGCGCATTCTGCGCCAATGCTCCCACGCTCAAAGTCTTCTTCAAGCACTTCTTCCAGGACAAACTCACGTCATTCTCACGCTCCAAGTCGTCCTCCAATAAGCACACCGACAGTGCAAACTCACATGCGAAGTCGAGCTCATCAGGTACAAGCGTATTGCACAAGATTGGTTCCATCTTTGGAAGTCAAAGGAGAAACAACGGCTACATTGCAGAGCCACATGCGTCTGTGTCGGTCGACTCGCATGGATGCGTGCAAGTTCAGAAAGAGATCGACGTGATACGATTTCCGTCAGCGGCAGTCAAGCCCACCAACAAGCATGCATCAGTCAATACACTCAACATACTCAACGCACATTATTATCACGATGTCGAGATGGGTGACTACAAGCCCGAAGTCAGTTCACCGCAGATCAGCGTACGATCAACGAGGACGTTTGAAGGGTCAGACTTCAGCGCGTTACCTCCTATGCCGCGGTCGCCAACATCCGTGAAGTCACTGCGATCTCCAACGATGTTTCAGGCGATACCAAGTCCTGTGCAGGAGCGACCACATACCGCCGCGCCGGTAGTTGCATCTGAAGCAAGCAACGATGCGCGAGCACCTACGCCAATGCCGATGCCGACAGTCGTGCGGACAATGAGCCAAAGTAGACCGGCGTGGCAGTCTTGGACATAAGAGGAGATGAGGAAGAAGCTCTGGTAGCTGCATGTAATGTTTTATGATACCCATACTCTCTTTAATGATTGCGTTTTGGTTGGAACTGGTAATGTCGTTTACGATAGAGAGTGGATATGACTTAGATATGGAATGAACAACATTCTAAGGATCATTGAAATCGTGCCACGCTCTCGCTACGACATGCACTTATAATGAGTTGTCATTTATTCATTATTGGTCCACAAAACTACAAGCCGTTTACTGGACAATGGGCTAGGCCAAGGTAGGAAGGTCATAACGAATCGCTACCATCATGCAACGCCCATTTGAGAACGCGTGCAAGCACGGTCAGGCTGGCAAACAAACTAATTTCCTAGACCACGAACTACCTGACATTTTTCCCCCTCCCTTAATACCCAAGTCCCACCATCAACTATACAATACCAGCTTTGCTTATCACCGTCTCCGTCATGACGACACCACACATCAGCGCACCCACTCTCGCTTTTCCAGCGGAACTACGCTCCAACCCAGACTTGACATGTCAAATCAGAATTTTGATCAATAATGCCTTTCGTCGCTCGAAGCTTCCGGACCCAGACAAATGGGATCTTGATAGACCGCGGTTTCCAACGAATGAGTCATACTACGAGCAGCTCGGGGAAGAAGCTGTTGTGGCTCTGATCTTTGACCACAATATCTTCAATAACTCTTGCGAACATCACGAACAAGCATCAGAACATGAAGAGGGGAAGTTTAGTGGGAAGGTCATCGCGTGCGCCGCTGCGGTGCCTTGGAAAGGTGGTTGGGCGAAAGAAGGCGCGGGCAAAGAGGTGGGATGGGAAATCAAAGCTGTTGCTGTACATGAGGATCCAAACTATCTGCATAAGGGATTGGCTGTAAAGGCGATGAAGGCATTAGAGGAGTATCTGGTTGAAGATCCGAAGGTCAAGAAGAGCGTCGCGCAGAAAGGGGGCATGACACTATGGCTTCTAGTAGCAGAGTGCATCAATGGAGTATATTGGAGAAAGAGAGGATACCACGAGGTGAGGCGGAACACAGAGGGTGCAGGTACGTGGGGCTGCAAGACGAGTTTTGACTTGGTTGTGTATTGTAAAGATGTGGAAATCGGGATCGCAGACAAGTCACCATAGCGAGCTTGCCTTCGACCCCTTCTCAGCCAAAGTTTCAACGGGAATTATTGTTCGGATACATCGCACGCCCGCGCAAATTAGTATGTACAATTAGGAGCTGCTGATTTGCTCCTCATCCATTTGTTTGCCTCAAATATCGCCCCTGCTCGTAGTTTCGTGTTTCATCTTACTCGTTCGTCTCCCCGGATCAATATCTCGATTTACACCGCCGGCAAGCAGAATGAGCAGGATCGAACATTCGGGGGAAATGCAAGTCGATGGTTGAAAGAGCCAATAATGTAAAGCCATCAGGTTTTTGTGTTATTGCATATACAAGGCGCTCTTGAGTGCAGACGGATTCCCTCTCACTTCTCTGGAGTGAGATCGCTCGTAATGAGCGACTCGTGGGTGGGAGATAAGCGACCACGACATATCATTCATTGCAATCACATGGGACGATATCGGCCAAACAGGTATCGAAGGTTCCTGTATTTCACGGTTGCGCAAGCTAAATCTTTCTGCTGAGGCCGGTGGCGAACCGAACGCGCCGTGGGTGAATACTTCGCTAATGCGAAAGGCGGCGAAACGAACAAACACCGCCTCTTCGGGGGAGTACGTACTCTACCAAGCTAGAAATCGCTGCTGTTCTCTCGTTTGACGAAAAGCGGCCTATCGGAGGACCTTCCAAGCTGGCTTGGTATCTGCACGTTTCTCAATCTTAACGACGCACGCCTTCCTGAACCTCTACCTGTCGCTCTGAGCACGACCCAGAACTCTGCTACACTTTGACAGCATCAGAAAACTACCATTCGCCACCGTAATAGAACTCGTTACAATCTCTACAGCCAGAAAAGCGGCCAAACGTCTCCACGGCATGAATGTGGCTTCTCATGGTCACGCCCACTTGACGCCATCTCACGTGCTTCACCCACACCCACACTCGCAGTGCCCACCTCTCGACTTTAACATCACAACACGGTTGTCGAGGTGACCACGACTTTGGCAGTGGATCCCTTGAGCTGCTGCGGCATGAGTCGCTGATGCTATTGAGGTTCCCATGCATACGCCTTCACCTTGGTTTCGCCACTTTCCCAGGCCTTATAAGTAGTGCAGTTGGGTGCACTTTTACCTTTACTTGATAACGTACCACGATATCAACCAGGCCCGTAAACTCAACCAGCAGCTGCAGTTTAGACCACGCGCCCTAAGACTATCATGGCGTACGTACTTCTTTTACTTGGTGTGAAATTTGGTGTTGTGACAGCAATGATGAGAGTGAAAGTGGTCGATGAGCATTACTAACGAGCACTCGTAGGCCAAAACGCCCCTCGTTTCCTCCTCCCAATCGCTTCTCGACTCCAACTCGCGAGTTACCCTCAACCTCCGAAGTATCTAGCCGTCCCGCGACTCCAAGACCCAACATGAACAGCTCTGGCGATGTCATCCTGGGGGGCTTAAACGTTGTCGTGCCGCCCTCGCCAGGCCCCCAGAACCTGCTGGTCAGCGAGCTAAACTCAGCGCCTGATATACGCGCAAATCCTTCCCGCAAGCCGCCGGGCAAAACTGTCAATGACCGCACCGGAGCCGGCATCAAGAAGCAGCGTGCGCGGGCCAAAAGCCATGTCGAGAAGCTGGTCTATGCGACCGTCGGTGCCACGACAGCGTTGAGCATCAGCGCAGTCGAGAAGCCGTTCCGTTTCATAGAACTTCCTGGGGGTAAGACGTACTTGCAAGATGTAGTGCGAAGTCTGACTAGAAGCAGAAGTCCGCAATTTGATCTACGGCTATGCATTTGAGCGTCCCAAGCAAGCGTTGCTCGTTCACCGCCCTCGCATAGCATCATTGCGCCCACGCACTCGAGTTGATCGTCATCGCGCTCTGAAGTCGGACATCAAGGACCGTGAGTTAGGTGCTGAGCTATCTCTGACCAAATCCCGTCGCCAACGCAAAGACCCCAAGAATGTCACCAAGCGCGAGACGAACCGCCCTTTCTGGGGACTCACCCAGGTATGCAACAAGATTCGTGAAGAGTTTCGTCCAATCTACCTGCACAAGCAGGAGATTGGTATGGACCTCACCGAGGTCGTCCAGTATCTGCAGACCTTCTATTTCGCGGCTCCAGCCGAGTTTGCCAAGCTCACGAGCGTACCGCGTCGACAAGATTTGCCGTTCAATGGCAATCTTACCATTGCTGTCGGAGATAAGACTACAGTTGTGGAGCGTTCAGTCAGGGGTGTTGAAGTCGTTGCTCTGCTTGACTTGTGGGCCAATAGCCGCAAGATCGAGGCCGGCTTTGGTCGCTATCAGAAGAACAACTACAATCCAGCAGCTGATGGCGAGGCTAAAGACCTGTACGTCCCCTTCAATAGCAAGTCTTGAACGTGTCGCTGACAATACCTAGCTATCGTCTCTTTGGCCGACGCGTTCTCCCGACTCGTCAGTGCTCCCAGATGAACACTCTCTGGCGCACCATCCTGCGTGCTCGTGCTCTCGCCTCCGTCACGTTGCACCGTAAGCCCGCAAACCGCACTGTCGAGTTTTCCTCCTTGGTTCCCGGCTCCCCCGAGTACTTGTTGGCTTCTCGTTTCGTGCCGCCACCGCAGCTAGTCACCGTCTCAACTAAGCCGTTCATGCACATTCTATTCCGTGCTGAGTGTGCTGAGCCGTGGATGACCGACTTCGAGTCTGAGATCCCCAAATATCCCCACGACTGGCTTGCGGCCCACGGCTTTGCTAACATGGAGCACTTCGACATCAAGGTTGGCATCGCCCCAGCTGGCCTTGATCGGCGTATCAAGTTGTAGCTCCCGGCGCCGCGAGATGTGGACCTGTAGATTGTGGGAGGGAGAGGGTGTTACTTTTTGCGACATGGTGACGAGAATATTCATGAGCCCAGTGAAGAATGGATGAATTCTGGCACATTGGCATGAGTTTATTCCTACGCACGGTAGGAGGGTGAGGCGACTGCTTGGAATTTTCAGCTTACCTTGCGCAGAAATTCAGGGCTGTCTACTCATTTCCAGATCTGGATAGCAAGTCATCCACTTGGACATTCGTTCTCGAACGTGCCGCGATCGAGCGCTTTGGCTCCATTGAGCCTCAAGCATCGAAGCATATCCAATAGCTGTCATGCAATCTCATGGTCTTCTGAAGTTTTTGCTCTCCTGGATCTTTCTTGATGTTTGATTACATGAAAGATGTTCTTACAAGTGATTGTGTTAAGTGCATCGCTGCAGTGTTTCCCTAACCTCATGGAGGAGCTGGTTTTGGTTGATGCACTGGCCACGATCCTTCGCCAGAAGTAGTTTCCAGATGGGCTCTGTTTGCCTCAGGACCTGCTCGAGAGAATTTCCATTAACGATAATGCGTTGTAGTGCTCCTGGGTCACGGTTCCAATCGAGACTTGAACTGGATATTATTCATCGCCATGTCTCTCATTAACCTCAGCGCTGTATCTCGCAAACTGACTCCTCTCCCTCAATGTCCTCCCATACTTCAAGAACAGAAACGGCGTTAAGCAGAACACCGTAGCAACAGCCGCGAGGATTGATCCAGCAACATTGCCGCCCAAACCATCAAACATTGGGTACGCAAATAACGGCATGAGGCCTGACACCAACGCGCGAAGAAAAGCGAGCGTAGCTAACCCCGATGATGCATACATTGTATACGAATCTGCCAAATATCCATTGAGGGTGTACGCGAATTCGTTGGCCGCAAATCCAATCATTACCAGCCCAACCATTGATACAGCCCAATGCGTATGCACAAGTGGAGGGATGGTCCATGAGAACAACCACAGCCCAACTGCGAGCACAGGTGCAGCGACGGCGAATCCCAAGATCTTGTCCTCAGGCTTCATGGCCTGGTGTTGTTTCTTCTTCTTTGTAATGACATGCACGTCCCATAACCGAGGTAGGATACTGATCGGTATACCTAGCCCGATGGCCAGAAATGCTAGAGAAGTTGTGGTGTCTGCCCAGCCATAGAGCGAGTATACGACAGTAAGAGACTCGGTGAAGAGGTAAATGAGACCCCATGCTGTAGCGTTGAGGATGGAGACGAGGATTACGATTGGTTCGGAGACGGCGAGGCGGGCGGGACGGAGGAGGACGAGGTTCAAGAGGGCGTGGCCGTCGGCAATCGCGTCGGGATTGTCATGTGGTTCTAGCTTTGTGTCGTATTGGGTCCCGAGCTGCGTGAGCTTTTGTGAGAGGATGCGGGTTGGGCGGCTTTCGAGAATGAGGCAGAGGCAGAGGAGGAGCAGCGCAGTAACTATGGCTGAGGTATAGTAGATCCAACGCCTGGCATTATCAGCATCAAGAAAAGTTTGGAGGCAGATCAATGTGTGTTGCGTACCAGCCTATCGAGTCTGCAATATATGAACCATAGATTGGGCCAAGCACCAGCCCTAGTGTGGTAGAGCTGTTCCACACGAAGACCATCCACACGCGATGTGTGCTCCCGTACATGTCCTGGATGCTACCGGCGATGACAACGGAGGGGACAGCAGATGCGAATCCAGATATGAAGCGACCTATTATTACACCTGCTATAGAGGGAACGACTCCGACGAGGAGACTCCCAATACTGAAAGCTGCGCAGGAGTAGATATAAGGCTTCCTTCGTCCGAAAGACTCAGAGAATGGCGGCATTAAAAGCCCTCCAAGGGCCTGTCCAATTTGATACCTGCGGTTATGAGTACCTGCATGTGTAGCAAAATTAGAGGGTACTTGCATGAATGTAAACGCAACCAAAGAAACAACTCGACTTGTATGGTACTCTTCCATTGCCATGACCGCGGCAGACGGCTGTGATAATCAGCCGGGTTCCAAATTATACCTCAGCGAACATTCATATATACATACGCCAGTTGTGCTTATCACAGTTCTGCCTCCTGTTAGCTGTAGCTTTCGTGCTGGAGTGCTGAATCTGACGTGTAGAATTCAAAAAACACAACGATGACCGTGTCATAACATTTTCGATATGGTGCCCAATTTCGAGGATATTTCCCATGATTCTTCTGCCATTTAAAGTGGCCAGATTCTGTTTTTTGCAGGCCAGCGTTATCAACAGCGTCGTCCATGTTGTCCATGTTTCTGGAGGGAGTTCTGGATGCCATACACAAGGCTTTCTTCTGCAAGCGAAGGTTGTAGGAACACAACATCTGCTGGAGCACTTGAACGGTACGACTGACGTCACGGTGTGTATAATAGCTTTGGAGATCTCCATGCTCCACGCGCTATGGTGTCGCATAAGAGGGCTGCCGTCACCTCAACGGCTCCAGATCAACACGTCCACTGCGTGGATGCATTCCATAGCACAGAGATTGAGCACAGTGGGGCCTTTGGGACGTCAAACGAGTTGGAGAGCACCATCGATGTACATGATTTAGATGCAGGGTTGTTGTTCCAGGATTGGTAAGAAACTGGGGCAAGAACCAAAAGAGCTATACACTAGATCGAATCAAGACTTTGGCGGATGGAATACGTATCTAATGTGCTCCGATTGAGATGTCGACACTGCTGTTCATGTTCTAAGTGGCTTGCCATGCTCTCAACAACATCTTAGCTAGATCTCGCCTATCTCATTACGTCGGAGCCTCGTCATTTAGGAGGAGATGTTAGTCCAAAAGTGGTTAAAGCGATCGACGGCATGTAGATCATGTTAGTCCCGCAGACGGCGTGCTGGCATCAACAGATCATGGCGATGGTCGATTTGTGTGTGTCATTTCCCTAAGCTGCGCAGTGTATGATGCATGATCATGAAGCGTAGTCAGTCGCCCTAAGCGAGGAACGACGCCTCTGGCCACCATTTTGAAAGCAGAGCAAGTAGTCACATCAATATAATTCACAGATCCGATTTTACTACCTGGACCAGTACATGCAGCATTAAGAACTCGACATGTCGCCCTCATCAATTGAAACGAGCAGAGTTCAGAACGATCAGTCGCACAAACGGGCGCGTGAAGACAGCCTAGAACAACTCTTGAGGGATCACACCGACGCTCTGGCATGGGACTCAGCTGGGCCAGCTGCGAGTGACTTTAGGAGTATGCGTTTAAAAGGCTATTACCCCAAGATCTCCTACTAACTGTCAGCATAGGCGATGTGATTACAACCCCCTCATTGCGAATGTTGGCTGCCATCGTGAACACTACTTTACGGGATGACGTTTTCAAGGAGGACACAACGACAACTGAGTTCGAATCTGACATTGCCTCGCGATGTGGGCAGGAAGCAGGTCTCTTCACGATTACTGGAACCATGGCAAACCAATTAGGCTTGCGCACGCTTCTTACGCAGCCTCCTCATGCGATCCTGGCGGATGCACGAGCCCACATTCTCACGAATGAAGCTGGGGGTCCTGCATTCATGAGTGGTGCCATGATACAGGCGGTCACACCATCCAATGGAAAGTACCTTACGCTGGAAGACATCGAAGCCAATGCCGTCCTCACCAACAATATTCACAAATGTCCAACGCGGGTCGTTGCTTTGGAGAATACAATCGGTGGTGTCGTCGTCCCGCTTGCAGAAATAGTTAGGATCAGTACATGGGCGCGGAAAAAACGGCGTAAAGGTCCACTTAGACGGGGCCCGTCTGTTCGAAGCTGTAGCTACCGGCGCGGGGAGCCTGAAAGAATATGGTCAGCTTGTTGACACCCTCGCTGTAGACTTCAGCAAGGATCTCGGTGCGCCAATGGGAGCTATGTTGCTTGGCAGTAGTGCGTACATTGCTCAAGCAAGTTGGACAAGAAAGAGTATAGGCGGTGCAATGAGGCAGGCAGGCGTGCTGACAGCAGCTGCGAGAGTTGCCGTCGACGAGCAATTTGGTGAAGGCGAATATGGCGAAGCTAGAAAGCTTAGATGTGTACACGAGAAGACGAAGGAGGTAGGACACATGTGGCTGAGAAAAGGAGGCAAGCTCACTAAAGACGTTGAGACGAACCAAGTCTGGATTGATCTGCAGGACCTAGGTGTTGACGATGAGACATGGAATGAGATTGGCAAAAGTCACGGTGTCAGTCTGGATGGACCACGACTGGTACTTCATCACCAGATTGCGGAAGAAGCGATTGAACAGCTTGGACAAGCGTTTGACACAGTGCTGTCACGTGCTGCGAAGCGACCAATAGGTCACAAGCTATAAGAGGACTTCAATACGAGGTCACATGATTCCCATGGCATCTCGTACTCGTGGAAGAATAATGTGAGGAATTGCCGGCGTTAAGGTGGCCCCAGCCGCGTAGGGTCGTGAAAGAAAGATTTCAGTCGCAATCTTCCGGGAAACAGCTGAATCTGAGAACAGAGATGTGGGTCCAGGAGAATCTTACCTATTCGACTCATTGTGAGCTTTGCAAAGACGTTGCCTGCGTGTTGCAGAGGCGTCGTGCGCGAAGATCTGGCAATTCGCGAGTGATGCGCGCTAGCACGTGCGCTGACGTCACCGCTCGATGCGCACTTTTACAACACCTCACAAACGTAGCAAAAAAGGTCAGCCTTGAGCGGAGGATGCAAAACCTCGCCACGCTTGGACAAGCCGCTGTCAGTTGCCCTGTCTGCCCCTGAGAAAGACGTTTCTGCCCCCCTGGAGTGGCTACTGTAGTGCGACAGGTCGCGTGTGACAGTCGCCTGTTAGACGCCAACATCAATTGGTGAACAACGGTTGCGGGACGGTTTGACGAGCGCGGTCCCATGCTGCGGGCGACGCAATGAACTACATGAAACTTTCCATCGGTCTGCATCCGGTGGACTCACGTACCGCCATTGTGCCGTTTCTCGTGGTCATGGCTGGTACCCATGGCTGTGAGGTCATTGACCGACTAGGATTCCTCCCAGAATTCGGAGCTGTAACCCATGACTCTCTGATTACATCTCGACTCCTTACGACAACGGCCTTTTCTTCTCCTCCCTTGTTCCTGTTGGTTTTTCGGTACACTCAGCCTCGCCTTCTTAGTTACGTTATTCCACCGTGATTGGCGCGCAGTACTTCAGAACTACTAGCGAACCACTACTTCGCCATGTCACGACCTAAGTCCATGCCAGACTTCTCCGCACTCTTGGACGCGTCAACGCCACTCTTTGAAGCCCGCGCACAGAATCGAAGGCAAACGTCACCAGTGCGTGGGCAGGGCTACGCGCGCAAGAAAGTCAGCATCTCGCTTGCACAAGGCCTGATTATGAATACGGACAATCCCAAGAACACGGGTGCGGAATCGCCGCAGAAGCAGAGTTTGGATGGCACCAAGGAGGAAGAGGAGCAGACCAATGGAGGCAGCTTGTTTCATGCGTACGCTTTGAAAGTAGGTCATGGAGATGAGAGTGTAACTCAATTGGTGGACAATGGACAGCTGACTTGGCTATGCAGAGCGACTACTCTAATTCCCCTCCCTACATCCTCACTTTTGCATCGGCCGCCATCTGCGCGCAATGGTGGGCACTTGTGCAGCGCGAGTACCCCGATGCGACGCGCCCAAGTCCTCAGCTCTTTGTCATGAAAGGCGCTGATTTGGAACACATCAGCGACAACCTGAGATTCTACTCGCTGAGGCACAAGTGGTTCTGCACAGGTCAGGACAACCTCTCCAACACATCTCCCGTCATCCCACTACAAAGCGCAGACGGACATGCCCTTGCACCAGCGCAGGAAACACACGCAGATCGACCTTCGTCGTCTGCGTCTGCATCATCTGCACGGGACAGTCTCGCAGAGAAGTTGGACAGACTCACAGGAGTGGTGGAGAAAAATGTGGAGCAGATTCACGCGCTCTCGGTTGCCCAGTCTGCTGGTCTACAGCATATGCAGGAGATCAATGAGACAAATACCGCCCAAATCATGGGGCTTGCAGAATCGCAAGCTAAACTGCAGGCCCTCATTGACCAGAATGCGTCGCACTACATCGCACTGTCGAATGCGTCCTTTGAGTCTCAGGAACAGATCAAATCAGTCATGAAGACGACTGCGAGTCAGATACAGAGCTTGTCCAAGAACCAGGCGCAGCTAGCAAACACTTGCGACGGGATGATGCGTGGCATCGACAATTTGGCTAATACAATTTCACAAATGAACATGAGCTCCGCCATGTCTGATACATCGAGCACAGTCTCTTCTCCAGCGCCGTACGGTATCATGGGCAACCGCATAACTCCTCCACCGCGAAAGCTGAACCGGAGAATCAAAGGAGTTTGGTACGAGTATGACATGGCGTCATCGACTCCAAATGCATCGCCCAAGAAAACTGTGGGCTTTGAGGATACCCCAGCAAAGAGTCCTGCGTTGTCAAAGAAGTCATGATTACGAACACATCGATCGCAGAATCAGGGAATAATTCATAGTCTTGGTAGCTCGACAAGCCTATATAATTTCGTCCGCTACTGTAGCCTCACTCTCAAGAACTCTTGGCCAAATCGATCGCTCCCTTGACAACCTCATCCAGTGTCACCTTTGGTAACCCGAGCCTACCGTTCCAGACTTCCTGCTCCTTCTCGAAATCATAAGCGACGTCCACATCGGCGCCAAAGGTTATAGCCAAGATAGGGAATGTGGCATTGAAGTCTCCGGCATCATACTTTTCCCTCAGCAGTTTCAGCTCTGGTCCACTATCCTTGCGCGTAACCTCAAACTTTTGGCCAGACTGCCTTTCCAAACTTTCTAAAACCTGGTTTGCCGTCGCCATGAAGTCTGCGAGGTAGACCTGCTTGTTCGCCGTCTGATCCGCATATTTGAGGGAGCGCACAACCGCGAGTCCTGTGTTGGAGCTCGTTGTGACAGCGAAACGTGCGTTGCCAGAGTCGTAAACGGTTGCTTTTTTCGCTTTGACATCCATGCCGAAGAAGTTACCTGACTTGGCGGGATTCAGAGCCCAGTCTAGCCAGGAGCCACAAGCAATGGATGTCCAAGTCAGCTTGCCATTACTGGCTTTGGCTTTCTCAATCAAGTACTTGAGCATAGCACCCTTAATTTCGTATATCGGGACCACACTTTGCGCCCTAGGATCGAGATTGTTGGTTCCAAATTCGCTTGGGATGAAGCGCTTCACACCAGCTGCGACCGCGGCGTCAATAAGGCGATACGCAAGTCCATCGCGCCCATCTTTGGTCACAGAGCTCGTAGTCAGAGCAACAACCACGGCGTCTTGGTTCTGATATGCGGAAGTAAGTTCTTCGACTGTGTAGGCATCGGAGATCTTGATCACGGGTATGTCTTTGGGGAACGTCGCTTTCGAACTGGCGCGTGAGAGGATGGTGACGTTGAAGGAAGGCTCAGCCATGAGAGCCTCGAGGATTGTCGCCCCGACGGAGCCAGTCGCACCAGCTATCAGGACATTTTTTATGACAGTCGACATACTCGGTGATGGAGATTATGCCGGTGGAAGAATTCCTGGCTGAAGCTGCGGTTGTTGGGATTTTCGACAGATGCGTCTTCGGGTTCGTTCTTCTAAATGTGATCGCGTATACTTGAATTTGTACAATGCATCTGGACAAGCCGACCTGTTATGTATTTATGCCCTTTCAACCTCATGCTGTGATTACTTGCTGGAGGCGATTATCTTATCTTAATCATCAGTACTTCTGCTATGCTAATCACTTGCACGGTAAATTGGCAAGGCTCAATGTGGACAAACTAAGGTCTTTAGAGGAATGGTGCGCAGTGGCAAGCGGCGGCCGATACATGAGATCACTAAACTACGTCCTGCCACGAGTAGGGACTCCACCAGACAAGCCGGTCACCTGTGTGGCTCGGCATCTGTCGACTGATGATATATTTGAAGTGCGGAGCAGGTGGCTTGCGAATGTGCCACGCGGGGCTGAACCGCCCCCTCCGAGCGACTCGGTAACCAGCGTCACCGCAACATCAATCACAGTCCACACGCATTCATGCTCTGTCCTACAAGGAAGAACGCACAGCTTCAGAACCACTCAAGCTGGACTGCTCTACGCGCCGTCTTGCGAGGATCAACACATCACATAACGGAAGAAGCGTCTCCGACCCGAATGATCCACCTTGTACCACACACCTGAGAACGCCTCGAGCGACAGTCGCTTCGCCTCCCGGTCGAGTTTGAGGACCTTGAGCATCTCAATTCATCGACTTGCATGAATAAGAGGTCGTTTTCGTGAGGCCCGTGGTCGTCGGGGAAATGCCACGTTGTAAGACATGGACACCGTCTTTTCCACGAGGAGAGAAGGGTCCTCATCGCGTGCCATTTGTATTGTCGCCGTAGCACAGGCGTAGATATTGCTATCATATTCTCGACTCGGGGAAGAGGACCTACTGTCACACGGAGTATGGAGGATATACTCTTCCAATGCAGTGCTCGAGGACCCAGCCTGGCTGACCGTTCTATCCACCGATCTGGGCCTCTCTGCATGGACCTGTATCATTCCCTACGGTCGATGAACCCTGCTTTATCATCGCTAACCATGCCGTTCACAGCCTCGCGCTTGTTGGATTTGATGGTTGGTCCTGCCCCGGAATTCTGGCATCAAGACTCGGCCCTGCGAACGCTCAGTGGCTTGTAGAAGCATGTAGTACAACAGTGGGGTGAAAATTGCACCACCACACGTGGTCGCCGAGCTGGAGCTTGGTGGCGTGAACCTTGACACAGCACGTTCCACAACAACTTCGCGAAGTTGCCGCGCAAACAGTCTCCCACCACGCCCATGAATACAAAGCTCCGGCAGACTTGTTGGAGTCATAGGATTAAGTGGTATCCGACACCCACGCTCATAGCTGGAATTGATTCTGTTTGCTGTGAGCATCGTTCGCTTTGGCGAGAATCGCCCAAGCACACCCCAGTGATGCCAACTTTACACGACATATGTGCAAGAGCAAGGATATGATATCTAGGGGGAGGTCCCTGGCAATACGAATTCATGGCTCTCGCTCCCCCATGTGCGGCCACGAGGCCACACCGCTCACAAACATGATCTGAGACATGCATCCGACGAACAAAGGTACTTCAAGAATGTCATGAACACCCATCACCCAATCGCAAAGAGCACTGGTGATCGGAGAAGAGAGCTTAAAATGTGAAAGACTTCGTCTTCTTCCTCACATGGGCATGCGGGCACCTACGTAGCGTCGAACGCACAACTTGCCGCAGTCTGTCACTTCACGTTGCACAATGGCAGAACCGCAGACAGGTACGTCTGCCAGTCTTGCTTCCTAGCAGTCTAGGAAAGCCATTTTTGTTGTTAGCGTAAAGTCTTATATCATGGTCCAAGAGTCTCGTGAGGCACAGTTGGCAAACGTACTACTCGCTGTCAGTAAAGAAGCCTGGTGAAGACTACGCGCATAGCAAATGGTCACACGCAATTCGTCTTGTCGGGGTTGGGTTGCAACCTCCCCGGTAGACCCCTCCGCCCTTCCGACGCCCAATCGACCTGCATGAGCGAGTATGCACCTGCTTTGACATGTGTTCGGGTAGTTGCGTAGTGGACCCGCTCTGACAGCATGAGCTCCCTCGACACGACACATAGGCACGGGCAGTCACCAGGTCATCAACGACATTAAAACTGGCAGACCCCGGCGCGTCCCAGATCAGACAGCTGCGAGCACATCTTCTCGATTCAAACGCACGAAGCACAATTGATACCTCCTTACTCGGTCCAATTGCGCAGCATGTCTTGTCAAAACTCTTCACCGCCTAGCATACTCTCCGAGACCGTTACGGACACCAAAGACCCAGAGCAGCATTCACAGAACCGGCATCACCGGGACTCAACTCTGTCACTTCAAAGCACGGCAGTATGCGATGACTCTACAACCGCGTCCAGACGGCCGCCCTTCACAATCTTACTTGCCTTCACTGCGCTATGCCTCTCCATATTCCTAGTTGCGCTTGACACCGTCCTTATACCAACGGCCCTACCTACTATCGCACTCTCATTCCATGTTCGGGACTATTTGTACGCCTGGATCGGGTCGTCATACCTGCTCGCCAACGCCGCTTCTGTTCCATTCTGGGGAAAGCTTTCCGACATCTTTGGACGAAAGTATGTGATACTGACCGCTAACCTGATCTTCCTGGCTGGAAGCATCATCTGCGGAGTGAGCACGAACGCTACCATGCTTATCGCTGGACGAGTGATTCAGGGATTTGGAGGTGGCGGTGTTGTAGTATTGGTGCATGTGTGTGTTAGTGACCTGTTTCCTATACGGTACGTACACGCTCTCTCATTTTGCAGCCCGTTCAGCACAGCATGGATGTCTTAATTCACGAAGCATAAAGCTGTTGTCGAAATCTCAATCTTTGCTAATTGCTACAAGGGACCGTTCCTTCTACCTGGGGCTGGTAGGCGCCGTGTGGGCTGTTGCATCAGCTCTAGGGCCCGTGTTGGGTGGAATATTCGCAGAGCGGCTCAATTGGCGAGTATGCTTCTACATTAACAGTAAGTTTGGTTATGGTCGTACTGTAGAATGCTCGGTCTCAACAAGCAATAGTTCCAATCGTGTCGGTATCAATCCTTACACTCTACGCCACTTTACGCCTGCCGGATCCACGGACTCCCCTATTGGCCGGCCTCCTGTCGCTAGACTGGCTGGGTACTACCACCATCCTTGCTGCTGTTGTTCTCCTCCTAGTCGGACTACAAGAAGGCTGCGCCACATCGTATGCTGCGCCTGTTGTCATCACATTGATCGCTGTCGGCTGTATTCTACACATTCTGTTCATTGCGACACAATGGTGGCAAGACAGACGTGGCCGTCAGCCCGTTCTGCCACTTCGAATCTTCAAGGATGTCAGCAACCTGAGTGCCCTGGGTGTCTGCGGTTGCGATGCACTAGCATTCAACTCGGTTGCCTACTTCCTACCCCTCTACTTCCAGATTGTGCTTGGAAAAAGTCCTTCAATATCTGGAACGTACATGCTAGCAATAGCAATTCCGCTGGCGACTGTGTCTTTTGTGTCCGGCTGGATCATTGAGAAAACAGGACGGTTCTTGGAGGTTCTTCAGACAGGCCTTTTGTTCATGACAATCGGCGTTGGACTACTCATCTCACTCGAAACATCGCAAAACATCGGCAAGATCATCGCAATCTTGTTCACGATTGGGCTCGGCTTCGGTCCCAACTTCGGCGCCCCTCTTATCGCCTTGCAGACGCGCATCCAGGAACCTGACATTGCAACCGGTACTGCAGCATTTGCGTTTGTGCGCATGATCTTCGGTGCTTTCGGTGTTATCATCGGCCAAGTCGTGTTCCAACTTCGCATGGCCACGTACTCGGATGATTTCACACAAGTTGGGATGCCCACAGAGGTCTCGCGTCAGCTTGTTCGTGGTGAAGCAATATCGTTGACGCCAGTGGTTGCTGCTTTGCCCATGGAGCAGATGATGGTTGCCAAGACGGCTCTCCTTGGTGCTCTCAGAGGGTCCTGGATATTGTATACCGGGGTAAGTGCTCTCGGACTCTTTATATCTCTCGGTATCAAGCGAAAGAGGTTGCAGCACGAGACGAACTGCCGGTCTGATAGTGAACCCACGTCAGGCGGAATGACTTGTTGATGGAAGATTTCTCAAGCACGGGAGGTGGGCATTGTGGTCTGGCGAAGGAGTCGTGTAACGGTGACTGTACATGATGGACATGGCAAAAGGATTGTCTCGGTGCATGTTTGCACCGTGTTTATACCAAGATATTGCCTCCTTGATCATTTACGCGGGGAACATCGCTTCACCTGCCATTCAAGAAGTACATATGATGGCGCCGAGCGATATTGGACGAAGGACCTCTCATGATATCGAAGCAGGGCGACGGGCACTTTGTACAAGAGCTGGGTTCCGCTGCTCAAACACATGTGCTTCGCAGACGCAGGTACTTGCGGCGGGTGGCCGAGTATGCGGGTGTAGCTGCAATGCAGACAATAGACTGATCAAATCACGAAGAAGCAAAACTCGTCTCGGAGCCCGCAGCCGCCGCCTCGTCTAACCTGCAGCAAACGGTCTTGAGCGCTCCAGACCAGTGGCAGAACCAAATGCCGCGGCAAGGTGAGGCAAGACGCTAGAAATATCCCCTAAGAGGCTCTAGCCCAATCAGGCGAAGCCCCTAGTTTTCACCCGTTAGCGCGGCATGGCAGCAGCTAAGCGATAGCCGCAAAGGCTTGGCGGACCCTGGACCGTTGCGAAAACTCGACTCCACGCGAGTCAATGATACGCCCGGGGGCCCGCGATTTTCAGGGTCGCTTTTGGCATCGCCCGGCCTAGGCCCGATGGGGACTACGTCGCCGTCTCCAAAATGTGGGAAGTCTCAAACCCAGGGCAGAAGGGATGAGCGCAGAGATAGCGGCATCGGCCATTGTTGAGCAGAATGTGTCTGCTGTCTGGCCTGGCTCCTCCTGCGCTGGACCCGCTGTTGTCTGCATAGCTCTCCAAGCGTGCCATTCGCAATGGTACTCCAGGCGTTGATCTACGCTTCGTGGGCCGTTGCTGGACTGTGCACCAGCTCCAAAATCTCTGTGCGGCCCACTCCAAGAAAGGCGGTGTCGAGCTACCACCGTCCGCGTGCAGTAACCGCTAGCCTGTTGCATTGTTGAAACGTATACCGGGTCGTTTAAGCTTAGGCTGTGTTGTTGTGTATCGCTCAACGAATATTTCACCGCCTCGCCGATAAACCTACAAAGTTCAGCGGACCGCCCACATCTCCCTCTTGCGTCCCTGTGCCCCCTTCTCTACTGAATTCATCATGGCGACCACTACCATTACCGCCACCTCTACCGCCAAAAGGTCGCCAGTCATGATGGCGACCAAAGGCACTCAGGCAGTCCCTGATGTCAAAACCCTCCGGGACGCTATCCCAGCAAAGTGCTTCGAGCGCTCCATGGTTCGCTCTTACGGCTACGTGGTCCGCGATCTCGTAGCTGTGAGCTGCCTATTCTACTCCGCCGTCTTGTTGGCGCGCGCCGATTTGCCATTGCTTCTCAGCGCCCCTCTCTGGGCTCTCTACAGCTTCGTTACCGGCCTCTTTTTCACCGGTCTCTGGATCTTGGCACACGAATGCGGCCACGACTCCTTCTCCGCAAATTTGACCGTCAATGCAGTCACAGGCTGGTTCCTGCACAGCATGCTTCTTGTTCCATTCTTCAGCTGGAAATTCAGCCACGCCAGGCACCACCGTTACCACAACCACATGGAGAAAGATACCGTATTTGTGCCCAGCCGCAAGCCCACCGAGAAAGTTGAGAAGAAGGAGCCTACTCTGCTCGAGCGTATCATGGACCACACCGCGGCTGACACCCCCGTTGTTACCCTGCTGTCTTTGGCTATCCACCAATTGTTCGGCTGGCCAGCGTATATCCTCATCAACGCTGGAGCCGGTGTCAACAGCTTGACCAGGTCAACCCGAAAGCAGAGCCCAAAGTGGAAGCAGAGCCATCTCGACCCCACCTCGCCCGTCTTCACCCAGTCCGAGATGCCCTTTGTCGCCATTTCCAACCTTGGCCTCGTCATCGTTTTCGGCGCTCTGTACCAGGCTTCAAAGTCCCTGGGTGCCTTGAACACCTTTTTGCTCTACGGTCTCCCGTATCTCTGGATGAACCACTGGATTGGTAAGTTCAAGCCATTTTAGCGTGGGGGGTTTTGGCATGTGAAACTGACAGCATTTTTTAGTTGCCATCACCTACCTGCACCACACTCATGAGGATGCTGCTCATTACGAAGCTGAGGACTGGTCCTTCATCAAGGGCGCCATGTCGACTGTTGACCGTGAATTTGGTTTCATCGGCCGTCACATCTTCCACGGCATTATTGAGTACCACGTTGTCCACCACATGTTCCCGTAAGTTTTCTATCATCACAATCTAT
Source organism: Phaeosphaeria sp. MPI-PUGE-AT-0046c (assembly GCA_020747045.1). NCBI lineage: Eukaryota > Fungi > Ascomycota > Dothideomycetes > Pleosporales > Phaeosphaeriaceae > Phaeosphaeria > Phaeosphaeria sp. MPI-PUGE-AT-0046c. The sequence goes on along the minus strand of JAGTJN010000002.1, from coordinate 1,431,156 downwards.
TCATATTGAAAACTGTTGCTAACTGTCTTATAGCCGTATCCCCTTCTACCACTGCGAGGAGGCTACTTGGGCCGTGGCTCCCATTCTTGGCGACAAGTACATTGAGCAGAGGACCAACTTCATGGCCGACCTGTGGACTGCCTTCACCCAGTGCAAGCACGTCGAGCCAGGAAAGGGCGAGCAGGCTGGCAGCTTGGTCTGGTCCAAGAACTGAATTTGAGTTGTGAAAAGCGTTTGATAGACTAGACTTGAACTAGACCTAAACTAGAGCTTAGACGGAGTTGGGATTGTATGCGAGTACGAGAAGACTCGCTTCGAATTGCATGTTAACGAATAAATGTTATCAAAATACTCAACCGTCGGCCCTATGTGGTGTTACCGTATTACATGCTTAAATACGCTAGTGGTTGTACATGAGAGAAACGCTAGTATCGTGAAAGCTCCCGAGACTACAATTGCGGTCTTCAAGATGCTCTTCCTGTTACCACGATACTTTCCACCTTGTTTGTAAATCTTTCCATAGCGGACCAAATACTGCGATGCATGATGAGACTGGTCACTCTACTTCTCTCCCTTGGCCCTCACCCCTAGTGCCGCAGGCAGCAGTCTGCATTAGGAAGGCTAATCTAGGGATTAGAATCCTTCTACCGATTCGGACGTCACATGTACTCCTGCCGCGACAAGTCGCCCAATGATACACATGTATGCTTATCAGATCAAAGTTTGAGCTTATATCCGAGCAGAATTTCATCCGATCTGATAAGCAAGGCTCGGACAAAGGTAGAGACATGAGCCAGAACAGTCCATAGGATTCAGTCGAGACATGGATATATAATGCGTGCACGTTCGCAAGAGGAACCATATTCATAGTATCGTCTTTCTGTAACGATTCTATTGTGCAAATGGCTGAAAAAAGCCTACACGTTTCGCCCGTACAGGCCACAAAGGGCACTGCTGTCATCACTGCTTTAGACCTCGAAAAACCCTCTCCGGTCCAAGATGTAGACTTGTCTTCTCAAGAGCAGTTCCACCGCCTCAGACTCGAGTACGGCGTAAGTCGTTCCCAAGTACCTTCCTTCTCCTCACTTCCTCCAACTAACCACCACCACCGCAACAACAGAGCACCTGGCTCTCCCCCTCTGACCCCTCGAATCCCTACAACTGGCCCTCCCATCGCAAGATCCTCATCGGTGTTATCTTCTCCTTTGGCCAACTGATACCCATCATGTCCGCGAGCATGATTGCGCCTTCGCTCGGTGACATTGCGCACGACCTACGCATCAGCGCTTCGACTGCGCAGATTACACTGTCGAGTTATTTTCTAGGCATGGCGTTTGCGCCACTGATAATAGCAGCGCTGAGCGAGATGTATGGGCGGAAGAAGGTGTGGGTGGCGTGTAATGCGTGGTATGTGTTATGGAATGCGCTGTGTCCCGTGGGGAGGAGTGCACCGTTGATGATTGTGGGGAGGTTCATGACTGGAGCTGGGGCATGTGTTGGTGTTACGGTGTGTTGAAGCTCTTCTTTTCGAACGCACTGTTTGCTGACCGACGGATTCTAGCTCAATGGTCCTGTCATGGCTGATATGTATGGTAAAGAGGACCGTGGGAAATCTCTTGCCATTGTTACACTACTGCCTTACCTTGGACCTGCGCTGGGACCACTGTTAGGTGGTGTTGTGAGCGAGCTTGTCCATTGGTCCTGGATTTTCTGGATCATGAGTCTCGTGGATACAGTGATACTACTACTTGGCCTGATCGTCATCCGAGAAACATACACTCCGGTGCTTCTACGACGAAAGGCCAAGAAAGAGGGAACAACTATACCTCGCCACAAAGCTGGCGAAACAAAACTCTCGCGCATGAAGACAGACCTGCTCCGTCCGTTACACATCATTATTCACCGCCCCATCATCTGGCTCATCTCTCTCTTGGGTACCCTGTCGTTTGGCGTATACTGTATTATTCTCTCATCCTACGCAACCCTCTGGATCGAAAAATACCACCAAACCAAGCTCATCAGCAGCGTTCACTACATCTCCATCGCGTTAGGCACCACACTCGCAGGCCAGATTGGCAGCCAGGTCCTCGATCGCACGTATCGCGCCATGAGTAAACGGAATGGCGGCAGTGGAACACCGGAACACCGCATACCATGTCTCGTTTCCGGCATGGTGATGATGCCTATTGGCCTCTTCTGGTACGGATGGTCTGCTGAGCACGAGCTCCATTGGATCATGGTTGATATTGGAACTGTTGTGTTCACATTAGGCAGTTTTGTTGGCGCGCAGGCCATTACGGCGTATCAGCTGGATGAGTTCGCAGAATATGGTGCTTCAGCCAACGCTGCGAGCCGTGTCGTGTCATATGTTCTCGCCTTTCTCTTCCCCATCTTTGCGCCTTCAATGTACGCGAAATTGGGGTATGGGTGGGGAAATAGCACGTTGGCTCTTGCGACGATTGTGCTTGGCTTTCCATCGTGTTGGGTGTTGTGGATCTGGGGAGCGAGACTGAGAGCACTTGGTCGAGATGTCAGGGCTGATGAGTAGATCTTTCTGGCGGAGTGTTCTATAGTTGTGACCTGTCGCCCCTCCATCATACACACGCAAAAAATGGTCGATGTGATTTACATCCCCAACGACCATACTTGATTGATGGAAACCAACAGAAAGTGCTGGACCAATACAACATCGGATCGCTAGTTGTCTGGTAATCTTGAGCATACAAACAGATTTGAAGATGTGCATCGAAGCGTTTACTCATGTAGAGCTACAAGAAGAGGAAGATACCTAGGTTCATCGTCTGAGAGTACATGCTGACGTTCTATCTTTTTGAATTAATTTGATGACTCGTCAGCTCAAGGATTGTCCTGCCGATCAAGGCACGAAGAAATCATAGACGCGCTGCTTGGACAAGGTGTCAGTTTGGTGCGATCATTACGTGCTTCTCTGATCTCGCAGGAGGCGATTTGTTATTGTCGCACTGCTACATAACAATCAGAAAATCCCATTTCTCGATCACGTTCGTGTGTACCAGCCTACGATTTTTGTTGAAGTTTCGTGGGCGGGTATATGCAAGGTGCGGGGTGTGCAAGGGCTGGTACATGCACACGCCTGTCCCTACTTTCGACATTTTAGGAAGCTGCCAACGATATCTTGCAAAGTTGTGCAGCAAGGCTAAACAATTGTCACCAGTACATACGTCATGTAGCAAGGTCGGCTAGATTGAACGCTGCATGCAGTTTGGTACTGGAGGCATACGAAGCGTCTAAACTCATTGAGGCAGGAGCAAAGGGTTCTTGTAAGCCGAACCTGCGCTTCCGTTCGATAAATCCGCCAATCCTTGAGATAGTGACCTCAACTAGCATAATTCGATAAGCTTTTCCAAGAGTGCTTAAATACGCCAAGGGCAAGTCATTGTGAATGTTCATCCTGCAGTTTATGTACAGGCACATTTTCTCGTGGCCATGTCTTTGAAATCGGTAGCTACTTTGTTGGCGCTTTCTGCATTCGCGCCGCAAGTAAATGCGGCGTCCAAGGAGCAATGGAGCAAGCGGAGCGACCACTTGTATCTACCAAAGGAAATCAACGACTACAAAATCGCCACAGCGCCGAACAATGTCACTGTTCGGTACAAGAACCCCGGCATCTGCGAAATGACTCCGGGCGTGGATAGCTATGCTGGATATGTGGATCTGTCACCCAACGTGCGTATAGAGTCATGTCTGGAGATCTGATTATTAATATTCCTCCAGGTACATGTCTTTTACTGGTTCTTCGAGTCCCGTAGCAACCCAGCGAAAGATCCTTTCACATTGTGGCTGAACGGCGGACCTGGCAGTGACTCGCTCATTGGTCTGTTTGAGGAGAACGGTCCTTGCATGCTCGATGAGAACCTCACCACGACATATAACCCATACAGCTGGAACAATGTCTCGAATATGCTTTACATAAGTCAGCCGGTCGGGACTGGCTTCAGCTACCAACAGCAAGGCGTTGGAAGTTTCAATCCAATATCCGAAGATTTCCATTACAATTCGACTGACTGGCCAGCTACGGGAAGGTGGCCACTGGGTGAGCCTCTTAACGCGGGTGACATCGACACCACTGACTTGGCGGCCGTTGCAACATGGGTAAGGCTTCAGCCAGCGATGCACTGACATGAAGTATCGCTCACCAGTCACAATAGCACGTCCTCCAAGCTCTATTGGCGACGGTCCCGAAATTTGATGCCAAGCTCGGAGAGTTGAGCCCTGCACGGGATTTCAATCTGTTCACCGAATCATATGGAGGACGGTAGGTATCTGGCATCTTTCAGCATAGACTTTACTAACGTTTTATAGTACGTACACTTGACATCTAAAGTATGCTCTCTCCTTGACGGGCACGCACTAACCACGTTTCCATCTTAGATTACGGACCCGCTTTCTTCAACTATTTCTACCAGCAGAACCAAAAGATCCAGAATGGGAGCATGCCCGGCTACCCGCTGAACTTCAACTCTCTTGGGATAATCAACGGCATCATCGACGAAGAGGTTCAAGCAGATTACTATCCCGAGTTCGCAATGAACAACACCTACGGCATTAAAGCATACAACGACACTGTATACTCATATGCAAAGTTTGCAAACAACATGATCAATGGATGCCTTTCTCAAATTGCCAACTGTCGAGCAGCCGCGGAGGGCAACGCCAGCTTCTACCACGTAGATTCCAAGATTACGCAAACGGAGCTAACTCCAGGCGTTAAGCAAGTCTGCAACGAAGCAGCAGATATGTGCCGCGACAACGTCGAGTCGCCATATTACTACTACTCTGGCCGCGGCGTCTATGATATCCGCCATGGATACGATGATCCAACCCCGCCTCCGCTATACCCCAAGTATCTCAATCTCGGCACCGTGCAAGAGGCACTAGGTGTCACGCTCAACTACTCTGGCAATAACGGCATATACTACGCTTTCCAGAATACGGGAGATTTCATCTTCCCGAACTTCAGACTCGATTTGGAATACCTTCTAAACCAAGGTGTGCGCGTCAGCCTTGCGTATGGCGATGCTGACTACATCTGTGAGCGGCCCTGAGGAGGACTTGATATGCAGTGGCTAATACGGAGTAGGCAACTGGTTCGGTGGCCAAGCCATCAGTCTCGACGTGAACTATGTGCATAGCAAGGAGTTCCGGGCCGCAGGCTATGAGGCCATGGTCGTAGACGGAGTGGAACGCGGTGAGGTGCGCCAGTACGGAAACTTCAGCTTTGCCCGCGTGTACGAGGCAGGCCACGAGATCCCCTACTACCAACGTAAGCTGCCCGCTCTTTTGCACCAACGCGCTGGATGAACCTGAATCGCTAACATGATGCGTGATAGCCGAGGCTTCGTTGGCCTACTTTAATCGTACGCTGTTCCATTGGGATATTGCCACGGGCGAGGATAAGGTTACTGCTAACCTTAGTTCCTCGGGCGAGGCGAGCGCGACTCATACGGAGTCGTATGTCTCGTTGACGACGTTTTATGTTCCTTCGTTCCCGTCGCCCATATACCCAGCAACAACAGCCTACTAGAATGAAGCTGCTTGCAATGCGTTCGGAAAACCTGAGAAGCTGGAAGGACATATGATAATCAAATAGTATGTGTGTCTAATGATGAAATTCAAAATAAAACTTGATGTTGTGGCGACTTGACCGACCGATGTCATCTGGAGTTGTCGTGCAAAACAGCTAGTTATGACATATCACTTCTTGGCAACGTATATTTAGGAGTATTACAACGTGCTATAATTTTATAAGACTTCCTCAACGAGCCGACGAGGTGTTGCAGTACCTTGTTAGTCAGGAATCTGTTTTGGAAGACCTTGTCGTGTTATAGTTAGTCTACACGCCCAACAGCGAGTCGGCATATGCGATGCGATCAAAAAATACGAGTTCCTTTGCACTATACGACCGAGAACAGACTCCGATCAATCCACCCAGACGCTCTCTCCTACATCTATAAACTCGTCCAGCATCGTCCGACCGTAGCTTTTAATCTTGGGCGCAAGCTGCCTCGAACCAGCAGCACCGCTTCTTCCCAGGTCCATGTATTCCAAATACTCATGGCCTTTGGCAGTGTCGTCATCCTGCGCGGCTGCCGCTACCCCACTGTCAAGACCAAGCAACGTCACGTAGCCAGCTGGAGAATTCGTTATGGCAATAACATTACCACCCGCAAACGGCGCAGCGGTAATCTGGCCATCTCCCAGTCCGCTCCAGCTTGCGCGCGCTGCGGCGGTGATGATCTCGCCTGTTGTTGTGTTCAGACTAAAGGCAGTAATGATTGCTTGCGTCTTGGACTGCGAGAGGGTCCAGAGAGTGTCTTTGGACGAGCTCGTAGCCAAAGAAGATGTGTGGAATTGACTCGCATCGAGCGAAGTCGGGATGAGCTTGTATCGTGACAGTGCTGCCGTCCTAGCGCTACTGTTTGCGTTTTCCTGCGCTTCAATCGATATGAGCTCGTTGGTGCCTTTGGTGACGACGTAAAGGCGATCGCTTGTGGGATGGGACACAATCTGTGAAGCGTCTGATACATTGGCGAGGATACTTGTTGCTATGATGTCTTCCAAGTCTGGGTTGTCTGAGATGCGGAAGTTTACAATCGAAGTCATGGCGGTTGTGGAGGAGTGCGAGTCTAATGCGTGAAGGCTTCGACCGCTGGATCCCCACGCGAGGGAGTGAACATCGCCGGCGATTTCATTGGAGCGCAATTGCGTGTATCCGTCGGTCGTGACGCCGAAGAGCACGCTGCACGTGCCTGTGCTGGCGGTGCCCCAGATGCCAGTGTTGTAATCGGCGTTTGTGAGATGAAGAGATGAGAAGCTGGTCGTATGGCCTGGAATGAAGTTATCATTAACGTGGAAGAGAAAGAGACTGAAGAGATATGTCAGGCTTACAAGCAGCGGGTATGTCCATTGTCCCCTCATCAAGAAGCGCGTAGTTTGGACCGAAAGAGTATCGAGTCAGAGTCCCATTTTTCGGTCGACTACTGAAGAGATATCGTTTGGAGGACTGAGTGCAAGTCAGACCCTGCTGGTTGGAGAGCGCTGTGAATACCTACATCGAGAACCAACGATGGCGACGCGCCAGAAGCGTCTCTCGCCTGAATCCAATACACTGTTCTCGCTTCTTCGTCCATTTCAAGTGAATATAGAGCTCCCCCATTGCTTGTGCCCACCACGAGGTGGTGCAGCAATGAGCTCACTGATGTCGCAAAAAGTGAAAGGCGTAGTATAGTGGACATTATGGCAGATAGATGGTGGAAGGTAAATTGTGTGGTGCAGAAGTAATGGGATGGACTTCATTCATGATCTATACACCAGAGGCTTCCTATTCCAGACTCTAGAGAGTGCATTGTGGGGTGCAGATAATGTGCAGGGATATGCTGAGCCGAGTTGTCTACACGGCTGAAGCTGCAACGAATGATATCTGCCGTCCAGATTCGTTGTCACAAGGCTGATCGAACGCGCTATATGCCCTTCGGCAATTGTTCCAACGAGCAAAAGATGCGGTTCCGATGCAAGAGTGAATTCCGCAGATAACGGATGTGATACATAACTTCCGGTTGTTTGTGCTGTATGTTCATTGAAATAGAAGTAGCGAGCTCCTGCGGAGAAGCTTCGGTTATGGCGTCATCCTTGGTCATGTGAACTGCCTGAATTATGGGCGGCCTCTTGGACACATCTAGAGATACACAACAGCTGTATCATACTGGACACAACATGTCAAAACGTATTGTCAGTCATCAGCATGTCTGGTACAGAAGCAAACGAAGAGCAACCAGCAGCGACACGGTCGTGTGTAACGTGGGAGATCGAAGATCCTATCCAGAAGGAGATAAGTGGGATACTGGAGTTGTTCCAGTATGATATCATGGGCATCATCTCACTCGGAAGAGATGGTATCATGCGCTCCTTGACAGCTGACAGAAAGGTTCTTTCTGCGGTGCCTTTTAGTATTTGACCTCATATGCTTGCGCGAATCAGCACAGCTGACTTCTCTGCAGGACATGAACTTGTAATAGCCTTCTTAAAGAGATTCGAAGGCTCGGGACTGGAAGAGTGGAACGAGAAATTGGAGGGTGCGGACGGGACAAAGACGCCACAGGAGAAATGGTTTGAGCCGGATGATAATATCCTACCGGCACCGTTGCCACAAGAGCGCTTGGATGAGGTGAAGAACGGGAGCGAAGAGGACAAGGAACAATTAAGGAAGCTGCTCAGAGAGAAAGAAAAGTACGCAATTGTACTGTAGCATGCTTCCAAGACTGACTAGAGATAGCTACGTCGACTCAAGCGGAGTGCTTGGCTGAGAAACGTTGGCGTACAAGTGCGACGATTTTGTAAGCCAGCGGACTGCTCTTTTTGGATGGCGCACAGGCATCGGTTACATTGTTACTCATGGTTACTCATGGCCAAGGAAATCTTGTTTTGGGCCTAGAATCGTGATCAGCGTGAAGGCACTTTCCGAATTTGTCCGCTTAATCAGCGATCAAAGCAAATGATATCCGCGCCCTTCCGGTTCGCATTCCCATAAGTTCACAAACCGTCGCCTCGCTATGCATCTTACAATACCTCGAAGTTCACCGAATATCCCGACTATAATCCACGCCTTGGACGTCCGCCGAACACACGGTGCCGCAAGCATGCTACGCGTTACTACGCATCGATCGACCCCACCTTGAACCCCGCTGAAGGGAGTATTGAATTCCATTCTGGCAAGACAGATTCTCTCAACGACGGTCATGGTCTAGTTCCGAAATGAATACCGCATCGTCTCACTCGCTGCTTCAGACGACCTGGAGCTGAGAACGATTCCAAAATGAAGGGCTGTTGAAGGCCTTACAAGGCTAGCGCCCCCGCGGTGAAGGACGCAAGGGATTTGACAATGAGCTGGTCGAGGCAATTCTAAGCAACAACAAAGGCAACCATTCTGGCACAATCTGGTGTCAGAGGGCATTAGTTGGACGTTCCCTACGATTGACAGGCTGTACTGTGTAGACGGGAGAACACGATGCATATTAGAAGGAGTGGTGGCGCCAGTCACACAGCTACCTGCAACCAGCCTGTGATTGGATGGAGATATTCGCCGGCGACGCCAGAACCAGGGTCAAAGGCTGAATTTTCGGAGACTGAATGTGGATGAGTTGGGCGAGCATGGGCCTGGCGCAGGCGTACATTGGATGCTGATGCGCTGCGGCGTCGAGCGCACGAGCTGAGAAGATTTGACATATTGTGCACATACAAAGCCACTCGCACACACAAAGCCACTCGCACATACAAAGCCACTCAGGCACGAGGTGGTTTCCCCGTAAGCGACGCCACACTGGTGTGGACAATGTTTAGAAAAGGTCAGTGTAGCGACAAAGTCAGCAGATGGTCTGACGTGATGTACCAAGGACGCAGGACAGACAGGCCCAAAGTATCGAGGCGCCACCGAGGGCTAGGCCGCGATGTGCTGATTGCTCGCAAGCTCACATTCCAAACGGCGCTTGTAGCGAGCCCGCTTATCGTCATAGTGCGGATACGCCGTACCGCGAGGTGGAAGAGGAGTGCTAGGGGTAATTGAGCGGAGAACAGGATTCAGGACGCGCAACAGGGCGGGTGTTTGGTGGATAGTGCCGGGCATCATGTGCGAAGGAGGTTTCGGTCGAGGCAATCTCTCCACCAGCGCATCACCATCGAACGAGGCCGCACGTGGACCCGTTTGGTGGCTAGGCGGGAGGGTGGACGGCATTCCGAAGACAGGCCATTAGCGCGGCCCCTTCTGGCGACGCCCACTCCGCACGACCCACCCGCCACCGCACGCAGAGGGTGGGCAACGGATGTTTTGACCGCAACTCAGGATCTGCAGACGAGCGCTGCACAGGCACTAACGCAAGGCGGGCGAGGAGGCGAGGCAGCACACGCGGCCGCGCCAGGTGCATTGCACATGCGGCGTGAGGTGTGCTTGATGGGTGGGAGAGAACAACGGTTTGCAGCTGCACGCAGGCTGCACAAACGTCATTGGCGGGTAGGAATCAGGAATCAGGAATCAGCACTCAGCATCTCAGCATCTCACCAGGGCAATCGAGGGTCCCGGAAGTTGGGGCCACGACTCCACACTGCTCGATCCAGGGTCTCGGAGCGGTTCCAGAAAAGCAACAGGATGCGGCTAGCGCTCGAATATCGGTGGATCTGTAGAGGCGCGTTCTCGTCTCAGGTCTCTTGGTCCACTTGGCGTCATGTTGGCCGTCTCCTGCGTCCGCATCCCCACACGTCTGGTCGCTGCGAGCACAACACACGGCCCGACTGTCGCTCGCCCACACCGCGAGGGCACAAGGGTGCGGCACAATTTACAGTTTTACACTCTACAGTACAATCCACAATCACCCCGTCGTGGACCCCTGCACAGGAGCAGCAAACCACACCATCACCACGCCCATCCCGTTGGACGTTCGCAGGCCGTGCCCTAGCGGCTCCAAATTGCGCTTGCGGCCATGGCACTCGCCTCTTTGTGTTGGGGCTTGTGCTCTGACTGGCAACAGCTGCGAATTGCGCGTATCGCGTGCAGCTGCGGATACGCGACTGACGTACAGGGACTCAGCCCCTTTTGAATGCGCTCCAGACCCCAGCTTGACCAGCCGTGCCAACGGAACTCTCCCCAAAGTGGGCCAAAGTATCGCCCAGCATTTGGACCGCGGCTTGACATTGTGCCCTTCTTACTTGTAGCTATTGCGTCCTGCTGTTCCCAAGTGCCTTTCCTTTCCATCGCTCCTTCAAACACACACATACACAATGTCGCGACACCAAACCATCTCCCCGGCCGAGATCCAGCGCCGCGTCGATGATGGCCAGCCCGTCGTCATCTACGACGGCTATGTCCTCGACCTTGGGGAATGGATCGATATGCACCCTGGTGGTCGTCTGGCCATTCTACACATGGTTGGCAGAGATGCAACAGACGAAATCAATATGTTAGTAATCCGTGCCCGCTTAGACTTGCTGTCATGCGCTGTTCGTGGTCCACTTGACCACGGATATGCTCGTCGGAACGTTGCGGCTGCTGTTGAGTAAGCACCTAAATCTGACCCCCCCGACAGCTACCACTCCAATAAGGCCATTCTCATGATGACAAAGCATCGCGTCGGTCGCGTCGACTTGCCCTGGGCCAACCTAGAGCCCCCCATCCGTTCACAGGACTATTACCCCAACCTGGAAAAGCGAAAGGCGAAGAAGGAAGCCATTGGACATGCACATGTCGACATTGACAAGTCGAGACGCGGCCGGAGCGTTGACTTGGGATCCGTGCGTCTCTCCCGCAGCCTGCCGTGCACACTGCCTTGTGAGACTTTGGCTAACCATGAACCCAGGCTGCTGTCCTCGTCGGCAAGAAACTCGTTAGCAACGACAGCTGTGTGTTTCGCTCTGTCAAGCCCATAGACATCCCAGAAAAGTCTCCCCTCCTCCCAGTCGACACCACCAACCATGATGCCGCACAAGAGAAGAAGGCGCGGAGAGACCAGTATGCCGTCGAGCAGGAACAGCTGGAGCGGGAACAGGGCTGGGCAGAGAACCCATCCGTCGACGTCGAAACACAGAGGGCAATCATACTGGAATACCGAGCCCTGCATGAGCAGTTCAAGAAGGAGGGCCTGTACCAGTGTCCCTACTCCGCCTATGCCTGGGAGTCATTGCGCTACACCGCTCTGTTCGCCGCTTTCGCCTACACTCTTCACATCAAGTGGTACATCACTTCAGCAATCTTCCTGGGCTTGTTTTGGGTATGCATTCTACTGGTTCCTACACATGCCCATACTGACAATACTCTACAGCAACAAATCATGTTTACAGCCCACGATGCTGGTCATCGCGGCATCACCGGCAACTTTGTTTACGACACCTTGATTGGCGCATTCATCGCAGATTTCTGCTGCGGCCTTAGTATCGGATGGTGGAAGTCATCGCACAATGTACACCATCTTGTCACCAACTTTCCCGAGCACGATCCGGACATTCAAAACATCCCCTTGTTCTCCACCACCCCGACATACATGAAGTCGATCAACTCGTCCTTCTATAACTTTCGTTTCGTCTGGGACGCCGCGTGCGACCTCCTCGTTCCATACCAGAAATGGTGGTACTACCCAATCATGGGCCTCGCGCGCTTCAATCTGTACTTCCTCGGCTGGCTCCACCTCATTTCCCCACGCGCAGAAAAGCTCGGCGCCGCATGGTGGACCCGTCCCGTCGAAATCGCGTTCATGTGCTGCTACTGGTACATTTTCGGCTACCTGCTCGTCTGGTGCACGCTTCCCACATGGTCCGACCGCGTCGCTTTCGTCCTGACTTCCCACCTCGTCACCATCATTCTCCACATCCAAATCACCCTTTCCCACTGGGGCATGCCGACTGCAGACCTCGGACCCACCGAGTCGTTCCCCCAGCATCAGCTCCGCACAACCATGGACGTCGATTGTCCTCCGTGGTTGGACTGGTTCCACGGCGGTCTGCAGTTCCAGGCCGTTCATCATTTGTTTCCTAGAGTTCCAAGACACAACCTCCGCAGAGGCCAAGAGCTGGTCCGGGAGTTTGCGCAGAAGAGTGGTGTCAAGTACACGTGTTTGACGTTTGTTGACTGTAATAAGGCGGTTCTGGCGAGGCTGGAGAAGGTCAGCGACATCGTCAAAAACCTGGACACGAGCCTTTTGCACGGCTGAGCTTTTGCTGGGCCTTATTTTCTTTTGTCATGGGAAGGTTAGAGGGAGATCCTGGATAGATTAGATCTCTGATTGAAGCATCAAAAGCACTTTTGTACACGACAAATTTCATTATGTCATAATTGATATAGAGATCTTGCTATATGCACTCCCTCAATCAGCACCTAATTGACGACAATACATTGTTGAATTCACAACCTGCCATGCATCCAAATCGCACTTCGTTGTTGTGAACCCCCGCCTCAAGTACTCGTAGGGAGCCGGTAACTTGTTTCACTGTGCTCAAAGAGGTATCGACAAACAACTGCTGAGACCATGCTGGAGTGACTACACACACCACGACTACCTATACTGGCAGGCAGATTTGAGGTAATATGTACCGAACAATTGCGCGCGGTTACGAACGCGAGGCTGGCGCGATGAATTGGTGCGTCACTTTAATTGTAGTGCCTTTATCTGACCTGATATACTCACCTTCACTGAGACTTTGCTCATCTTGATCTACAAGTTAATTAGCTGTACTATTAGGTCAGCAGCTTCTCTCACTATCACTTGCTCGTTCGTACCATAACCTCCAAAATTTAACTAGCCATACTCATTCGTCAGCAGCTTCTCTCACCTGCCGTCAATTGCTCCACCTCGTCCCCCAACCCCCAACCCTCAAACATCTACTCCATGGCACTGACCACTAAGCTGCCGATATTTTTTACCTGATCGAGGCTCTCATCAGGCCCAACACAACTGGACGCCGAGGCAATATCGAGGTAAACAAGACCTTTCTCGAGGATGCTGGCTCCCACTTGCTCACGTAGTCACTAGGCTCCGAGACAGAACCTATCTCCTATCCGACACTATGGCTCTCGAGCCCTTGGCGAAAGGGACGATGGGTATCTCGCGCGGAGCTGTGTCGAATCGCTCCGACGAGGCGTTTCGTTTTCTGGATTTGCCTGCTGGTATGTATCATTTGTTTATGCTCTGAGGGAAGTTGGCATCCGCTGATCCATGCTTTAGAGCTCCGAAACGCAGTATATCGATCATGCATTGAGGACACGTTCGGAACAATTCTTTCCCACACTAGTTCCTCCTGGTTACGCTCCTGTTCGTTCTTCAACTTGACACGGGTCTGTACTCAGATACGCCAAGAGTTCTACTCCTTGTGCCTCGCGAGCACGACAAAGTGGATGGATATCGAAGACTTTGTCAAGTACGCCGAGGTCTTCCATACAGATCATCAAGTCGCCGATACAATCGTTCTAGACATGTGGAGTAATGCTCCCAATTTCACTAGGGAAATTGATTTACTGGACACCCTCGTCCATTTATCAACGCATGCCAATGTAGCATGTGTATTCGATACCACATTCAATGTTTTTGTATGGAACCCTTCGTTCTTCGGTCTTTGCCTTCTCCTCACGCGAAGTGCAGAGATGGCGCCCACCGCTGACTGGAAAGAGGCTGCCTCGAAGCTCGTGTCTATTATACCTAAGATAAGGGCCAAGAAGCTGGTCTTGACGGTCAAGCCCGAATTCAAGATCAACGGTGCCAGGTTCAAGGACTTCGAGATCGACATGCGAGAGAAGCTAGGTCTTCAAGCAGTAGGGGAGTGGTCAGTCGTCATCAAGTCCGAGTAAGCGGTTCTTGGTCAACCACGATAACACACGGGACTGGTTTGCTATGATTTCTTTTGCACTACATGATGGGACAACTTGTCTTGGTCCGGTGTTTTGCAGGTTGGGATTGATGCGCATCAGCCTCCGATTCCGATGGAATCGTGGGAGTCCATCACAATGCGCGCGCGATGCTGCTGAGGAGCATAACACGTAGAAATTGCGGCATTTTCATTTGCACGTCTTACATGCATAGTCAGGCAAGGAAATGAGAGATCAAGGCGCATATAAGTCCCCAAAAGCTCTGAATCGTTAATGCATTGGCCTACACTTGAGTACAGCGCAAAGCATGCTACTCTGATTCTACTCTAACTGAATCAACACATTGACTATACAGTCTTCGCGTGCACGACATTCACACTATCTGACCGGCTCAGTATATCCGCTTGTCCTATCAATTGGAATTCATAGGATCACCCCCGCTGGCATTCTTTTAACGACTGCACCTCGAATCGACATTTGACGTACCGCACCACACATCGGGCTCGCCCTGAACCCCACTCGACTTTGTCACCACATCTCACAGCAGCTAACGGGGCGCAGTCATCGACACCATGGCCGAAGTTTATCATGGAAAAAGCACCGAGGCCTTGGACAGAGCTATTCTCCGGCTCGCTGACCAACTCTTTCGCCTTCTAGATCTCACCTCTGGTAAGTGTCTGCTCACAGCATTCGTATTCGCCCAGGACCTTCCGACTGGCTTTATCAATCAGTGATGCACAACAGTGGAAAGAAGCTACCATTAACATCAAGTCGATCGTGACAAAGTGGGACGAGAAGATGGTTGTTGCTACGCCGAAGATGGCTTTAAACCTAGCGATCTTGGTGCAGACTCTTGGAGAGAGTAGTTGCTCTGTACGAACGGACCAAGACAGGTTTTGATAAGAGCGTCTGCACAGTTCAATCTGGATGTCGCACCAGCTTAGGCTGATAAGGATCTGATGCCGAGATTGATAACACAATCCTGATACTAAGAAGAAGGATGCAAGTCACAACGCCCCAAAGTAGCTGGGTTCAGCTACTGCTACAGTAGGCGAACGTACCTCCGACTCGGCGCTGATCTCTTTACTGTCGACGCTATTTCGGTTGCACATCCACCAGGGCTTATATAGAAGGATTTGACAAAGTAGAATGCGTCGGTGCAGATCCTGGCGTCCAGGACTATTCCAGCATTGAATATTTTTCAAGTGTTTGACACGGATCTGCATTGAGGGGCGATTTATATGAGCATCCGCAGAATTATAGATTGGAAGGGACAAAGAGAAGTGTTAGAGTAATCCTGTTCACATGATATTCTTCTCTGGACTATGGGCAATATTGTAGAGCACATGCTTGAGCGTGCGCACAATGGAAGACTTCACGGCGTAGGACGATAGGCGATAAGAATGATACAATTTGAGTATCCCCAAGGATGATAGTAGGCTTCGAAACTATTGATTGAAAGTTGTAGTTGAGTTTCGCGCGCCTGCAAGGTCACATTTGCTTATTTTCGAAGTACTTGCATTATGTCTCGCGACAGAATGAGTCCCGCGACCCAGTGACGGACGTTATTAACACTTCTTTTTACCTCGCATAGTTTTTCGATTGGAATGAGTTCGAGCCGTGAACTACTATGGTTCATGCCTCTCCGGGTCTTGCTCCAGAAGTCCCATTTATCAATGTTTTCGACAATCTCGCGTGTCGCTTTTACGTAGAGACATTGCTTGCTCTCTTTGCCTGGCTATTTACTAGCTAGTCTGGCGTATGTGCGCGCTTCAGATGAATAACGAAGCGGTCGGCGCCATTCTGAACCTCGACGTCGAATCTCTCGATCGCCGTACCAATTAGGTTATGTCAACGCGTTTCGTCGTAAGGAGCAGTGCGAGGCGATGTCATAGTAGTCATGTTGAAGAATCCTTGAAATTTAATGACGCGTCATGACGCGGAGATCCTCAAGAGTCGGATCCAGAGTGCCGTGTGCAGGTTGCTGCGTAATCATCACTCAGTTCTCGGCCCCTACATGAGTAAAACGTCCAACCTTGATTGGATTCGTCCTTCCAGGTTGTTTGCGGCAGCCCATCAGCAATGGACACATTTTATCATTGTCCGAGCAGAAAGATGTAACCCATTGACGTCGATTGTGATCTGTAAGTCATGATTCGGAAGCGTTGTCAACCAATCATCCATGTAGATATATGGGAGCGTCACGGGAAAAGGTTGTTCCATCAACCGTTCCAGGGTGCGAAGCAACTCGTATCGTATATAGCCGCCCATATCAGGGAACCGAGCCACGTCCCAAGCCTCGATAATATCCTGAGAATTCATGACACTGGTCGGATGCATCTTGCTGGGCGCTGATAGGGGTGTGAAACTGGGCTCAAATAGTTGTAGATTGGATTAAGCATTTCTAACACTGATGTCAGCGCATTTGGTTCCTACGTATGTTGAGGGCTGCTCACTTCATGGAAGACGACGGAAGTCCAAAAGGTGCGGCGGCGGGGCCGGAGGGCGCAGTGGCGTCGTCTATTGTGGCTTGGGTGAACTCTTTCTCTGATCACTGTATCCATTCAGCACATGAACGAGCTGACGGCTTTGTCTTGGCTTTCAGAATATTGTTGTGAACATCACACATCAGGCTCGCTGACTCTTCGAGAAGTTGTTAGTAAAGCTATGGCTAAACCTGCAGTGGTGTGACAATGTTTTGTAAGATTTGAGGCGAGCAGAGGACGTGTGAGATGGACGTGGAGGCCAATCTAGGGCAAGTCTAGCAAAAGTCTGCGCTGCAACCATGAAGACCAAACCGGAGGCAAACGATGAGCGCAAAAGGAGAGAGAAGCAAGTGAACCCCGGGGATATTGATAAGCGTGAACCAAGTCCCTGACCGAAGGGAAAGGATGGGTATTATTATGTCTAGATACATTGTGTAAAGCTACCGCTGTGCAGTCATTGAGAAGAAATCAGTGCGCGTTCATCGGATGATCAGGTGGGAACATATTCGTAACTACCCGCCCCGTCCTCGTATCATAATAGGAACCTGGTGGTAGTTGTCCAGATACGCTGGGATGTGGTGATGCCGATGTTGGGCGTTGTTGTTGTGGTGGTGGTTGTGGTACGCTCAGGTGTCCTGACTGTGGTTTTGAGGATTGTGTGCTTGACCGCCCCCTGCTGTATTCTTCCGCCTGCATTCGTTCCGCCATCTCTTGGTCCCTGCTGGAGTACTCCTGTGGTCGATGGTGTTCACTGAAGGTTTGGCTGTGACCGCGCCGGTGTTGCAACATAGATGGTGGCTCCCACTGTGATCGACCAGTGGAATATTCACGATAGTACCACCGTTGCGACCGGTGGTCGAATTCTTGTGACCAGCCTTTGGGCGCAGGTGGCCCTTGTGCCGGAATGGTGTTGAATGTTTGTGCGCGTCGTCCACTTTGGCCTTGTGGTTGTGAGCCGTTCATTTGTGCATAGTCCCTTCCTTGTAGCTTCTGCTCGTATTTATATATTTGCTGCTGTATAAAATCGTCCGCTCGCTGTAGATATGCGTTCATGATACAGGTGGACTCGAGGCCACAATGAAGGTCTTGCGCAGTATCACCGAATAAGAGCGATTTCAAGATCCGACGAGTGACATGGGAGGGACGCACGATTTATGCTATGGCTGCACACCATCGGAACGCGGCACGCGCCAGCGAAACCCAGCTGCGATGCATGGAGAAAGCTTAGTAGGCCAAGCCACATGCAGATAGAGGCGTAGGGACTGGGATATGGCGGTGCAGCCGTTGTGTGGGCGCCACACCAGCGGAGCAATATGTAATTGGTTAAACCGGAATGGACGGAAGTTCACCCATGTTGTCTTGCTGGTCTGACGCGTCTCTGACCGTCTTCACTGGACTAAGTGCCGGGTATCCGTGGCGCACCACCTGGTCTGGCACCCAATCACAACTTGGTGTGGCACGGTACCTGCGCCGAAGCCGGCCGATCCTTTCGTTTGCAGCCACAGTCGTTTTGTCCTTGGCTATTACCTTTAACATCGTGATGACGAAAGTGTGTGCCGGTCTCCGTTGCTAAATGCTCACGCTGGAGGCATAGTAGTTCCAAGACAGTAAACTTTCAAGGCATCATGACGACTTCGTGCTGCAAAGCACGCTCTGTGTCCAACTTTACACACACCCCTTGTAGACCCTGCAAGAGACTACGGCTAGCCCGTTGGCCAAGGTTCTTGAACTCTAGGCCAAGGAATGATCACCGTTCTCCTCGCTTCGTATGTTCGTACATAGCAACGACATGTTACACAGGCACATGGCGCAAGCATGTTTCCCACGTGATACATCTCAAATTAGAGCGAAGGTAGTACTTCGACGCTGGAAGAGGATAAGTTTTGTAGAAGCACACATGAGCAAAAATGCATCGATGAAGTCTTGATCCATGGCAGCTGTGCTTTGCCAACCCTGCACGTCTGTAGAAAAAGTCTTGCTGCAGGGCGATACCTCTTAGACTTCCTTTATGTCTTGCTGAGAGGAATTCGTTTTTAGGTTGACATGCATGCACGCAGTAACGCCAGTCATAACTGCTCAAGGTTAGTCTTACTGGTGCGCCTACATGTTTTGTAGCAGATTAAGAATTTTACTTTGTGGCGCATGCATCTGATCGTGGCGCGCCACGGAACATGCTTGCTCCAACAAATCATGCTGCTGAAGAGAAAATAGTTGGCTGTTCGCCGAATAATATCTGTATATTTGGAATTTGCATAATTGATTGACTCGTGACGAGTCGCAAATCATCTGCGGTGCGTTTTCCTCATGTGACGTGCTCATATGCTCTGAGTCTGAGAAAGACGATCTACTCACTGAGTATAACGAATTGCTGGACGGACCATTTCTGCGTCATGCACTGCAGATTACAAGCATCCATACCTGCTAGAGCAACAGGGAGCCTGTATTGGGAGACGATGAGGCCAGAAGACTTGTGGTACGCGTCACACTGCTGTTGAACGGCCAGACGGCACTGCAAGTATTCCGCGCCATCCGACACAGTACAAAGAACTCGAGGCGTCTGCTAGTGCGTGCGTTATATATATAGCGTATCAAGAAAGACTAACAGACTACAATAGACCAAATGCACGTGGCAGCATGTCACGAGGCCTGTCCAGGAATATGGCTAGTCTGGTGCATTCGCACGCATTTGCCGTCAGCAGTGCCGTGAACGGAAACTAGACTTCATAGGCTGTAGGCTTGAAGAGTCGCACCGCCATGACACCGTAATATGAGCAAATTCGCGCATCGAACCAACATCCCCGAGGCCAGCGTCCTTACCAATGGGCAGCTTATGTCCGCATCTTTAGATAATAATAATGGCATCTTCAGTGCCTTTCATGCGTCTCTGTTCTAGCTTGGCAAATTACATGCAAGCTTGGTCACGATGCTGCGACTGTGTTATGTTTCGTCAAAGGCATGTCAATGTCGGCATAAAGCGGAGATGACTCCGTCTACAGGCATCCTCAGCTCACGCAACAGACACCGTGTAAAATGGTGATGAACGGATCGTTATCATGTCTGCCAAGATGGTGGAAAGCACTCTTAACATTAGAATGATAAAAATATGGTGCATATAATCGAGAGTGCATTGTTTCGTAACCAAAGAAGCACTAATCGAAGATATCATAACTCACCTTACTTGCTGAAGTCGCAATATTATAGAAAACGGCATGAGAAAAATGGCTTGACACAATTTCAGAAAGATTTCCATTGGAAGCCCGTGCAGCTAAGCAGAAATATGCAAGAAATGGAGCCAACCTCAATGAAGTAGATCGGCAAGAGCTGACAAGATCAGATTTATCGTAAACACGAAGCGCATATATCCTTCATGGAAGAAAAGCACTGCAAAGAAAGAAACAATTTCAAGAAGCGAGACCAACCGCAGCAACAAATAGTAACAACCGCTAGCTAAGAGACTCTATAGTAGTGAGTTGGGCGGCCATTGGCCCCGAACATGAGGGAAAACCTCCGGAATAGCGTCCTCTCTCGCTTCTTCTTCTTATCTTTCCAAACGAACTCTAGGACGTGAGGCTTGCGCACCTTCTATCGACCCACGCCACCCGTACCCGTAATAGAAGTCTGAATCAGGAATCCTTGTTCCGTTGAAAGCTCTGTCTTGAAGATAAACTCATTCCAGAAATTGATCCGCGTGTATACGCGCAACGTTATGATGGAGGTACCAAATTCGACGTAAAGTAACACGGTGTGAGATTTGGCATCCTCAGTCTCATCATCGCTTTCATCTTCCGCAACGTGCTCGCGTGGGGGAAGTTTCGAAAATACATGTATGGAAACAAACTCTTCAGCATCTAGGCTCAGCTTATTGAGCTCGTTGGAAACACTGAGCTCGTCGAAGTGGGTCAGATCAATCACATGCTGAGGCATTATACGTGATAAGCAAGTGGGCGTTGGGATGAGTTGGACGTGAAAATCAGAGCTCCTATCATTCTCCCTGATCAGCTCTAGGGTTTCAACACCGCCGTCATCAGGTAAGGGTCTATTGTTGCATAACAGCTCGATCCTGCCTTTGCGCTGTACCGTGACCGAATCGAGACGGTGTGAGATATCAACATATTTGTCGAGAGTGGCGAGAGGTGTTCGCACACTCCGACTGCTCAGAAGGCATGATGTGAATTCTTTGCGAACCTGGATGTACGAAGTTGAGCTCGCTTGGTTGGTGGTGGACATATGATATTCCTGCTCTTCTGTGGCTTTGCTTTCTCATGCAGCATATCAGACTTTCGCTTTCGTTTCTGCCTCAGGCCTTGAAGCTTATCTTCATCAGAACTTTCTTCGATAGGGGCCTTCAGTGGTGCATCGTGGTCAGCAAGGTTGGCAAGCTCAGCTACGAGCCTTGCTGGTTGCATTTCCTGAGCGATGGCTTTAAGATACTATTTTACTTGAATAAGAATTTGTGTTGGTGAGAGACCTGCGGTCTTTGTGCTGCAGTTTCTTAGTCTTGCCGACCGATGAATCTACTCCCGACGATGGACGCACTGCTTGATGGCCGGCGCATTCACGGGGATTTGGGAGGGTGTCTGCTTCCGATGGGAGGAAGTTGCCATTGCCGTCGTCTTCGGAAAGAAAACTGCGCTTGGAAGGCATCTTGTTTGGTAAAGCGACTGTCCGCCGGAAAGCGGGTGCAAAGAACGGGAAACGAGAGCTACGCCGATACACACGTGTATGTCGGCTTCATCCTCCGGATGTATTGGCGTCCAGGGTCGAAAGACTTACACAAAAAGTCCGAAGTTGCAGTGCAACAGAGAATCATGACTTGCATTTATGTTGCGCTGCTCACAATGCTGTAATTTCGTGTATCTTAAGATGAATGCGCAGTACGAGGTTGACAACTTTCGAGATTCGGTCAGGCTAGGTGTCACTTGCTCCATGACGGACGATGTCACGAAACCTATGAGAGGACTGTTATAAGCATGGGATATGTTTAGGTAAGGAGTGTTAAAAGCGCAAGACGCTTCACGATGGGTAACACGCAACTTGACCTCTACAGACGATGACATCATTCACGTTGATGTTGCAAGTACATAGCGAGTCTTGTTTCCGACATGTTATGTGCGAGACAGGCATTGCGATTACTTAAAAGATTGGGCAGCTGTTACGTGCGTCGCTTCTGCGGGGTTCATTTACACTGATTACTATTCATCCAATCGCGACCTCGGCTCGGTTCTCCAAGAAACTATCGTGTATATGCCGTTACCACATTTTCTCCAAACACGCATGCGCCGCGACCAAAAACATATTAGTGATCAACCGACGACGCCGTAAACATAATAGAATATGCGATCAAAGTTGTACATGCAGTCGTGCTACCGCTTGCGGTGTACAATATCTGGATGATTTCATGACATTTTCCAACCCCTCGGCCGAGCTCTCAAGCAGCTTGATTGCGGCTGGAGTGTTGGAGAACTTTCGGAGTTGTTGCCGACACGCATGTATGAAAGCACGCCATATTCGCGGAATGCCAGTACTACATATTCAGATTGTGTATCCTGCACGAGTTTGAACACACAGTTGAATGCCTCACTTGCCTAGCCATCTATCTTCGTCACCATCCTCTCGGGCACATTTCGTGAACCATGGAGCAGCCTCCACGCCATCACAAGACCATTTCACTGTGTGAACGGGAGAAAGCAGATCCATCCTATGAGAAGAACGATATCAACTCTTTGACTGAGTCACATCAAGGTGACGGAGTAACAACGGGTGACGAAGAAAGTATCAAGATGTCATTACCGCGCAGCCTGGATTGCAGTGATTGGGATGGACCAGATGATCCAGACAACCCGCACAACTGTATGAACCGCAGAGTAGGACATGTCTACTAAATGCTTTGCTGACAATTACAGGGCCGATGAGTAAGAGAGCCTATCATTGTTTGGCACCTGCGTTTTTTGGCTTTGCGGTGTAGGTTGTACTATGCTTTACGATATCATAGCTGATTGGATATAGCACTTTTGGCACCTCGGTATACACACCAGCAGTATCAGACGTGATGCGAGACTTTGATATTTCCCGCACAGTCGCACTCCTCGGCCTCACGTTCTTCACTCTCGGCATTGGCTTTGGGCCCATGGCGACTGCGCCACTGAGCGAGTTCTACGGGCGGAAAATCATCTATCTCGTATCTTCCCCAATCTTCATGCTCTTTACTCTAGGCTCTGGACTCTCCAAGTCTTTCGCTGGCCTCGTTGTCTGCAGATTCTTTGCAGGATTTGCAGGAAGTCCAGCACTGGCCGTAGGCGCTGGCTCGAATGCTGACATCTTCCCTCCTCGTCAACGCGCTGTCTCGACGAGCATGATTCTTGCGGCACCTTTTGCTGGACCTGCGCTTGGGTAAGCTCGTTAAGATCCACCTCTCTATGACCATGCTAACGCACGTGTAGCCCTGTTGTAGGAGGCTTTATAGCCCAGTACAAAACATGGCGATGGAGCCAATGGAGTATGATCTTCATAACCCTCGCCGTATTCATCATAGCCCTTCCCATGAAGGAAACCTACAAACCCATCATCCTCAAACAACGAGCAAAGAAACATGGCATCACAGCGCCGCAAGTTGCACCAGACAGCGCCAAGTTGAAGAATGCAGTCATTCTCAAAGTCCTAAGACCATTCCATATGCTTTTCACAGAGGTAAATGACACATTTCTCAACCCCATCGACCCCCTTCAGGTTTTCAAGAGAACTAACGACCCCTCAGCCTTTGGTCTTCTTCTTCTCAATCTACACCTCCTTCGCCTTCGGCGTCCTCTTCCTCCTCTTTGCCGCGATCCCTTACATCTTCTCCAGGCCACCATATTCATTCAGCATCTCCCAATCCGGGCTCGCCTTCATCTCCGTCGGTGTCGGCGTCCTGCTCGGCGTGACGACATGTATCATCATCGATCAGACGCTATACCAGAAAATCCACCGTAAAGCTATGTCTGAGGGCAAAACGCATGTTGCGCCTGAACATCGGCTGTATAGTGCGATGATAGGGTCGAGTGGGATTGTGGTGGGATTGTTCTGGCTGGGTTGGGCAGCCCAGAAGGGAGCGCATTGGGCGGTGACATTGGCGGGGGCGGTGCCGTTTGCTTGGGGCAATTTATGTCTTTTTGTAAGTTGTCATGTCACTTCTATAATGAGCGCTTGGGCTAACAATATGGGCCGCATAGACGTCTGCAGCACTGTATCTTGTCGATGTATACGGTCCGCAAAACGGTGCGTCAGCAATGGCAGCGAACGGTGTATCGAGATATACATTTAGTGCTGTGTTTCCGTTGTTTGCAGTGCAGAGTAAGTCAATCTATTCAACGATGCATGTGGCCGGATGCTAATCATAAACACAGTGTACGAGGCTCTTGGCGTCGGATGGGCAACATCCCTACTCGGCTTCCTGGCTCTTTTCATGCTGCCGATACCCTGGATATTCTTCAAGTGGGGACCCAAGATACGAGCGAAAAGCAAGTACCCGCAAATGGGCTGAGGAGTGGGCAAGGAGCACCTTCAGAACAAGCTGAATAAATGAAAGCACATTGGTATTTGAAAACTGGCATGAATGGCGTGAACAGCGGACAAATTCAATCTACAGCAAAGCTGTACATGCGGCGCGCCTTAACGCCTTGCTGTGCTACAAATCAGATGGTGTCCTTATCCCAATGCTTCCACCATCTTCACTCTCCACTTCCCTCCCCACAATTTCATCGCCAACAACGCTGCACATCCCGTGGTGAGGGCGGTCAATCCCAAAATGGTCATCAACCATCCGTTTCCAACTCCTTTTAGCGCCGGATCCGCCACCACCGCACCCGTGAAACTAAAAATGTTCCTCACAAAGTTATTCAACGCGATTCCACTCGCCGCACGTTTAGGCATGAATTCCGTAAGCATCGTGTTGACTAGCGCAAAGATCAACATAGATCCGATGCCAAAGAAGAAATTCGCAATCATGGGAACTGCGAGGTGGATGTGATATTCTGCCGTCCAGCCATATAGAATCAATGCTGCGGGGTAAAGTACAGCAGCCATCCAAGCATTCTCCTTCATGCGATCTTCAGGGCGAAAGATGAGTTTCCCATGGTCGTCGTAGCGCCCTGCTTTGCGAGCCTCGCGGTGCATGATGCTGTCGATCCAGCGGCCGCCGAAGAGGGAGGCGAGAAGGTAGCCAAGGCTGTTGGGAATATATAGGAGACCGACGATGAGGGTGGAGTAGCTGTATGGCGCAGAGGAGTAGGTGGACTGGATGGAAATGTTAAGGACATACAGACTGCCAAATGTAATGCTGGCGTAGTAGACCGTAAGGGCGACGGGTGGGTATTGCAGCCATGCGAGGATTTTCAAAGGATCGACAAAGATTTGGCGCATGTGCGTGAGGAAGGACTTTGTTCTTTGGACAGTGGACGCCCGAGTCGATGTGCGCTGCAGGTTGGGTCGTGGAGACTTCTCCGTGTCTGACGTAGAGGAACTTGGAGATGGTGCAATGGCTTCTGGTCGTGGAAGTGTTTCGGGTAATGCAAAGACGATGAAGATGAGAGTCAAGGCTCCATAGATGACAAGGAACCATTGTGTGCTTCTCCATCCCAAGCCCTCGCCCAACGCACCTCCGATAATTGGCGCGAAGAGTGGGCCACAAAGCGGTCCCAGGTAGAAGATGCCCATCGCTCTGCCTCTCTCCCTGACTTCCCAGATGTCCGCTATCGTACCAGCACCAACCGCTTGCACGGATGCTGCAGCGCCTCCAGATAGGGTACGGACAACGATGAGCATGGCGATGCTGTTGGACACTGCTGAGAGGACAGCGAATACAACAAACAAGGCGAAGGAGGTGATGTAGATGGTTCTACGGCCAAGACGCTCGCTGAAACTCGACCACCAAAGTGGGAAAATAGCCATGGAAAGCATGTAGACTGCAACACTCATGTTCGTCACAGTGGGTGTGGCATTAAATGCAATCGATATCTCGTGCAGTACGGGCATGACAACGGCGCTTCCCATGGGTGCAGCCATGGCACAGAATGCCACGACGAAAGTGAGCAGCCATTTTGTCTTACGGGTATAGTGGTAAGGATTTTGTACTTCTGGGATGATAGTGAAGCGGGCGAAGAGTCCGCGACGTTGGTCTCGAGCTATGAGAACGGCTTCCGGTATGACTGATGTCGTGCGTGAGAGCGTCACTGGTCGCCTCTTGGCTTGTGGCGATGCTGCTTCTGGATCGCTCGATGACAGGTCTGAGGATGTTGAAGCTCGCGATGGCGCTATTGAAACCTCGTCTTCTTTTCTTGACACTTCGTGTTCTTCAGCCTTCTCACTCCGTCTTGATGGTATGGCGCCGCTATTGCTCCCGGGATCCTGCTCTTTGGTCTCTTTTAAATTTGCTGCTTCCTCAGCATTATTTCCCTTTTCATTGGGCCTGGGTGGTGTTTTTTCAAAGTCCGCCATCTTTAATCACCAGTCCGCTTCAAGAGATGTGGTAGAGTCTACTGAATGTCGCGTGCATTGATGATGCGTATGTTCGCTGCAACTTTTCCGTACCTTAGCCGATATCCACAACGCAGATCCTGATGCCTCGGCCGATGTAACAGCTCAACTTTTGCGCTCCTTGGATGATACCTTGGCCAACACAACAGACAGCTGCTTGTGGAAAGGGAAGGATTCACCAGAATCCAAACGAAATAGCCAAGCCAACCTTCGGAGTCGGATATCCACTCCATGCCGAGACCTATGGCCCACTGGCCCAATTGAGGTTGCCGGCATCCTCGTAGGTGGAGCGTTTTGCTGCTAAGGGGCGGGATTAAAACGCCATGCCCCGCAGCCGGCATTATTCCCGCATGCATTGGCATTTGAATCTACAAAGGACTGTGATGGCTGCATGAATTGCATGTACAGGCGATTTGTAGTTTCGTCTGCATGTGCGTTTCATGAGGTGAAGTGCGATGAACCTCCCGGTCGGTAAGCCAAGATGGCTTGTGGAACCGCGAAACTGACCCGTAGCAACGTGACGCCGTCTGCAACGCCGTTACCGTTAGGGATCTGCGGGGTCAATGGTGCGTCAAGCGGTACGTCAGGAAGGTAACTTTCGAAAAAATGGCCTGCTCGTTCCACAATACTGTTCTGCAACACTGCGCTTCATCTGTCGCATCGTGTCCTCCATACTCAGCGCGTCTCGGGACTCGAAATTGTCGACCTCACACGACTCCTCGTGCAGCCAAGCCACCACAAGCCTCCAATAGCCTCACACCCGCACTTCCACAAAGTCCCACTTCACAATGGCGACGCAGAACCAAGACCGCCTCCGCACGCACTTCGCTGCTCTAGACCCTCTCAAGCACTCTGCTGGTTGGGACTCGCTCTGGGCCGAGGGCACTTTCATCCCATGGGATCGTGGGTACGCCAACCCAGCCCTGATCGACTTCCTCGCCTCTCCATCGAGTCCACCGACATCTTCAGACCCCAACCCTACGCCGGGCGCACCGAGACCAGATACCGTCGACGGCTCAGGAGTGCAATTGCCCGCAAAGAAGGGAAAGGTGCTAGTGCCCGGCTGCGGCAAAGGCTATGATGTAGTGCTTTTGGCGAGCTACGGCTATGATGTCTATGGGCTAGAGGTTTCTGAACATGCGGCTGAGCTTGCGAACATATATCTGAGTGATCCGGGCAAGGGGCCTCTAGAGGGTGAATACGCGGTCAAGGACGCAAATGCAGGGAATGGAGTCATGAAGTGCTTGCTTGGTGACTTTTTCGACAATGCCTGGTTGAAGGAGACAGGAGGGAAAACATTTGACTTGATTTATGATAATACTGTAAGCCAACGGCAGCGATCTGGTCGAGAGAACCGAGCTAACAGCGGTAGTTTCTATGCGCGCTTCCGCCCTCGCTGCGTCCGAAATGGGCTGAACGGATGGTCGAGCTCCTCTCGCCGGACGGTATCCTAGTCTGCCTCGAGTTCCCTACCCACAAACCCGCGAAATCGGGCGGACCGCCGTGGTCTCTCCCACCAACTGTACACCAGGAGCTACTTAGACGTCCTGGCGATGATATAATATACAATGACGATGGGACGGTGGTGGCGACGGATCGAGAGGAAAGCGAGAGCGCGTTGATACGGGTCGCACACTGGACGCCGAAACGGACGCACAACATCGCCGTGATCAATGGCGTGGTGCGAGATTGCGTGAGTGTGTGGTGCCATAAGAAGCATGTGTAGCATGGCCATAGAGACTTCCGAGAGCAGGAGCTCTTTCAACCTGCCTTTCTCAACGAATTGTAATGCTCGCCCAAGCCGTGACTGTGCTTGTAGTAGCCTAGCCATATCTCCTCGAGGTCCTTGGCCTCGCCCTCTGGCTCAATCTTGTCCACGCGCCCGTCGCTATGCAACACGCAGATCCGAACACCATATGTCCTCGCCAGCGCAAGCAGCTCGAGATGTCCACCCCATTCACCCGTATCCCTGATCTTGCGAATGTGTTCAGGTAGTGAGTCCTCCATGAAGCCAGCAAAATCGTCCGCATTGCCCTCTATCCAGTCGGCTGCTGCGAACCGCACTTTCTTGTACTCCTCGCTCTTGGGCAGATTGTCACCTGCGACGGTAACTCTAATCTTTGGCTCCATGCTCAGCTCCCTTGTGTGTAACTGATCTGCAACCGCAGCGTACAGACAGTGTCCATTCGCCCTGATCTCGTGCAATGCCAACTTGTGTTTCCCCAGTTGTGTTTCCATGCGCTCGCGCTCAATTTCTCGTGGATTGGGGGCGTTCGCGGCTTCATGCTCCGCTTGGCGAATGGCGGCGTCTTGTTCGGCAGCGCGTCGAGCAAGGCGGGCTTTGGCGCGATTTGGCTTCTTCTGTTTACCTCCTGCGCCAGCGACTTCGTCGTCCCCTATCGTGCTGCTTTCGTGACTTTGTGTGCCGTTTCCGGTGATTTGTAACTTCGCGACGCCAGCATCCACACTTTCCTCGTCGACTGGGTCGTCTCCATCGCTTGTTGCTTCCTCTAATTGTTCTTCTACCACATCGTTGCTCAACGCTGCAAGCTCGCGCTCCTGCCTCTCTTTGAGCTCTCGGTCCAAGCTTTCACACTCATCGTTGACACCCTTTCGTGTCTTCTTAGTGGCTTGCTTCTTCTTTTGTGTTATCCGGGACACAAGGTCACGCTGTTCCTTGCGGTGACGGGCCTGTAGAGCTTCCAAAGTTTCCGATTCCACCGCTGTGTCGCTCATCGTGAGTCGATGTGCTTGTGGAAAAAGGTGTTGGGAGACACCACGAGGCTGATCAAAGGTAAGGACTGTGCTTTGAGTGGTGACAGGCTGAATGCGCAATGTTGGCGGGGTGGTGGGGGGCTCAAGTTTGTTTGGTCTCGGTGGAAAGTGGCGCCGCGGAAGTGAGCTTCAACCGCACCCTTCCTTTTCCTTCACCTCGACACCTGTCAGACCCCTAACGATATGCCCACACCATGCTTTGGGGACTTGAAATACATGGGGGTATTATCTCAGGATCTACCAAACATGATTTCATTTGAGATGCAAAGTGCAGCCCTATGTCAAAGGATGAAAGTGCGACTGAAGGTAATGTCTCTGCTCTGGAGCTGCTGATTTGGAAAACACAAGATAAGTATGTGCCTAGCTGCTCTCAGACAGAGAGCTTTAATCATGTCTCAAAAATAAATGCTAAACGTCTGCTCTTCTCTTTCGCGATCTTGAATCAAAATGCTGCTTCGCGTGCAAGATTTCGCCTTTGACATTCATCCGCTTTCCTCTCTCCTTAGCCCTACACAGAACTCCGCGCTACCACATTCGCGCTAGCGCCATCTGTGGACAGTTACTCTTTCCTCCCACGAACCAGTTCGTCCCTTGTGCGCTTCAGTATACATACGCCTTGTTCAACCTGGCAACCGAGCACGACGGCGCAATGGACGACGATGACTTGTTCCCAGCCTACCGCGACTATGTTCAAGGTATTATCAACTCCGTCGTCATGCCTGACACGGAGCTCGCCAGTCTTTCAGTGACTTTAGAGGATATGGTATTCGGTCCTGTTACGGTTCACGGCCCACCGTCTCCAGGGGTACTTGATCTACGCTCGCCATCCCCGTACCCTACCTTGATGAAGATCATACCGCCTGAGGCTCTACGCCCAGCGCCGCCACCGCCCCATGTTGAAGCTCGCACTCCTACAGGCCCCACTCGCTCAGCGCAACGAACAAGGCAGAGACTGTTTAGGACATCGCAACGGCAAGCGCCATCTGCAGCACTGCCACCAACATCCTCACAGCAGCTTCTGCACAGTCTTAGACAGGTGGCTGAGTCTAGGAATACTCTACGACGTCGTGGCAGGCCCCTGTGTCAATCTACAAACCCATCGCTGCTTCGATCTTCTTCCGCCACAGATGTTGACAGTGAGGTTGGACAGTCTGCTTCAAGCACGCTTCCCATCCTCCCTTCCGACTCTCCATCCCAAGCATATGATCGACGCGGCCGGGGAACCTTTCGCCTGCAACAAGCGGCCAGTGGACCCCAGGAAGTGTCTACAGCACGCATTGCTCGTCTGAACGACGACGAATCTGCTCGAGGTTCACCCACTACATTAATACGACCTGGAGAGACTCTGAACCATGGCCGATTTGACGTGTTGCCGGAGCACATTCGACAACAAATGAATGCTCAGCTCACTGAAATGTGGAATATTGTCAACGCTCACCCTGAGCCTTCGATGAGAAATGGAGCATTAGCACAAATATCAGCAGCCAGTGCTCGTTTTCTCAAGGTGTTGGAAACCCAGGAGAATGCTTTACGCATGCAAGCCCATCAAACCTACCGCCCTCCTCTTGCGCCCGATGGCCCTCAACTCACTGTGGAACTTCGTACTCGAATCAATAAGGCGCTCGGCCACTATCTTGCTGCAGTGCGAAAACTTCAAACCTCACTTCATGATTCTTCGGGATCTGAGGAAGTTCTCAAGGCTTATCCCATGTTCCGCGAATCTCTACCTCTGGAGGGACGCCAGTACTTAGACATCATGCTTGCGAATGCAAGGTCTCAGGAGAATCTGCCAATTGGCTCGTTGAAGCAGCTGCATACCATTTCCCAGTACCAGCAACCAAGGCAAGGCCCCTACCTCGAACAACCCCGCGTTCCACAACCTTTACAGGTCCTTCAAAGCCAGAGTCACTACTCCACAATTCTACAAGCTCAACGCGAGGTTCCACTTGCCGCCGTCTCCAACTCTGTCCGCCACTTTGTCGATGCAAATGTCCCTAAGTACTTCGAAGCTATGCGCTACATGACACAGCCCCTAGAGACTAGCGATGCCGAGATACGCCAGAAGGCACAGATCTTTCTGAAACAATTCGATGAGGCTTTGCCTCCAGAGGGGCGCAGTTATCTCAATGAGATTGTGCAACGCGTGGCTATTGATGAGAATGCTGGCTTGTATGACCAAGGTGTGATGGATCGCGAGATGGGATAGCGAAAGCGATGGATCCCGAGGAATGCAGTGTGGAAGGTCAGCGATGGAAGCATCAAGTGGGAAAGAGCGTTTGAACCACAAAGGGGCTCCGAGACCGAGATGCTCACTTTATGTACCATGCATGCAAAGCAAGTAGCACCTGTGCCATATGGTTTTTCACACTGTTCTCGACGATGTGTCACGATTGCATAATAACAAGTTCACTGCAACACCGTTTTCACATCAATGTCATCAGAACTCCATCAGATGGCTATTTGAAAGTAAACATTGAGCACTTTAGCGCCAGTGCCGAAATTCACAATGATGATTAAAGGATGCCTCTCTACTAATACAGCTTCAACAAAGAGGGCTCCTAATCCTCAGGCAAAGAGAAGCACCGCTCGCCTTTGTGCTTATATGCTACATGTGTGCATTCTGCGATGGAAGTAGCCGCAATGGTGTCCTGGCTCAGGATTTCTGATGAGGTAGTTGTGATATCGGCTTGCTCTATCCTCTGATGATCCTCCGAATTGGTCGCTGTGGCCGCTTATTTGGTCTGGTCGTGCCATGTTCGTCCATTTCCCGCGAGAAGGAGTGCCTAAGCAAACTCCGTGTCAACAACCCCATGCGAATTCCGCAACTAGTAAATGCTTTATCCCATGAAATATCCCTCGTAATTGGCGTGCTTAGGTAAAGCTCCGCATCAGACGTGTCGTACGTCCCTAGCACCTGTTGTAGCATCGTGCTTTTGGAACAAGCTGGTCGCGTGCATGATCAAAGAGCTTTATGGCGCACTCAGATCTTCACCAAGCCCCGCAGTTAGGTAGGTCTTGGTATTCTGTGAGTATTTGCGGTAATCATTAAAAAACCCATCTTTCCCCAATGAGATGACCCAGCATGTTGCTGCTCTGTCGTGGTTGTGTTTGATTTAAACTCGTCCAACACAGGCCAGGCAAATTTGTACCTATGTAAGACCTTAAGCCACGATATGTTAGTCGTACAAAATACCGTGCTAGTCTTATGTACATGTAGTCGTGTCAACAGCCCCATATAGTTACAAGTGATCACACTCTTCCAAGAAAGACCCCTCGCTGTTGACGCGCTCCGATCAAAGAGCTCCACGATAGGCCTGCTGCAGGTCCAAAAGAGTAAGGAATTGACAGTTCGAGAGAGGCTATATCAATACAGATCATGTATGAGTCGCACTAGGCAAGGTCTGGAGCTACAGCATGATCGTGGCGCATAATTGCGAGAACTGGAAGTGATGTATACCATCCAGATCTTAGGTATGATATCACATGTCACGCATCCAACCTAGGCTTTCAATGGTCCAATGAGTTGTCCATTATTGGATGCCACGTTGGGGTGTGGTATGCCCTCAGCGAATTGTTCGAAAGCCCTGTCAACCGCAAGGCTGGCGTTAGGCACTGTGAGACGAGATTGATAAGATGAGACTATCCCGTCATCGTCTATCAACATATCAGATGCGAAAAGACGTTCAATGGTGATGGACGTGCTGTTGAGAATCTTATTGATCATAGGTTGTTGTAAGTGCACAAAATTTTGTTAACTCGACCCCACTTCGCCGAAACCACCCCACCATACCCACGAATGCTACCTGAAAAATGTTTCTCGAAGCTGCAGGCTCTTGTAACAGTGAAGATGTACAAATTTATTTTCATTAGTATATGGTTTATATTATCTCCAAGTCCTCCATCGTCAAACAACGACGGCCTAATGGCCCAATGGCAAGGCGCTTGACTACGATTCCAATTAAAAAATCAAATCAAGAGATTCCAGGTTCGACCCCTGGTTAGGTCAATTATCTTTTTGCTGTCTTCTCTATCTGTTGTATCGTTGACTTTGCGGATCAAGAATATATGGGGTGGGGGTTGACCACTTTTTTTTTTCGGTGTGCGCATACCTCCGACTTTAGAGCGCAGGAGCACGACCGATACAACATGACCTTTCTTATTATTATGCACCATAACCACACATGAAGCAGCATACGGGTGACGGATTATTGAACTTGGTCTTTCATTTTACAGTATCAAGTGTGCTCTCTTGAGTGCATATATGAAAGCTATCAAGCCCTTGCAGCAGGCTGTGTGAGAGTGTTGCCACCATCCGGGTACAGTACCTGCTCATTGTAGAACACTCCACCAGGACCAGCAAGAAAGAGAACAGTGGCAGCCATGTCAGTATCCTTGCCAGGGCGACCAGCGGGGTTCGACATCTTGCTGTCGATCACGCTCTTGTTATCCTCATCAGAAGTGCCAGTGGTCATCTATATATTGTCAGTATGATGTCAACAAGGACAGGATGCATTGCCAATTTACCTCACTAGGGAAGACACCGGGCGCAATGGTGTTGACCCGGACCTTGGTGCCCACGAAAGTAGTGGCGAGCATACGGCTGAGATGCGTAGCCGCCGCTTTTGAACTTGCATACGCGAACTGGCCGTTGCTGCTGCCCTTCATGTATCCAGAGATACTGCTGACGTTGATGACTTGAGATGTGTAACCAGGTGTGACGTCCTTGCCCTTGGCCAGCAATGGCAGGAAAGTCATGCTCATCCAAAAGATGCTACCGACGTTGGTCTTGAAGGTATCCGCCCAGCTCTCAGGTGTAGACTTGAGAAAATGCTGTGATATGGCCTCTGGATCCTCCATGTTGGGCTGACCAGCTGAGGAGAATTTGGTGTTGTCGTCACGAGCGATGCCAGCATTGTTGACGAGTAGTTGTATTCCCTTTGGCTCTTTTTCGCAAAGCTCCTTGTAGAGACGAGCCACTTCGTCCTTTTCGCTGTTGTGGCGTCAGAGCTAATGTATGATAATTGAGGGCAATAGAAATTACCTGATATCACCCTGGAGAGGGATGATCTGTCCTGGGCCGCTGTCGTAGAGCTCATCGGTCTTTTTCAGAACCTCTTCGCGTCGGCTTGTGATATACACCTTTGCACCATTGGCAACAAGAGCTTGTGTGATCATGAGTCCAATGCCAGTACCTCCGCCAGTAACAAGTGCTGTAATGTGCGAAACATCAAAGAGCTTGGAGCCTGTAAGCTGTTCATTGGAAGCCTTGCCGTTTCCCATATTTCTAACGATTTGGTATGATATTTGAGGAATAAACTTAGATTGCTGTCTGAAAGTTGAAGCTGCAGCAGGAATTGATCGCGAGAATAGTCGAAGCATGATGGAAGATTTTACATTGAGGAATGAGTCTTTTATGGGGCATTAATGCACAAGTACTCTATGTCCACATCATGACGTTGAGACGACGCACGCTGTTAAGAGGAAGAGTCTAGGTCGACAGTAACGCATCGAAATATTGGGCCAAGCGTTACCATGATCGCATCTACGCATTAATACCCACTTGCAATTCCACGATGGTATGATGGTGTTGCACAAGCGTCAATTTCCCAGTGGCCCAGCTTCCACATGGTGCGAGGTGAAGTGTTTAATGTCCAACGTTCGAACTAGTATCAACAGAACTGCTATTATATCAGGCTAGAGAGTAGTTTTATATTGTTAAGTATCTCGCTCTGGCATAATATTGCCCGTGTAGAATATTCGGGCCCTACTGTACCTGGCTGCGACGCATTGAGGTTGAGGCTTCGAAATCCGGCAATGACGTCACATACTCGTGCCCGAATATTCTCCGGCGCAATTCCGCCCGCATTTCAAATGTGATTCTTTGTTGAAAACACAAGACAAACAAATCTTTCCCCCGCACTTTGTCAATGCCTGCGGCCTGCTACAAGCACGCAATGGGTTGTTTGTCAGCCCGTGTGGTTATCATTGGCGGATGGCATTACTAACCTCGGTCGGAAATAATCGAGTCTTAGCTATGGCATCATTGCCACTTGGTGCGGATGAAGGGCAGCTGCCCGTTTGCAATATCGTCCCTCTCCATATTTATAATCACCAAAGTACATATAAACAGCTGCTGTGCAGACCTTGATCACAACCCATTCCTACAACTACTTACATTCCAACAATTGGCCCTCCAGATCATCAAACAATTACCAGCCCCGCGTAGCCGATAGCAAGATATTTCTACAGGAACACCAATTGATAGTAACCGTAAATCTACCCACGATGACGACCGCCGCTCAGCTCCCAACACCTGCACACCAGCTCTCTGCCCCTACACCCTCCACTACAGCATCATCCAAGGTTGAAGACGTCAACTTTCAAGGGTTGCCAATTCCTCGAGGCTCTGTCACCGCCTCTCTCTCTTTCTACAAGAGCCCAGAAGATGGCGCGCCGCCACACAACTATGTCGAGCCTCTTCCGGGTGTGCCACAGCGAAATTGGGGCGATAACTGGCAGGACGTGACTCTGAATGATTTGCGCGGCTCGGAGCAGAAGTTCACCCTCGACCACAACGCTTTCGACACATATCAAGGTATCGACAGCAACGAGCACGAATTTGCCGATGACGCACATATCAAGGAGGTCTACTACCCTGAGGTCGAGAAGCTCCTGCTCGAAAACGTCCAAGGCGCCCAGCGCGTCGTTCTTTTCGACCACACCATTCGCCGCCCCACGGGCAATCGCAACCCCGTTGTTCGCGTACACATCGACCAGACTCCCATGTCCGCTGCCGAGCGCGTCAAGCTCCACTGCCCCGAAGATGCCGACACACTCCTCCAGGGCCGTTACCGCATCATCAATGTGTGGCGACCCCTGAACGGTCCAGTCATGGGCTTTCCACTGGCAGTCGCAGATAGTCAGACTGTGCAGGACGAAGACCTCATTCCCATCGAACATCGCTACCCAGACCGCAACGGACAGACAGCGTCGGTGGCATACAACCCTGGTCAGAAGTGGTACTACTGGTCTGGCATGAAGAACACTGATCGCTTGCTGCTCAAGTGCTTCGACAGCGACCAGAGTGTTGGCCAATTTGGCCGGGTCCCACACACAGCTTTTAGCGACCCGCGCACACCAGAGGGTGCTGTTGGCCGTGAAAGCATTGAGGTCCGCGCCTTGGTGTTTGGCTGAGGAACAAATTTGAATTGGACGGTTTTGAAAGAGGTCATGAGTCACGAAACATAGCAGGCGTTGGAGAACGGTCAGCCATGGCAATGGATTAAGGAACAGGCGTTTGAGAATGGATCACTTTAAGCTGCAGTCACTTGATACAGGCAGATAATGTAATGCAATCAACATTATGAACTATTGACTATGATATATGCAACTTGTGATAAAAGAGAACACCGGCCTGGGGTATCTGCATGCTTCCAAACGCTAAAAATGTCTATGCCCGCTCAAAGTGAGTAGCTTGTTCCGCCGTGATCATTAAAAGTATTGTGAGAATCGCTACTCATACAAATCCCTGTTGTGGGGATTGTTGTTCGTAGCAGGTGGATGAGGTGCCGACGCTGGGTTTGTGGGCGCCTCACTGACATTCGAGGCTGGTTGCGCGGGGGGTGGAGGTACCACTCCTTGAGGTGGTGGGCTCAGCGCTGTGCCGTTCGCGTGGTGTACAGGTTGTGGTGGTTGCGGATGAACAGGCGATGGTCCTAATGGCGAAACAGGTGCCTGCTGTGCCATAGCAGGATGCTGAGAGACGGGCGAGCTGGTTACTGTGGTCCCTTCCTTGGGCACATCATGTGGAGCGTAGTAGCCGCCTTGCTGAGGTTGCGGGTACACATAGCCTTGAGGGGGCATGAATCCTTGTCCGTCGGGAGTAGGGACCCAGCCTGGAGGAGGGGGGCCGTAGTAGTAGACCTGACCAGGAGCACCTGGTGGTGGAGGACCAGGCATGAAGCCAGGAGGAGCTTGTGCCATGGCTGGGTGGAGAGGCTGGCCCTCTGGCACAACACCGACAGTGGTTCGCGAATATTGTCCAAGATGCTCAACGGGGTATCCGCGCCTGAAACCCCACTTCATCCATGCTTTGAACGCTGCGCCTGAACCCATGCTCTTCCATTTTTCCTCGAGCAGTTTCCTGTCTTCCGGGCTGCGCCTGTCTTGCATCCTGGTGAAGCAGAGAACAAACAGTGAGATGAGGATCCAACAGACAGTGCCACAGCGCATCGCGCTCTTGCCCATCATGAGACGGCGGAACCAGAAATAAGACTCGAGGAAGCCGAGGACGAAGAGGCCAGGGATGACCGTAGCGACAATGATGATCCAAGTTTTGAGATCGGTGCCGCAATAGTAGCTGTAGCGCGAGTAGCAGTATCTAGAGCTGCTGCTAGAATCATCGTCATCGCCAGAGCTGCCACTACCGCCACCATAGTAATTGGAACCGGACGTGCTGCGGGCTGCAGGTGGTGTGCTACACGACTTGATGTAGTAGCTGTAGGTAAAGTCGCGGGCCGATTCGAAGGGTGCAGCTCCGGCACTGAGATACCAAGTCTTGATGCTGTAGGTGTAGTAACTTCCCATGGTACTGATACCGCCATCGACAGTTGAGGTTGGTGTAATCTGGCTGCGCACAATAGACGGAATTGATACTGTTGCGGTTGTCGTGACCGTGAATTGGGTAGGACAAGACGCCGGTGCCGTCATGGTAACAGGCATGACAAAGCTGGTGGACGGCGTGATGTAATCCGAGGCAGTCCTGCTATTGTAGAATGAGGATGACCTTGTCTCATAGTAATCCGGCTCAATTTCTGATAGCGGAACCTGGTTCAGACCATAATACTCATACACGGTCAACACCTCGTCGGAATAGTAATACGAGGCGGTTGAAGTCGAGGTGGGCGTAGCAGTTGGTTTGACGGTAGCCTTGACAGTTCGATAACTGTCAGTTGCTGTCATTGTAGTGACACCTCCATTCCGGCTTGTGTACACGCTAGGGGAAGCGATAGCAGCATAACGTGAAGTGTATGTCCAGAAGGCAGACCCGGAAGTCGAAGTACGAAATTGAGCATTAGTGGTAGCAGCGAGCGAAAGAAGAGCCACAAGGGCAAATTGAGGAGCCATGGTCGCGAGCTCAAAGGGGCTTCCAAGCGTGAGGTCGCGAAGCACGAACAATCAGTATATTGTATAGGGCTGATCTTCCACTGTTGGGGCGCTCAAGGCATTTTATCCTCCACCAAGCTCTACGCCGTCCCGCCTCTAGAGGCTATCCGTGCCACGCCTGATTCACCGGTCTTGCAGAGTCACATTTCGTTTCGATCCTTGGCGGGATGAGAGCCTTGCACACATCGCGGGATCTGGTGGGTCAACCAATAAGAACGCGATCGCAACCCGGGTCAGGCGAATTTTTGGGTCGAGCCATGCGGTCTTGGGCCTAAGCGGAATTGGAAGAGTCTATTTCTGGTCCATGCGGACTGTGTTGGCCTAGGGTTAGCCAGGGGTCGACGGGAGGCCTAACAAGGCTGCAATGCGGATAATTCTTTGCACAGCCCTACACACTATCGAAAATATGACTGAACAACGCTTTTTGGAAGACCTGAGTTGATGATATCGGTCCACGCGAAGGTAACAATACAGTGATGTCACCCTATCGTGGGATGTTGTCTGGTGTGACTGGTGGAGTGGAAGATTGTGATGTGGAAATTGAAGGTGTGGCCAGTGGCGCCCCAGTCGAAGAAACGAGACACGAGAAATGCGACGTCTTGGCGGCACACGACAAGTGAGCATCGACCCTTAGACCCTGCCCAGATGTTCGTCGGTCCGTTCCTATGGGCAATATCACTCTTACATATTACCGGTGACTCTCTGTGTCATCCTCCAATCGACGCAGGGAACAGCGGTCATCGAGTGAGTGGCGTGTTGGTTCACCGTGCATGCTAATCTTACTTGACTGTTGCACCTAGACAGCCTTACCGTTCTTACAGTCGCAACAATCACATGGTGCTCTTGCACAAACGCAGGCGCCAGTATTGCTTGGGACAAGCTACAATTTGCTTGATACAATAATAATTAGCATCTATAACAGGTCTCTAGCTTTGAATTCGATGTAGCTGTACTCCTCTAGTCTTGCTCTAAAACTCTCTCTCAATATTCAACACTACCAGTACGTTGCGCGGCGTTGTGACAGGGCTGACTGCACCTCTCCATGGTTCGTTACACTCCAAAAGTAGTCGTCAGATTCCTGGCTCTCGCTCGCCTACGACACGTCTGCTCGTCTAACAATTGAAAACAGCACAATGCTTCTCATCGGTGACCTATTGATATCAGATAACCATACCAAAGTGTGTGCTGATGGCGTATTTGGTGACAAGACATTTAGAAAGACTATTTTATCATCTAGTTCCTGCCAGAAGTGGCAATTCGCCAGAAGTACCAGGGATTTTCTTGACCAGAGCATGACAGTATTTCCTTTATTTACCTGCGAAAACGCCATGTGCTAAAGACATTCGGCGATTTCAGAAGCTGGGAGAAGGTCGGCGACTTGATCATATATAGTTATACAACCACGACAGGGTCCAGATTGCCTAGTCTTGGCTACAGGCACTGGGCTAGCACGACAGCGCACAAACCGGCGAAAGTCTTACTGTACATCCCCCTCCATTCGCATAAAGTGGCTTTGGAAAAGGCGTGAACATTGATTCGGCTTCTCTAACGCGACAGGGCGATATTGACCAGATGATGAGGATATTGAGAGCTATGTATTGACTTCGAGTGAACAGGACTACATCCATGTTAATTATATCGTCGTGCGACGTGACGGAAGAAGTGGGAAGATAGTTGATGAAGGTGCAGGCAAAAAGGCGCGGTGAGATTAAATATAGTAAAGCATAAGTAAGTACTCCTCGTAGTGAATGTGGACACTGCGCAGTCACGTAGTTGCATCATAGGATAGCCCTTGTACTGTCTGCAAAGTCATGAGTACATTCTCAGAGTGGTCTGATCTGCTGAATAGCAGCGAGAATCCGACTGGTCATTTCTTCGCACACACATCGGTGGTCATTTGCATGGCATTTGACAACACGGATGATTCATCTCGCTTGTTATTCTGTCCCCTGAGCCCCGTCCTGATCAAGTACACATATCAATGTCGTTTTCGTCTACCAACTTGCCTATTCACTCCATTCTCATCTCTGCTGCAAGTATATTTATCACAGCAATCGCATCTTTACCCTTGGCTTTGATTCCCCATATAATAACGTTGGTGGTCGGATCATATACGTCCACTATCGCTTGTCATCTCTGCGAATGATTTTTTGTACTCGTCTCCATAGACAAAGTTGATGTTTACCTCGTGGCATTCATTGATGCACATCGCTAGGCACATGCGACTGTTGGCCACCCCCACCTATTGGTTTGACTTGTCCTGCAGCAACATACTTTTAATCACACAAATGGTGTCCTTGTCTTGATCTGACAGCGTCGGCATGAATGGCCCTTTCCCATCGCTGATGGGATATTTCATGCTCTTCTGTGGATAGTTTGGCGGCATCGAAAATCCTGTATGTAACGCTGTGGTACTAGCAGGTTTACTGGCATGAAGATAGACATCGTGATGGAAAAAGCCACTTCAGATGTGGACTCCTTGTCCATTGTTCGCAGGCTGACCTGTGATCTTTGTCCCTCCCGAATATGAAGGCCGGCACAACCAAGTTTTCGACAGCTGTGACGTGCCGGCCTTCATGAACGTCGTTTGGTGTTCACGCCAAAATTCTTTGACAGTGTTGGAGTGGAAGCTCGATGCGATCATATCATCATGATTAATGAAGCACTTTGCCTATCAGTCCCATAAGGTTTTGATACACGGTCTATTGAATATAATGGTGATCAGATCAGTTGCTGTTCCTGAAGTAGTCAGGGAGCGCATAACTAGCGGCCAAACATGGTGCTCATCCTAGTACATATATAAGGCAGGCCACATCCTGTCAGAACGATCAACTCCACATGGTTATTCATACACTGTGATTCACCCAGCTCAGCATTCGATCGAGTTTTTTCATTTAAGCCTCAAGCTTGCCCCGACTTCCCGCGCCTACAACTTCGCCGGCAACTTGCCGCTCTTCTGCCCCGTATACGTCGCAATCAAATCCATCAAAACCGGACTCAATACATCATATGTTTGCAATCCCTCCTTCTGGAACTTCGCGCGAACATCATCAATCTGATTCGGCATAAAGCCCTGCTCAATCACACTGCTCACAAATGCAGCAAACTGCGGCTCCTGCCAGCCCTTGGAATCGCTCAACTCGGTGTGCACAAAGTCCAGGCCCTTGAATGGATGGTCATTTACAATACGCCCAAACATGTGCACGCCGCATTCTTTACAAGCGTTGCGCTGGATGGCTGCCGAGGGATCGACGATGTGTAATTTGTTCTTGTTGGCAGTGACGGAGAGCTGGTCGACGGGAATGACGCCGACGACGGAGAAGAGAGCGCCCTCAGGTTTCCAGCATTTGGAGCAGCCGCAGGCGTGGTTGTGTGCGACATTGCCGGCCAGAGTGACTTCGACCTTGTTGGATGTGCAGTGGCAGTACAGCTTGCCGCCTTTGAAGTTGGGATCACCTTTGGCGATGCCGTTGTCGATGGCGGGGTGGATAGAAGGCATGATGAGATCCGATGTGTTGTATTTGATGGGATTTTTCTATGAGATGGAATAT
The DNA here is from genome assembly GCA_020747045.1 of Phaeosphaeria sp. MPI-PUGE-AT-0046c. Classification (NCBI taxonomy): domain Eukaryota; kingdom Fungi; phylum Ascomycota; class Dothideomycetes; order Pleosporales; family Phaeosphaeriaceae; genus Phaeosphaeria; species Phaeosphaeria sp. MPI-PUGE-AT-0046c. Next base: position 1,389,292 of record JAGTJN010000002.1, on the reverse strand, counting down.
GGATGAAGAAAGAGGACGTTTACATGCCACGACCAGCTTACACCTGCGCAGACTATATACGTCGAGCCCTCGCAGGATGCATCTTCCCCTCACCGGACTAGGGAACCAATCGCGAACAAGTCGCGCGATAGGTCTTCATCGTTGAATGGTGCGATCGTTTGGCGTTCTCAAAGTAAAGTGGATTGCGTAACTTAGCGGAGCCGCACTCGATTACTACTTCCGGTTCGCGTTTCCCAACCCCACAATCTATGTTGGTGGCAACTACCGACGACACGGCTGCCATTGCATTTTCACACATCTACAAGAGGTTTCAATCTGCAATGGAGTTAAAGAAAGGCATTGCTGTGTCTTTGGAATCTACGTTCGCGAAGTAATAACACGCCTCAGCATACGCGAAGATCGGAAGAGGGATCTCGAACCCCACTTGCGAATGTCATACACTCTACACACGATTTCGGCGATAGGGTTCGAAGTAGAATACCAAGCCCTGCATACCTCGAAAACGTTAGATATAGGGATATTGAAGCTGACAAAGACATTGGACGGTTTTCGGGGCATATACTTCGCTATAGCGGGTTGTGCTTCTGTTGATTGGTGGCTCACATTGAACCGTTCTCACGGTACGAAAGCCGGAAAGCCCTCTGTATGAGCATGGCGATATGACACCGCGGGACCCCGGTAGAAGTACAGTACATACAATAATTCATGTGAATCACTGGACTCCAGAAGATCGAGCTTGAACCGACTACAGTGTCCTCGATTGAAGGGAATGACTTCTACTTACACCACTGTCTTTATTAGAATACTCTTTTCCCAGCTACCAGAAAGTGCCTCGAAGACGAAGCTATCGTGGAACGCCGGATCTGCGCCATCGTAGAGGCGGGCCGTGATACAATCATGTGCGAATCGTTCAAAACTAGCATGGAAGTTCCAGTCGTTGGCCACAGCTTGACGACATGCTGCTTCATTGACGGAAGAAGGTCGACGGTACACCTTGGCAGGCCTAACAACGAGTGTGGGAGTCCTGTTCTGATTGTGACACGGGCAACTGCGTCTGCACCTTGAGACCCGCCGACAAAGACGTAAGTGTCTAAGAAGCACCCCAGATCAGCAAAATGGATGTTGCACCATCCATGTGACCGTCTGATAGCTCGGCCGGAATCCATGCTGGATCCCATTCGCAACGTGAGCGAAAGATCAGATGATGGTTAGGTAGGTGCATCCTAGGAAGCCTCCCATATACCTTTCCTTGTTCGCCCGTAGCCTTTGCCTGCTTTGAGTATGTCAGTATACGCAAGCCGTGTGATTACGCTCACACAGGCCCTGGCCTAAAAAATCGAGAGCTTCACGTTTAAAAGGATGCAGCGCGACTCCACATGCCAAGAGTCTGGTGGATGAAATCAAAATGTGGTATCATTACTCGAAACTAAAATTGTATATCTATGTCGTACGCGCTCGACGGCGCAAAAAGTTCTATGCAATTCTGCTAAGCAGTGCAAACTCAGACATGTCTGGATCCCGCAGATGCGGCTCAACAGACATCGAGCAAATGAGAAAAGTAGAACCCTCCTACACGACGTGGTTCATGGGGTATTATACAAAAGCCAGAGGGCTATCCGAAAAAAAGTGTACGGCTTCATTGGGCGCTGCGGCAGAAGTAAAAGAAAACGAAATTTAGAAGCCATATTGCCTCCTGGGCTGCGCGCGCGGTCTGCGTCCGCCGCTACCAGGGCCAATGTCGATGCTCTGAAGCTCCAAGCTCAATGCCATGTCTTCGTTTTGCACCGGTGCTCCTGCACCAAGGGGAATCTTGGCTGGGATCGGCGGCGCCCCGGAGTATCTGGGTGGGGTTTGGCTATAGCTTGGGCTGGTCGCATAGCTGTTGGGGTTGTGGCGTTCTCGCAAAACATGCGCGTCGGAGCGAGGAGCGTATGCATCGGAATTCCGCGATGGCTGGTGCTCATATGAAGGACGAGGACTACGCCTTGCAGGTCGTTCGCGATCATTGAACTCGGGTGGCGAGCGCGAGGCGTGATTGGCGAGAACGAGAGCCCCAGACTGTGCATAAGGATCGTTGAAGTCGTGTCTTGCACTGACGAGTGCAGTACTAGTCGTTTCGGGCTCACCGAAGTTTTGCGATGCAGCGTGTCGAATGCGGTCCCTAGCCTCACGGTCTCGACGGTACTTCTCCTCACGCTGTCTTGCGGCTTCAATGTCCCTCGAGCCGTTCAATTGAGCCCTCGCACGAACTGGCTTCTCCTTCACTGTGCCCTTTGGCGTGGGCTCGGGCGCCCAATTATCGATCGGCAGGTGGTCTGAGGCATCGACAACACGTCCACTAAAAGTGACGATCTGGCCTTTGTCATTGTACTCCATTCTGCTACCAGGACGCTCTTCGTCGTCTGACAGACCCGGAACTGGCGATCTGGAGGCTCTAGGATTGTAGATGTCGAAGCTGTCAGGGTCAAAAGCGACGCCAGATAGACGGCGCTCTCCCAAATCCTCCATAGGCGGAGGTCGTGGCGAGACTGACTTTCGCGTAGGCATGCTTCGAGCAGGCCCTCGTGACATGCGGTCGTCGACTGGGTTGGGGGAATACCTCGGGTTGACTCCAGGGCTTGTGGCTCGAGGCTTCACGATAGGAGTGGGATCATGTACGGGAGATGTACGGCGGGGTTGCTCGGGTGGGTCGTGTGGGTAATATGGAGAATCGTAGGGTGGTAACGAGCGATGGACTAGCTCCTGGGAGTATACAGGTTCCTCATACTGAGCAGCAGAACGATACTCAGCAGGCTCTGAGTACTGCCTCAAGCGTGGCTGTGATTCATAGGAAGGTGGCGGCGCTTGGTATGCTACCATGTCGCGCGATGCATCATGTCCGGCAATGAGGCTCGATGGTAAAGCTGATGTCTCTTGCCTTAATGGCGAAGGAACCATAGCGTCGCGCGATTCCGGCCGACTCGAGTGCTGAACTGCTCCGCGAGGGTACGTCATGCGTCGCTCGGAAGGAGGTTGGCGAACCTGGTCATCAAACGAGTACGAATCAGGTGGGCTATAGGAGACCTGTTGGGGCTCTTCGCGGTATCGAGTGAAGTTGAGTGGCGCTGGACTCTCATCTTGAAAGCTGTGCGGGCTCTGCTGGCTGGGATGCGGTAGGGTGCTAGCATTCCTTCTGTGCGCTGGCGGCGGCGGAGGCATGTCGTCTTCGTCTTCGACCATAGGCTGCATTGCGCTTCGCCTGCGATGAGAAGCACCTTCGTCGTACGGCGATGGCAAATTACCGTAGTTCTCAGCATGGTACTGCTCTAGTGGAGATAGCTGTGCAGGGCTGCGGTCGCGACTCCTACTTGGCCGCAGTGGCGCAACTTGATAGGCGGACTCTGGGAATGGGTCTTGGGAGTACGATGACTGAGAGTACTGGGGATCGTGGAATTGCTGGTACTGTTCCTGGCGCGGCTCTGGGTCGTATGTCTGCTGTGTTGGGACAGCAGGTGCGGAGTGTGCATGGACTGGCTCGGGGGGTGGTGCTTGGATCTGTCTTTGTGGAGACTGGTAGTTATCTTGTGACATGGTCCTGTTGTGGATGGGCTCTCGCACGTGCTGCGGTACTGCATTGACTGCTTGCACCTCGTAGGCTTTTGGCGCAGCATACGACATGTCGAAGCTCTCGCCATTCTGTTGGGCGATGTTGGCCAAGGACGGTCGCGGGTTTGGAGGTGTGTAGGGATCCTGGATCACTTGCGGGCGCTGCGGAGTGTTGCTGGTTGATGCCGGAGCGCTGTTCAGGGGAGACGCGTCTGGCAATGGTCTGCGAGTTGGCGTACGCTCCTGTGGTTGCTGGTGGCGAGGGGAGCCCAATTCGCGAGGACCAGCTCTGAGGCCTCTCAGCCCGCGCTGTTCCGGTGTGTTCGATGGAGATGGAGATGCACCTGTGGGATCCGAGGGAAGTGGTCGCCGTTTTACTGGCACGCTTTCGCGCGGCCCACCAAGTGCTGGACTCTGACCGTCAGGACGCGCCGACTCCCTCCTCTTCTCTGCAACCGGCTTTTCGGCTTTGGGTCGAGTATCGTAGTACGTGAGCTCGATGCGGATCTCGCCCGAGTATTTGCCCTTGCAGTTGAGCGTGTGCCAGTCGTCGCTCTGGCCGCCACCTGGCGTGATGACTCCGTCGAGGTTGGCCCATGTCTCTCCAATGAGCTCCGTCTTCTTGTCGTCGTTGAAGACGGATATCTTGAGGCGATGGTAGTCGGGCGAGTCGTGGACTGTGAAGCGGAGTTCTTGGTCCCTGCCATCTATGTCAGTACTAGCAACCGGTATTCGCTTGTTAGACTACGTACCACTTCGGTGTCTGGCCTCCGCGCTTGTCGGTCTTGGTCTTTTTGGCTTCCTTTCCTAGTCGTGCAGCGCAGTACGGGTCTTGTTTGCCCATTGCTTTCCTCTTGAGAGGGTGTCAGCGCATGCACAGCTTCATAACTGTCTATACTCTACTAACATTGGGGAGGTTTTTCGCCCGGTCGATGATGGCCACGAGAGTGCCAATGACAGGCCCGTCAACGGACATGTCTGCGAAGATTGCGGCCGCATGGTTGACTGTCCGTGTCGCCATGGTGTGAAGAGAGTGATTCGTGCTATCCGGTGGGATGCCGGGACTTGGGGGTGTGGGAGGCGCTCACGACGCCAGAGAGTGTCGATAGTTGTTCATGCGCAGCGATTGCGGGACGGAAAAGAGGTGCGAGGTACAGCAGCGGACGGCGGCAAAGACGGCGACTGCAATGCAAAGGAGCGACTGGAAAGAGGTGGAGTAGGCCGCGCATCGAGTGCAGCTCGCCCGTTGATAAGATGCGCGTATGTTTGTGGCTGAGGAGCTCGGAGGAGGCTGGTGGGGACTAGCCGGCGGGCGCACTATTGGCTGGCCTCACCACCACTTCCAACCTCTTCCGTGCGAAACAGTGCGCTACCCCAGCAACTCAGGACTAGTATTTCCCACCCTGGCGATGGTACGGCGGTTTCAGTATCGAGACCCGCAGACCACTGCGAACTCCCGGTTTGCGCCTGCTGCAGTGTCCAATTGCACATGTCATGATCTGCCAGGCCGGAGCCTCCACCGCGGCTTTTCGTCATGGTGCCTCACTAGAACTGGCAGAAGGCTGCAGCGGGAGCCCTGCGCGTAACCATGCATTCGCGATGCGGTAGCTCGTATACTCTCAGCCTACTCCAATAGCTTGTTAGGCAAGTTTGCTTTTGGCGAACGCGGTGTTTTGGTGCTTATCCACGGCGCGTACGCGGCTCATGTGCTGAGACCTGTCACCCTTGACCCATGCCGTATCTGCCCATGTCTACGGAGTACCATGTTTTCAATGGGCACTTCGCTCGAGATGGTGGCTGGGGGCTGTCCTCTCGGATCACATCACGAACAAGCCAGGGATCCCGTCCATCTCCCGCACGCTAGACCAGACCATAACACAAGTTTGTTATTGTCTCGCTTCGGCGAATCCGTAGGATCCCTCGACTATGCACATGGCTGGGTACGTTTGCAGTGGGTGGTGAAGAGTCCGAATCGACATTTTCCGTACGCATCGCAATTGCTCTTTTGTCGCACAAGAAAACTTCGGACCGACGAATGCCCATCCTGACATGCGGCGCGACAACACGCCATAATCTTGACTCTGAACGCCTATCTTACCATGTTCCGCTGTTTTCCAGATCAAGAGGTCCTTGGAACTAAACAATTGTGGGCCAGAAACACATTTCGTCGTGACGTGAGTGCATCGTCTGCAATCTTGAGTCTGCTCACCCATCCTCTCGTGCTCTCACCTGTGCATCTATACAGGAGCTGAATCGCTGCCGGACCAAGCGATGATAGGTTGCCATGACTCGAAGTCGAGCATTGGATAGGCGTCAGTGGTGGTGAAACCAACCACTTATTCATATGGCAGTGGGGAGGTACCGGATGTTTCGCACTCGTACACATCACCATATAGATACCGGTACGCCACTGCATGCCCTGAACGCGCTACCGCAGTGATCCCGTGACCTCGCGTACGCGCGTTTCGCGCCTGTTGGACTTTGCCCCGCCATCGCCAGCGTCATGCCGTCGCAAACAATCTTCACCGCGCGCAGCGATCATAAACTCATCACACGCCGTACAGCGTCACAGATGAAGTCCAGACAATGCCGACACATACACCCTCACCGCACCGCTTCCTGACACCAAAGTCCACACCCCTCCAGAAAGCAAAACCGAGACCACAATCCAACCTACGCAATAATTTCGCAGGTCCAACACCACAGCCGCCAATACAATCCCGACATACGTCCCTTATAGGTGACGGGCAATCAACACATGCAACCCCAGCCAAACGTTTCATCGTCGCTCCGCATCGACGCACGCTTAGCACCGAAGACGATACGCATGTCAAAGAACGTCTACTAGTAACGCAATCGACGCCTCAGGCCCAGCTATCACCTCGACCGAAACCGCGTAGGAAGTTCGAGCGCATAGAGAGCATAAACAGTGCGTCTCAGTCTAGCCCGATAGCATCACCAGCAGACGACGACGACAACAACAACAATGATGGTCTCAGTGTTGCGCCAACGGTGGAGCATGGGCACGTCTTCGAGGACAGCGACCGGGCACATGAACAAGACGAAGAGGACGACGAGATACTCTTTGTAACAGAAGAGCGCAACAAAAGACGTCGCGTCTCGCCACCCACCTCGCCCTCTCTACCCAGCACTTCGGAGCCAACAACCCCACACGCGCACACCACCCATCGCTTCCTCGTTCCTCCTCCACGAACACCGGCATTGTTTGCTGCTACAGAACAAAAGCCTGATAATGCAGGCTCTGCACCATCATCAGTAGCACTCACTCCAGCGTCCCATCGACCAGCTTTCATCCTCCCACCACAACCAACATCTCCCGTGAAGCCCTCAAAATCACTTCCCGAGATCTTCTCGCCATCGCGCAAGACACAAAAGTATGTACCCAACGGCCTTGCGGCAACACTACAAGGGTGGATTATCGAGACAGCAAACACGGGGTTCGCAGCACAAGAGTGGAGGACAACGGGTGGCGTGGTGTGGGGCAGGGATAAAGAAGACGGCGTGAAGCTCAAATTTCGAGTCAAAGAAGCTGCTTCGTCGTCTGTGTCGGTACATGAGGGGGACGTGGAATGCTACCCTGGGCATTTCGTATTCGTGCGAGGTGAAACTGATCCTGGCTTGTACAATGTCTCGCGTGCCCCTAGTGTTGTCGAAGACAACGGAGAATGTCGAGTCTTACTAGCTGGTCAAGGTGGTGCGAGGGGAGTAGGTGGGATCAGGCTGAGGAGCGCTTGTGTAGTTGGTGTTCGAGCACCGATGTGGGAGGTCGATGTGGGCGGGGAGAAGTGGGTCGTTGGGGTCGACTGGGCGTTGCTCTGACGGAGCTACCAAACAGGTGTGCAGACACCTTAACATGATTTATGAACCTGAGAGCTGAATACATCGGCGTCAATACGTGCTCGTGTGACTTTCCATCGTTGGTATGACATGCTCCTCAAAGTGATGCATCTTTCATATGTGCATTGGAATCGACTACATTCCCCTTGAAGTCGTGTCGCCGCTGTAACTATTGGCTTCCAGGGCTACCCTGATCCATCATACGACATGATGCAAGAGACTTCGATATCGCAATTTTCTTGCTTAGACTGTCAGAATATATTTACTAACCATGAGACATAGACTTACGAGCTAGTGTTGCATTGACCTGCTTGATGATGAATGAGTCTCTCTATTCTTCGTCATCGTCAGACTCAACAACATCCCAATCGAACTCCAAAGCCTCGTGCACGTTGTCCGCAAGTGTCTCCGCGTCCTCCCCGCACTGTGGCTGGACGCCAGCGCGATCCATGAGAAGCTGCATGCTGTCGATGAGAAGCCTTTCATCACGCCAAATATATTCTGGGTCTGGAGATGTAGGAGATAGGCTTGCTCTCTCAGCTCCTGGAACGAAAAGACATTAGCAACAGTCGTCTTTAAGTGGGATCGCAACAGAAATAGCCCATACCTTTGTGAACAGGACCACGCCCTCCATCCTTCGTTTGACCGTACCGTTCACTGAGGGAGAGGTCATAAGTAGAAGATTCAGAGGAGCTTACGGGTGCTACAAACATACACTAGCGGCTCGGCGACCATTTCAGCTCTCGGTTGTCGCTGCTTCTTCGTGTTTCTCTTGCTAGAAGTAGCACCAGTCGAGCATTCAGAGCCATGGGAAGGAACGTTTATATTCGAGTCGTCCTCGGAATTGTACAGGCGTTTGCGCTTAGCCATACCTATACACACAATCAGCTAAATACCTTCTCGGCTACTCTATACTTACCAGCGCCGCTCCTACTCTGATCCACTTTGTCCACACTGTTGACTGGCGATGCCAAGCTGTCCTCTGCACTCTCGATTTCCACACTGCCCGCCATTCGCAGCGCAACGAAGACATCAGAGACGAGCTGACGGCTGAGGTGCATACTGAGGTTGAAGTCGTAGCCCATGCCAATGAAGTCAGGCCAATTATACCGCTTGTGTGCTTTGTACCAATTGAGTACGTCTGATATATCCATACACGCATTGTCTACTGTCTTGTACGAGGCTGGCAGCTTCTTTTCTGATGTAAATATCACGGCGGCGGCAACCATGTAGTTCGACCAATGAGCTGTCTGTATCAGAATCGAGCGCAAAGTACGGCGATAATGTGAGCTACTTACTTGGTTTGCTGAGCGGTGCACCATCTGTGGGTTGTGGGGTCGGCATATAATGCGCCATTTCGGTGTTGCAGTCGAGGCGACGAGATGTCAGTGCGGGAGGTCAAAATATTTTGGTGTGAGAGAATCAGTCACTCAAGGTCGTTTGTATCTGCCTTTCACGTGTTGACGCGTCATTTCCGCGCTATGGAAGGTGCGAGACTCGAACGCTTCACAGGTTTTCTAACCTCTGCCCGGACTATTGCTTTGTGCACTCGATCATGGATTTGTTATGCTTAGATCGTGACTGTTGTTTGCTCAACGCCGATGTATAGGGGATTATATCTGCGGTATTAACGCTGTAGGTTCCATGGTACCCTCTTGACAAAGTATGGTTGAGAAGGGTCCCTTTACCAATGAATTCTATCACAACTCTGAAACTGCCCTCATGAAAGTTCTTTCTTGGTTGCATGAACATCTATGTACACTTCTTCGCATTCAAACTTGCCTGTACTCTTTCATAATGTCTGCAAACACCTCGCCATGCTGGGCATGCCAGTCTTCCGATGCTTCAAGCTCATCCTCAAAGAGCTGCCGAGTCTGCTCACCCACTTCATCAAAGAAAGACAGCATCAAGAAGCTGTGCAATACTGGATATTCACGACCGATTACGTCCCTTTCATCCACTGTTATGGCACGGATATGTCGATCACAAAAGGACGGGGCCGACACAAGAGAGACCAAGAGCCTGTTCAGCTTGGCAACATATTCGCCCCCAGTCCCACAACAAGAGATATCCACTATCAACATAACATTTTCAAGACCGAACTCTTCTCCAGGGGTGCCAGGGATTACCTTAACAGGTGCAGCCAACGATTGGCCAACAATGGACTTCGACACCTTTCTCGATATTGGTGGAAGGGAGCTCTGTGTTTCGAGTGATATTCGCATCGTTTTGAGTGTGATATCTGTGAGGAAGAAGCATCGGACGAGCAAAAGTTGTTGTGAGTGCAATGAAGCTGCCTGGGCCAATGTATACTTTGCACAGGGAATGAAGGAAGGCGGGTTCGTTGGGTCGGAGCAGAAAAGTTGAGATCTTCTTCACAAATACTAATATGGTGTTCAAACCAGTAAGGGAAGTAAAGAGTGAGGAAGGAGGTGTGATAACGGCCATGCACGAATCTGAACAAAAGCCAACAGGCGCCAACCAAGGAAGGAATTGAGACAGGCACCACGCAGGTACCTGCCTGCCCCACCCTTCTCGATAGCGTGTTCATACTTTCTCATATAATTATTTTATTCCATTTCGGATGGTTCAAGGTCATGATCAGAATCCATTCGCGTTCCCAAGTATCCACCAGGATGCAAGATAAGCCCACGTGACTTCGTTCTCTTCTGGTAATCTAGGATGCCTCAAGCGATGCTTCGACTTGCCTATGCGAGTCGGACAAGCAGTAGCTGACGCACAACTCGCTTCCAGCCTGCCAAAACTCATCTCCGTTGATTGGAACGCTGTGCAGTGAGCATCGAACACGTACAGGGCCGACATTCGCCCACGCTCTCAATCTCCGGACACGGTCTCTAATTCATTACCCTCGATAACCGCTCCGTGTATCCCCACGTTTGGATGACTGGATGCACGTCACCAATGCCACAGCCTAGAATAGATTGGATGATGCGAGGAGCACTGTGGGCTGGCCGATCTGGACCGGCGACGGGTCTTCATTGCATTGCTGGACAGCTTTGACCGCAATTGCAGTGCACTGTTGCACATTTGCCTCAAGGAATCCTAGGTCGTTTTGTATACTGACAATACCACGTTGTACAGCGAAACGACGATTGTAACAGGATGGCATGACGCGGGGTGGGGTCGAATTGCTGCTGCTCAAACCGCATTTGGCCCCTAGCGTCATTCTCATCGTTACTGAGGCATGACGTGGCTCTGGCTTTCCCACATCATCACCATCCGTCAATTTGACTTCAGCCATCAATTGCTCAATGCATGGCCCGCGCTTTGGGCCGCCAGAGATGACATGTGCAGGCACGCTCCGCTGGCACATCTCTCCACGGCCCGGAGCGTGGGCGCGCGAACCCAACGTTGTGAACAACGAATGATGCATACTGACCTGCAGCTAAGCACATCGCACCAATAATCAGAACGCCCTCGCAGCCAAAGCCCACCTGCCGGATCTCAAACTCTCTGAACTTGGGCGAACGACGTTCCCCTACGTGGCCCAATGAGCTCGCCTCTCTAAGCATCGGCCTGCGGGCGCACACGGGTCTGCCAACGTGAGGCTTACCGGGCTTTCTGCCAGCATTATTCGAGACTCTGTCTTGCGACTTCTCGTGTTGTCTCGTGACCCCATCTCGCATCTCTTTCGTCGATTCAGATCGCTCTCCGTTACAGGCTCGCCTCATTGAGCCACGCAACCCATACCTCCACAATTGTGTGCTTTTATCTTGGGCGACTAACACATCATTCGTCTCTCCACAATCTGTCCTGACACCCCACGTCTATGTTGCCATTGCTCAATCACCGAATGTCTGATCAGTCATGGAGCGACGTCACAGTCAGATATAGTCTGTAGCACCAAGCCTCGAGTCCACGGATCCCGAAACCTTTGATTTCGACTCAACACAGCCATGCGCCACTTTGATACCGTATCCATATCACCGTGGGCGAATCCAAACAATGGCGCCACGGGTACGGGCCATAACTACTACACAGCCAGTAGCTACACAGCCAGTGGCTACCCAGCTAGTAACTACCCGGCCAGTAGCTACACAGCCAGTAACTACACAGCCAGGGTGCCGAAGCCTGTCTATCGCCGATTAGTTTCGCTACCAGCACCAAAATTCGCTTATCCAGGTGTGGAACAGGTAGTTGGTGATAGTGACGAGAACGACGAAGCTGGTATGTGCCGACGCTTCTTGGATAATGAATATCAGGAGAGTGCTGAACGGTGACAGGCGGTGCTCCAATCGACCCGAGTGCACCATCAGGATCAACAGAAGCTCCACTTCCACCTCCACCTCCCCCTCCAGAAGCACCATCAGATGTTCAGGAACTGCCACCTCCGCCGCCACCGCCTCCTCCTCCACCTCCGCCGGAAGTCCTTGATGCTGAAACTCCCATTCTTGCAGACGAAGCACCGCCAGCGCCCCCAGGTGATACCAATGTCGAATCACAGACGATTAATGCTGCTCAAGAGCCCTCCGCGGGGTCCGAAGGAGTCATTCTGATAGATGGTGAAGGTAGTGTGGATAGTGAGGTTGTGGTTATTGATATAAAAGACGAGCCTCCAGGTCCACCAGCCGAAGTCAACAAGGACGTGGTGTCGTCTGAAGTTGTTCCTCCACCTCCTCCACCACCACCGTCTGTGCCTGTCGAGTCGGACTTGGCACCACCCCTGCCACCTCCACCTGTCGATTCAGTTCCTGAACCTTCTGTTGCTGGGAGTGAGAAGAGTGGTGAGTCCGAGCAGGCAGCTCAAGAGCCCCCAAAATCCCCCGTTTTGAAGTTTGTACATTTCGCGTCTGACACCAAAGACCCAGACGCTGTCAATAACAAGAAGAAGAAGACGCTGCTAATTGGCAAGGGCAAAGCCACCGCCTTCGTACGCTTGAAAAATCCACCTTCCCCTTCCCAAACGTCTCCTAAAGAGGACAAGAAGAAGGTGATCGACAAAGTCGTCAAGAAAAAAGAGAGACGGCCTTCGATTCTTTCCATCTCATCCATAGAGAAACCCGTGAGAGATGACTCATCCTCGGCAAAGAGGAAGCCCAGCAAGGTAGATGATCGCAAGCAGAAGAAGGCAGACGAAAAGGACAAGAACATCAAGGGTAAGAAAGAAAAGGCCAAGAGTGGTTCGCAGAGCAGTCAAGACCAAGTAGTTGTAGAGGACGATGCAACAAACCCGGAGGCTGCGGATAGTATTGTCACAGTAGAGTCTACCGATCCTTCTTCTGATGGCCAAGACATTGCTCCAGAGGCGATAGAAGCGCCCCCTCCTCCGCCCCCGCCGCCTCCACCACCAGAACCTGATGAAATATCGCCAGAGGTCAAAATTGAATCTGTGGACGAAATTGCACTTCCGCCCCCGCCGCCTCCACCACCAGAACCTGATGAAATATCGCCAGAGGTCAAAATTGAATCTGTGGACGAAATTGCACTTCCGCCCCCGCCGCCTCCACCACCAGAACCTGATGAAATATCGCCAGAGGTCAAAGTTGAATCTGTGGACGAAATTGCACTTCCACCCCCGCCGCCTCCACCGATTATGGATGAACATCCTGCAAGCGTTCCGGAGCCTGCTGCCGTAGACCTTCTTCCGCCTCCGCCTCCACCCCCACCAGCTGATGAGGCTCCAAAAGAAAGCGCAGCGAACGCAGCTGATGAGGTTGCACCTCCGCCTCCACCTCCAGAGGAGCAGTCTTCTGAAGTATTGGAGGCTGCTAGCGAAGTTCTTTCGCCAGATAATGGAGAGACAACGTCGGAAGTGGCAGAAAGTGCGACAGAAAGTACTCTGCCTCCGACTCCGGCTCCGGCTCCAGAATCGATGCCCGAGCAAACAGAAGAAGCTGCAGTTGAATTGCTCGTCGGAAGCGAAGAGGCGGGAGAAGACCTTGACTCATCAGACAACACAATAACCACGCCAAGCGCCGAGCCTCAAGTGAAAGACGACGTCAAAGGTGACACTGCGCAGGATGACATCACTCAGCCTTCTCCAAGCGAAGAGAGTTCGCAAAAGCCAGAGCAAGACATGAGCCAATCGGAAGCCGAAATTGAAGGTGTTGAAGAGGCTACCGCCACAGAAAATAATGCTGCCGCGGCATGCGGCAATGACGCAGAAGTGATCGTCGAGTCTGGGGAGCCAAACGAACCTGAAGAGATAGCGGTATCGCATGTAGCGGAACAAGAAGCGTCCGAGGACTCGACTGTTGGACCAGCTGACACCAGCACTGACGCAGCTGGTACTGACAACCGAAGCGACGACAGTCCAAGCACAGACTCAGCGACTTCTGTGTCAGACGACCAGACTCCAGCCGATGAGAAAACAGTTGTCGTTGACGGCATGCAAGAAGATGCTGACGACGATCTTGCGCTCAACACTGTTCAGGGTGATGAACCTAAGGCTCTACCTCTGCCTGACAACTTACCTGCGGAGGATAGCTCTGCTACCGATAACAATGAGGGATCTGGTGCAAATATCGATCGCGAACCGCTACCAGAATCTGACGATGCCCCTGAAAGCACGACGGCACCCGAATCAAAAGAGGATGTAGAATTTACGGCTGCAGTTGTGTCTATAGAATCACAAGAGACTGCATCTACTGTGGACATCGTGGACGCTGAGACGAATGTCGGCGACGATCTCAACAAAGATGCACCTGTGGATGAGCAAATGGCAGGTGACACAGCATCACAAGATGACAGACCTTCCTTTCAAGCCGACAATCAGAACGAGCCTGAACATCCTGTGCCTGAGATTGGCGAAGCAGGCGAGTCTGCTACAGAAGCATCCCTGACGGATCTGGTTGCCGCCACGGACTCCGGAGAACCTGTCATCGAAGCACCACCATCTGGACAATCCTCAGCTAAGGAGCAGCCCGCAACAGAAGAGAAATCCCCCGGGCAAGCAGCACCAGATGCGCCTGAGCCTATCAATGATGCAACGAGCGAACATCCTTCTTCAGTACAAGAACCTATGGCAGAAATACCGGCTCAGGAAGCAGCGGAAGATGAAGTCTCGACTACGACGGCACCATCAAAGAGGAGCGAGCGGAAGAAGAAACGCAAGCATGTAAAAGCAGCGAAGGAAGCTCCAGCAACTTCGGCGGTGGAAACGATCGTTGCGCAGGATGCATCAGTCAACGAGCCTAATCCTCCAGTTGCTGACCCTGCAATCGTTTCGGAGATGACTGAGGGATCTGTGACTGCTGGAGCAGAGCTGCCGACAGCTGTGACTACGCAAGCGCAAGTCACTGGCACTGCAGCCAATGTAGCTGATTGTGAGGTTGTCAACGCGACCGAAGTGGACACTACAGCAGTAGCTCCATCTGAAGACGTAGCAGCAATCGAGAGCCCCCAGCCTTCTGTGCATGGCGAAGAACTTGTGCAAGAATCTACATCTGGAATCGAGGATGACGAAGTTGCACCTGCCACTGGTGATACGGGTGTGGCGTCCCTACCAATTGAAGGCGAGCCCAACAAAGAGTCTCAAGATCGGGAAGAAGTAACACTCATGGTGACTGGCGATGAGGCTGTGTCAGAACAACAAACAACACCTGATCTCGCAAGTGAGGTCGGTGACGAGACTACTGTTGCAGGTCCACCTGCTCAAACCAGCGACAACGCGAAAGAAGACATGGGCGTCTCTCAGCAAACGGAAACTTGCGATAATGAAGGGCAACTTGAAGATAAGGGTGCAAAGGATGAGCCCGCTCAGGATATTTCCAACGAAAATGTATCGACTGTAGCTGACGCAACTCCACATAATGATGAGGCTTTAGTCGAGGAACACGATGAGCAGGACAACAACGCTCTGCCACCCGCGGAAGGCGACGCAAATGACCAAACAATACCGGCTGAAGTTTCCCCTACCACTACAGCTGCATCTGAGGACAATGAAGCCGTACATGGCGAAGGGTCAACCGAGGACGCTCAGGTTGTCAAATTGCCAAAAGACAATGCTAACGGAGACTTGCAACTCAAGGACCACGAATCCAAGCCAGAGTCGCCTGAAGCCACAGATCTAACTCTACTACAAGAAGATCCTCCACGAGAAATGGACCAGACATATGATGAGGCTAGTTCAGAAGAGATTGACAAGTTCCTCCCGATCGCCGAAAGCGAAATTGTCGATGCTCTTGCAGCAAGCGAGGAGCGGCTGGGATCGATGATGCCCGACGCCGACGCACCACAACAAAAACCTGCAGGTAAGTCTATATCGTTCCTCTCACTACTAGTTGAATTATGGTGTCATTTCTTCTGCGGCATATTGCTGCAATGTCTCCGCGGATCATTCTGTCACGACGCGTGGGGCTGGCTGGGCCACGTCAAATGCTGCAGCAGAGCACCCGATTCGGCGTGACGGCGCTTCTCATTGGTCGCCTCACGCAACGAATCTTTGTGCCAACACACAACACTTAGCCTGTCTCGTCGTCACGTGGGTACGGCTCGTTGAGCTTGGTCTCGGGCTGCAATGCATGCACGTAATCTGCCGCAATCGCGACGTGGGAGATTTCTTCTCAGCGCTAGTCCGTTGTCGACCGTTTTGATTCCCGACACCTCCGCTTATACATGCTCACTTTTCCTTGTTATCGTCCGCCTCTGTTAAAAAATATTTGACAACCTGCAAGACCTGTACAATCGCATAGTACTAACTCGATGTAGACCAAGTAACACCTTCTCAGGAACATCAGGATGCAGATAAGCAAAGCTCGGGTCTTGAAATTGATGTAAAGACTGAGTCTGAATCTGACTCGAGGAACGCTGTCGAAAATCCAATCGGTGAAGAGCTCGAGGGGACGAACGAACAGGTCCCTGCTGAATCCTCGGACCCAACTTCAGACAACGAACCAAAGCCTGCCGTGAAAAAGGATGACGAGGTAACGGAGGCCGAAGAAATGGCATCCGCAGTGCCTGAAGCGGCTATGGCTGATGAACCAGTGCCTAAAGCCATCGAGGTCAGTAGTATGATAATCCGGAGATTGAAACACCATGAATATTCCCCAAAGTAGTGCAGTGCCAACATCATCGCGCGAAAATACTGACAAGAACTTAGGTCGTCGACAACGCTGCAGCTGAGAAGAGCCCCGACCGCAGCGAGAATTTGATGGCTATTGCTAAGGATGCGGCTGATTTCACAGGCTCCGAGTCTGACGAACAATCTGACTCTGAGTCAGACATGTCGTCGTTGGCACCCACAGCCATTGTGGTGAGCTCAACCGAAAGTGCTGAAAATGCTGCTGAATCAGCCGAAATTGAGTCAACAGCGTTGTTGGATGAGCAGCTCGAGGACGCGACTCAGCAATCTGAGGCTCCAGTCGAAAAGGCAGAAGCTAGCCCGAACGATATTGAGGGGCCACCATCAAACGCCACAGACTTTGATGATGCGGTTTCGGCTGAAGAAGTTGAAAGCGCCAAGGCAAATGACATCGTTCCGGTTCCTGTGGGAGAGGTCGAGGAGGCCGTAGAAGAAAACGACTCGGAGCCAGTCGCAGCAGCTTCCGAATCAGAAGTAATAGCGAGCGAGGTTGCGGAGGTACCATCCCCGGAGAGTACCGCTCCAGAAGATACGGATACGATTCTGAATCCGGAACCAGATCTTGTAGTACTTAAATCATCCACTCACGCAGGTGAACATGAGAAAGATCTAGCGGAACTAGATACTACACCAGAACAACATCCAGAGTCAGACGAGCCAAAGGACGCTTCGAACGACAGCGAGCCCGCAGACGTTGAGTCCGAAGAAGTTGCGTCTGCCAGTGTGACTGAGCCAGCCGATGCGCCCGATCAGAATGAGGTGCTTGAGAACGAAGAAGGAGCAGATAACAACTCGGTGCTAGCAGGTGAAGATGTGGAAGCGGACGCCCCCTCCGAGACTGAGCAAACTACAGTAGCTGGGTCTGCGCAAGATACCGGAGCTAACGAGGACGAACAAAATGTGCCTCGAGACACTCCAGAGACGCCAGAGGACCATGTTGTGGTTTCAAACGCTGTGGTGGAACATACTGAATCCGAAGCAGCAGCCGATGCGTCAAAACCTCTCGAAGGAAGTACCGCGCAAGAACAGGAAGACTCGGTTCCTGCGTTACTAGATCCTGAAGTGCCAGATGCGACAACAAAGGGTGACGAGTCGAGCCCCACAGAGCCTGTAGCAACACAAGATGACGTTACTGAACCTTCAGCGCCGCCAGTTTCGGTAGAGAATGTAGGCATTATTCAAGATGAAGCTCTACCAGAACACTTGGCTTCTTCGGATCTAAAAGAGGCGCCAGACTCTGGCATCACACAGGCAGCAGAGATTGAGCAGACCGATGAGGGTGCGCCGGGGGAAAAAGACGCAAACGAGCCCCCTGCAGATGTGCCAACATCGATCGCTATTGAGGGACTGGACGAGGTGCAGCCAACTACTCCTGAGATCTCCGAAGACATCGAGGAAGAGACCGCGAAAGTAACAGCTGAAGAGGATAAATCTAACCCCGAAGAGGCAGCTGTATCCCAGCAAGCGGATGATGAAGCAAACAAGGTCGAGGAAGCATCTGGAGAACCAGCTGTGCTCGATGAGCCAGCACTACCGGTCGAAGAGACGCAGGAGGAGGTGCTCCCAGTTGAATCTCCGTCTGAACCAGAACCCACAGTCAATGAGGACGCTGCAATCGACGAATCGTGTGCTGATGCGGATGCAAGCGAAGGTCAGGAAAATGTCGAACAACCAGTACCAGAAACTCCAAGCGCTGAGCCAGCCGCCTCGGAAGCACCTGTTGCAGTCGAACCAGAGCAGTCGCAGTCCGACCAAGAGCCAGCTGCACCACCAGAAGAGCCATCGCAGGTTGAGGAACAAGTTGACGCGACGATGGCTGTAGAGCCGACATCAGAAACAATCCCCACCGACGAGAACCAACCAGCTGTAGAGGAGTCAGAAGCTGTCGAAGCGAAAACCGGCGACGATGTCGTTCCAACAGAAGCAGCTGCTGAAGCGATAGAGCAGTCCAATCCTGAAGAACCTCGGCCCGAAGTCGTTGAAGAGACAATGGAGCCACAAATAGAAAGTCCTCTGGAGGACGCATCGCGCGAACTTCCAACTGCCACGCCAGAAGAGGAGGCTCCAGCCAACCCACTCGATGCTGCAGGTGGAAGCAAGGACCAAGACCCCATTCTGGTGTCTGCTCAGGGTCCAGAACTTGACCCAATCGTGGACGACTCAGTACCAAAGGAACGAGATTTTGCCGTTGATGACAGCCCTGCAGCTGAGCCCTCGCCAAGACACAAACAGCGTCGGCGACATCCACACACGCACCGTGACAGTCGCCACCATTCTGATCGCAGACGTGAGAGCGAAGCGAGTACGAAAGAGAGACCGATGCTCGGTGCGTTGGCTGGTGTACTAGCTGCAACAAAACTTGCTGGAGCTACTAAAGGCAAGCGTCGCGACAGTATCACAGAACGCGACGCTGGAAAAGGCAAAGAGCGTCGACGGGAGAACAGTAGCAGCAGCAAAGAACGAACGTATCCAGAGCATCGCTCGCACCGCCATCGCGAAGACAAAGGTGACGAAAGGCACACAAGACGTCGGGCAGTTGAGGTCGATGAAGATGCCGAGAGACGAAAGCGCCGCGACGAGCGACGCGCAGAACGTGAGCGAGCGGAAGCGGAAGATGCAGCAAGGATAAGAGAAGGGGACGAAGCTCGCCGGCAAGAGCGTCGCGAGCGTCGTGCTGCTGCTAAGCAAGCCGAAGACGAACGCCTCAGGGTAGAAGCAGAGGCTCGCAAGCGAAGAGAGGACGAGCGAAACATTAGAGAGGAGGAAGAACGACGGAGAAGACACGAAAAGCGGCGACAAAAGCATGAAGCGGACAAAGAAGCTCGTAGATTAGAAACTGAGCGCCAGGATCGAACAACACGCGAGGAGGAAGACGCAAGGCAATTGAGACGACAAAAGAAGGCGGATCGAGAGAAGGAGAAGTTGGATGTGTCTCGACCAAAGAAGCAGCCAAATGCTGTACCACGCGAAGCACCTCGCGATGCCGCTCGCCGTGCTTACGAAGAAGACGACGAAGGTGCGCCGCCAGCATCGTCGACTCTTCCACCAGTTGAAATGACCGGTTCACCGCCTCGCAATACCACCCGCAGACGCATGAGCACTCGTGAGCCGCCACCAACAACCAAACGAAACAGCGTTCTTGGTTCACTTTTTGGTCGATCAAAGACAGACTCTGCGACGCTTACATCAAAGTCGGCGAAGCAAGTACCTCGAGTCCGCTTAGATCCGAATGAGGTGCCAGAGAAACCTGTCCGAGCACTACGTAAAGAAACGGAGCGTCCAAGTAGTAGTCACCAGTCGTCGAACGAGGCTCGCGACCGTGCCGAGCGTCCACTTCGTAGCCGTAGGCAATCCTACGGGCAACGTCATCACTTCAAAGATGCTGCAGAGGAGGAGGAATATTACAGGCAAAAGGACAAACGGCGGTCCTTAAGGAAACGGGAGCAAGAAATGTCTGGGGGCCGGGACGGCGGAAATTCTTACCAAGACGCAACTGGGGAACTGCCACCTCCACCACCTGAGCCATTCGAGCCGGATCCCGGCCCGGTAGTAGAGCCAGAGCCAGAGTCAGAGCCTTTCATCGAGGACGCCGCTGCACAAGTGGGAGTCGCATCCACTTCGTCTGCCGAGCGCCGCGAACGTCGTCGCAGCAGGCGAGTGTCGAATCTCGAAGAACGCCCAAAAAGTCGTCGCATCACCGTAACAGAAATGGAGCGACCTGTCAGTCGACGCATCGAGTCTGATCGTCCGCGTACACGAGGTCATGATGAGGAACGACCTCGCCCTCGACGTGGTGAGACCGAGAGGAGGAGCAGTGGAACGCATCGGAGTCCAAGAAAGAAGGAAGAGTCAGGGGGACTGAAGAGCCTCTTTGGGGGCTTGAAGAAGACTTTTGCTTGATTGGAATTGGAGTTTGATTACATACATGGGCGGGGTGTTCTTCATTGAACGAGCTGGCGTTTTTAGGTTGGGCGGACGCTTTATACCATTTCTTCGTTTTCCACGCGTCACGCCGGGAGTTTTTTTTTTATGCAGAGTGCAAATTCGTACATGTAAGATTGTCTGGGAACGCGTGTGCGGGCATATTACGATTTCCCTGTGCTGGAGGCGGATAGTGGCAGTATTGATTAATGAATCATGATCATTATAAACTTTTTCCATCTAGATATCTTCCGCTTCCTCTTGAATCAGTCCGAGTCTGCGAGGTGCATCTTGTACTCTCACTTATCAGTCATAGAATGTCCATTACGTTCAAGATCGATTAGTCACACATTTCTGTTCAGTCTATGTGTCTAAATCGTGGCTTAAGACGTACTACTCTTACCACGAATGGCGTGATAGAAAGCTTTGTTGCTTGATGTGCTCTGCTCCAATGACCGTATGTATTCTACGCCAGATTACTGCACGCGACAGCATCGAGTTTCATTTCTCTCGAGATACCCGACGGGCAGCCCCTATAAGATGGTCCATCTAACTCTATCACCACTCTTCCACCCACTAGTCCCACATCTTCATCTCGCCATCATTCAATCACAGTAGTATCCAAAGCTACGATACTTCTCGAAGCCATTACCATTCCAGAAGCAGTTGGCATTATCAGTAGGAATTCTGAGCCTGCTGCCATCATTCGGCGACTGGTTGGCGCCGGTGTAAAGCGTGAGGTGACATCCTGCGGACGTCTCCAAGATTTGGATAGCTCCTCGGGGTCCTTACAAGTCGTTAGAACAAGTGACCACTTCATGAGTGTAAGTCCTCACCTGGGAAATTCCCCTTCACTGGTGCCGGGTTGAGACTGTAAGTTTCCTCGAAGCCTTGGCAGTTGACGTGGTCGAATGCGTTGAAGTGAACTCGGCCGTTTGCGGCTACCAGAGGAAGAAGGGGAAGGAGGGCGTAAAACAACTGCATTATGCTTGTTGGAGCTATTTTGAAGCGTAGTTATATTGTAGTTTACGAGGGGCAGAAGGCCGAAGAGGATCGAAGAAGTCTGTAGAGCTTGAGGCTGGATATATGGAAGGGTGGAGACTAGGGTTTATATAAGAATTCGTGTTCAAGTGCATGTTGCGATCGTGAACATCGTATTCATCGTTCGTAATCATGCATTAGCAATGCAACATCGTGTAATGACTACCCTATCTTATGAAGGTAGAAGCTGAAATCATTGGCCTCTTTAAGCACCGATATTAGCCCGTATGACATAGTCTTAGGAGACCACCGAGAGGCCCGTGGGATGCAAGGGAGCATCTACTGTCACGAGAGATCGCCGCATACCTACTCGTAGGACAGGCCATGTGTAATACTCGTGCAGGACTTCCGAAAAAGGTGTATCAAGCATTAACAACTTACATTTTCGTCAGAATCTAGCCTGAAGACCTCAAACTTTGTGTACAAACCAACGAGTGTAGACGGCAGTACCTAAAACAAATTTCTAAAGCCTTCAAAGCTGCTCATCTGCGCTGTACGATGTGCATATGGCATTGACCCGAAGACGAATTTTCTCTTTTGTAACAGCTCTGCGTAGTTGCATGTATGTCTGTTCGATTCTTGAGTACTCGATGCGCGTTGCCCTCTTTGGGTCATATTAGTCGGATAGATAATGACTGCAAAGGCTGAAAAATAAATTGGCTTCTTTGTCAGCTTCTCAGCTGGTCACAACAAGCTTACTTTGGAGTCATCCGTCTTACGCGTTCAATGTTGTTTGTGTTGAATTTAATAACAAGCGGACCTAATAGGGTCAGCAAAGCATCAGCATTCATTACTCCTAGCCTCATTGCGCACATGACGCACGAAACAGGAAACTTTCTCAATCTGAACATTTGGTGCAGTATTGTCCAAGTATGACCACTTATTGACGTTGCGTGACATTCTCTCAATACAGGATAAGATATTCTCTATACATTTATACAAATCTTCTTTCTGTTCTTTACGTTAAGAAATAAGTTAAGGGTGTAACGACTCATATTGGCAGAAGCCCTGTTCAGGACATTTCGTACTTGGAATTTGCTACGCATTATGATTAATTCTAAGCATCATAGCTGCTATGGAAGTATACAGTTAGCATGGCAAAGCCGCTAAGCTTTTGGGTGTCATTTTAGATACTGCACGAGAAGCTTCAATGTCTAGCGTATCTGAGGTGGTGGCTCCCGCCGCAAAGAAGCAAATGAGCTACGGACCGCTCCACTTCATTCCTACAGATTTTCCTTTTTTTAGTGTATACATAACTCCCGTCATGCTAATCGCAGCAAAGTCAACACTTTCCTCGTTCTGGTAACATGAATTGCTCACACAGGCCCCCTTTTAGTCTCTAGCCGATCAGATCCTTCTCCTCGTCTTGAACCTGCACACATGGAATTTTCTCCAGATGACTCGAACCTTTGAAGATCCTCCATCTCGCTATGGCTCGGCGGGTCTCATCCGACACGTCGTTGCCATCAGTCTTCGGATCCCACGGCACCCACGCTTTCTTTCCAGAGGCCTTTACTGCAACCTGTAGTGACTCAGGTACTCTAACGCAACACTTGAATGTTGAGATCTGGTTCAGCAGAAATTAGCTCCATTTCCAGCTGCGTCCCATGCTCAAAATATGTGACATGTCAGCATCCATCAATTCCTGACCCCTGAGCGATTGTGCCCGGAGCACATGAACGCTGACTGACTGGAGGCGAAGCATGGGCAGGAAATTATGATTCTTATACGTCAGATCGGAGAGATCGTACGAGGTAGAGCCACCGCGCGGCGTCCAGTTCAGGTGGAAAGTGGCAATGTACGCGGTCATTTCGCGGGCCTCCATAAACCCGCGCAAGCTAGCGAGATGAATGGACAGGAACTCTTTGTGAAGCTGAGTGCAGAAATGGGTGAGGCCTAGTGACTCTCGTTGCCTGAACTCAATGTCCTTTGAGTTTGATATTACTACACCTAATATGTCTACCTGCTGGTATGTGGTTAATAGAGCACAATGCTCAGATGCCACAAAGCTGTATGTTAGGTTCCGTATCTCTGCACATACACATTAGCGATGTTCACGGGAGTGGGAAGTATGCGGGTTTAAAACGCCTCCGGGCAGGTTCAGCAAAGGCGCATGCTTGTTGTGTCTTCGACAACCATCATTCATGGATGTCGGGATCTGAAATGGTATCATCGCCATGCACATGATGCTGGTTGAGTTGAATACGTTATGATGGTGGCGAAGCCAAATATTACCATTGTAACGGCAAAGTTGAAGAACTATTTCAGCACATGAGCGAGCCGTGGCCGCCGACAAGCATTGTGAATGTACAAGATTGCCCTGGTAATAGCCCTAAATGACCAATTTTGGCCTTGCACCATAAAGTAAGGTTTAGCTTTCGCCTAATTCTAGTAGAAAGGTGAAAGGACGATTGGTACAACACATCATTCACCGTCCGTTTCCACATCGTCAGCAATTCAGATGGTGAATCGGCAGTTCCTTTTCTTCAACAAGATTCCTGCTATCTTGCGAGGGAGACACCATGTTGCTATACAATCAAACCGAACCAGACTGCTACTAGACAGATTCAACAGTAAGTGTGCTCCGCGTTTGTGTTTTCATCCCAGTCGCGCCGTAGACTTTTTCAGATGTGTATTTAACATGGGTCAATGTTCATTAGATCAAAATCAACCTAAATTGTTGTGATCATCAACACGATTGCGGAGATTAGTGTAGTATATATTCTTAGACCGCTCTCGAGTATAATCAAGTGAGTGTTGAAATCTTCTACTGTTCTACCTATTGAACCTAAATATGATAGGAGCGGCCCTTCACCGCCAAGATAAGGCAGCGAGCGTTTCGTCTGAGGGCAGTGTCTCTCAATTTCTCCGTTCTAATGTGTCTCTCCCCACATAACCTCACTTCCATTCCAAAGACTCCACTCAACTTACATCCAGCCGCCGAAAAATCGATGCCATGTCTACTGCGAACAGTACGCACGAGTTGGCATCTGGCGCTGCAGCCATACCAAAGGCATACAAATCTGCCAATGCAAGTCTGCTGGGTACACTTGGAGGTAAATTTCCGCACAATTGCCACCTATCTTTTTCCAATGTCTCACCTGGTAGAAATTCGAAACCGCATATACGGCTACATTCTTGATTTACCTGTGACGATTGCCCTTTTCAATAACGGCAGAATTCTTCGCTACAGGCCAGGAGACGGAAAAAGAGTCAGATGTATGGTCTGCATCTCTCGCTCAGTCAAAATTGGGTAATCTCGATGGTATGGAAGCTGTTGTATGAAATCCTGTGAAACAAGGTTGATCAATAACACTCGAATTAAGGGGCTGTACAGATGGCACTTGGAACTTCGATACTGTGCTCGAAGACCGAGGGGCGGGAGGCTAGACACCACAGCTGACGAGGGTAAGCGAACATTGACCAGGGACATCATTGTTCATACAGCCTCCGAAAGGTATTGACCGTACTACCTCTGTGCTCTGTAAGTAAAGTGTTTAGAACATGCCTGGGCAACCTTGACTTCATATCGTAATGATTGGCCTAAACCCAGAGCCTTGTACAGAGCGGTATCAGTCTCGGAATGAGCCGGCGTACAGCGCCGTCAAAGCGCACTTAATATCGCTGTTTCTTGAAGACTGGGAGATGAAAACTGTACAACATGCAGTCCTTGTGCGTCTGGCTACAAGAATGTTGATCGCACGGGTGTAGATCAGGAGGGAAGTACCTGACTGGCGGTACTTCACTTCTCTGGTGTAGGCCCTCAACTCCCGAATATGCGAGCCGCAACTTTGGTCGCTGCGTGTAACATTCGAGCACGTATTTCGGTTGCCGGCATGAGAAGCCAGGGATGACGGTAACAATGTAACTTGGGTGGCGTTGATCTGCAGCTAGTCGTGGTCGGAGGATTTACCCCGCGGCGCCCAACCACCACCTACCACAACTTCGAACCAATGCCATGCTATCTACACGTCCTTAGCCTCGGAAAATCCAGGGCAATGTCTTGCTTCATGGCGGTTCTGGAAAGGTTCACCCGTCCCGGAATGAAATTTGATTCACCTAAAGCTGAATACCAATGTGCCCTCTCCTACAGATACGGGCCATTGTCCTTGACAAGATGCAACCTCTCCGACATGTATGCCGGTACATGACACCACGTCAAAAAAGTAGATGCAAGGTACTGCATGTCTAATCTTGCCACTCGACCTGCCTCTTTGAGCCGGGCGTTCGGTCATTGAACAGCTGCATGCAGCCAGCATGTTGATATCAGGCTGCCGGTCATCTCTTAAAAAGCCGATGATCCATCAGTACAGGTAGGTTGGTCACAGGAACACCAAAATCATCTCAAAATGTGGAGCTACTTTACCAGCCACTCGTTGCTCTATCTTTTCAGCCTTTTCCCAGCATCGGCTGTTTCAAATTGCAACCATGCGCCGACCGCAACGATCAATGCTGGTCTGATAGTCGGCAAGACTACGTCCTTGCCCGCAGCGTTGGGACCGGTAAACCAATTTCTTGGAATCCCATTCGCAGACCCACCGAAGAGGTTCTCCCTACCGCAACCTCCATCTCGGCTCGTTGAACCTCTCAACGCCACTGCCTTCAAGCCGGCATGTATGCAGCAATTTCGATGTATGTAACGTCTCCGAGCAATTTGCTCCTATCAGCTGATGGAGATTCACAGACCCCAAAAAGAACTCAGATTTCTTGCGTACTATCTGGAATAATCCTGCACCTGAGGAATCCGAGGACTGTTTATACCTCAATGTCTATGCGCCCTCGGGACCAATAGCTGGTGCCGGCAGAGCTGTATTGTTTTGGATCTTTGGCGGTTCACTTCAGTTCGGACATGGAGGAGTGCCATCCTACGATGGCAGCTCTTTCGCAGCTTACGAAGATGTCATTGTTGTGACATCGAACTATCGAACCAATCGTAGGTTTTGACTCATCTCTTTTCTATGCATTTCTGACAGTTCGCAGTATTTGGATTTCCCGGCTCCCCGGAAATCCCAATCACAGAACGCAATCTCGGATTCATAGATCAGCGCTTCGCTCTCGACTGGGTACAGCGCAATATTCATGCATTTGGTGGCGATCCTTGTAAAGTGACGATCTTCGGCGAAAGTGCAGGAGGCTATTCCATCGACGCGCACCTAACTAGCTACGACAAAGACAGTGCCCCACCTTTCCGAGCTGCTATTCTTGAAAGTGGACAGTACACATATAGAACCTCAGCCAACGCCAACAGCACTATTGCGTGGAACAACATCACCTCCCAACTCGGCTGCCCAGGAAGTTACGCCAACAACTTGACCTGCGTGCGTGCTGCGAGTGCCACGACTCTCCAAACCATTGTAAACGAGAACACACTGATAAGCGCTCCTGTGGCTGATAACGTTACCTTTGTAGACGACCCCGCCCAACGCCGCTTGTCAGGGAACATTGCCCCAATCCCCGTTCTCGGTGGCACAAACGCGCAAGAAGGCCGCCTTTTCGTCGTCAACCAAACCGACCTCGACACCTTCCTGAATAAAACTTTCGGCAACAAGTTTCCTGACCTCATACCGGCTATCCGAGACGCATATCCGCTCGTAGACAACAGCAATGCCTCGCAATACGACACCATTGCAGAGATCTATGGCGAGTTGACGTTCCTATGTCCTCAGGCGTATTGGGCGAATGCCAGTGCAGCAATTGGGATTCCGACATGGCGGTATTACTTCAATGCGTCTTTTGCGAATCAGCAGGTCTATCAGAATCTCGGCGCGTATCATGCGTCGGAAGTTATGCTTGTGTTTCGCACGTTTCCCCAGGCGAATGCAACGACGCAGCAGGACGCGCTGGGAAGGACTATGCAGAGCATATGGGCTAAGTTCGCGAAGAATCCGTATGCAGGACCAGGATGGAATGCGGTAGGATCGGGGAGGAAGGGAGAAGTACTCGTTGGTGCATATGATGAGACAAGTGGTGGGTTGTTGAATATGGGGAATGCGAGTCAGGTCACGGGGGATTGGAGTCTGGGTGTGTTTGGAGATGTTGGACATGTAAGGGGAAGTGGAGTGACGGTGTTGCCGCAGAGGGATTTTGACGCGAGGTGTGAGTTGTTCAGACCTATGTTCGAGTCGATTGGAGGGAAGGACAGTACGCCCCCATGGCCGTAGTAGGCTTCACACACACAACTGTACGTGCTTAAGAACTGTTCTGGATGTAGAGCTTATATTCGTTGGTAGCCGAGATAATCTACTCTTTCTATGCGTCCATCGAAGCTGACTT
This sequence comes from Phaeosphaeria sp. MPI-PUGE-AT-0046c, assembly GCA_020747045.1. Taxonomy (NCBI): domain Eukaryota; kingdom Fungi; phylum Ascomycota; class Dothideomycetes; order Pleosporales; family Phaeosphaeriaceae; genus Phaeosphaeria; species Phaeosphaeria sp. MPI-PUGE-AT-0046c. The sequence continues at coordinate 1,361,571 of JAGTJN010000002.1, read as the reverse complement.
GTCGTCCTACGCCCCAGGAGTAGCCTACACTTCATTAGTCCCCAGGTCCCAAGTCTCTCAAGAACAAAGTCACTCACATGCCACATATCGATCCTCACCGCGCTCGTTCCATTCCTCTTCAAAACACCCACGCCCACTACATCATTCAACCACGCATACGTTCCATTCCGCCCCGTTTCGAACTTGCCGCGCAGCATCGTTCTCCCATCAGGGAGTGGAAACCCTTCCGTCACAACCACAATGTTCGTCCCGTCGTCTGTGCGAATCGCATACCGCGCATCAGGCCTAATGTCGCCTTCAGCATCTGTCAAGCGCCAGTCTGCGCCGAGATTGAGGACATTTCCTGTGTAGTCGATGTGAGTACAAGTTCGGCAGGGCATGACGTCATTGCGAGATCGGACAGGGAAATCTGGGGTAATTGCGGTTGTGCAAGATGCAGCATCAACCACCCTGAGGCTGAAGCCAACGTACCATTCATCCGCGGTCCCTTGAATGTGCCTCCGACAATTGGAATCACAATCCTCTCATTGCCAGTTGGGATCGGGCCCAGCGAGAATCGCTCGCCCAGGAGCGCTTCCATGCTGTATAGCAGCGTCATCTTGGGCGCGACGGGAGCTTCTTCAGCCGCCATTGTGACGGTCGCAAATGCAGCGAATGCAGCGAGGGATTTGAGGAGATGCATTTCGTCCACTGCAAGGAATAGCTTTCAGCGGCGGTTGTCAACGGGCGCTAGGAGCGAGGTATCCTTTAGTGTGAACACGGCATCTGGTCTCGCTCTTTATATCGTTGATGTCTTCCAATTATCTATGCCGAAAACCATTGCCGTATGTTTTGGACGGCTTGGAAATGCACCTTTTAGCCTTGCGGAATACGATTCATGGTCGCGAGAAATCTGGGGATTCGGCGTTCCTTTTCCTGGTTCAGACATGGTTAAATGCTCGGGTGGCTCGGCGCGGGACAAAGTGTGGAGAGAGGTAGCGAGCGTCATAGGTGGGTGTTGATTGTTGTTCATATGTTAAATTTGGTGTCTTCACTTATGAAATGGATGCATGCATTTGTGATTGCCAATATGTTTTGCGAGAGGATTTCCATTGCATTCAACTGCACATGCAATGATAGGAGGAGTCATAAGAGAGACTGTGGGATGGCAAAGCGTTGACCGTCTCAGTGGCATTCGATAGATTTAATGTGGGCAAGATATCGTTTGTCTAGAAGAAGAAGAATATGTGAAGAACGAGGTACTTGTGCCCCAACGAACACGCCGAAAGCATACGAAAATGGAGAAACTAGCGTTTGTGCTGGTGAAGCCGTCCTTTTCAAACCCACTGAAGAAAGTATTGATTAAAGCTATATCGTAATCGTAGGAAAGAAATCATGAAACCATATTAAGTAAACCTTAGGACCCATTATGCCAGCATTCGAGTCTCGAATCGAAACGCCCTGATTCGTCAAGGCATATACGGAGGCGGCGGGTCGCGCTCTCCAAGTTGCGTCGAAGCCTCAGTTGGAGCATAATGCACACCTCCGCTACCGTGATGCTCGTATGTTTCCCAGTTGTCATCTGTCGAGTGCCCTCCAAGTGTTTGATCACTCGTGCCCATGACATATGTCAAACCAGGCGACGTAGGTGTGGCGCCAAGGGCGGGTGTAGAGACGGAGTATCCTGCATTGCCATACACGCCATGAACCGTAGCTGGCTGTAGACCGCCTGTGGCATGCCGCCAAGGAGGCAAGACTGGCGACTCGTCTTGAGGCAGATCTTGAGGGCGACGACCGTCCGCAATGGGCATGCGCGATAATGTGGCGAACGAGTCGGTGCGTTGGAGGGAGGGCTGAATCAGGATTTGAGGTTTATACTCGGGCACAGGGCGGCGAGGGATATTGAACGTCGGGGCCTGGTGTGGAGGGGGTGGGCGAGCCTGTGCATGAGATGGAGGCGGATATGAGTACTGCTGGTGCGGTTGTGGTCGAGGAGCTGCTGGCTGGCCATAGCACGGGTACTTTTGCGGCGCGATGACCGGCTGCTGGTAGTGCTGCTGATGCGGGTATTGCTGCTGGCAGTGGTTCGTAGCCGGCTTCGCTCCAGGGAACGTGTTATGTCGCCTCGTCTCGACTTCATCTTCCTGTCTCTTCTTCTCGTTCTTGTGCTTGTAATGCCGATGCAGCAGATACCCGCCAGCAACGAACTCGAGACCACCGAAGATCATGGTGTGACGTCAATTTGCTAGTCTAGGTGTATTGTAGTAACAAGAGCTCAGGGAACAGCATAAGCAAGTCCCAGGTGGGAGAGGTAGGTTGCAATGGAGAAAGTGAGGACTGAGGCCATCTTCGATATTATTGACATTTGGCTCAGCCTCTTTTGTCAGACGGTGAGGAGTGAGCTATTGGTTCCGCAGCTGCCGGCGTGGTGGCGGAGTAAAAGGCGCAGAGCTGTCTCAGCCAATCACCGTCGCCTGCGTCCTCGGATGGGGTACCAATCGCGAACTCCACCCTTGCTACCTGATATCTGCTTGCTTCCGACATCTGCACGAGAACTTCGCTTGCATTAGGTGGGCGACTCTTCGCGACGCATAACATCCTGAACCGTGGTGGTGATTAGGCTCAAGGAGATAAAATATCATGCCGACGCAAGACTCGGGCACTTTCAATGGTGCCCGGTCAGATACAATTGAGCTTCAGTCAACCGAACACGTACCAGGGCCTGATGCTCCTCTAACCACCAACCCAGACACAGCCTTGACCCGTAAGAGCCTCCTAAAAGTCGCAGCAGCTAGTATCTCCTTCTTTTTCGCTGGGAACAATGACGGCAGTCTCGGCGCTCTAACACCATACATCCTACGGACCTACAGCGTCGGTACCGAATATGTTGCCCTCATCTACGGCGCAACCTTCCTGGGCTGGCTGTTCGCAGCAACCACAAACAGCCATCTCGTCCGATACTTGGGTCTTGGCGCCATACTCACACTGGGAGCTATCATCCAAGTCCTCGCCCACGCTCTGCGCTGCTGGACGCCTCCATTCGGTCTCTATGTAGTCACCTTCTTCCTCCAAGCCGTGGGTATGGCATATAACGAAACGCACGCCAATGCCTTCGTCGCCTCCATCGACGGTGCCCATCGCCTTCTCGCCTTCATCCACGCCATGTACGCTCTAGGAACATTGATATCGCCATTCGTCGCAACAGCCGTAGCAACGCGAATACCAGATCAATGGCCACTTTTCTACACCTATCTCGTAGGAATCGGCATCTTGAATACCCTCGCGATAGTCTTCATGTTCCGCGACAGCCTACGCCCACACCACAAACCAGAAGGCCTCAGTCGCGGCAAGACAGCCACCCGCGACATGGTCGCTGCATTGAAGTCGCCGCCTGTATACTTGCTTTCCATGTTCTACTTCTTCATGCTCGGCACCGGCATCACAGCCGGCGGCTGGGTCGTTGAGTACCTCGTGCAAGCGCGCAACGGTCACCTACCCGAAGTCGGCTATGTGCCCGCCGCGCTTTGGGGTGGCATCTTCGTGGGCCGCATTGTGCTTGCGGAGCCGACGCATAGGTTTGGCGAGAGGAGGATGACGATGGGGTATTGTGTGTTGATTTTGGCGCTGCAGCTTGTGTTTTGGCTCGTGCCGAATCTGATTAGTAGTGCGGTGAGTTTGTGTCTGTTGGGGGTTTTTTATGGGCCAATGTTTGCTACGGTATGTTGCCTTTTGGCCAATGTTTACTGTTGCGAAATCATGCTAAGTTTTCAAGGGCATGTCAATCGGCTCGAAACTCTTCCCAAAAGAACTGCAGTCTACGGCCCTGGGCTTTGTTTTCGTCTTAGCACAAGCAGGCGGCGCCTTCTTCCCAGCAGTCACCGGAGTCATTGCAAGTAAGGCCGGCGTCAAGGTAATGCAGCCTATTCTCGTTGGACTCATCGTAGCATTGGGCGTTTCGTGGATCTTGGTGCCAAGAGTTAAGAAGCGAGAGGAGTAGTGGAACCCGTCTGGCATCAAGAAAGAGTTCGGGAGATAGAAAGCCGAATTTGTTTTGACGTGAAACTACACAACGCAACAATGAGTGCTTGATATCGTTTTTCTGATCAGAACTGTCTCGCGTTGCGCGACCCTTTCATCATGCAAAGTCTCCGCACAGTTAAAAAAAATTTAAAATTTCGTCTCGTCTTCTCCACACTCCACTTCTGAATCGCTGGCTTCTAGCTTCATCTTAGCTCATCGGATCCCGGCGATCGCCCATTCCAGCCCCACCAAGCAGCCTGCCCATAAACAAACGCGCCAACGCTGATCCGGAGCGTGTACCGACGTCGATGAATTTTCTGGGCGTTGTGGCTAGGATTAGATCATAACATGGGAATGGCCACGACAAGGCGATTCTGGTGATTAGGCCACAAAGGCATTGAAGAACATCACAGCCATCAACGATAGGAGGGAGCAGAGTGTTGTTGTGAATGAGTTAAATTCGGTTGAGATTATACTACTAAGTAAAAATCCGTCTGCCGCAGAATGCAGCTGTGCCCTCTTCGCTGGCTGGGTATCTCGGAAATGCCATGCCGCTGGTTGTATGTTCAAGTAAAGTAGAAAAAATACAGAGAATTGCAAATAAAGGTCAGAGACCTGGGTATCAAGAAGTAGAAGGAACTTTTTGATGGGGATCCAGATCTCGGTTGGTTATGTTGATGGTTGGATGGAAATGAGATGAACTTTTGTTGGTTGTTGTTTGTACAATGATGTCGTTAAACTCCAGAAGCGCCGTGCTGATGATGATGGTGGAAATGCCGAAGAGAACAAGAGAGAATCAGGACCAGCTCTCATAGAATCTCATGTCGCTCGTAGTAAAAAGGTGGATGAAGTAAGAAGAAGCAGTCGTCAAGACGTCTAGCTCTGGTGAGAGAACTGACGGCTCAAGCGGTGCCATGCGGTCTCCATGCTTCGTCGAACACCATCCTTGTCGGACTCGGCGCTCGATGTCGAGCTTGCGCTGTTCTGGCGGTGGCTGCGAGGCTTCATTTCATCGACAAGGTTGCCGGCACCACCACGGCCGACGTGGTAGACTGGTGCCTGCTGAGAGCGGAGGCGCTCCTGCTGCTGGAGTTCCTCGTCAAAGCTGAACATGGCACGCTCCTTCTCGCGGTGCATGTTGCCAGCGCCGCCGCGGCCAGAGGCGAAGAAGGCGTTGGAAGGAGGAGGAGTGAGCTTGACGCGGGATGCTGGGCCACTGGCGGTTTGGCCGTTGGTGATTTCTGTGGGCTTGACGCGGGTCACGTTGCCGGCGCCGCCACGGCCAGAGTAGATGTAGGAGCTGCCTACGGATGGGTGAGGCTCGGTGATGTGGAAGGAAGGCATCTTGTTGGTTGATTTGGTGGTGGATCGATGTGATTGGTCGACGGGGTGGTTGTATAAAGTCGAGGTAAGTGGCACGACTAGAGAGACTCTTTGGAAGATCCGGGGTAAGACTTGTACTTGTAGGAGTAGTAGTCGATGCGGGAAGTAGTGCTTGATGTGATGATCAAAAAAAGAGGGTGCTGGGGTAGAAGTCTTATATACAGTCACGCAGTCGGTGCCCGCGGTCACCAAGCAGGAAAAAAAGCCACCAGGGGCCTCCGCTTGTTGCGGTGCTCACGCAAGCACAAGGGGCTTGACCAGAAATTTCGACGCCATCGAATCCGAGCATCATGGCACTGCACGCGCTGGCCTGTGTCGAAACCGACACTTTGCAGTTAACGGCACCCGCTTTCCAGTTAACGGCAATGTTCAGATCATGCGTGCAGCAGGCGCCGCAGACAAAGGCTACCGGGGGGCCGCGACGCTGGCTTGGCCCACCTTTCGATAGCGTAATAGCAAGCTTGGTCTGCGACACACCTGACCTGCACGCGGCGCTGCCATTGGACGCTGGCGTTTCCTATTACCCCCAGAAAACTCACGATGCTGCAAAGACCATGTTGCAGAATTTGCACTCGACATTGCGCGCGAATGCGTGATCGCAAGGGCTGACTAGATGCCCGCCGCCCGCCCAGTGTGGAGGCGGGAACGCAGAGTTTTCCGCGACGGGGAGCGCTCCATCGCCATCGTTTGCGACGTGCCTGTGCCTGGCGCCATCTGCTTCCCGGTGCAGAGTTTTGATTCTGGTGTTGCCGCTGCCATGTCGTGTTGCTATTCTTGCCATGCGTCTATGCAACTTGCGCTGTCGACCATGTTCTTCTCTGCAGGTACCGCTGCGCCTTTTGCCCTGCAAAAGCAATTCCCTCCTGCGTCCCCATGACCCTCCAGCGGCAGCTGAGAAAATCCCTCGCCTCCTCGGCTGCGCACATCAAGCGTCGCGCATGACGTCGAGCATCGTGAAGTCTAGGCGTAATGGCCTGGTGTCTGCGCGCTCAGGTACCAGTCACCAGACTTGCCGACAATGACCCTGACGTTCTTTATTCGTCAAATGAGCTCACCGAGCCAGCTCATTTGCCGCCTCCGCCTCGCAATTAGGGGTATGACATGTCGCAATCTGTTGTCATTGGTGTTGCACATGGCGACTTTGTGGGCGCATTGTTGTCCACGTTCTTGCGGCCATCTTCACGATGCTTGGCACCAACGTCTCGACCTTGCCCCAGCTGTCGGCTACCGCAGACGCCGCATCTTCTCGGTGCAATCGCGGTCACACAGTCACATTGCTGTCCACAGACGTGGCCGTTCCTGCGCCAGTACTTGCTCAATTGCTATGCTCCAAAATCATCGGGGGTATCCATTGCGCAAAGAAACGCCATCGATGCACTCATTGCCATCTCCTCCCTGAAACCCACCTGTCGCACTCTACCATCATTATGCATGCTTACCACGTCGCGCTTAAGTAACAGAAACTGCCCCAATAGGCATCTCCGCGACAAATGCGGGGAAATAAACTACTTCTTAGCACTCCCGGCAGGTTCCAACCGGCTGACCACGTATTGCAGATCGTGCAAACAAAGCCTCGGGAACAAGGTGTGCAGGGACCTGGACCTCTGTGTGGTTGAAAACTCCCGGGTCCGGGTCTCCGTTTCCACTCCGTTTCCATGACTAACAAGGCTACACAAGCGTCATGCACACCTTCTCGAAAGTTGCGGAGGCGGGAAGCGGTTGTGGATATGGCGCAGACGGCGTGCTGCTGGCCTGCGAGGCCACAACGTGACTATTACGCGAACTTGGTGTGGATGATGTCTGGGTTTTCTTGCCATTCGTCCTTCTCTACCCACATCTGCAATACGTGTCAGTCCTGCAAAGTGCATCGTGATGTGGCCGCGGAGCTTACCTTCTTGAACGTGCTCAGACCCGCCAGAATGCTACCGCCGGTCCACGTGGTGTATATGCGCTCTGGCGGTGCTAATATTTTGATCCTCATGTCTTTCACCGCCAGTCTCTGTACTTCGTGGAGCAACCGGTTGCCGAACCCTTTTGTCAAAGTGGAGCCGCCTGACAGCACAATGTTGCCATACAGCGACTTGCGAAGGTCCATATCGGTCCGTTGTATGGCCTCGACCACGATCTGGTGCACGCCAGGGTATTCGAGGCCGATGATTTCTGGGTTGAAGAGAATTTCTGGGGCTCGAAATCGCTCTGCGCCGACCTGGAATCTGTCAGTGTCTGTCAAAAAGCTGGCCAGCATCTTCCCTTACCTTCATCTTCTGCCCATCGGGTAGCACGTATTCGACGCTCTTGCCATCAGACCTTGCTGCGCCGGACCATTCCTTCTCCTCTTTGGCAGGATCGAGCGCTACATAGCCTGTTGCTTCTTTGATGTTCTTGACTGTCTCCTTCTCTGCACTAGTGTGAAACGGTCGACCGCTTTTCCTCAGCAATTGCTGAAAATGCTCCGTGACATCCCTTCCTGCCACGTCTATCCTCCTTATGCTGTTGGGTATCGCGAAACCTTGGAATACAGGTACAGCGTGGGAAACGCCGTCTCCGGAGTCCAGCACAAGACCCGTTGTCTTTCCTGAAGCGTACAATGATAGGACAGCTTGCACGGAGGTATAGAGAGCGGGCACGTTGAAAGTCTCGAAGAGAATTTGGGCAGCGACATCGCGGTTTTCACGAGGGTTCAGTGGCGGTTCGGTGAGGAGGACAGGATGCTGCACACAGTCTCATCAGCAATTGAATCAGACATGGCAATAACCACAACCACAATCATGCCCAGATTTCACTTACATCCTCGCTCACTGTCTTCAGCCCTTCTTGGTACACGTATTGCCATATCCTCTCCATGTCGTCCCAGTCTGTGACAATGCCGTGCTCCAATGGGTAATTTATCTTGAACAGCCCCTTATATTGCTGTGCTTGTGGCCCAATGAACACGTCACCCTCCAATGCACCTGCCATTGTCCGTACATGCTTCGGCCGTCCAACATATGAGGGAAAGTAGCATTTGGGAACATCTTCTCCAGCAAACCCAGCTCTTATCGTGCCGCTGCCGTTGTCGATGACAATAGGCGCATTGTGTAGTCGGGAGCCCATGGTGAAGGCAATGAAGAAGGCGGTTGGAGGCGGCGTAGACGAGAGACGATCGAAGGAAGGTAACGAGGAAGCGACGATTGTGGCAAGAGCAATCTATGGCGGTAGAGACAGCATCCCACGTTTGGTAATTGCTCCAGGTCGCGAAAGTTCACGACGGGACGCGCTTCGGAGCTATTGCAGGGGTATCTGGTCAGATCACGTGCGACCATCAACACATCGCCTCCATGCCCCTCATTGCTTCTGCATATGCACCGCATATCTCTGTTTCAATATACTTTCCATTACAAATAAAGTATGTGAACTGTGAAAACTATATCGAGGCGTCTATTGTGGTTACTATATACATCAACTGTTACGCACCCAGGCCTATGTGCTTCTCTGCGAACAAAACACCTACCTCGTATACACTTCCCCGTCTCGCCCTAATCGTCGCCTGGTGAGGCCGGAGATTTCGATTAGAGGCTACCCATATAAGTTACTACCGGCAATGGGAATGAGATGAGTTGGACTGTAAGCTCATCCATAACCTGCCTGCGAGTACCTATTCGCCCCACATTTCTCATTACATCGACCAGGTCCCTGTACCTTCCTTTCAGATTTCACACAATAAACAAACTTTCAGCTGCCACACAGAAAAGCATGTCTTCGTCAAAGTCAACACCCATCATGCAAGCTCTCCAAGCCGCCATGGACTCAGGACCCGCACAACACCACGGCGACAAATACTACGCACCCAAACCGCAAGAGTGGTACTACACTACTGACGACGGATCATATATTTCAAGCTCTTTGACCAAGAAAATTCCTGATCCGCCAACATCTCAACCAATAAACCCCAAGCTTATCCGCCTAATATCATGGAACATCGACGTGCTCGTCCCACATAGCGAATCTCGCATGCGTGCAGCTCTACAATACCTTGAACAACTGACAACCTCATCTCCTCCCGAGATCGCAACTATCATCTTTCTCCAAGAAATGAGCCCGTCCGACATGCGCCAAATCCGCTCATCCCCATGGATCGCCTCCCGCTTCCTGCTCACAGACAACGACCACCGCAATTGGCTATCCCCACTCTACGGCACCACAGCGCTCATCGATCGACGCCTTGTCATCAAGACTGTCTTCCGCGTCCCTTGGCTCAGTAAATTCGACCGCGACGGCTTGTTCATCGATATCGCTCTTTCCAACCCCAAAGACACTGGTAACCACGATAGCAATAAAGTCCTCCGCCTCTGCAACACCCACCTCGAATCTCTCGTCGCCGACCCACCCGTGCGTCCTACTCAAATTGCCTCTGCAGCCTCATATCTCCACCAACCAGAAGTGGCAGCTGCATTACTTGCAGGCGACTTGAATGCTATCCAACCTTTCGACCGCACTTTGCACAGCGACAACGGGCTCAAAGACGCGTATCTCAAACTTGGCGGCCAGGAGAATAGTGAGGAGAGTTTTACATGGGGTCAGCAAGCACCCACGTGGATGAGAGAAAAGTTTGGATGTAGTCGTATGGACAAGATCTTGCTGAGAGGGGAGGTGGAGCCGAGATCGTTTGAGAGAATTGGGATGGGTGTTAGAGTTGAGGAGGAGTTAAGGGCAGAGGTGGAGAGGGATATCGAAGGGGGATGGGTTACGGATCATTATGGAGTGATGGGGGATTTCGAGCTGGGCAAGGGGTGGGAGGTGAGCGTTGGGGGAGGATCAAGTCAACAATTGGCATCCTTGTGAGTCAGGAGACTACCCAGGTATTCAATTCTACATCAAAACTTGATGCATCACGATCCTGTAAACACCTCTGAGCATCCAAGTCTACCAAAATCGAAGCTCAGCGCAAGGCCATGTAGCAACAGCGGACGACTCACAATGCTGCACTGTGAATGAAGCCTCAGGCCGGAGACGTTGCTGATGCAAGTCAAATCCGAAGTTTCTGGAAGAAAGCCTTTTTTCCAGAGCGATGAAGTCATCCGATTAGCTTTGCAACAGCACTTAAATCACGCGCAAGAAGCCAAGATTGTTTCAATGCAATTTATGGTATTTTCCTATCGCAAAGCGCCTAGCAATGTCTTGCGCATATATGACCTTTTTAGTACGCTAGAAAAATTCGATCGAGCACTTTTCGCTCGCCATGAGAAATGCACAAAGAAGGAATCCAAGTATCAATACAAGCTCCCCTATAGAACGAACGTCTCTCCTCTCTACCTCCGTGGAATAGCACTCGAGCTACTGCCCTGGACTCGCGCCAACATCTTGAAGCCGTTCTTGAGCGATACCATATCACCATATGCGTGGCCACGCATCTCGAACTTGCCAGGGCTGATCTTGAACGGCCACGCACCCTTGGGCTTCTCGTAACCAAGCTGGTAGCAGAGCCAGAAGTGGCCTGCATACTTGGGCATACTGCAGAACGCGTACATGGAACGGTTGGGATTGGCGGTGCAGTAGTTCTCCAGCCATTGTTCTGTAATCTGTTAGTGCCGTGGTCATATCTGGGTATGTGCTGCGGAAGACTTACCGGTCTCTTCCTTCGTGCCAGTCTGGAAGCGCTCGTCTCGCGTGAGCTCAGTGACCTTGCGAGCCATGGCTTCGATGTGGTTGACGATCAATTCATCCAAATCGGTGTATGTCGATTTGCCGATCTTGAGTTGCTTGCCGAGCGAGAACTGGTTGGCTTTGCCCAGCTCGAGAACATCGAGATGCTGGTACGAGTTGTTGCCAACCTTCCAAGTCACAACCAGGTGGTCAAGACCCTTGGACGAGGGTCGAATGACAAGCTCACCCACTTCTTTACTGCCAAGGTACTCCTCAGCCTGCATGGCACTGAACGAGAAGAAGAGAGGATGGTTGATGACTCGGTTAGGTCGACCTGATGCCACCTCTTTCTCTTTCTCCGCAGCTTTCTTGTCCGCAGCCTCTTGTGCCTCGTCCCATTCACCCGCGATGCGCTCAACTCGCGGCATGGGTTTGCGGATGAGATCTTCCCGAAACGACAGTTGAGCTGTCAAAGCCCTTGTGTTGAGAAACAAAATGCGACCACGGACTACCTGATGCGATTGGTATACGTGTCGAGGTTCTTGTCCACCGCTGCCAACGCCCTCGGGGAACTCCGACTCGGAAACACCACCCTCAACACCGCACTCAAGGCGGCATTCAATATGATCTGGGAAGGTGCGCCTAATCGTGGTCGGGACAACCATGCCTTCCTTCAATGTCTCCTTGGTCTCACCTGTTAGCATGGTGAAGATCTCGTCGCTTTGCATCAAAGAGAATGCCTGTCTGATTTCCTCATAGGGGTTTTCGAGCTCGGCGCGGATGGTTTCAAGCGTCGCGCGTTTGCGTTGACCAAAGTTGCGTTCAATCTCGATAGCATAGTCCTCCAAGGCCAAGTCGTTGACGAGGTCAGTGGTTTCCTCTCGTACCATCTTTCGAATGACCGCGCTAGGGCCACCTTCGTCTGTCTCGGCTTTGACATCTTCCTCGTCCATGTTCAAGGCATCGGCCACCATCTTGCGAGCAAGATCATAATCTTCAGGATGAACACGAGTGAAGTCGAGGTAGTCTGACGATTCCTCGCTCGCATCATAGGGAATGAAGAGGAAGCTGGCACAGTTCTGATGTACCTTGGGTCCCATGGCCGCTTTGAGGTCGCGGGAACTGTTCTCAGACACACCGAGAAGATCGTATCGCGAAAGGATCTCATCGCCGTTAGCCTGAATAGCCTTGACAAGTCTATCCGCTTTTCGTGGACCCAGACCACAGATGTAAGGCAAAAGCTTGCCAAGATATTGGTCGTCGTACGCCTCCGGCAGATCGATGCCAACGAGGTTGACCATATCCACCATGGCAGTCTCCAGGCGATCATAGAGTTTCTCTTGTGGAATGAGGGTTTGGTTGGGGATGAATGGGAGCGAGACGATATCTTTTCCAAGGGAGGCGTACTCGGCGAGTGGGTTTTGCAAGTATCTTGCGAGCGCGATACAATACCTGGTAAGCGGAGGATATTTGGGAAACTCTGCCGTCGCACGACCACTGTTGTAGTACAAGCGAGCAACTTCATCGTTGACCATCACCACATCCAGTTTATCACTCCGCTCAGCACCCGTATTCTCGTCTTCATACGTCGGACCAGTGAGGCGATTCTGCTCGATGATATCCTGCACGTCCTTGTACAGCTTCCGTGTCTCGACTGACCAACCGCTGACACCAATGACGTCGGGACGTCGGCGTTGGGCTGCCTCGACAAACTTGGCAATGTCTTCTCCATCTGGAATCCCGCGTTCTTGGTTGCCCATTCGGAACTCGACCAATTTGCCGTGTTCTAGCACGCGACCGTCGTTCTCTACATAGGCCCACAGGATAGCGTCTCCGCGTTGACCTTGCCCGTTCGACATACAGAGGACGTTGGGTATTGAGCCAAGAGCAGCAGCCTTAAGCTTGTAAGGTGCTTGATCAAGCTTGTTGTAATAGCTCTCTCTTGCTCGACTGGCGAGCTCATCTTCGCATCGCGCTCGCAAAGTTTCCTTCACGCCATTTGCGATGATCTTCTGCAGCTTGTCCAAAGCTTCGTCAAGCAATTCCCGACGGAGATTGTTCCAAGAATCGGAGACGTCACTGACATTGTCTGAGACGATCTTGTCGTGGAGGCGGCGCTTGAACTCGGTATAGTTTGCCATGGAAATGCGGACTTGGACAAGACCTTCGTGCTCAGCTTTAAGCATTTTCAGGAACAGATCTGGTCGACCATGCAAATCCAAGAAGGTCTGTCGTCGGAGGTACTTGAACTCGTAGTACGAGTGATCCTCGGTAATCTTGCGAGCACCTTTGTCCGTCCGTATGCAGTCTATTTGGGCGTTTTGATAGAAGCTTCCTCGCAAGAATCGTCGCAGGCGAGAGCTCATTTGCAAATCTTGCACGAACAAGACCTTGGCAGATCTTAAGAGCGTCATGCCTGTCTCGGGAGCCTCTGCCAGTTGATCGGCATATTCTTCGACCAGATACGGTGGATCCTCGATGACTTGTGCGCCCCTGCTAGTACCCTCGGCTTTTTTGGCGAAATCCTCTGGGCTGATTCCGATGGCTTTGACAAATTGGTTTGCCTTGCCGCTCCGGAGCTTGTCGTAGAAACTTCGGGCGTTGTTGGCACGTTTCTGTGTTCCGTTCGACTCCTGTCGTATCTCGTTGACCTCTTGCGAATAACGGTAGTGCAGGTAGTCTTGTAGTTCCTGAACTTCCTCGATAGTGCCAGCCTTTTGTGCCAGATCTTCGATTTCGTTGTCCACAATGTCTGAGTATACACTGCGAAGATTTTCGTAGTTCAGGCGCAAGGCATCACGCTTTTCGGCAAACGCGCGGAACTTGAGATCCAGGTCAAAGACCTCCCATAGATCGCTCTGATTCAGCAAGCGCTCCGGCCGAACATCATTCGGAGGGGGATTGTCTGGGTCATCCTGATCATCGTTGTCGCCAGGTGCGTGGATCAGGTAGTCTTTTCGGTGGTTGAAGATGAATGGGACCTCGTAGTCTTCGATGTTGATGAACTCGAGGACCTTGAAGACAGCCTTTTGAAAAGGCGCGTGGAAATAGCTCTGGAGGCCCTTCTTTGGCCATAGTAGCGCGGTAATCCAGCGCGCTTCCTCCATCAATCGGTCTTGCATAGCCTCAGGCGTAAGCTCCAGCTCTTTGAAAGGCGTGCGGGCCAGTTGCAGGCGTTCGGGAACGTCGGTCTCTCGGATGACGTTGTCTTCGTCTGTCAACATGCGCTCCTGCAGTTGCGAAGGCTCGAATACGTCTTTGAGTTGAAGCTCTCGGCCTTCGCCAGCCTGCTCTTCCTCTTCGACCTCCTGCATTTCCAGGGCCCAGTCGTAGTCGGTGCCGTCGCCGAAGGCAGCCCTGTAGTCCTCCTCCGCACCCTCATCAAGTCCTGCGGCCTGCAGTCCCTGTGTTATCAGGTTTACGCCGGGTTGTGTGACGTCGCGGTCGTCTTCGATCTCGTCCTCGAACTGGTCGTCTTCGATGAAGTCGTCAAACTCGTTCAAGCCAGCTCGTCGCGGCTCATCGATGTCCTCGTTTACTTCGTCGTCTGAGAAAATATCGTCGACACCGCGAGCTCGTGCGCGCTCCTTGTGACCGCGCTTGAGGCGTTTGAACCTGGACTTGACAAAAGTCAGTACACTTCAGGCAGCGGTAGCAGAGTAGTATGTTACCTGCGCCTCATCTGGTCGCTCGACCTCGACGCCGATCAAGTCCAAGTCTTCGTCGTCGAGAGCTTCGTCGGCTTCGCGATTCTTGCGCTTCTTCCTGCGGCGTCGGCGACGCTCACCTTCGTCGTCTTCTTCGTCCTCATCTACGACAAAGCCCGCACCTTCCTATAATCCTAGTCAGCTACCCAGCGCGATCAACCGTTTGCGTGCAATAGCTTGCCTGCGCCAACAGCTCGTCATCGTCCTCGTCTTCTTCCTCGCTCGAGTCGTCGATACCATTGGTTCCGTTCGTCTTCTTTGGTCGAGTTTCGCCTGTCTCCTCATCATAATCCTCTTCGTCCTCTTCGCTGCCTACATCGGCGACTTGGTCGAAGAAGTCCCTGGTCGACATGTTCGGATTGGACTAAGGATACGCGTCTCCAACTCTGGTTCGTAGAAAGCGGGCTTCGCGGAGGGCTCTCGATTGTGATGCTGTGAGAGTGCGACGGTCGAGGTGGAGGAGAAATAAGGAGAGAGGGAGTGAGTAAAGGAGCAGAAACGTTGATGGTTGCGCTCAAAGGCGCCGGCGTGCGCATCAACAATTGTTCCAGCCACGTGACCTGGCGACCGAACCGTGGAACTTCAATGTTCAATGCAATGCCGTTCCCAAGCCGCTAGTGCTTGACAGTTGAACGACCGCACACGCTCCTCTCACGACAATTGAAAAGCATGAAAGAGGCCCAGCATTTTTGCTTGAACTCTATAAGTCAAGTCACTTGTAAGAGTATATTGCCATTATTACATTAACACTCCTTGTTGCTCCTTGTTCTTCGTCTCAAACCGTCTCATGCACGATCTTCCTTCCTCATGGGCTCGAACATCTCGTCCACCACGAAAACCGAACACAACTGAGGTTCTTCTTGTAGATAAACTCACTGAGCTGCTTTGGCTTGCATAGCAAGGTGCATTGCAAGGTGCATTCACATGAAACAGGCGAATTGATCAAGCGAAGACGATTGATTGTTGAGCGATTTCGTTACAATATGGCATCTTCAGGTAAAAGACCATTCCGCCACCTGTATGCTGCATGTTTGTTCGCCCACTC
Source organism: Phaeosphaeria sp. MPI-PUGE-AT-0046c (assembly GCA_020747045.1). Classification (NCBI taxonomy): domain Eukaryota; kingdom Fungi; phylum Ascomycota; class Dothideomycetes; order Pleosporales; family Phaeosphaeriaceae; genus Phaeosphaeria; species Phaeosphaeria sp. MPI-PUGE-AT-0046c. The sequence goes on along the minus strand of JAGTJN010000002.1, from coordinate 1,345,815 downwards.
TAGCAAAGCATCGTAGTCCACACACTCATGTTCCGAGCCCTCACCCGGCCCTGCATCCGTCTTGCCCTCCAACGTCAGATCCGCGTTGCAAGTGATACCCTGGCGTATGTAATTGAAGCAATGCGCCGTATGATGTGACACTTCTTTGGTCATCTCATGACCTCCATAACCGCGCTGGAAATACTCCGCCAGGTAAGATAGACAGTGCAACTGGTGGAATACCGACATCATGAATCCAGGCCCGTCGTTATGGCGATCGATGGCGATCTGGTCAGGTTCTGGGAGATCGTAGGGTCCATCAAGATCGGGGATGACGACGTAGCCACGGCTTTCAGAGCTCAGTGGGATCCAGTTGTGCAAGGTACGAAGGGTTGTTGACTCGTTGAGAAACATATCCTCGCGGGTGTACTTGGGGTCATTGTGAAAAGTGTAGGTCTTTCGCGGGACTTGGAGCTGTTAGTATCAAGTCCGACCCCTGCTCACACGAACATACAATCTGGTACTGGTGTCCTTCGCAGGGTCTTTGTTGGAGGTGCGCGGAAGAAAATCAGAAAGACTATTGTGGCAGCCATGGCAAGCTCGAAGAAAAATCGAATATAGGATCTTGAACGCGCCCAGGCAGTTCTTTGGCTGTTCATGGCAGCTGGGACATCTTCGCTCTCGGAGGATTCGCGTAGGAAAGCCTCAGCTTCCTCGTCACGTTCGGTCTTCATCGTGGGCAAGTATCGTGACAGAGTAACGTACTGCGAGGAGTCGAAAGCGAGAACATACGGCAATTGAAGTGGACATGCTAAAGAATATACCTTTGATTGAAATTAGGCGGTGGTGCGACGATGATGGCCGGGCCATTGCCAAAACTGGTTGGCGTGATCATATAGATTAATTGTGCGGGATACTGGTACTGTATGCTTGAAACCATGACCATGCTGTACACATGACTACCAGACAGGGAGCAGATCTTCCGTCTGGTGATGGACGGAGTCAACGTCGAAGAACTAGAGGACTTGATGCACGTCGGGAGATATGTTTTAGTGCAGCGCACAGGCCGCAACTGTTCGTGCAGCAGCAACGTGGAGATCACGTGGGGTCCGCCACGAGTCTCCATACCGCATGTGGCTTAAGAGCATCGCAGCGGAAACCATCGCAGGGGTAGATACTATTTGTGCGGAACAAATCTGAAGGCGTCTGATGTGAGCTGGACGTATGCACGTATGAGCTGGTGGTGGGCGTTGGGACGATGGGGTATGGATGGAGAGCTGCAAGACAGTAATGCAGACCTGAAACCTCCTGAGCCATGCATCGTGTGCAGCCCTCGATGGTCTGGATAACTGCTTGCTGTGCACTTTACCTGATATCCCTTTCTCTGATATATATCCGCATCACATCTTTGCGCGCATTGAGAGCCACGCGCAGCCTTGCAGAGTCTGTTTGGCCCGCTGCATGCACACCCCACCAAGAACGCGCCCCGCTAGAGGACCGACCCTGGCCATATCCACGCTTCTCTCCTGAGCTTCACTTGCACGCAACACTCGCCTGAGACACCGTCTTGCCCTCACAGCTCCTGCCTCCCTATCAAGGCCCGTGTCTCGCTGACTCTGACGACCGCCGACTACGAGACCCGAATCGGGTGATCCAATAGACGCTGTCCTCTATCAGGGAGTCTCCCCGTGATTGGCGAGCTATCGTCGACCCATCTTCGGGCGGCAAACTCGAAACAACTGGCAGCGCTGCCTTGCGCTCCTAGCCTGATATACAGCAGGGCAGCTTGCCTTTGTGCTGTACAGCTTGTGGCATTTTCTCATCCACACGACATCCAACGTTTGACAGCGCCCGGCGCACCCCACCAGCACCATGGCCGACCCGTTCAAGCCCAAGACGATGAAGAGGAAGAATCTCAAGGGGCTTGCTCTCAGCGCTCCACCACCGAAGCCGGCGCCCTCCGCCGGCGATGCCCAGGTTCCGGGCGGCATTGCCAACGACGACAAGCAGGATACGCTGGAGATTGGCGTTGAATTCCAGCTGGATCTCAAGGCCGAGGATCTGATAGTGCTGCGAGAATTGGGCTCGGGCAACGGAGGCACAGTCAGCAAAGTGCAGCATGCTGCCACCAAAGTGGTCATGGCGAGGAAGGTGCGTTGGGCAGAAGGAGCCACATTTGGCAGGCACTAACATGTATAGGTCATACACGTCGAAGCGAAGAACGAAGTACGGAAACGAATCGTGCGAGAACTGCGAATCATGCACGACTGCAACTCCGAATACATTGTCGATTTCTACGGCGCCTTCCAGAACGAGAGTGGAGATGTTATTATGTGCATGGAGTACATGGATGTGGGGTAAGTGCTGGCCGTTTTCGAGATCGAGAGTATAGGGACTAATTAGCACATGCAGATCCCTTGACTGGGTCTCCCGAACCTTTGGCCCTGTCCGCGTCGACGTCCTCGGAAAGATCGCCGAAGCCGTATTGGGAGGTCTGGCATACCTTTACAGCGCACATCGTATTATGCACCGCGACCTGAAACCATCCAACATTCTCGTCAACTCGAAAGGATCGATCAAACTGTGTGATTTTGGTGTGTCCAGTGAACTAGAAGGATCGATCGCCGAGACTTTCGTTGGTACCGGCACATACATGGCCCCAGAGCGGATACAAGGGTCGCCATACACGGTCAAGTCTGATGTCTGGAGTGTCGGTCTTTCTTTGATGGAACTTGCCATTGGCAAATTTCCTTTCTCAGGCAGCGCCGACGACGACGAGGCTGGTGGTCCCCAAGGTATTCTGGATCTTTTGCAGCAAATTGTTTTGGAGCCCGCGCCGAAATTGCCCAAAAGCGATGCATTCCCGTCCATCTTGGAAGACATGATTGCGAAATGTTTGCTGAAGAATCCTGCGGAGCGGCCGACGCCTCTAGAGCTCTATGTAAGATGACTCTGGATGTTGCGACTACACATATGCTAACATCCTGTAGGATCACGATGCGTTTCTCCAAGCCGCCAAACGGACTCCAGTCGATCTCGAAGCATGGGCCGTCAGCATGATGGAGCACAACAAGCGCAAGTCTTACCTCGCACCGGCACCCTCAGCAGCAAGCATAAAGGAACAGCTCAAAGAACGACCCCAACCCGAACGCAGGGGTTCAGCAGACGTCAAACCACAGATTCCGAATGGCTCAAGCTCAGCACCCGCGCCCCCACGACCCTCATATCCCGCCCGCACATCGAGCAGTTCAAGTCAGAACATTATGCAGCTGCCCATCAGACCAGCGCCGGCGCCGTCAGATGGATCGAACTCAAGGCCTAGCTCAAGAGGCCCTGGAGGGCTGCCACCAGCGCCCAGGCGGTAGAGCGAAGTAGACCACTGATTGAATACGGGCTGTAGAATGCGTTTCAGGCGAGTTTTGTTGATATGTAGCGAGCTTCTGTTGTTGTTTTCAGGTACAGTCGTGCAATTTGAGCTCTACTACTTCACCATCTACATGTAGCACTTGATGGAGTAGGTTTGGAGTGACCTTATTCGACAGCATCAATGCATATATCTGTCGGGCTCAAGCACATGCCATTCAACGTTTGCAGCCGCATATCTACTATGCGGATTCATGAACAATTTGAACACTCCATCTCGGGTCCCGATCCCCAGGGAAAATCTCGAGGCATACAATGACACTCATTTGCAGGTTTTGCGACATCACGGATATCTTCAATCATTTTTGCAGAAGCCAATGTCGAAGCAGCGTTAGAAGTCTTATCCTTTAAACACTAGTGTATCTATGGCATTACTTACGTTGCGCACACCGGCGCTTTCCCCTTGCAAAACTGACGTTCGACAAAAGTACTCTTTACACGATGATGACCTCAGATACCTTCTCCTCATCTCCCATCCACTCACACTGCCCAAGGGTCTCCTCATCAAACACCACCTTCCCCAATCTCCTATACGTTCCATCCTTCCCCTCCACCGCAGTAACAATGATACCGTGGTAATGCAAATTTCCGCCTACTTTCCCATGCTTCACAAGAACCAACGCAAACAAATCTTTGCCCTCGGCTTCTTCTGCGCGTGTCTTCGTATCAAGGATACACACCGTCCCCTCCTGACTCCCGTTCGCTGTCTTCAGCTTCCAGACCTGCTTGGTCCTCTGCCAATCTTCACACCGCTCTAGCTTCTCAAGTGGAGTGCGTAGTTTGATCCACCCGTCTGTCACTTCTCCGTAGGGGTCTTCGCCTTTTGGAGTAACGTTGTAGTCTACGACAGTAGCTACATCGCTCCATTTTTCGCCCTCCATCCACCCACCCTTTCCTGAGCCTTGGCCACGACAAAACATTCCGAACGGCCCGTCGATACTCGCCCACGACCAGCTCGGTGCTCTATATTCCGGTGGGTCGCTAGTTTTGCCTCTGGCGTGGCCGGTGGCTTGCCAGATCATGTCGTCCAGGATTGTCGCGCGCCACAAGCCCGCGACGTAAGCGTCGTGTGACTTTGAAGTGATATGTGCTGCTATGCTCGATATGGCAGGCAGTTTGTCGTTTTTGTCTGGTAATGTTCGCCGGCAATAGAGGTCCAGAATCGTTTGCCAGTACAAAGCAACGAAAGATGAAGACCAGACCGTAGCAGTGGTGTATGATGCTGACAGCGAAATTTCGTTCAAAGTGTGGCTGCGTCCAGTCATCTCGAAGCCATCCTCACTCACAAAGTGCGTGTTGCTTTCGAAGTACAGCTGTGAGGTCCCAAAGTGTAGGATGCACGGCGAGAAGATCCTGTCTTGTAGTGCCCATCCGTGCTGGGAGAGCGGCTCAGGTTCTAATATGCGACCGTTGCCGAAGTAGTAAAAAGGTTCTTTAGGGCGGGAGGAGGCGTATACGGTCCCGCGCGTTTCGTTGGAGATGTATTGGAATGGGTAATAAGAGGGTGGCGTGCGTGCAGTGAGTATCCCATCATTGTCACTTGAGGAGCCGGTTGCCGAAAGGGTGATGTATGCGTCTGCGTAAATTGAAGCTGTCTTGGGAGACGGTAGGGTCTTTCCTGTGTGGTCCTCTTGGGAACTGGAAAACTATGGTCAGCCATTGTTTGTGCTTGATCATCAGCAACATCAGCAAGTCCAGACTCACCATAATGATTCTATCCAAAGGTACCGGAGCCCAAGTTTGCGAGTCATGATAATGGCATCACGATAGGTCTGAGGCAAAGTCTCGAGGCTGATGGCTTTGTCGACCCTGGTGTTCTCTTTATCGATGGTGACGGGATAGCCGACGTCACGGATATGGCTGAGAGCCGCATACTTCCCCTTCTCTCCACTTGAGCCATGTATCGTCACTCCACCGGACTCTCCATCCTGAACATCAAGCACCTGGGGCGGGAGTGCCGGCTCAGTCATCGCACTTTTTGACTGTTCAGGCTCGTCACATTCTCGCATCCAGCTCAATGCGCGCTGGACGGTGCTTTCCGATGTTGGATCTGCCTCAATCTTCCGACCAGCAATAACGCTGCTTAGCGGGTCATTGTCTACATGGGTCAGTTTCGATCCCATACTGTGATACTTGATACCAACCATCAACAGCAAGCCCAACAGCAGAGACTATCCAAAGCACATTATCATTCCCCGCATCGAGGGATACCACCAAGAACCCACTAGTCTGATTATTCTGACATTGAGCCAGCCACATACACCAGCCTGGTCCTTTGTCTCTTGCTCGAAAATGCTGCTCCTCCTGGGCTTTGGGATACTCGGCCTGGAACTGTTCAACATCCTGCTGCACGACTTTACAAATCGCGCAGGTTGACGCTGCTGCAGTGAGGCCGTCAAGTGATTTGTGATATGGTATGCCTGGGTTTTGATCGTCTTCTACTTCTGTTGTGCCCGTTTTTGGAGCATTCCGTCGTCTGATCTGCGCTAACACGGGCGAAATGTTGTTTGCAGCGTAGGCGTTGAATGATGGTGGTAGCTTGGGGAGGTTGAGAAGATCGATCGAGCTGCATGTTGTGCATAACGACATTGCGACGAGAAAATATTGGCTAGTTTAAGAGTTTAGAAACAATAGTGTGGGGCTATTGAAAGAACAGTTTAGTTAAATGAGTAGAGAGGATATACCCTTTTCGATCATTTCATAGATGTAGATCATCCTTGATCACTTCTGGGGTGGCGAATGCTGCCTGGAATTCTATGACTGAACATGATGCACGGGACGGGAACCAGATCATCATCGCGCATATCTTCCGTAATTAGTTGGACTTAACTAGTCACAGCCTTGGTCGCGGATGCCTGATGAGGGGTCACCATGGGTCTAACCGCCTTGAGTGTACGAAGAAGCTGGTCTTGAGTGATGTACCGTACCAGCTACTATCTGAACTGTTACCACTCTACTAGTAGTATTTCTACAACACAGCTCACGATAAACGTATAGAACCTTGGATAGTGGCTCTTTCGTATCTCAGATGTGTCCTGTATACAAATAGTACTCATTAACCTTTCAGAGTCATGGAATTGTAGATCGTAGGTAGCTAGGCTACTTTGTAGCATGGTGCATCGCTGAAATCCAGCTCCCAGATAGTGAGTGAGTGACGCGGGAATGTATGCGCTGATTGGGATGTGAGCTCTGGGCGGGCGGGAGGTGAGCATTATACACCTGTATGTTTGCGGCACTCTGCATGCTGTACGGTTTGTATCACACTCTCAATTCTGTTCGATGTCAAGAGATATGTCCACATGAGATCGTCGAGTATCTACATGGCGGAATACTCCGATCGTAAGCTTCTTCTGCGCTTTCAGCCCTTATGTGGACTTCGAGATGCTTCGCCCGAAGATACGCTCAATATCTCCAAACTTGATTGCGTGTATCTTTGGCGACTTATTCAAGCAAATTCGTCTTCGCACATCCCAGTGCTTGCTGTTCTTGTTCATCGTCACTCTGCATCCTTCTTTGCGGCATAGTACCATTCCACAGTTCTCTTCCTCGTCTGGGTTACGAATCTCTGCCAAGAAGAACTGAGTGAAGAACTCCTTCCAGAGAAAGGAGATCTTGTTGCTGTTAAAGTAGACTTTCAAGCCTGGAAGCTCAATCTGGTTGGGAATGGGACGCTGTCGCAGGAAAATCGGTCTCATCGGGCGTGATCCGTTGAACGGCCCTCCGTTGCGGATTCTGTTGATGACTTTGTACTGCGTCTGAATGAGATATCTGCATCTAGCATCTAAAACCATCGTAGGAACCATCATGACGTCGCTATAGTCTCTATGCGAGTTCCAATAGCTGAGGGGCGTAAGGTGAATTCGATATTTTTGGCGCACACTGAAGAACACGCGATTGGACACTTGGGAGAAGTGCAAAAGCCCTGTCGTCTTGCACCAGCCTGAGAGTTCACGATTTTGTCCTTGGAGCACACAAGCGTCCACAAGGTGGCACCGAACTTTGAAGTACAGCTGCGGCAGCCAGACTAGTTTGAAGTGCGCCTCCGCCTCGGCACGCCATAGCTTGGACACGTTGCGGCACCTAAGGTTTTGATTCGAGGTCAGTGACATGTCTGATGCAGAAGAAGATCGTCGAGGACGTAGATGTATGGTCTCGCACAGGCGACTGACAATGTCAGACGACTGAAGCGAGCCCAATTAGCCACTTCGTACGCGGGACTTGACGCACACTATCCAGACCGTGAACGGATCGACATGAGTGAAGACGATGCTTAACAATTCTGCCGGCAGTGCAAGCTGCGTGCACTGCCGCGACTTTGGCGGCGTGGAAGACTTGGATGACTTTGACGACTTGCGAGATTTCTTGCGGAGGCTGAAAAAGTGTCAGAGAAGGTTAAATCATGGCACCGCGCATCGTTCGCCGTGTGATATCTATCAGCCTATCAGCAGCCAGTTACGTGACGCACCTTGCCTTAGCCGACTGCATAAGTGAAGCAAGCATCTTCTTTGCGCGCTTCATGGTGTGCAGGCTGCGGGAAGATTGTATTAGATGAAGGCCGAAGTGCGTGGGCAGTCGGTCGATGTAAATACAATGCCGGAGTCGCAGTGAATCACCTGAGCAGCTGATAAAAACACAACAAAAGCGTTTGCAAATGTGAAGACGCGGGCATGAGTCAGCAAGCACATGGCTGCTGGAGACTTCAAAGCGGTATTGGGTTATTAATGTCGTGGCACTACTAAGCCTTTCACTTGTCAATTGCGACCATTTCTTTGTGGACATGCCAAAAATAATCTAAAAACAGTGAAGGTACCTGACAAATCTGAATGGGCATAAATATGTGCCGGGATACAGTTGATGCTGGAGTGCAAATAGATCAGATGAATTGCGTGAGGATCTATCTGCGAGCGAGGAACATTACTTAACGTATAGTCATGAAGCTGGAAGCTCAGAGTATCATATAAGCTTGCATATATGAGCAGTTAAGCAATGACTTGATTGATGAGCACTTAAGAAGCAGAAAGGTAACAAATATCCTTACCACTCGTCATCCCAATGTAAGCATGCAAGAAATGTGCCTTTTTTTTCGGACAGTTTCCAGAGGTAAGAAATCTGGCACTACTCGCTGTCGAATTGAAAGCCAGGCACGGGCATGCGACGATTCAGTTTTTCTTTCATACTTTCTCAAAACGACAGGATGTCGCTAACATGTCGAGAACGGACACTCATCGAGGATGTAAGATGTACTGCCATATAGCCCGACTTGCATTGGACCCTCGCTGACGAGCTAGCGATGATGGTTGAGGTAGGGCGTTAACTTCAATTTGCCATTTTCCATATATTGTGTAACGTGGACGAGGTGCAAATCGACGTCGATGCGATTTAAATCATTTGCGGGCTTTGCTAGTCTTGTCGTCTAAACGAAAGCAATGATAAGTTTATCTGGATTACATTCCTCAATCTGTAGCTTGAGTAGTAAATAACGATGAGATGTAGGCCAAGAGCCACTTTGGAAGCATCTTGTGACAAACGGCCACGACCGAGTGAAAGTGAGTGAAGGAACGTGAAGTGCGCTAGTTGGTATAGGAAAGAGCAAACCTGGTGATTGCATTATACCACTTCGTGCTCCCGAAGTCCTACCTTTCAACTGCCACTGATGCGCGCAGTCGCAACTTTTGTGTTGCTAGCTCTGCGGCTTGCGCTACCAATTGCTGCAATTAGTACCTTGTGTGATAAGTACGTGTGACTTATATCTCCTGCCCCTTTATTGACACTCTTCATGAGATATTCATCGAAGCTCACCGATGCAGTTGTACGCAGCCGGTTCCCGGACTCGAGTACTTTCGCCCAAGATCTTCCTTCTCCACGGGGGGCGATCCTCCTCCACTTCCAAACCCACGGCCACCACCACCTCCTCCTCCACCACCACAGCCACATCGACCAACTCCTGGGTTGCAGCCGGTAAGTGATGATCTCTGGGACAAGGCTGGAGCGAAGGGGTGTACGCTTGGTTGGGGCAGTGAGATCAATCTCTGCTGGCGAAAGATGATAACCACTAACATGTCGCAGTGCAAGCTTCGGATCGTGACGCTGGCGCCCTGTATGTGCCCATCAGAGGCAGCGCGAAGAGCGACTTCGAGACGACTAAAGCTCTCGACTTGTGGTTCTGGTACCCTTTTCCACGAGACAGGCTGGCCAAGTCGTTCTTCGACTTGTACGAGACTTGGGGTATCGGATGGGCTCTGGAGGAGCTCGGTGTCAGTGACGTACGGCAGACTTCTCGCAGACCATGACCAACACTGACCATTCGCGCAGTACACATCCGAATATGAAGGCGGCAAACACCATCTTGTCAGCATAGCGCACCAGAACTACGAATTGTCCGCGGAAAACGTCGACAATCAGTGGTATGACATTCGTGATGCCAGTGGTACGACGTGGTACAGGGCGACTGGGGCATCGTACTCTTTCCTCTGCAACCCAGACGATGGCATGATTGTCGCCCTCAGCCGAGAGTCACCAAAGTGGGCAGCGAAGGAGCGCAATCCCCCAGTGCCAGACAATTTACTACCGAAGCTGAGTTCATTCTCGGACATTGCGTGGATCACATGGAAGGCTATGCACAAACCTCCTTATTCGAGCGAGACGCGGCTCAACCACCTCCATTACTTCCTGTCGGCCAGCATTGTGAACAAGGAAACGCAACAAATTCTGAAAAGGGCACACGAAGCAAATCACTGGGAGCTGGAGGAATGGCCAGGCCACACTTTTGAGAGGATCTGGCCAGAGACGAAGGCCATACTGGGTAAGTCTGGAGCAAGTCGATATAAGCACCCCGAAGAGGCAGACTGACACGGAGCAGGATCGCCGAACGTTCAAGGTTTCGCGTACTTGTTGATACAGCACAAGGCAGAGTTGGGGGACATGTTTATCGACAAGATCCAGGTGTTTAGAGGAGAGTCAAAGGCGGAGTTGCCGTGTATCTTGATGCATGTGAGGCAGCCATTGGGCCAGAGGAGGGTGATCAAGCGCGAGGTAACGCAGGAGGCTAGGGGGAATGACACACTACGGACACATGTATTCCGTGCCATTCTGTAGAGACTCGAGGTAGTCCTCGGAGTAGGATTGTATTTTCGCTTCTGAGACTTGATACCCGAGGAAGGTGCAGCCATGGCATTTTCTTGCCTGAGCCGCGAAGGCGGCGAAAGCCGGAACGGTACTCGCATGTATCCTACCCGTCTCAGCTGTGAACTCAAATTCGGCATGACGAATGCCGCCAGCCAATCATATCACTGCCCTGACATTATCAGGCGTTGGAACCCCTCCTGCTGTCCGCTTGTGAAGATGAGGGGACAACGCGGGCGCCAGGCTCACGGCGAGCTTAAATAAAGCTCACAGCTTGCCGTGACGTTGCCGGCCGATAGATGGACCCTGGATCTGGCATTCGCATGTCTTGCATAATCTCGACGCGGCGGTGCGCCCGCCGCCGTTGGAGGTATCTGTCGACGCCACACCTACCCCGCGTTGATGGAATGCAGCGCTGCGCGTGACAGGACCTCTCTGTCGCCTGTGCCGCCCCTCGCCAGCAATCAATTCGACGTACCGTATTCCCAGCGCGCAATCGTGGGGTATTAGCCGCGCACCACCGGAGGGAGATGTGCCGTCCTGGGGCGCCGCAATGGGGCTCTGCTCGTGATGCTGGGTACAAAAGGCTTTTCATGCCTCGGATGAGATTACCCCTCCGGCGACTCCACCGTGTTGAACTCTTTTCCGGAACCTGCCCGAACTTCGTCGCCGTTTGCGCTTTAGGGACCCAGACCGCGGCCGGGAGCGCCATCTGAGACCACTGTCGAGCACTCACGTTTCCGAGGTTATACCATCCACACCACTCCACCGCCATGAAGCCAGCTACTTCTGCCGCCGCTGCTTTCCGCTCTGCGACTTCAATTGCACGACTGCCGCGACCCCAGACATCCTCTTTTGCTACCAGGTGCCTCTCCTCCCAGACTGCTGCATTTGCGAGATCGGCCCAGCTCTTCACCCCGCAACGAACACGCGCAAACAGCCCCTCCACCACCACACCCGCCTTCTATTCCCACCTCGAGCAGCGCAGGATGGCGTCCTCTTCAGGCATCAAGAAGATCAAGGTCAAGAACCCCGTCGTCGAGCTCGATGGCGACGAGATGACCAGGATCATCTGGCAGGTCATCAAGGACAAGTTCATCCACCCGTACCTGGACATTGACCTCAAGTACTACGATCTTGGCCTCGAGTACCGTGATGAGACCAACGACCAGGTCACTCTTGACGCCGCTGAGGCAATCAAGAAGTACTCGGTCGGTGTCAAGTGCGCTACCATCACACCTGATGAGCAGCGCGTCGAGGAGTTCAAGCTCAAGAAGATGTGGCTGTCGCCCAACGGCACCATCCGAAACCACCTGTATGACAAACATGTCCAACCCCACGTGTAGCACTAACAGTTCCCAGAGGAGGAACCGTCTTCCGCGCCCCCATTGTCATCCCCGCCATTCCCCGCCTCGTACCTAGCTGGAAGCAGCCCATCATCATTGGCCGTCACGCGTTCGGTGACCAGTACCGCGCAAAGGACCGCGTCATTGAGGGCGAGGGCACACTCGAGATGGTCTTCACACCCAAGGGCGGCAAGCCCGAGGTCATCAAGGTCTACGACTACCCCGCGGAAGGAGGTGTTGCTCAGACCCAGTACAACACCACCGAGTCGATCAAGGGTTTCGCGCACTCTTCGTTCAAGCTTGCGCTCGACAAGAAGATGCCGCTCTACATGAGCACCAAGAACACCATCTTGAAGGCATACGACGGCAAGTTCAAGGACGTCTTCCAAGAGATCTACGACACCCAGTACAAGAAGGACTTTGAGGCTGCTGGCATCTGGTACGAGCACCGCTTGATTGACGACATGGTCGCCCAGATGATCAAGAGTGACGGTGGCTACATCATCGCCATGAAGAGTGCGTTCGCCCGTTCTATTCAGCGCAACATATACTGACATTTGCAGACTACGACGGTGACGTTCAGTCAGACATCGTTGCACAAGGTTTCGGCTCCCTCGGTCTCATGACCTCCGTCCTCATCACCCCCGATGGCAAGACCTTCGAGGCTGAAGCCGCGCACGGTACCGTCACACGCCATTACCGCGAGCACCAGAAGGGCCGCGAGACATCCACCAACCCCATCGCATCCATCTATGCGTGGACACAGGGTCTCGTCAAGCGTGGCGAGCTCGACAACACTCCTGAGCTCGTTGTCTTCGCTGAGCAGCTCGAGAAGGCTTGCGTCGACACCGTGAACGAGGACGGCATCATGACCAAGGATCTTGCACTTGCGTGCGGAAAGAAGGAGAGGAGCGCATGGGTCACAACGAATGAGTACCTTGACGCAGTTGAGAGGAGATTGAAGGCAAGCTTGAAGGAAAAGCTATAAACAGTTTTTGAGTTAGCTGGTAGATATCGGACACCTAAGAGCATGTAGCCGGCGTCTTTGCTTACGAATTCATGTAGAAAATGATCTTTCACACATGGAACTTTGATATATGTCGACTGCTAAGAAGCTTTGTTTATAATATTTTCCATTGTCGTACAGCACGAGCAAACATGTCTCACAGCATCATGCAGCAAAGTGGGTTCGTGGTTGTTTGTCGCACACAGCTGTCTCAAAACAACGCCTGCAATTTTGATCTCATTCCTTTACGAAACCCCCCTCTGTTTGGTCCCGAAAGCGGTCGCTGATGTTTACGAAAATCACATGATGATTGCTTTCACTACGTGTACTGATGCGGCTAACGCACCGAGATCCAGCTCGGACCCATCACCCCCAGGTTTGCACCACGTTAATGAGATAGCGAAATCGTGCAAAGACCAAAGCAACAGCCCGCAAATGCCAACTAAACATTCGAGCTCGCCGGACACTCAACCAGATCAGGTAACCACACCCCTCCGCCGCCGCTTCCTAGAGGGAGTTGGTATGGTGCCTGCGACGCCGCCGCGCACACCGAGTCCAACCAAGGAGCGCGCCAGTTCCACAAAGAGGAGCGAGTCGCCAAGGAAGGGCAAAGATAGCCCAACCAAGCAGAACTTGGAGATTGTGCCAGGCGGGTTCTATTATTCGTGCGAACTACCTCTAAGCAAGATTACACCGAAGAAGAAGGAACACGAAGCTGGGACACCTACAAAGAGAACGCCCAGCCCGACGAAGATGGGAGACGGAACAAAACCATTGGGGTACACCAGTCCGACCAAGCAGACGCCAGCTAAGCGCGCCGGCCCTGAGAAGCAAACCGCTCCAAGAACCCCGCAGAAGGTTACGTTGACGAAGAAGAACGCGCCTGCGCAACCTGGCTCGGGAAGCCGGGCTGCTATCAAGTCGAGTGCCACAAAGAATGGCATCCCGAGGAAGTCCGCTACACCAAAACCTCACTCTTCCACTCTTGTTCGCGAACCTACGACTCCCCAGCCGGCGACAGGACGAAGTGGCAAACTTTCACCAACAAAATCTATCAAACTGGCTACCAAGCTTGCACAGGGTGCATTTACACCGAATTCAACTCGATCTGCCCCCCAACAGGCAGGTGTGAAACAGTTGGTTGCGAGCAACGAGACAACTGTACCGGCAGCGTCAAGCTCTGAAAAGTGCCCCAGGCCATCACTGAACATTGTCAACAAGGCGCAGACACGACCAGCACGAGTGGGGTCTTTCGACATTGGCGAGTCGATGGCTGCTTTGAAGAAACACACACCGCAGCTGCACAATGCAGAATCGGATCAGCGTGCTGGAGGCAATGATATATCGGGCCCGCCAACGCCCTTACGCAAAGCTGCTGAAAAGCTTGGTCATATCGAGTTCGTCAGAATGTCCGATATCAAGCCTGCTAGTTCTACGAAAGAGCTAGACCGTCAGGCACAATCCGTTCGTTCACCAGAAGAAGTATCAGAGCCTCACATATATGCCTCGCCCTTCATAATCAAAGAACAAACGTCACATTACCGGCTTCTCCCTTTTGCTGTGGAGGCTCAACCGATTTCTGAAGCAAAGTCAGCATCATCATCGCTCAAGAAGCAGGTCAACTTCCTGGGTCCTGAGCCCACAATAAGTCGGCTACCAAGACCTGTGTTACCGAGGACGATGAGACGGGCCGGTACAAATCCGTTGGTGCATCTCACTATGCGGCAAGAAATGAGCACACTCACCAAGTCGTTGAGCGATTCTCTTGGGATCGACTTTAATTCGAAAGGAAGGGACAATGACGCCAGTCCACTGCCTGAGGAATTCACACTACCTGCATCTGAGCGAGGCACTCCGGCCTTGAAGAGGAGGACCGAAATCCTGCGGACTGCATTTGATGTTACGGATGTCTCGAACGCATCTGGATCGTCGGTTAGTATGGCTGGAACGAGTGCGTCGATGAGGCAGATACATCTTGCTTCTCCAATCACGCCGAATGCGGTCAAGGGTACAGGAAAGCCTTTGCCGCAAGGTGCACCTACACTTGCACTGAAAGACGCTCCAGATGGGGTACAGAGCCCAATTGAACACGACCCCTTGGACAAGGAATTGCCTCATGCTTCCGGGTTTACACGTCCACCATTGGCCACATCAGCCCGTACGGCGACTCCCACAAAGAAAGCTTTGACAACTGCCCAGAATGGCACGCTTTGTGCTGCAAGAGCTGTCCAGGCAACCTCCAAACCAAAATTATTTGCCACACCAGCAAAGCCTAAACCTGCCAGCACTTTCCCACAAAGTGCCCGTAAGTCTGCCTTTGACACTCCAGCGCTTAAGATCGCGTCACCAGCTCGTCCGAAGACACAGAAGCCTCTTTCTGTCAGTGTCTCAAAAGATGCTCCACCACCACAATCCTCTCATCCGGTTTTTGTGGGTGCACGAGATATTGCAGCACGCATAGCGGACTGGAATAAACCCAGCCCTACCAAATCCACTCCTTCACCTCCGAAGTCAAAGACCAGGGTGAAAGAGAGTCATACTCCCGAAGGTTCACCTTCCAAGCCTAATACGCCCGTTACTCTTGCACCTAAGACACCAAAGCGCATTGAATTTATGCCTCGTCGCGCTGCTCCTGCCACGCCGGTGCAGAATCGCACACCAGCGCAGAATCGTACTGTTGCGCGCGTACGCGGCTCAGCGCTGGGAAGCAGGGGAAGAGCAGATCCTATGGCGACAAGGACGCCGAGTAAGGGTATTCAGGAGAGTTTGAGCAAGGCGATTGATCGCAAGATTGAGGAGGATAAGAAAAATGGCACTGTTTGGAAAGTGTAGGAGGCGGTGATTCGGTGGTTGCGAGGTCGAAGTGGAAATAGAGATTGGGAGATGAGAGGATGAATGCGCAGACTGGACGAAATTATCATTAAGCTGAGGAGTACCATGCCGTGCACCGCAGATGACGAAAATAATGGAGTCGCAATTTGGATGTGGGAACAATTTTTGGTAAGGTCTAGACTTGTTGGATGATGAGTAGGATGTCCTATGCTGAGCATCGGCATTCAAATATCAAGAGATTGGCATTTGCCTTCCAAAGAGGATACAATCAGAAGAGTGACGTCGAGTACGAAGCTTTAAAGCTATACATACTACAAGTAGAAACATTCCTTGGCCAGGTCAAGATGGTAAAGTACGTGAACGCTCGTAATGTAGGGGCGGTTATGAGTTGCCATACACAGCTTTTCCATACACAGGTTTTCTATACACAGCTCTTCTATACACAGCTCTTCCATATACGCTTTCACCAAACTCTTAGGTGCTTCTCAAAACTATAGTTCTTCACTGCCAAAGTGTTTTCACCATGATCATCATCCATGTGTACAAGCTGGCAGATGGCTGAGAAACGCGTACTTTCACACCGATGAAAAAGTGATGATCGACTAAAAGGACCCTGCCGCGAGCCTGTATATATCGGCAAGCACCTCACTTCTCTCACCCACACGCCTTTTGTCTACTCAGCTCAAGATCTTCTCAACCAGCCACATGCAATCAACATGGACCCCACCTTTTATGCAACACCGTCTCCTGTCCAACTTCCAGGCATATCAAAACCCGAAGCTAGTCCTGATGGCGCAGAGACCCGCCCCGACGAGTGTGCTCTATCGCCACTACTCAGTCTCCCTAAAGGCAAGTCATTCGCTCGAACTTCTGATTATCATTGACGGAAACATAACAGAGCTCCGGAACCGCCTCTATAAATACATAATTGGTGACCTTGGTGAACTCGTCACTCTGAATAAGCCGCCAGGCAATCATGGCTCATGCTCCACTCTATGTCCGTCGTGGGAACAAATGAAACGACAGGGCTATGGCTTCACGCAGGTCTGTCGCCTTATCCGGCAGGAATTCTTGCCCCTCTATCGCCACAGAATTCTGCCAGTTCTGAAGCAAGAAGACAGTTTAGACTCCGAGGATTCTTCTGAATTTGCCGCAGTGCCTTTGGAGCACAACAACGACAGTGCCGTCCCTCGAATTTACTTCGACGACGAACAAGACATTCCAGAAGGTGCTACTGTGCGCTCACATCACTTCCGAGACCCTTCAACTACACGATCAGCTATAGAGGTCAGTCAATCGAATGTTTCCTCACCATGTTCCCCATCCAGGAGGCTAAGCCATTTGGAACAGTCGTCGTGCGGCACCCTAACGAAATACGAAGGAGGCTCAGCATGGATGTCGAGTTTCTCGTACGCCTCGCCGCGAAGGCAACGAATTTCCAGTTCCTATGCGAAATCTCCTGCCAGAGTTTCGAAAGCTCATACCAGGGTTCAACACGCAAGGTCCGCTACCGTAAAGACGCCTGCGAGGACCTCCTCGAAGAATTTGTCGACCCGCACAGCAGATCTTTCGAAGAGGACTTAAGCTTGAGCGCTTACTGGACAGTTCGAGCGCCGAAGTTTCACCATTACTGTACAAAGCCTCCTGAGCCTCGCAGCCACATTTAGCGGAGAATGGCGGCATTGAGCAGGTGGCGATGGCGCGTTAGCTTGTATGCTTTGAACGAAGAGGCTTGAAGTTAGCATATCAGCGTAAGAGGGAGACGCCTGTGCAATAAAAAGAGTGAGATGTTGCTGACTTTGCGGGTTCGACCATTGGGATTGTGCGATAGCATGGCAGTAGAGGGTATCGAGAGAGCGAAATGGCAAGATAACTTCAGGTTTAGTGGGTAGCAACAAGCTAGCATCAACGAGCAGGCACGGAATGAGAAAGTGTGGAAAACTTCTCTCTTGAAGCTTGGTGGCATCAATATTGTGCATTAGCGAAGTGAATACGAACATTTCACGCGTACATGAAACTGGAGAGCCAAAAACTTCTCTTCCTTCACTTGCCGCCACTATACTTCCCAGATGCAGACCGGCAGCTTTGAGCAAATATATCCCCTTCGTCTTCACTTGCCTCCACATCCTGCCCCCCAATCTCCTCACTCTTGGGACCCGTGTTATCAGAACCATCCTCAGAAGCACATACCTTATCATGTTCCGTTTGTGGCACAGCATCGCGCTTCGGACTAGGCGAGGGTGCATCTTCTCGCTCAAGCCTGCGTGAGATAACTGGAGAGATGGAGGAAGGAGATTTCGAGTCATGTGAGCGTCCAAGCGTACGCGATGACTCCGACAAATTTGGTGTGACTGAGCGACCAAGAGTATGCGACCTGGACGAGTGTGGGCTAGAGTTATTGGAAGCGACGATGTTGTGTGAGGAAGCTGGAGTGGGAGATAGCGTATGCGATGACTCAGATGTTGGGGAGGGCATATCTCCGCGTCCTACTGTGTCTGATGACATTTTCATGATGAGAATGTAGAAGACTGCAGTGTTGTTCAATCTCAAATTATGATATCGGATTGGAGACAGGAGTAGAGGTGTATATGGTGACCGCAACGAAGGGAGGCGATATTTTAGAGCGCAGATAAGACGTGCAATGATCGAGTTTGGCGTGCACAAGCGGTGAAAGGCAAATTGTATGTTATAAAAGAGTTTGTTATTGGAGCTGGTTTTGTCTAACAAGATATGCACAAACAATCAGAGACCATAACTTCCGACAACCTCCTATCCATTCATCACAGCGTCCTGCACCTTGTTAGCATCTCTGCACATGTTCAGACTGGTAATCGCAAACATACCCTAGCAACCGCATACAACGGCTTAACCCCGGTCCAATACTCGAACTGATGCACACCCTGCCCAACCAGTACCTCGAGTCCATTCACCGTCTTCCACCCAGCATCCTGACCCAGCTGGATCAGCGCGGTAACGGGCGGCTTATACGCCATCTCCAACAATATCCTCTCCTCACCGCGCTCGGTCTTCACACTCTTAGCCTTCTCAAACACTGTGCAGAGCGTCTCGCGAATCGAGGGGTCGATAGGCTGGTCTGCAGGGATGGTGCCGATAGCGACGGTGGGCAATGAGTCAAGAGAATCGACTTGCTCTGGCGACGAGATAGTCTTGATGTTGAACTCGGCTGGGAAGTCATTCTTGAGTGTCTCCATCTTTTGCGCATTGCGGCCGAGCAAGTAGATGGGACTGTAGCCCATTTCCTTGAGCGCGTAGATGGCTGCACGACTGGTGCCACCGCCACCAATGACAAGGCCAGCACCAACACCATGGGCACCGGCGTTGCGTAGGATCAGGATCATACCTAGGTAGTCTGTGTTGCGCCCAACGAGACGTGTGATTTGTTTGCCGGTGCTCTCGTCAACGGACACTTCGGGGACAATCGTGTTGAGCGCGCCAATGGCTTCGACTTCAGGTCCGACACCATCGATGAAGGGTCGCACGTCTTGCTTTAGTGGAATGGTTACACTTGCACCGCCGAAGTCGGATGAACGAATGATATCTCTGATTGTACTGGCGTCAGTCGTCTCGTGCAGACCATAAGCATGCGGCAGTCCTGTCTCGCGGAAGAGCCGGTTGTGTAGACGAGGGCTTGGGCTTTGTGACACAGGCGAACCAAAGATGTAGAACTTTTTGGTTGAGATCTCGCCCATGAGCGAGAGCCCGCGCCTGATGTCAGCTGCGGAGAGTTGACCTGGTGCCGTTGCTGATGGAAGGAGAGGATGCGAAACAGGTGTCATAAAGCCATTGAGAATCCTGCTCAGTTTGCCTTGCTCGCCCATGTTGATAGCAATGAGTGGGACTGGGTGCGCTGTCTCGGCCCAGCGCTTGAAATCTGCGAGCGCGTAGTTGTCTTGCAAAGTCTTTGCAACACCAACAAGCTTGACAACTGTACCATACTGAAGGGCACGGTTGTAGTACTTCATCCAAGAACCATTGCTCCAGCTGAGCTCACTCCTGGGGTCGTGATGACTGGCAATGACTTCCGTGAAGCCGCGAGATTCTGAAATCTCGCGCAGAATGTCTTCTGGCATCGTCATCTCCAAGTCAACGAATTCGCACCCAAGTCGTATAGCGGTCTGGTAGAGTGCACGAGCTTCAGCGTATGCCTCATCAGGGAATTTGCCGCCTTGTGCCTTCGTTCGCAGGGTGAAGATCACAGGAATAGTGGTCGCATTACGAAGTATCGTCAATTGCTCGATAACAAACTCGGGCGATGGCAGCCCTTCGGACCCTTCCGGGTCTTGGAGCAAATCGACTCTCAGCTCGACAGCATCTGCACCAATGACGATTTCTGGTAAGTCGTTTGCGCAATGCTGCAGGCTGGGTGCGGATAAGCATACGAAGAAAGAGTGCTTCTTTTGCTTGATGCTCTTCAGGGTCGATGTCCGCCCTGTGATGACATGCAGGAAACGTCCAATCTCTGTTTGCGTGTGGGCAAGTGCTTTTGAACCTGCAGCCTGGCTGTGGAAACGGTAGTTGCTGCACTCGACATACCACGGCTTTCGCCTCAGCCAGACGCCCATCATGTCTTCCACGTAGGCAGGCCGAGTCTTATCAATCTGCAAGAACTCGACCACCTTGTTGATGTCACGCGAGACAAGAAGAACAATGCCACCACTCTTTTGGTACTCAACGAAGATTTTGCGCGCTTCAGGCATCTCGACCACGCCTCCTCCACAAGCAAAAATATGGCCTGTTGGCTTCTCTTTAACGGTCCTTTGCAACAGCTCGAACTCTGCTTTACGAAACCCGTCCCAGCCACTCGTCTTGATGATATCAGGAATTGTCATGCCCATGTGCTCTTCTAAAGCAGTGTCAAGATCGATGAGTGGCCAGCCTAGAGCACGTGCTGCCCAACCACCAGCAGTCGTCTTGCCTGCTCCTCGCATTCCAATGATAAAGATGGATTTATGCTGGTTTTTCGATGCAACCTTCTTCCCGTGCGAATGGTTCGGCAATTCAATGCCAGAGAGCTCAGCCTTAAACTGCTGGTTAAGAATATCCCAGTAACCGGGCCATGTTTTGCCCGTGCAGTCCTTCTCGAGAATGAGTACAGGTTCTGGAGCTACTAGCGAAAGAACTCCAAAACTCATGGCGACACGATGGTCATCGTAGCAGTGGATACCTTCCTTGGGCGCAGCAAGTTCATAACCTCGTCCGTCTACTTCAATGCCATCGTCAAACTGTCTGCACGTGATACCAAACTTGGCAAGCTCATCTTCCATTGCTTGGATACGATTGCACTCCTTGACACGCTGATTCGCGATGCCATAGATGCGAGTGGTGGTAGATGATCCGTTGGAAGAGCATACGGCAGCCAGTACAGACGCAGTCAAGAAGGCGTCAGTCATTGGCTCCATGTCGATCTCCTTGACAGCTTTGAGCTGCCCTCGAGGAGGACCGGTCACAGTCGTAGATGATTTCGACTGCTCGACCTTGCAGCCCATGGGTCGGAGGACCTCAATGGCGAAGCGGGCATCTCCTTGAAGAGAATTAGAACCAATGTTTGGTACCGTGCATGTGGTTCCTGTGATAGCTGCGATAGCTAGTGGGTACGTTGCGGAGCTTGCATCACTCTCCACAACATACTCTGCCGGGTTTGTGTACGGCTTATTGGGGATGCGGTACGTATTGGGATCATTCTGATCTCGTTCGACCTGTACGCCAAAAGAAGCCATCATCGCAATTGTCATGTCGATATATGGCTGCGAGATGACTTTGCCGCCTACCAAGCGTAGAGTCACTGGTTTCTTGGAGTAAGGCGCACTCAGCAAGATCGACGACACGTATTGCGAAGACACGTTAGCTGTAAGTTCGATCTCGCCATTGAAAACGTCGGATCCAAAGCCGCCGCAAGCTGCGATTCGTAGAGGCAGACTGCCCTCGCTTTCTTGGTACTGGATGTCGATTCCCATGGTGCGGAGAGACTTGACAAGAGGGCCAATTGGACGCTCCTTCATACGAGCGTTACCAGTCACAATAGTAGACGTAACGCCGTCTTGGGCTTGGCATAGCGCAGTAACTGAAGTTAAGAATCGTGCTGCTGTGCCAGCGTTGCCCAGATACAATTCATTGCTGGAAGCCTTGAGCTGGCCACCGTTTCCGATGACGACCAACTCCTTGCCATCATTTTCCCATGAAAAACTGGCTCCCTGCATCTTTGCCAGGGCATCCAACATGACTTGAGTGTCATCCGAGTGTAAGAGGTTGGTGATACGGCAAGATCCCGTACCAAGCGCTGCCAAAACAAGCACTCGGTTGGATACGCTCTTGGAGCCTGGAGGTGTGCAAGTTACGTGTAGGTCGGAAGGTATGCCAGGATGAATGGAGATACTTGGCGATAGTGCGATCTTGATATCGCGGTCTACCACAGAGCTTGCCTTCTTCTCGTGCGTCCTGCCAATGCCTGATAGAAGCACAATCTTCTTGACCGCGCCTGCATTCTTCTTGTCTACAGCCATAATCTTGATGAGCTCGTCGACGGGGCAGTGTTTGTTCGCCGATCGACGGCGCACTGTTTTGTCTGCGAGAGACGTGGGTAGCCCGTAACTTGCGATGCACTTTGTGAGCCGTGCCACTGCGGATGGGTCCAACACTCCGAGATATCGCGCTAGCTCTGCTTCTTTGACCATACCAATGGCAACGCATTCGCCATGGAGGATCTGAGGTGTGAGGATAGCCTCAAAAGCATGACCAATCGAGTGTCCAAAGTTCAGTAAATTGCGCAAGCCGCCTTCGCGCTCGTCCGCCGAGACTACCTCTGCCTTGACGCGAACCGAGCCGAGCACAATGCGCTTGAGTATACCGGCTATGCTGTCAAAGTTCCTGCGCCCATCTGTGGTTTTCTGGTCGAGGGCTGCCAGTATCGTGTCGGCGTTGCCTTCGAGCGCGGTGAATTCCTCCTCGTTCCAGATGGCAGCTGTCTTGACGACTTCTGCCATGCCGTTGATGACTTCTCGCTTGGGCAGCGACTCTAGGAACTGCAGGTCGATGTATATCCTCTGCGGTTGCCAGAATGCGCCCACGAGATTCTTGCCTGCCGGCACATCAATGGCTGTCTTGCCGCCAATGCTCGAGTCCACCATTGCGAGCAAAGTGGTGGGCACATTCACGAACTTGATGCCGCGCATGTATGTCGCTGCCACATAGCCGATCATATCCCCGATGACTCCACCTCCCAGAGCTATTATGACGGTGTCGCGCGTGCATCCTTGCGACAGCAACCAGTCTTCGACGGCGGCTTTGGTGCTCCGTGACTTGGATGTCTCGCCGGGGGGTATCGTGTATGTGAGGAGGCGCGGAGGCGACGAGGTAGAGGCGGTTGCGGCTGCAAAGGAGCGCTCAAAAGTGGGCGTGTAGAGGGGACCAATGTTGGTGTCGGTGATGAGGACGTAGGTTGAAGAGGGTATATTCTTGACCAAATCCTCGGCTATGTAGCTCTGCCATAGTCCATAGTCGACGACAATTGAGTCTTTCCCAAGGATGTTGACCTTGGTGGGCTCAGCTCTCAGCCCGTTGGTTGCCATGGTGGGCTGTGACTGTCCCGCTCACTTTGCGCAAACCACACCAAACTCGTTGCTTTCAGAAGGGGGCAAAGTCTACGAAAGTCCAATTGACATCTACACGTGCGTGCAAACGCGCCTTAAATAAAAAGAATGTGAGATGTGCTTTGTGCGGTCGTTGGCGCTGTCTGTGAGGGCTGCCTTTCAATAAAGTTGAGCGGGCGGTCAACTTCAGCCCCGCCGATCGGACCTCAACCCTGCAGAAACGCTAGTCACCGTTCCCCGAACGTCGAAACCCGTGTCCCCAAGTACCTTACAGGATATTACTTCTTCCATGTAGACCGCTCGCGGCCTTGAGGCGTCAGCCGTGTTGCTCTTCTCAGCATATAGGCGAGCCAATGTGCGCAGAAGGCTGTATTACGTCATCTCATCCTTCGAAACTGACCGCTTCCTGTGATGTGAGCATGAGGCGGAGAGGCCTTACTTGCGGCTGAAGTACCGCACAATCTATGGAATAAGCACATCTGTGCAGGGTGAATAGTAGCTCTGATATCTTCGCAACCAACATGTCAGCTCCAGAAGACCAGATCAAGGTGTTGGTGACCGGCTTCGGCGTCCGTCTCTTTACGCTTGTCCTCGGCGAAGTAACTAACCCTCTTCAAGCCATTCTTAGACATCACAACGAATCCATCATGGGAGGTTGCACGTCGATTGCCCACTGACCTTTTGGGCACCGATGGCGAGGTCATTCGCATCATTGTCCCGACAGAACCGACGCCGGCGGCCTACCACAAGATTCTTGCACAGACGTCGCAACTCATTAAACAACATGCGCCGGCTGTCATTGTACACATGGGTCTCGACGTAGAGAGCAGCCGCGGATTGTTCAAGGTGGAGAGGAGCGCCCCAAAGGAAGGTTACCACGATATTCCAGATATCGATCGCAAGGTCTTCACGCGAGCAGAAAACAAGACGACGTTTGGCAAGGCTCCTGCGTCTTTGGTCACGTCGTTGGACATCGACAGTGCAGTGGAAGCTTGGGTTGCAGCATGCGCATCACTGGCTTTGCCAAAGGACCCTGGTGTCTCGAAAACAAAGCCCAAAGGGAAGAAGGACGGCAAACAGCCGATCGAAGTGCGTTCGAGCGACGATGTGGGAACATATGTGTGCGGCTTTCAGTACTACAGCAGTATGTTACAGACACATCATGCGACTGGCAGGAGAGACATCGTCTTCCTTCATCTGCCAAAGCTGGAAAGTACGGAAGAATTGGAGATTGGGAGAAAAGTTACGGAAGAATTGGTAAAAATTTTGGTAAAGGTTAGACGGCCATGAGCAGTGGCAGGACATTGCGCCCGTTCCAATACACTGGTGGGTCCCGGCTGAACGGGTGCCTCGTGGGCGTTGCTGCACCTCCCGACGTTCAGGAAATACAAGAAGATCGGATCAAGATCATAATCGATCATGTGCTGTCTTGGGTGCAAAAGAGCCAGTCTAAATGGCTGGCGTGCTCGGCTCGAAGATGTTTCGTTGACTAACCTTGTCACTTCCCCAAACGTACTTTTCCTCCACACGCGCATCTCGGTCTAATACCCCAGACTTGACTTGTGGATACGAAGACCCTGAATATATGATGCGCCCAGGCTTGACTACATGCCAGATATAGCCCATCTGGTGCATCCGTCTGCCCGTTGCCGCACACGGCATCCTTCACCGGCTGTTGAGGAACCAGTGCGCAATCGCAAGAAGAGGCTCGGTGACCAAGACCAGAGCCTAGCAATCCTATTTGGCATTTGTCCTATTGTGGCTTCCTCTCCACCTGCGCAGTGCTTGACCAGCCACGTTGAACATTCTTGGTATGGAGTCACCCAAGCCAGACTTCCACATACACATACACGCTTCCTTACACTATGCCTAGTGCTGTGCGCCACATTGCTACACTATCAGATCGCAGGTTCTGAGCCTTTCCTCCAGAATCATATCCAACGCCTCATGGGTCAGTATGCGCTGCAGCCAGAAGCCTACAGGCCAAGGCGGATTACGTACGCTAAGGACGCGGCATCCTCTTGGTACTCAGAAAAGCCATGGCTAGCGAAACGCCACGACTGAGCCAAGTATATATCTCAGTACAAGACCTCAGAGATGCCGTTCTTTCCAGACAAAGTGGATTCCTCGACCAAACATCAACTGAGGTTGACATTTAGCCTCTGGCCCAAGATTTTCGACTTCTTGGAAGACTCAGCTCAATCCTCGGAAGAATTGTAATCATTACCGCTTTGATAACCAGAATACAGCGAAAAACACATAGGTACCAGACTTCACGTCTGACGAATCTTGTAAGGTGAGGTAATAGATCATGGGCCCTTTCTAGAAAACACCGCCCACCATTGCTATAGACCAAAAGCGTCATCTTGCAGAAGTGTATTATGGGTACATGCTGATATTAAAGCGCCGCATCCACCGACCACAACCTTCCATCCAACATGTCCAGACATGGGAGTACCCCCATCAGGCAAGAAAGCCGGCATTATCAGCGAAACCACGGACGACCGGATTGCTGTTCGCCTAGAAGTCTGAGCATAGTGGATAGCGACGAGGCTCAGTGACCGGCGTGGCTAAGCGACGTCAACGGCGCCGTCCAAGGCCTCAAGAGGCGCGGCGCGTCTCATATACCCCGTGGGGTTGGCATACTTCCGTCAGACTGGTACAGTACATATAAGATCTGACGAGCCCCCCCATCGATCCCGGTCTCGATTGTCCAACGGTGTTCGACTACTCGCTGTTATTACCTACTTGCAGCGACTTCGTGTATCTCGTCTGATTCCAAGAGGAGCACACCGTACGTTCTCGCCATGGACAACAATATCGAGAAGTCATCTGTCAATGCCATGGAGCATAATGACAAGGACAACGATTCTTCTACACCAGGGACGCCACCTACCAGGGCTGGAGATGTGGAGAAGATCGGCACGTCCACAGCCGTGGACAAGGAAACTGAGAAGAGACTGCTGAAAAAGCTGGACATGAGAATCATTCCGATGGTCTGCTGGATGTACGTAATGTCTTAGTCTTTCAGAGACTTACTTTGTGTCGCGAGCAAATACTGATATACTTCCAGCTATCTGATGAATTTCATGGATCGAGTGAACATTGGTAACGCGAAGCTATACGGACTCGAGGAAGATCTCGGGATGACGGGCAACATGTACCAACTATCTGTGTCTTTGTTGTTCGTCACCTACGTTATCTTCGAAACCCCCTCGAATATGATCATCAAAAAAATGCAGCCTGCACGATACCTTGCTGGATTGGTTTTCTTTTGGGGCATCGTAGCTACATTCAGCGCCTTTGTCAACAATTTCGCCGCGCTCGTTGCTTGCCGCCTCCTGCTTGGCATGTTCGAAGCAGGTCTATTTCCCGGAGGTAAGCAGAAGAAGAGTTACATGATCATTCTGAACAGCACGTCTGACCTACTACCAGTGATCCTATATCTATCCATGTTCTACAATAAGCGTAATCTAGCTTTGCGTCAAGCATACTTCTACGGCACTAGTGCTATTTCAGGCGCTCTCGGCGGGCTTGTGGCGTATGCCATCGGTGAAATGGATGGTGCAGCCGGCTGGCGCGGATGGCGCTGGATCATTCTGATCAATGGTATTCCCACGATTCTCACCGCAATCGTCACGCCTTTCGTCTTGCCCAACAGCCCCGAAACCGCAAAATTCCTTACCGAAGAAGATCGTCGCAACCTTGTCACCCTCCGGCTTGCTGAAATTGGTCAGACTAAGGCTGGCCAGGAGATGAACAAGAAGGATGTTATGGATGGTGTTAAGGATTGGAAGACATACGCTTATGCCATCGCTCAATTCGTTGGCCTCGGCATGTTGTACAGTTTCTCTGTCTTCTTGCCCACCATTATCTCAGAGATGGGTGGTGGATGGTCCAATCAAGTGGTACAGGCCATGACCATCCCCGTTTACTTCGCCGGATTCGCGTCCTACATTATTTCTGCTTGGTACGGCGACAAAATCCAGCAAAAAGGCATATTCTGCATCGGCGGTCTAGCAACGAGCATGGTCGGCTACATCTTCCTGATCGTCAATAAAGGACTAGTGTTGAGTTACATTGGGACGTTCATTGTCTCCCTCGGTCTCTGGGTCGCGACTGGTGCCGCCTTTACCTGGATCAACAACAACAATCCTCGATACGGCAAACGCGCGTTCGCATCCGGCATGCAAATTACAATCGGAAATATCTCTGGTGTTGTCTCACCTTTCCTGTACTCTACCAACACCAGACCAACGTATTACCCCGGATACGGTGCGACCATTGGAATGCTTGCTCTGGGTATCGCACTTTACACGGCGCTGCACTTCTATTTCCGCTTGCAGAACAAGAAGAAGAGGGAGGGTAAGTTTGATCATCTGATGGAGGGCAAGACTGAGGAGGAAGTTGCTGAGATGGGTGAGAACAACCCTCATTACATGTACACTATTTAAGTTACAATGTGTTTTGGCAGTGAATACACTGGCCATAGGTGAATTGTAGTTAGTAAAATTAGATTTTGAGATGGATCTCTCATCGAACGCACAGAGAGAGTTGATGTGGACCTGATTTCAGTTCCTGTTTAAATTGCACTCAAGCGCTATTACCACAAGCACAGGGACCACTTGCAAAGTAATCAGATTCCACAATAAGCCTGCCCGGATTGAAAGGAAGAGACATACAACAGGAGCGGACGGTCAGTCATTACATAGTAGTGGGAGGCGACAATTCAGGAGCCTATCATTTCCGAGGGCTGGAGTTAGGTTGGATGTAAGTTGTGTTTCAGCACGTGACTTAGCACTAGCGTCAGGTGACGTCAAAGCTTGACGGGTACCTACTTCGATCCCTTGCATTACTTTTGCCACAACCCGAGGTTCAGACTGTGTCGCACTAATCACGCACCATCTGATCGTATGCCCAACATCTCATTCACAGGAGCCAAGAAACGCAAAACCCGCCATTCTGGTTACGTGTTCAAAATGTCACGTCCAGAACTGGATTACACAACACCTGCGCCAAGTGGTCTTCTTTCTTTGGTAGACGAGCTACTTCTAAATATCATCGACCATATCGATAACCGCGAATCCCTCGTCACTCTTGCTTCGACATGTATGCGATTTCAGAGCCTGGTGGAGCCTTATATCTGGCGAGATTTGCTTGTTCTTACCGGACACCATGCAAGAAATATCTCGCAAGCTCTTGACGATTCGGAGAGACGAGTGGGATATGTTCAAAGTTTATCGGTCCGGTATCAGGACAAGCATAGGGAAGGCATTGAGGAGCTTAATTTCTTCATATCACTTATGGCCCGCTTGAAACACCTGACAATCGAGAGCCCTTGTCCGAACAATTTGGAGTGGCGCGCTGGCCACTATTTCGATGGTTATTCGAGGATCGACTACGCGAATCTACTAGCACAAGCGGTCTATCCACGTGCAGGGGTACCTATTGCACTGCCCATGCTCCAAACACGTAGGTTCAGCTGTTACTGCTTCGCCAAATACACGCTAACACCTTTTAGTGAGCCTCCATGGACATGGTTCCGGAGATCAGAAGTTTCTCCTCGGCCGTGCAAAGGCAATGTTCTTCCATCCAAGTCTCAGGAAAATCACCTTGTCATGCTTGAACCTAGAAGGCGAAATGGACAACGATCTTCTAAAGGAGAAACGGAAAGCCACGCCGCTGCAGTCGCTCACGCTCATTGAGTGCAATGTTGACATCGAATTCCTCGATCGTGTACTGAGTCTTCCCAGAGCCCTACGGGAGCTGTCCGTCGGCGAGCGATTGCACGTATTTGATTGCAAACCCAGCCTGGATCCCAAGAAGCGCACTTCATCTACTTTGTTCCTCACTGCGTTACAACAACAAGCAGATTCTCTGAAACGACTTGTACATATCGGTGGGCAATTGGCTCTAATGCCACGACCTGAACGTGATCCACAAGGTCCCGCTAAGCTTCGATCGTTGACAAGCTTGGAGCACCTCGAACTTGGGTTGGAATCACACCTGAACTACTCCCTGCGAAACAACGGATTTCCTCCGTCTCTGAAATCGCTCAAAATTCTCGATGCGGCAGTTTCGCTGAGTGCAATGCATGACCCGCACGACCCAGAATCTATGGCGGAAACCCCTTTGCGCTCCATCACCTCTCTTCTCACAGACTGTATGCCCTCCTCTGTACAGCCCGACTTCACAATACATCTCCATTTCTCCGACCACGCTCTTTTCCGCTTCATTGTCGCTACCCACCCCACAACCGCGAATCGGTTCCTCTCAACAAAGATCCTCGACAGAAATGCTATGTACAAGATTGCGACATTACTCAAATCGTACAATGGTAGATTCATAGTCTCGCGCGAGATTTTCCGATCCGGCACCTCTTACATTCCGCCTTACATGTATGGCGAAGAGGAGCCCGACGAAGAGTTGATGTACGACTCAAATGACTATTGGCGTGTCACTGGCATCGATTATCAACTCATGGATGATGACCAGCTGAGGGCAAAAATGATCAAGGACAATACATTGAAGAGATGCAGAGAATGTACTCTGAATAGCAGGTCCTTCGATGAATGTCGAAGCACAGGCGATGGCAGTCCTTGTCTTGTCTGCAACAGAGAGCAAATGGTGTGCCGATGGAGTTGGAATAAGGCTGAGAACGAGGACTCAGATGACGATGATGATGATGAAGATGAGGAACTGGATAGGGATGAAGTTGACGCTGCTGAAGCATTGTTGCAGCAAATTTTGTGGCATTAAAGCGATGTCATTGAATGTAATGACACTACTATCTCTATGGGAAAGCCCAGATTTTCCCTCATCACCGCAAACCTTCCTTGAGGTAGCTCTTCATAAGACAAGTCAAACATGCAGCAGATATCGCCTCGATAAAAACTGTCGAGCTAACTACAAAAGAATCTAGCGACCCGGAGCTGGTCACGGGATGCGGTGAAGCAGCAGCTGTTTGACATCTTTGCTAAGCATTGCAATCGGCGTTGTGTCAGTCCACAATGCTCAGAATGGTGCAGCAGCTCACACTCCACAATCACGCCCTCTTCTCCGCAACCTTCCCCTTCGTTTCCCCAACGCCCAACAAGAACGCAATCCTCCCAATCCCAACCAAAACTGTGAATACTATATTAACCCGCTCAATCGGCCTCCACTCCCCGACCGCCAACCTTCCCTGCATATCCAGCGCAACAACCATAATAACAACCAAGCCCACATCAACCATCAACGTCGCAGCCTGCACGATCCTCCACACCTTGGGATCTGGCGACGCGCGCAGTAGGAAAGCAAACACAAGCCCCATGAAGCCGTATAGAGGTGCGCATTGCCATATCAGCGGGCCGTGTTGGACCGCGACGTAGGGCGCTACCTTGGGGTCGGCGAGCATCTCAAGAAAGCCAGCGGGGTTGAGGACGGAGCTGACCATGGTGAGGAGGAGGGTGACGGGGTCGAGCCAGGTGAACCAGATGCGGTAGAAGGCGTTGATGTGTGGTTGGGCCATGGTGTGTGGATTCGAGATAAGGTCTGGTGGGTGTGGAGATGTGAGAGATGGCAAGTGGTGTTTAGGCACCACGAAGATTTTCGCCTGGATGTCTTTATACTTTGTCTGATACCTGGATAGATTCTGAGAGGTGGCGAGGGCGCGGGGTGTTGCTTACAGCAGCCTTGGCGATGTTGCGGGTGGTGTAAGCTGACATGAGCACTTGTGGGCGCAGAAACTACCCGGGTGAGTTTAGTGTAACTTGGGCTTTGGAATCGCTGGCGGAGGTTTGCTATTTATTGTTGGCGGGTTTGTCAAGGGTCACCGAGAGATGTCTGAGTGATGATTGGGAGGACGTGGTGACACGACTTGCGATAGGCTATATCTCGAGACATTCATACATGTCGAGTCTGCCGAAGGGTATGTCTTTCTCTTAAATTATGCGAATTCTTAAGCGTATCAAAGGTCGTGAAAGATCAGCACTTGCTCAATAAGGGGATGGTATAAACTAAATTGCTGTCCCATTAATGGTCAGGCTACCATGGTGTCTACTTCAGTCCATTGAATGAAGAATCCATTCGCGACCATTATCCTCATCTGCTGCGAACGATCACAATGCGCCAGTGGCGAAGTTGCCTGGAGGGGAATGCCATTCTATTCGTACATGTCCATGGAAAGAACACCGCGCTTGCATCATGTTTACTTACAATATCCGGACGGAGGAGATGACATTGTGTATGAAGCTCTTTGAAACATTCGACCTGGAGCTAAGGATGCCTAGCAAAGGTTTGACTAAGAAAGCAGGATATATTAGGGGAACATGGCGAGCAAGTGTTGAGCTTTAGATACAATGAAGGTGCGAGGAGGATAGTGAAAAGACCAGAGGGAGACGATACCTTGGCGCGTAAAGCTCTTCGAGGCGTTTGATCTGGAGTGAAGAATGGCTGGAACATCAGTGACTAAGAAAACACTTTGTAGCGAGCAAGGGTTGAAGCTTGTATGCCACGAAGACACAAGGGGGACAGTGATGTCACTATTGAACAGGTCTGTCTGTTTGATACACACACGAATACAAATACTACAATTACTGTCGAGGAAGAGACTTGTTATGCAAGGTAAAATGAAAATAACTTAGTACCGTGTCCTGTCCAGGGCGAAACGCCGATGCAAGATGCAACCCAACGCTCGGATGCAAGACTCCCCCATTTCTACTCTCGCCCACCTAATCTGCCTAGTCCCAACTCTCTAATTGTAAATCTCCAATGGCGCAATCTGATCAACATTATACAACCACCCGCCCCCTTTCTCCTCGGTCTCCAACCAATCATACGGCCACAGCACTAAATGCCCCTGCACGAGTCCTAACAACGTCCTTGCATCCTCCTTCGCAAGCATTGCATCCAGGTCCGCCGCATGGAACGCGCGGTTACTCGACTTTGTCGTCGCGCGGCGTCTTGAGCGCTTTGTCCCGCTACGATTTGGCGTAGCGCCCGTCTGTTGCTGCTGAGCTGGATGCTGTTGCTCAGAGATGGTGACGGTACGGTTGCGAGTTGCTGAGGTTGCGAAGTCTGTAGACGCTGTAGTGAAGGGCTCAGGTGGTGGTGCTGGGAAAGTAAAGGTTTTGGATGGGGGATCGGGATTCATTGGAGAAACGATGGCGTCTTCGGCTGTTTTACGTTCGCCAGTCTTCTCATCGTACTCTTCTGTGGCTGCGGAATGGTTAGTGGTGGAAAGTTTGAGGCGGTCTTGGCTTTGGGACTGGATGCGCTTTTCTTGGTCTTGGGTCCATTGCTCTACACCGCCGATACGCGAGTGATGGGTGGAGAGATCTTTGTCTTTCTCGGAGTTGTGGGTCAACTTCTCCGACAGCTTCTCTCCAACAGCTGAGGCTTGAGCACCGATGGAGCTGGCCGCCATGCTGAACCTCTCTGCGGCCGGTCCACTGGTACCAGGGGGCCCGGTCTTGCCAGGTGCTTCTTGTTGTCTTCGCTGCTCACTCTTGTCGCCGCCTTGACTCTTTGTGAAGCGCTCTGCAAAAGCGGCGTACTCCTGATACTGTTTCCACGTCTTCACCTCGTTATCAGGCATGCATCGGAACACCTGGCGGAAGATCTTGGTGTTGTTTTCAGCAACTTGGTGCCAAGTATCGAGGAAGAAGGAGTCGTTGATGGGGTCGCGCATGCAATCGTCTGTGACGATTGGGCGACGCATCTCAGTCAGCAAGGGATTGAGAACCGAGGACGAGCCATGGCTGAACGAGCGTGAAAGAGGGGGCCCGCCAATGTCCGTATCATCGAGGACGGGCAGAGCAGGTAATTGGCTCAATTGTGTTAGACCCAGCTTTGCAGTGTCCATTCTTGGCAGCCGCGGTGGTGGTAGACCCGCGAAGCCTTCTTGATGGCTACTGAGCGCGCTGGTCTTCGTGCCGGCAGTGTTGCTGCGCCCACGTGTCCGTTGCTTCTTCGGCGTAGCGCTCAGTGCCTCTGACGCTATATCCGAAACGAGCTTCTCGTGACCATGCTCATCATAGTAGGAATCACGTCCGTGAGAGATACTGGGACGGCGCTGCTCCACCTCAAGCATGTGATCAGCACCCTCACCCCGTACATCCTTTGCATGAGCAGGGTTACCAGTCACGCGTGGATCGGCAGAGGGCTTCTTGTTAGCCTTCAAGTGTGGGTTCTCGCTCTGTGCCCAATCGAAGTCATGATTGAAGCTGTGCAGCTGCTCTGCTTTGGCAATCAGATCGTCTTGTAGACGATAACTGTTCTCTTCCAGTTTCTGCTCGGTCTCGCGGTTGGCAGTTGGTGAAGACGGCGATGAAGATTCGGTTTGAAAGCCAGCACTTTCAGCATCGGACATCTGGCTAGCCCACTCTTCCTCGCCAATCGCATCCGTGTCCACTCCTAAATGTTCGCGCATGAGGCGCATACGAAGTGTATGAGGGAATTTGCCAACCTTGTAAGGCTGCCCAGCCATGAAAGAGTCGAGCACTTCGGTATCTCGTATAACTGCAGCGATCTCTGAATCTCGCGAGCCCAGCATGGAGCGCTCGTTGATATTCGCAGAACCGATGATGGCAACGCGATCGTCCACAACCATGATCTTGGCGTGGATATATAACTGCTCTGTGACGAGCATCTTGTTGGGTCCAATCTCGCCCCACGATCGCAAAGCGTAGAACTCGATATAGTCTTCCGGCTCGATACCAGCTGCTCGCAGACGTCCAAAGATCGAAGTCGGTCCACGACAGATACTGTGGTATTGGCAAGTCATGATGAGGCGAACACTGCTTCCTTCCTGCTCATCGACCGTATTCTGGTACCCGGGCATGAGGGGGAGCACAATGCATGCTCGCCAGTCCTCATCGTCAGCATGAGCACGCTTAATGCGATCCACGATGGCATCATTGATCTTGTTCTCGATCTTCGTGCCGAGAACCTCACTGCTGCTGATGTAGAATTGGTTTTCGATGTACACAAAGTGTTCGGATGTTGCGATCATTTGCACGTAAGCATTCATGATACTATGTTCGACCTTGTTAGGCGTACCAAGCGACCAAGCACAGGCAGATCGCAGAATTTGCACCTCACAAGTACCATCCAGTCCGAGCGCCTCGATGTCAGCAGGATTGAAGTCTGGTGGCGGTAGGAGGAACGGTGTGGGACGAGAAGGCTTGCGCTGACGGAGCAGATAGTTCCATCGCTGAACAAAGTGACGAGTCAAGTCACGCGCAGGCTGGCCCACAATCTGCATGCCGACATCGTGCCATGGCATCCGAGGGACTCGGCTGCGGTCGTACATTTCTTCATATGGCTTGTCAAGTGCGTAGAAATCTTGAACTCGAGGGTTGGAGTAGTCTTTGCCAGGCCAGAGTTGACAGTGGTCCGCATCTTTTGGATTGTCATCGAGCTCAAAGCCGGTCAATTTATCGTCTACAACAACGTGTTGTGGTGTATCCCAACGTCCGAAGCAGAGGTCAACCCCACCACAAAAAGCTACAGTGTGGTCAATGACGCAGATTTTCTCGTGGTGAGACCAGAAGAACGTATTCTGACGAATCTGGTTTGGCGAGCGCTGGACAAACACATTTGGATGCAGGTCAAGCAGCGAGAACTTCGAATACTCGGAGTCGATCGGGATGGCAGCACCAATGTTGCGATACATGATGACGAAGATCTTGACGCCTTCTTGTGCCTTTCGCTGTAGCAGTCTGTCTAGTCTCCATTTGTGGCTGATCGCCGCGGGTCGTCGCAGGTACAGCTCGGGGCTGAGCCACCAATCGTGAATATAGATGACATCCCGAGCCATGTTGATGGCACGAGATACGTTCCACATATAGTCCCGGCCATCAACGAGCCATTGAGCATAGATCTTCTTGCGCACGGGTGCGAAGCTGTCGAATCGCTGTCGCTGGGACCAGAGTGTGTTCTGCGACATGAATGTAATGGACTCCTCGAATTGTTGTAACATTTTGTCGTTCCGCGCGAGTAGCTTCATCTTGCGCTCGGAGTTGACAAGTTTGAGCTGGTGATGGCCGGTGGCAGATGCCTTGGCTTCACTAGCAATGTCCCTAGCCTTCTTCTCCCTCAGCTTGCCTGATCTTGACTCCATGTTGAAGTCCGCATCCACTAGAAAAACGTCGTACACATTCATTTCCTCTGGGGAATCCACGCACACCACGTAACTGTGGCGTACAAGGAACCACTTTGGCCACGAGCGGGCTATCATTGGCCTTGGATGCCACTTCTTGTTGTTTGTGACGCCTTTGGACGATTTGATCATCATGTATCCTTCCTTTCCGTGGTAGCCGCCTTCAGCCGCGAGGCGCACGCCCAGAGCAGACAGCTCCAGAAATTTGCACAATCGATTGCTGTCAGGTCGGAAGATGAGATACGTGATGAGGCCTTTGATGTATTTTTCCAGCTTTTTCCGTTGGCGCTCGTGGTGATTCTGCTTGATCTGCAACGGCTGTCCTGCGGCTCCAACAAAGCTCCCTTGGCGAGCAGAAGGCGTGCTGACGACACCGGACTGCTGTTCGTTGCCGCCTATACTTGACTTCCTACGAGCAAGTGCGAACGACGATTTACGCCGCTTATTCCTCCCTGGGCGATCTGTAGCACTCGCGTCACCATCAGGACCACTGGCATTCCCAGCCGCACCAGCTTCTTCCTCTTCCTCTTCATCCTCATCGTCGAGAGCTCCATAGCCGCGCAGACCTCGAAGGTAGGGCAAGACACTTCTGGGAAAGCGAGGCAGTCTGTTGCGCGGATCGTCCTTTTCTTCGCCTTTTTCGAGCACACTGGATCTAATCCTGAACTGATCCTGCTTCTCTTGAAGTTTGAATTTCAAGTGCAGATTGGCAAAGTCAGCAACAGTTCGGTGTACGACCCACTTCATGCGGGTCAAGCCACTTCCATACTCGAGCTCCACCCGCAATGCCGTGTGTCGGTCGCCTTCTTTGAGCACCTTGTCCTTTGGCTTGTCTGTATCGGTGATGATGACCTTGAGCTGTTCGAGAAGCACAGGGATGCGCTTGTGTCCGTGTTCGTCCCTTTGAAACATACTGGCCAAGAAAAGGGCTGCGGGGGCTCCAGCCAGCAGTTCGGCCATGAGCTCCGCCGACTTTGCATGATCGACCTGGCGTTCGGCTTTGGCCCTATTGCCCAGAAGCTTGAGGCTGTTCTTGATCGATTTCCACTTTTGCGCACTGAGACTCGATGTTCGCTCGCCACGCATCCGCCACGGTGAGGGTCTGCTGTCGGCAGCATTACCACCAAAAGTTGTGAAGCCTCGCAGGTTGCCCGGCCGTCGCTCTTGGCCTTCTTCTTCAGCATTGGAGTCATGCTGGCGGAGACCACCGTATGACAGACCACGCGCACTGTGCAGTCCGCGCTTCCAGGCGCTTTCTTTGGCTATTCTGGACCGTCCTTCGTCCTCGGAGTAGCCCTGGCGCTCGTTTTCGGGGATATCAGACATGGTGCCGTGGCGAATGAAGGCGGGTCGGTTGGCGGTCGCGGTGCCGGGTGTCGCATTGGGCGAGTCGCGGTCTCGTGAGAAGAAGTGGCCGCTCCCTGAATGCTTGGGTGTGGTGGGAGCTGTCTGTGTGCCTTCACCCTCGCCATCGAACCACCGTCGGCTGCTCTTGCGTCTCCGCCGTGAGGGGCGCGATGCTCCCTCGCCAGCACTCGACTCTCCGTCCGCGTCGGCCTCGCTGTCGTGGGTGTCATATCGTGGCTCGCCGCGCTCCGAGGTTGGCGACAGCGGCGCGTGTGGTGAGGGCGCCTCCTGGCTGGGCGCGCTGGTGCTGCTGCCCCCCAAACCACTCAGACTTCTTCCGTGGCCCTGGATCGGTGCTGCCAGCGCTCTTAGCTTGCCCATCAGCGACGACCCTTGCTTTTCCCGCTCTTTGCCCTTGGCATCGCCATCTTCGGTGTCCCATGATTGCTGCCGCGGGGTCGAGGCTTGAGGGTCGGTACCGTATGTGGTGGATCGTGCGAATTGCACGCTCTTTCGCTCCCTGGGGGCGTCAGAGATGTCGCCATCGCCGGTTGGATGTCGCGATATGGGCGCAAATGGCGGGTAGTACGAGCTGGTGGACTGTTGTGACGTGTGCGAGGAAGGCTTGTGGGTCCGAATGGGAGCTTCTGCTGTTGCTGTTGATGCTGCTGCTGGCTGAGGCGGCGTTCCGTTTGCAGCCGTGGGAGCCATCTGCCAGGGGAACTCGGCGGGCTCTTTGAACGATAGCGGCGAGCCGGTAGGGGCCGATCGCATGATCTTGGGTCCCCCATTCGAGGGCGAGGGAATGTGTATCTCCTCTGTCGTATTGGCATCGGTTCCTACGCGTAGCGGCGACAGTACCCGTACTTCTTTTGGCTTGCTCTCTGGTGCTGCAGCTGGGGCGCGAGCGCTGCGACCCATGGGCGACGATTCGGTCTCGGGCGCATCGGCCATGTTGATGGGGGAGACGGGGTGGTCGCGAAGGGTGTTGAAGTTACGGCGACATCTATAACATGGTTCCAAAGGTTCGCATGCGAAGTCGTGCTGCCAATCAGTAGTCACGCAGAATTACTGTAGCACACGCAGATGCAGACGGACTGTCCTATGCTTGGTGAAGTGTGGAATGGTGCTATTAGGAGAAGGGAGAGCGACGTCTCCCACTGACTGTGATTATGTCAAAAGCTGGTCATGTCGCGTTGTAATCTCCCATGTGGTTTCCCCAACGCTAAGACATTGGGTTCCTTGCTAGCGCTGCCCCCTTGCTCTCCGCCTTCGAGACCGCCTGCACTCTAAACCTCCGCCCCACAGACACCTCGAAGTAGCTTTTTGGCAGTGCAGACAGTCCATTGCATCATTGGTTTGCCTCAGCCTTTGTCGTTACAAACCTGCACTGTTCTCTGTATTTCCAAGAAATGACGAGCATTTGCTGCACAGCGTATCACATCCTGCAATGCGTCGATAGGGGCGAAGACACACATCGAGCTTGAGAAAAGTGGACGGAGATACGTGAATTGCTTCACAGGTCTCTGCAATCATGTGGGAGTCAGGTCAATCATATGAGCGCGCTGCTGTCGCGAAGTTGATGTATTTTTGCTGTCTCGACTTACCTCGGAAGTCAGTCTAGGATGCCCCTCCGTCATTGCCATAACGCCGACACTTCTATAACTCCGACAGAGGTCCAGCTGCTCCATAAACACCACCCATTGGCTTCCCACTCACCTTAACACTCTTCGCCATGGCAGCAACTACGAACCCCCTCGAGGGTACGCACACGTCTACAGACCCCACCGTGTCATCTCAAACCTTTACCATCGCCGGCATACTCGTCACTGTCCATGGACTTTCAGAATTGCCGTCTTCCACAACCTCAGTTGCTTGTCTATGGCTTCTGCATCCTCGCCTTCAGACCAAAGAAACAATGGCACCCATAGCCGCCCAAGTCATATCTACGTGGAACACACGCATACAGAGCGGCAAAGCGGGCAGACAACCCACAGGTTTGATCGCAGTCGCATTCGACCAAAGGAATCACGGCAGCAGAGAAGTAGACAAGCTGCACAACGAAGCATGGCGATCAGGAAACCCTCGACACGCCCAAGACATGTTTGGCTGCTACCACGGCACCGCCACCGACACCTCCCACCTCATAAACCACCTCGAGTCGTACATCTTCAACACCCCCGCCGGCCCCAAGATCACCAAACACCTCGCCCTCGGTATTTCTCTCGGTGGCCACGCAACATGGCACTGCCTGCTCTCCGACCCGCGCATCACCGCCGGCGTGGTGGGCATTGGCTGTCCAGACTATACACGTTTAATGACCGACCGCGCCCGTCTCTCTAAGCTCAAGACATACACAGATACCACACCACCCGGCGCATCTTTCCTCGGATCCTCCGACTTCCCTCAAGCGCTGCAAGAGGCCATTGCACAGTATGATCCAGCGGGTTTGCTACTACCCCGCTACTTCAACCCCACGGCTCCCGACTCCCCACCCTCCAAAGCATCTCTCGACCGCTTCAAGGTCGTCGTACGCGAGCGTTTGCAGGGCAAGAGGATATTGAACCTTAGTGGGAAGGTAGATAAGCTCGTGCCGTACGCAGCTGGCGAGCCGTTTTATAAGATATTTAAACAGGTTCTGGATGAGGATAAGAGTCTTGACATTGGCTGGGAAGATGTGCTGTTTGATGGCGTGGGACATGCGTTCCCAAAAGACATGGCAAACAAAGCGACGGAGTGGTTGTGTGATGTGCTTGGGCAGGAGGAGGGAAAGGTGAGTAGTAAGATATAGGATGTAGCATGACCAATGACTTCCCATGGTAGAGGAAGAATTCATGCGCACTTCATCTTCCTAGTCATGTACTTGCGCTGTTGCAATCCGTCTCACGCCATCGCCACTCCAACGCGTATCCTACTCATCCGCTCCCTCAATCCCCACCATCTGGATTGGCATCTCACTTCCCAAGATCCATATCCAACGTCGTATCCCTTACCAAACTCCAATCCCATCAACCTCCACTCCTCAAACTCCTCTTCTCCTTCTTCGCCGCGCCCCTCGTCTTCGGCCCCTCCTCAGCCCCCGCACTCGCCTTTGCCTTCCCCTTCGCACTACCCTTTGCACCACTCTTTCCTTTCGCCTCACCAGCTTCAGCAGCATCCTTTGCAACCTGACCCCTCGTCTTCTTTGGTGACGGCTTGGCAGATGAGAATCCAAACTTGTTCTTCTTCGGAGCTTCGAAAAGAGGAGGTGTAGCAGTGGCAGGTGGCTTGGGGCCGGGTTTGGGTAGAGATTTGCGGGCGGATGACCTTTTGGCTGGGGCTGGAACTGGGGCTGGAACTGGGGCTGGAGTCGGTGTTGGTTCAAAGTCTTCCTCGTTGTTGGCGGCTGCGAGTGTCGGTATGGGTTCGACGTCTGCTTCCTCGGCGTAGTCATTGCTCTCTGGGGCGGCGATGGTGATGCTCGCCTTGGGTTTAAACTTGGTGGGAGCTCGCAATATCTTCGTGCTCTTTGCTGGGGCTTTGGAGGTGACGACATGTGGTGTAGATGCTGGCTTGGAGGCATTCTCTGGGGTTGAGACCTTCTTCTCGACCTCGACCATCTCAGCCTCCAGCGCGTCTCCATCATCAGCCTCTTCATCGCCGGCTTCGCTCTTCTCGCGAAGACGCTGCTCGCTCTTGGTCCCAATCGCTACCCTCTTCTTTGATGGTTGCGTCCTGGCTTTCTTCGCAGCCGGAAGACTCTTCCTATTTGCAGTACCCGAGCGCTTTTTCTTTGTGACTACTGGCGTTGGCTCAACTTCCTCCTCCTCTTCCCCTTCATCTTCTTGCTCCCCATGATACCCACTCACACACATCGGAGCTGGCTTCCTGGTACGAGTAGCCGGCCCATCATGGCCGATGTGCATGCTCGGCATGAGGTTCGAAGCCAAAGACATGAGTTCTTGGTTCGATACTGGATTTTTCGATGGACGAGGCGAAGGATGGGCGGCAATTTGGTATGCCTCTACTGGAGAGTCTGGGGCATTGCTGAGGCGCTCTTGCATGTCGTAGTCTTTATTAGCCGAGTCTTCGAGCTCAATTTCATCATCGTCGCGCATTGGTTCCGCAGCAGCTGCAGGCTCCTGGATAATACCGGCATCTTCTTCGACGCAGAGTTCATTGCGTCCTGGCGCAGGAGACTGTTCTGATGCCTCATCCAGCTGCCTGATGTCAGTTCATGATATATCTACAATGTATGCATATAGTTACCGGCTTTTCATCTTCTCTCATGTCGGTCGTAGCGCTGGCAGTATCGCTGAAGTCTCGTGCTGGCTCTTTAGGCGACTTCAGCGATGTGCGCTGCTTGGCTGCAGCTTCTGGTGATGTAGCCTCTGACCCCTCGATTTGGCCTGCATGACTTTCATTCGCTTTCTTCTTGGTGGGAGCATCACTGTCTGCATTGGACGATGCTTCTGGCTTTGTTAAGCTCGTGCGCTTAACAAGGTCTACTTGCATTGTGGCAGGCAGAGTACTCGTTGCAACTTTTTGCACATCCTCATCATCAACAGCTTCTGTAGTCTCTGGTACAAACAAAATCTGAATACTGGACACCTGTGAATCTAGCGTCTCATCTTGGTTCTCTGCGGCTGCATCATCTGCGTCCTCGATGTGTTCGTTTTCCGGGACGATTGGTGAAGAGACCACAGGCCTAGAAGTATGCTCCGAGTCTGGAGTATCAGCCCCTTCAGAAGCTATCGATGCTGCAGGAGAGTGGAAAATACCCTGTGAGGTGGCTTGGAGTTGTTGGTCATTTCCACCATGCTCTTCGCTGATTTTCAGACGCCTTCGAAATTGTGCAGGACACGATGAATCGACATCAGATCTTGGTACGTTTTTGGCAGATGATCGAGACTGATCGTCCAATTCCTGGAAAGACTTCTTCAAAGCGATCTCTATGTCGTTAACTTGTGCCTCCGGCGGAAGCTTCTGGTGTTTGACTTGAGCTTCGACTTGGCCTCGAGAGACGCTGTCCTCAATTTGCTTGGCCTCCCGCGATCCCGCATGTGCCGGACCCTGTTGATCAAGCATGTCATTGTCGGTAGAGGGCAAGTTGATCCATTTCTCTTCCGACAAGATCGGTGTGGTTACCACACTCAGCTGACTCGTCGTCTCGTTCCCTACCAGGGATATCCCCTCCTCTTGGTCAGCGTCCACCTTGGTGCTGGATCTAGATATATTCTCTTCACGCAGGTTAAGTTCCGAGGCTAGGTGGGACGCATGTATGATATCAGGTTCTGTAATGTCCTCCGTGACATCATGCTGTAAAAGCTCGGTCCCTGGCGAAGTTCTAAGAGCCTTTTCCATGACTGGGTGCGCTGTTGCGAACAAATCATTCTCTGACACGTCTTTCATGAATGTATCTTGTTCGGTCGGCGTGACATTGCAGGTGGTATTATGCAATTCCGATGCTGAAACGGGTTTGTCCTGTATCAACT
Source organism: Phaeosphaeria sp. MPI-PUGE-AT-0046c (assembly GCA_020747045.1). Lineage (NCBI taxonomy): Eukaryota > Fungi > Ascomycota > Dothideomycetes > Pleosporales > Phaeosphaeriaceae > Phaeosphaeria > Phaeosphaeria sp. MPI-PUGE-AT-0046c. The sequence continues at coordinate 1,303,537 of JAGTJN010000002.1, read as the reverse complement.
GTTCACCCTCGTGCTGCGGCTCGGCGGATAACCAATCAAAGTCTTCAATAGCCAACAGACCATCCTCCCACATGTATTGGACGAACATAGACGGGCTGTACGCGTAATAGTCTGGTGGCTGCTGGGCTCCCCACATTCTTCCATCTGAAGTCACGGGACGTTCTTCAATCGGCCTTATATCTGGAGGCAACAAGATGTCTCGATCTCCGTCTTGCGCAAAAGCAGAGGACAGTGATGACTCTTCCTGTGTACCAGACGATGGGTGGGATGATGACGAAGGAAACACCATATCTCCGTCCTCCGGTAGAACTCTGACTTGCCTGTGGTGATTGTTGTATGATCGGTTGTAATCTGTTCAAGCTTAAGCAGTAAAGAGAACATTGAAGGATGACAATAAACAAATCCCAAATAGTAAATGTGCAAACGCTTTTGTTGACGCGACTAAAATTAGCGCTGGGGGCATTTGCGACTCCACTAGTCAAGTGACAGTGAAAGGAAAAGCTGCAGTTATCGGTCGATCGCAGTTCTCAGGCAATAGGAGATAGAGGTGTCTGAAACTGCACGTTGCTCTTCGAAGAGTAAAATTGGGAGCGCGCAGCATTCGCAAGCAGTCAGTGTGTCTGCTCGCGGACTTTCTTCCTCATATACAACCACATCCGGTCTGGAAAACAGCTTTCGGTGCGTATGTGCCAGCATAGAAAATCGCAGTGAACAGATGCTGGTTTTCGGGGCCGACGACGCGCTTTCACGTGATGATGCATTGTATGCAGATACCCGTTGTGAGCCAATCGAAATTTGCTATCGTGCCCTTGTGTCTCCTGATAGAAGCAGAACGTGAATTGAAAATTGGTAAATAAGTAACAAGGTTGATGACATGTTCTGAGGTTCCCACTCATGCAGGTAAAGGGATTGAAAGAGACTCCACTTGTTCACGATGTCAAGATGTCGCGATGTGTCACCGACCACTTCGTCAAGGTCGGGTGTACACAATGACGAGTCGATTCGAAAATACCAACCAGGTGTGCTCCTCATATCGGTATTGCATTGCTGATTGCATTGCCTGGAGACGGGTGAGTCAGTGTGTAGACGGAACTGAAGCTTGAGAAGCGCTTACCAGTGTCGATGGGCAGAGCAAGCACCCTATTTCGTCAGCATAGAAATTATGGATAGGTTTGCATACTTACGATTTGCCAGCATCCGTCGCGCAGCAGCAACAAAGCAATGAAGCTGGCCAGCAGAATATCTACCGCATATCTATCAGCGCACTTTTTCCCAACAAGAATAGTTTAAGGCATACTGCCATCCCCACAGTGACGACGAAGCCTATTGTGGGCCCTATTACTTTACAATGACACGGATTCTGGTCGCTGCTTCATGTCAATACAAGTCTAGCATATGCGTTGTGAGATCCGTACGTTCCGCATTGGAAGCAGACGATCGGTAGAGGGATGCAGTCGCACATGGTGAGGAGGATGACGATTAATTATTGTTAAAGGACAGATTCCGTGCCTAGGGATGAAGAAGAGAGTTTTGAAGTTGGATATTGCGATGTTGCAATGATAGAGTATATGCTACGACAGATGTGAAGGCTGAGCTTTGTTTGACGCCAAGCTACGTCATCTTCATCGATGGTTGCTTAGGACGCGTTTGCACCACACCAGCGCGACAAGAAATTGAGGCCATTATCCGACGCAATTTAGCACCATTATCCATAGCCTCGACTGTACATATATATGGTACTGCTCTCAGCACTTTTCAAACGTCTGATGATCCCGCATCGAGGACGTTCCAGTTCCACCTTCGGTGATAAACTCCAAACGTCAATCGGGTTTTCTCGTGCATGAGTAGTAGCCCGAAGTCGCTCGGCAGACAGTCGTAGCGGTCATCTCATCTGATAGATTTGCACTGTCTATCCCTCAGCCCTTTATTACCTCGCGGATCAACTCTAGCTCCACTGCTCTCATGCCTTCTTTGATCTTGTCCTGCATTCCGTTATTCTGGCGATCAAAACACAGGCTCCATAGCCCTGGCTCCTCAGTCTCGACCCCCATGAAACCCTCCCAATCCTCCATAAGAACTCGGATCTCTCCATCTGGGCATACTTTGCCATCCCATGGTCCTGTCAGCCCCCCTTGATCAGCCTCGACTCGCAAACCATGACAGACTTGAAACGTCGTGGGGTCCAGGTAGATCCAGTTGAGCTGCGGCGGATCGTCTGAAATAGTGGATACAAGCCCGTCGAAATTCGAGTCTGGATAAGATAGGTAGTAGCCCGTGAAAGGGTGGTTGAAGTTCCCTTCATAGAACGAGAGCTGGATGTAGAGTTTCCTGTCGCGTAGGACGGTCTTGTTGTTAGCAAAAAGCTCTTTGCGATCCTCGGGCGAACGAGCTGTTGGTCGACATCGCATATGGCATTTTTCTGTCTTCCAAGCGGCTTGAGCGTTGTCTCTTGTGGATTCGGCTTTTTCTTGGAGTCCTAGCACGGAGGTTGCAGTCATGGGAATCGTCGCAGCAAGCGCTATGAGTCCCAGCACCATGATCTGAGCAGTATCTCGGCTGTGAGAATGTAAGTTATACGAATATGTTCAGAAACAAGAACAATCAATGTCCCTGAGAAGATCACGGTTGCGGCTGCAAGCGTGCGCCAACGGAGACGCCCGGCGGGGATAGGTTCCGTCGAGTACCCGCATCACTAGCTGAATGATCGACGCCATCCAAAGGTACGCGAGCCGACTTGTGACGAAACTCATGCATGGCTGTTCAACAGCTCAAGGCAGCTCTCCACTCAGACTGTCGCACATCAGATACCAAAAAACCTCGCCAGTTGTCAGCTGCATTAAGCGATAAGCACCTACCCGTTGCAGACAGTAGATTCACAGCTTAACTTTGTTTGTTACCAGTCCGCATAGATCCACATCCGGACCTCGAATGAGATGTCGAACCAAACCACTTTTGAGCTCCAAGTGGTCGAGTGTTACGTCGGCGAGGTTGTCGATCAGTGATGCAGCAATATTAGCTGCGGCTTGGGCACGTAGCTTGAGTGATCGAGTGTGGCACGAGCGACTCCATCAGTACTTTTATAGCTGGCCTTGTACTCCTGAAATATGTCGCACAGTATCGGCTACACCCAGTTAATCTGCTCCTGAGCCCACAAGAAGATCTGGCGCCACCTACTTCACCTTCTAGGCGCAGAAAGTCCAAAGGCAAGCGCGAAATTCCGGAAGCACCACACACTCCGCCTCGAAGCCCTGAGCCAGTCGAAGACGAATCCAAGATGTCAGGAAACGTGAAAGAGTATGGGGACGCGAGATATGCCACTTTGTCGCTAATGGACGCTTAGTACCGCCACCAATGCGCTTAATAACCCGACTGGCGGACGGGACGCCGGCGATGTTGGTAGCACACTTGCAAAAGCCGCCCCTACAACTGGAGGTGTTGCCCCCAAGACAAGCGAAGATAAAGATACAAACGCAGGCTTCGGTCTCGACAACTTCGAGAAGGATGTCAAAGGCAGTTTGAAGGTACATATCAAGCTGGATTTGGATGTTGACATCCGGATCCAAGCCAGAATTAAGGGAGATATTGCTATTGGCCTGTTGTAAGATGTACTGTAGCATGTCGATCAGCATTCCGCAAAATGATTTTCATGAAACATGCGGCTAGTTTGGTACGAATGAAACGACCCAACATCCTGAGGTCCACTCAAAGGATATCACATGATCAGTCCTGATATGCAGCTTGATCGTCGAAGTTTTGACAACCATCTCTTGTCCATTCTCAAAGTGTTCAGGACCAGAGGTTCATCTGCTTCCACGACACCGCCCCGCGGAACATGATGTCATGGCTGGCGTCTTCTGCTTGAGTACCTATCAGTCTTTCTGCCTTCAAGTGCTGTTTTGAACACGGTATGTGCTTATCGGCGCGCCATTTTATGCGAGGGCTGCTGTACGACATGCATATGCCCGGATAATCATTGTCAGTCGAGTAAGTCTTGCCGCATCATGCCATAATCGACCTCCAGCTCGACAAGCGCAAAGTTCCTGTTTGGAGTCCAATGTTCAGAATATTCAGTTGAGCCAGGCTACCCATCCTTGCTATAAAAACAATTCTAGCCGACTGTAAGGCTGAGCCTTGTCTCTTTCTCGGCTTACTTGATCGGTGTGATGGTATCCCTCCCAATGGCAAGGTGTGATGCAACTTAGCCGGCAGCCAATCTCCGCCCTTAAGCCCGTATCCTTCTCCCTTCCTGCTGACAGAAAATAGTCCTTTGTGTCCCCATGGCCGTTGACCCAACATTGGACGGCAAAAGAGTCGGCAAATATGCTTTTCGCAATCATGGCAAGCGTTGCCAACCCACGAACCAGATGTCAAGACGTCATGCAGATCAATCCACAAAGCTTCCCACAACGCTGATCCTTGCCCAATTACCCCGCAAACAGTGCCGCTTACAACCCCAGACGACCATAGCGGAACCCACTGCCCAGGACGCGGTTGCAACCATATCTGGCCCGACAGGCGCACCTCGCCACGAGGTTCGGCCTTGCATTGCACCGAAATGTATAAAGAGACTGCAGTAGCCGGTCTGCATATGTGACGAGCGCATATCGTCCTTTTCAACTTCACGACGATTCGGCCGACTCGGTAATACCTGCGCGAAACATGGCGTCCGCAACACATGATGTCAAGCATGATCCTGCGATTGATCACGGCAAAATCGAAGATGTCGCAGAGAAGAAGTCAAACTCCTCTGCTGAGCTCGAAGCGCAACATGTAGAGCTCGACGAGTCGGAGTCGGCGCGCGTGTTGAGAAAGGTCGACATGCGTTTGGTGCCCATGCTGGCGCTACTATACTTGGTCGCTTTCATTGATCGCAGTAATAGTAAGTTTTCACTCTTCGTGTCATATGATTGTTGCGAACAATCTACTCACATTGCGAAGTCGGAAATGCGAAGATTGCCGGCATGACTAAGGATCTGAATATGCCTGCCAATACACTCCAGTACAATACAGCTGTAACGATTTTTTTCGTTCCATACACACTCCTGGAAATACCTTCCAACATTATCCTAAAGAAAATGAGGCCGTCATACTGGATGGCGATCCTGATGTTCTGTTGGGGCACCGTCATGACATTAATGGGCGTTGTCAGTAGCTATGGCGGACTGCTTGCGGGGCGTTTCTTCCTTGGAGTGACTGAGGTATGTGCAACAAGTATCACAAATCGACACGCGAGACTAATGATGAGTAGGCCGGGTTCTTCCCCGCTGCAACCTTTTTGTTGACAATCTGGTATCGACGTTTCGAGCTCCAACGTCGCATGGCTGTCTTCTACGTCGCAGCCTCTCTAGCTGGTGCATTCTCAGGTCTTTTGGCATACGGTATCCAACAGCTTGACGGACATTCTGGTCTTGGTGGATGGCAGTGGATCTTCATCATCGAGGGTCTTATTCCAGTAGCTCTCAGTTTGTTCATGTGGAAGATCCTTCCAGATAGCCCTGAGACTGCGAAGTTCTTGACGCAACCCGAGCGTGATTTACTGGTACGAAGACTTGCGAACGACACATCATCAGGTGCAGGACGCACTACCAACAACGACAAGATTGGAAAGGCACATATCATGGCTGGACTGTCGGATTGGAAGATCTGGGCAGCTACGGTCATCTTCTGGGGCAATACTGTTGGAGTATACGGATTTACGGCAACAGTCCCATCTGTGATCAACGGCCTTGGATACTCCAGCGCCAATGCACAGCTACTGACCATCCCGATCTACGTTTTCGCCGCCATAGTCACACTAATCTGGGCTTGGGGATCTGATCTCACACAGATACGATCGCCATGGATCATCGCCGGCTACTCGATCGCGATTTGTGGCTTCATCGCCCAGCTCGCTATTCCGCACCCCAGATACCCTGGATTGACCTATGGCTTCCTCTTCCCTGTTGCTGCTGGACTGTACTGCCCCTTCACCTGCCTTGTATCCTGGATCGGGAACTCGCTCGCGCCTAGCTCCAAGCGCGCCGTGGGAATGGCACTCCTTATCAGTGTCGGTAATATGGGAGGAATCATGGGCTCCAACATCTACATCGCGCGGGAGGCACCAAAGTACACGACCGGTTTCTCGGCAAGTTTGGCCATGTGCTTTGCTGCTATTGTCATGACTATTGTGCTGAGGTGGGCATACGCAAGGGAGAATAAGAAGAAGGACGCTATGATCGCAGAGCAGGGTGAAGCTGCCATCAGGGCCAAGTATAGTGAAGACGAATTGATGCAGATGGGCGACAAGTCTCCATTCTTTAGATATACTTTGTAAAACCATAGTCGGCAATGCTCAGAAATTCTACAAGAACGAGATATGAAGAACCAACGATATACCAACAATTATAAAAGAAAAGCCTGCATTGCCTCCTCGAAGGTATCAGCAGACATGCCTAATATCCATCGAGACCCTTCTCGTACCCGGACCCCCACTTCCGCGTGAATCGATCAAACGTCATCGATCCCATCCTAAAATCTATATACACCTCACTATATCCAACCGGACGATGACTCTCTACTTTCCGCATGATCGCCAATGTCTGTTCTTCATCTAAATTCTCCATGGCCTCTTCATCCAACTTGACAAAGACTTGCACAGCCATCTTTAAAGTTGGAGTTCTCCAATGTATCTTCTCCTGCCTCATACCTATCTTGACCACTTTATCAGTACAGTCACAATTTTGGCAGCGAATATCCGCCCTGTAGGCCCAAGAAATTACAAAATTAACGATTAGCACGCGATTGTGGCTGCGAGACGGAAATATGTCGGAGGGGTAGGACAAAATGAAAGGTAGGTTACTGAGACCAGTTTTAAGGAGTGGAAGGATATCGACGAGCGTTGGATCATTCATTTTGACAGGTTTGCCTAGGTCTCGCAGGGTCTTGGCGACTTGCTGTGATTTTTTTGTATCAGGCAAAGGGTACTGCTCGAGATAGGCCGGTGCGTCGAGGAATGGTACCGTTGGCTTGGGCCAAATGTACAAAGGCTTGAATTCGAGACGTAGCAAGCGGCACACTTGAGTTAGGCCTAGGTAGGATCGAGAACGTTGTCGCTCAGGCATGAATTTCCTAGTGCGGGAATGGGGGAGGTGCCGGAGAGTGTAGTCTGGTGCTGGAATGCTGGATATCTCTTCGAGGATATGTTCGTATATCAAGTTGCGGATTTCTTTCGGTAAAGTAAATTAGACTGTGGGTATTGGTAGAGAGCATTGCGACAGGGCGTACCACCAGATAATGCCAAGAAACTGGTTGAAGGTGCCATGGTGCAGTCCGATAGCATGTCGGAGTAGCATTTGGCTGTTATGAATACCCTTGTGGAGCTAGCAGTGTGGCAAGATGATTAGATGTATAAGATAGAGGGATTTCGAGCATATAACTGCGTGAACTCCGGTCCGTGAGTCAATGTCTGGGCAAACTTGACTCAGCCCTGGGAATACGAGACGAGTCACGTGATTGCTCCACGCCACGATCACTCGAGTAACCGCATATCTCAAACCTAGGCAGTTATTGTCGTGAGGAGGGCGTCTATTTCCGATCAGCTACGGTGTTCAGATGGCATGTACGAAATGTTTCTAAAAACCGGCTCTTTCGTAACATGCGACACGTAAAAAGCAAGATGATTAGTCCAGCGTATCGTGCAAACAGAGTAAACTCGAACTTAGGAGTACTCAGACATATTTGGCCGCGTTTTATAATATATCTTCAAAAGTTTCAAGCTAAAATGATCGTTCCAGACTCAGAATTCACATATTCGTCTACTATCTAGCCAATTGCAAATAACATTACAGCTTAGAGTACCATGCTTCTGTCTATCAATGCTTGAAGCCCCTACCCCTATCCTTAACGCACTTGATACTTCTCACGCCAGTTCCAACAAAGTCAGTATCCCCAATAGCCACTCCCCCTATAATTGCGAAGTTTTTGATCCCCGGACATCTGGTAAAACTACAGCATTCCAAGTCAGCACAGCCTTGCACATACCCACCCTCCATCGCATCTCCTCATATGATGTGTAAAATAAGCAGAGAATGGGAACTAGCTCAACTTACCTCATGACCTCCTCCTTGCACCCCTCCCCATAATAAAAAGCACAAATCCCTCCCGCATCCGGTCCGATTGACCTTGGTGGTGGCTCCGAGTCTCCCCACGAGATACACGTCTCTGGCTTATACCAAGAGCACACTTGTTCAGTCGAATTCTGGAAGTCTGGCGAGGGACAAATATACAGTCCGCCTGGAAGGCCTTGTTCTGGATGGCAAGGTGGAAGGGGAATGCCATCTTTTATGTCTGCGAGAGATATGCCGAGGAAAACAAACGGAAGGAATAGAGGTAATGCATGATTCTAGGGAGTTGTTAAACGAGTGACATATACAGTAATATTTCTTGTCGATGATTGCGAGTATAGGACGTGCGTTACGAGGGGGGAACTTTTAAGGTCGAGCTTTGGTATGTAGGGCTCAAATGTGTCAAGCTACAAAGAAAATACGCATAAGAACAGAAAGACTTGTTATTGCGTCGAAAAACGATATTGTGGAAGAAAAATTGTTTGGACAAAGAAAAGGAAGAGCGGTATCGTGGGAAGGCGATTCGCGAGACACTGTTAAAAAGACGTCGGTGAGAAGCCCATCTAAGCACATAGACCAGTGCGATGCGTCGAGAAACAGCCTTCGAGGGTTCTTCACTCAACTGCATCTCATGGTTGTTCAGCTCGACATCGTTGTCTAGATCTAGCTTTTCGTTGGCCATTACGTTGTATAATCTATCTCCGTCCGCCTTGGTGAACAGTGTCTTAGGGCAGTCCACAGGACTGATCCAATTCACCCGATATAAATGAAAACGCTCCCCTATCTGTTCCACGATGGTCAGGTCGATGCGGAGCAAAGCCTTCATCCAGTCGGCATCCATCTTATCATCCCTAAGCTCTGCCTCGGTGACCCCGTTCATTTCCATGTCGATGTCTTCAGCGTGCCCCCCCCCCCCCCCTTGACTCCTAATACATCATTTTCGTTACTGCAACCCCAACGCCGCCGGCTCACCTTATCAACGCTGTAGAACACTGCATATTCTCCCATTGAGCTACCAGTTCTACAATTTGCCCGGGTTGTACATTGAACGGCGATGCCTCGGACAACAAAGTATCATCGACAGCCTCCGTGATGTATCATTCAAGACATCAAATGCGAAGAAGATAGCGTATTGCTCTCAGAACAAAGTAAAACGTGGAACTCGAGAGTCGTCCCCAACACGCTTGGTCATAAGTTATATATACAATGTTCTCTGTCGTCTATGGTTGCTTTGTACAGTATTATACATCCATGGGATACATATACTACTCATACACCACCATGCTCCATATACTCCTTCCTAACCCAGTTCAAAACGCCTCTACCTGTTTGTTCATTTATTACGCCTTATGCATCATGCGTGCTCCCCTCAAACTACTTTCTAGTAGGCCCTTCCCGCATCCCTCGCCGCCATCCCACTCACCCCACTTCCAGCGCTCGTTCTCCTACTCACACCAATCCTCCTCTCCTCCACGCCGTCCGGGAAATATGTCTCCCGTCCACTCTCCGTCCTCCGTAGCCCATCGGACTTCAAGCGACCGGGGTAGCTAAAACTCGGCGCCTTGCTGTCCGATGTACGTGGTCTCTCATGGTTCGGCTGATGGACTGCGCGATGCGTGTTTGAGTCAGACAAGTACAGGCGGTACTCCTCGCTTGGAGGACGAGGAACGCCCAAAGGTTCTGGGAAGAGGTCGAGGACAGACGGGGGGATGGGCTCATGATCGCTGTGAAGGGCGTGAAAGGCGGGAAGGGCAGAGACGTGCGAGTGACGTTCCGAGAGACGTTGTTCGGAACTTTCGGATCTGGTCATGGTGTTGCGGACTGAACGCCTGGATTCGTTGTTATGGGAAGATGCGAGTGTTGTCCCTGGCGAATGATCGCGATCACCATCTTTTTGTAATGATTTTGATGTTCGATAGAACATTACAGGGTCGACAGGGGATTCTGAACCTTGTCGCTTTTCAGACATCTGCTGCTGCGCCACGGTATCGGAGCCGCTTGATCCAATATTTCTTTGTTCACTTTCTCGTGTACTGTTGTGTTGGCCCTTTCTTCCCCTCTTTTCGTCGTTGCTCCCGCTGCCGCTTCCACTTCCACTGCTAGTTTCCACCAATTTCCGGTGCCAGCTACTGTTCACATAGTCGAAGCCGATCCGATTTTCTCCCTTCTTGCCAAACCACAATGGCTCGTGCTGGCTTATACGAACTGCGTTGAGCCATGGGTTGCCAGGCGCTTCATCGGCAAGGTAGAAGATGACATCGACTTCCTCGAGTGAGCGAAAGGCCGTCTCTGGGTAGAAGAAGTAGACGAGAGGAACGATTGCAAGATTTGTGACTGCGAAAATAATCCAGGTACGATATCCGATGTTGGTAAAAGCAATCGGTGTGATTATGACAATACTACAATGTCGTTAGCGGAAGCGGAGCATATACCGCAAAGTACTTACAGCGAGTTTACCAGCCAGTTGCCAAATGTGCTAATGGCATTGGCAGGACCACGAATCCTCAACGGAACGATCTCGACTTGATATAGCCAGGCCATACCTTGCCATCCGATGGCAAAGAACATCGAAAACACGAACAAGAAAACTGTACTTGCAATGCGAGCGGCGTTGATCCCCTGTATATTCCAAAGATATTGGGTAATGGTAAGTAAAATCATGCAACCTGACATGCCCGACGCTCCAAACATCATGAGCGAGCGTCTTCCCCAGAAGCGATCAATGCCAACGACGGTGACAAAAGAAGCGAGGAAATATGTAGTGGCAGAACAAGAAGCCAAAAGACGTGAGAGCCAATCGGAGTATCCCATACGGGTAAGTAAAATCCAAGAAAGGTATTGTAGAACCAAGTTGATACCTGTGCCCTGTTGCATGACCTGAACAAAAAAGGCGAGGGTAACGCGATGGAAGGCTCGTCTGTCTTGGTTAGAGAACAGCTTGGATGTTGTACCTTGCGCCATGACTAGGATGGCGTCTTTGATCTGCAAGAACTCGTCTCTGGTTTCGTAGCCAGATGGATCCCCATCGTTCAGTGCGGCAATGACAGTAAGTGCTTCTTGTTCGCGTCCAGTCAAAATCAACCATCGAGGCGAGTCCGGCAGAAAGCACAGCATAGCGATGGCGGGCAGAGCAAAAACGATCTGCAATGCAAGCGGCACGCGCCATGCAGCATCACCGTTGTTCAGGTATGCGAAACCAAAGACAGACCAATATGACAGAGCGTAGCCGAGAGCGACAAAGGCTCCGGCACTGATCATGAGGATGGTACCTTTGCGATGCGACTTAACACACTCAGCTTGGTAGGCTGGGGCTGTTGAGGTAGTGAAGCCATTGCCTACAGCACTTTTGTTAGATATGATACTTGCCCGTCTAATATTGAGACATACCAAAACCTGCAATAGCGCGTCCAACGACGAACTGGGTGAAGCTATATGAGCTCGTCTGAATGATTTCGCCCACTGTCCAAAACGTTATACCAAGCAGTAGAGTTCGGCGTCGGCCAAGGGAATCGCTGATGAAAATGGCGAGAACAGCTGCAATAATACAGCCTAGATTCCATGCGCCCACCGTCAGGCCTGTTCATGTCAGCAAGTGCCAGTATCAGATGACTACGTATGGCGCAAGCTGTGTACTAGGCGAGGCGGACGTACCAGTTACCCAAGCATTGTGGAATGAAGACGAAGTGATGATATCGACTTGCGGAAACCGCTCAAGGAAAGCAGGGACTGTTAGGAGCCCTCCCATGACACCTTGCGCGTAGCCATAACATCTGTCAAAGTGTTAGCAAAGCGGACTCGATACAGTTTCGGCTGTATACACGCGTACAGAAAGCATAATCCACAAACCACACTGATCGCACTGGTCAAACGAGCACCTTTCAGACCGAGAAATCGTGCCATGGTGCGCTCCTGACTCGATTTGTCCACAACACGTGGAGGGGTGTAACTTGTGAGAGTTTGAAAACAGAGCGCCCAACCATACAAAGTCCGGCATAGCCTGCGACCATACTTCAAATCTCGCCCTCCACGCTATCGAAGAACTTCTCTGGGCCGGCCTCAGTCATCAGCCGCATCAAACGAACGTCACCTGTCAGGGAACTACCCAGATACGCATTGCAGATCCGAATGGACGGACAGGGTGTCCGCGCACATAACATTCTCGCTAATCTCTGAGCAGCATGGTGCAAGATGAGATGTCCAGGTACGGGATCGGCGAAGGCCCCGATTCGAGAGTCCTCAGTGGATGCTTGATGTCATTGGATCTTAGCGCGAACCAAGAGCAACGCCAGGCGGCGATCACGGCCGACGCACAGGGTTGGCGACGGGATAGGAGGTGTTTGATTTCAAGGTCATGCAGATGTGAGCAAACCGTTACGATTAGAGGTGTAAAGGCAGGCACGGCGCATATTCATGCGTGATCCATACACATTGGTGGGAGTGAGATTTCGATCGCAGATCAGATGTTGAGGCGCTCGGGCCAGCGTCCGATGTCACGGCGTCATAACAAGGATGGTCGCAACCGGCAATCTGAACATGGGGATGGGGCGTGTCTGGACTCTTGGAGACGCTACGAGCTGGGAAGACGACCGAGAGGCATGGGTGGACTGCATGTTTACTATTTGGCGAGGAACTTTTGGAATGCCTCTTGCTCGATAACAACGGAGCCGACTGCTCTGAGCTTCTTACGACCCTCCTTCTGCTTGTCCAACAGCTTCTTTCTTCGCGAAATATCGCTGGCGTGAAGTTTAGCCAACACATCCTTGCGAAACGGTTTAATCGTTGCTCGCGCAACGATCCTTCGCCCAGCAGCAGCTAATTGTGTCAACGATATGATATTCAGCGCCGATAATGCGGACTGACCTTGAATGATAACTTCGAACATCTGGCGATCCACGTGCTCCTTGAACTTTTCGACCCAGGATCGACCCACCTTGTCGACTTGTGAAGTATGCAGTACGCGCGATACGGCATCTACCGGCGCACCATTGACAAGGAGATTCAGCTTTGTGATAGAAGACTTGTGAAAGCCAGCATCTTCATAGTCTAGGCTTGCATAGCCCTTGGTTGCGCCTTTGAGTTTACCAAAGAAGTCATCTACGAGATGCGACAAGGGAAGGTTGTACTTAAGAATGACCTGCGTTGCCGTGAAGAAGGTCAACTCCTTTTGCTCACCTCGATTTGCTTCACAAAGCTTGATAACTTCACCAAGATACTCGTCAGGTAGAGTGACTGTTGCAAGGACGTAGGGCTCGTGGACCTCTTGCACTCGCAAGTGTGCCTGGTCCTGATCAGGAAATTCATTGGGATTGGTAATGATAGATTCAGTGCCATCCCTCCAAATGACTTTGAATGGCACTGAAGGTGGGGTGATGATAATATTAGCACCGTGCTCCTGCCGGAGGCGGTCCTCGAACACGGAACAATGTAGTGTACCAAGGAATCCCAGACGCCAGCCAGCACCTAGGGCATCCGACGACTCCTTCTGCAAGGTAACACTGCGATCATTGAGAGTGATCTGCTCGATGCTATCTTGCAGATGTTCATGGTTGTCCTGGTCAGTCGGATAGGCAGCCACGAAGACCATGCTCTTGGGCTCCTCAAAACCCGGATATGGCTCCACGAACTTCTCGCATCCAATCGTAGTGTAGGTATCGCCAACCTTGGCCTCCTGCGAGCGCTTCATGCCCGGATTGAAGTGGATGTAGCCGACCTGTCCAGCCTTGAGGGCAGTCTGAGGCGTCTGGTCCGGATACATGATGCCCACTTCGCCCACAATGTACTTGAGCTTGGTTGCAAAAGATCTGATAGTGTCTCCTGGACGCACCTGCCCATCAAAGACGCGCACTAACAAGATGACGCCCTTGTAGACATCGTACCACGAGTCAACCAGCAGCATGCGCAGTGGTTTGCTCAGGTCCCCCACAGGAGCAGGAATCTTCTCCACAACGGTAGGTAGCAGAGAAGCCACATTCAGGCCTGTCTTTGCTGAGACGAGGATGGCGGCATCGGGGTCGAGCTCAAAAGTGTCCTTCATCTGCTCGAGCACACGTGGGGGGTCGGCATGGGGCAGGTCGACCTTGTTCAGCACCGGCACCAACGTCAGGCCCTGGGCGAAGGCGAGATAGAAGTTGGCGACCGTCTGCGCCTGGACGCCCTGGCTGGCATCGACGAGCAGCAGCGCACCACCACAGCTGGCATAGCTGCGGGATACCTCGGCGCGGAAGTCGACGTGGCCGGGGGTGTCGACGAGGTGGAGCAGATAGTCCTCGCCGTGGTGGTTGTATATCATGGTGCATGTCTGCGCCTTGACGGTGATGCCGCGCTCGCGCTCGACATCGAGCCTGTCGAGGATCTGCTTGTTGCCCCCGGGCTGGATGGTGCCCGTGAGCTCCAGCAGGCGGTCTGACAGCGTCGACTTTCCGTGGTCCACGTGGGCGACGATGCAGAAGTTGCGGTAGCGGTCGAGGGGGATGTCGGCAATGCGCTTCTCCAGGCTGCCCTGGGGCTTCAAGGCCTGCGCATAGCTCCTGGCGAGGCGTGGGTGGTGTTCAAGTGCGCGTTGGAAGAGCAATTGGGGGCCATTGAGGCGGGCGGGGTGCGCATGCGCCCGCCAGCTCTGCAGGAGGCTGCTCGCGGTTCGGACGCATGATCGCATGGGTGTGCATGGGATTGCTGAAGAGAGTGGCTGTGGTTTGTCGTCGCGCGTGGCGGCGTGATGCGTGCTTCACCTTTTTTTGTCTTATCTAATCGTGCCGCTGCACCTCTCTTCCCCAGACCCACACCGACTCCTCCACCATCCGCCTCTACGCCATTTGTACTTGCACAGAAATCGTCGCCACCACGCAGAGACTTCAATCAGGCGCATCACAGCCTCTTCGAAAGTACCTTCCTCTTCATTGAACAGCCGCTCGTTGCCATCTGCTGTTGCCCTGCCAACACGCTGCAAACAGAGCATCAAAACCATCTTCAGCCGAACAGCAAGACGGCCACAGCAAGACGTCTATCCACATCCCTTCTCCCACCATGTCCCAACCAAAGACGTCCTCGAAATCAAAGTCCTCCAAAAGCGACTCTTCCAAAGTGCACAAGCTAGCCCTGAAAGGCTCCTCCAAGGTTGTCAACGAATTCGTAAGTCATGCTTCCATGCAGCGCACGTGGTCGTGCTAACCGCATTTAAGTTCGAGTATTCCATCAATACCATTTTGTGAGCAGAAGCCAATAGAGTGGTTCTCGCTGTAACCGATCTGACTGTATAGATTCCAGCGAGGCGTGTACCCTGCAGAAGACTTTACGGCGTAAGTCAGAGTGCAACATCTCCATTTCTCAAAACTAACCTATCGCAGTGTGAAGAAGTATGGCTTGACTATGATGGGTATGATTGCAACCTTCTCTGGCATTCAAAACAACTTACACCCGCAGTCACTGCGGACGACCAAGTCAAGGCCTACATCAAGAAAATTACCTCACAACTGAAAGAATGGATGTACGGCGGCAAGATCTCAAAACTCGTTGTTGTCATAACTAGCAAAGAGACTGGTGAGCACGTTGAGCGATGGCAATTCGATGTAGGTATCAGCAAGTACTCGACCATGGCTGTGTCTGATTGAGGCAGGTCCAAATATTTGGCAAAAGCGCAAAGTCAAAATCTTCCAAGAAGTCAGCAGACAGCGAGAACGCCGCGCCTGAGTGAGTTCTTCCCTGTGTTGGGATAGTTTCATGCTCACCATTTGGGCAGGGGCAACGATGCACCAGAAGAGAAGTCTGAGACCGAGATTCAAGCTGAAATTCAGTCTATCTTTCGGCAAATCACAGCCTCTGTCACCTTCCTACCAATGTTGGATGGAAACTGTACCTTCAATGTCTTGGTCTACGCAGACGCCGACTCGGAGGTACCCATGGAGTGGGGTGACAGCGACGCCAAGGAGATACAGAATGGCGAAAAGGTACAGCTGCGAAGCTTCAGCACGAGCAATCATCGTGTAGACACGTTGGTGAGCTATAGGTATGGCACTTTGGGCGAGGATCAAGATTCTCCCATACTAATACGATGGTGTAGGCTCGCTGACTAGCTAAGCTTCCCGAGCGGTACTCTTTTTACCCGATCCTGTCAACACAGTCGAAGTCTGGGCCACTATCCTCGACGCTGCCTATACTCAGCGAGACTGATACGACTGGTCACCTCGCTTGTTCTCATACGATCCGATTCTACTGCCCTCCGACTTCCCCTGGCTACAAACCATTCAATGCAGCATTTGTATCTGAGCTAAGCTCGTATCGCCATATCTACTGACACCACAGTTGCATCAGGTCAGCTATGGTTTTCTAATACTCGTATCTGTGTACGCAATATGTACGCTTGTAGAACAACCTCCTAATGCCTCGCTGCCTCTCTTTCAATCTACCCCCGTATCGAAGCAACGTCGCTGCTTTCGAGGGTCTGTCTCAACATATTTCAGATCGACCTTTTTTTTTGTGGACATGTGATATTTCTCTACTCTACGCTGATAATGCTAGTCAGCGTAGTCTCGTCCCAGCGGCTACATGGCGCGTCAAACTTGCGTACCGAACGGCGTGCACCACAGCGACCCGCTTCAAGAATCAAGCCGCTCCCCATAGTTATAGGCACAATATCGTGCAGCCTTGGCTAACTCATCATAAGTTTAGCATGATGCATGTAGCTGCGATCCAAACTTCGGCTATTCTGTAGCATGCTCAGTCTGCAGCCTTCCAAGGCGATGCTCGATTGAACCTACTTACAGTGGTACAGATGAGGATAGATTCATGCCCAGTGGCTCAATACAGAGGCTTTTCCAGTTTGAGCACACTGATTTGCGCTTTCTCGTGAATTTTATGCTCGGCGCAGCCCCAACATATCTTCGCCTTGCCTTGGTCGAAGTATCGAACCTGGTATGAAAAGGGACGCAGTTCAACACATTTTAGTGCTACCCACCAAAAATCCAGGCCATAGCCCGCGTTTTATGGTCGCTTTCTAAACCTTCGCTTGACCCTGCATCGTGATAGCTGGTCTGTTGGGACTCTACGAGGTATTGATCCAAGATTTCGTCCGTCCCTGAACAAAACTTTTGAGAAACTCCCCCCTTCTCATAAACTCGGACACCCTCACCTCAGCCTCTGCAATAAAAGTCCATCCACCACGATGATGAGCTGGTTCCATTTGGGGCCAGGCAGCAAAAGTACTGCCGATCCTACGGCCGAACTCGATGAAAGCGCCCAACGACGGCCGCCAGAAACCACACGCGAGATCATATCTACTCTTCCGACGCACTTTGTGGGCGCATCTACCACTAGAGGCAGCTCTCCTCCAGGCTCTTTCGTGCACAGCAGCTCCCGATCTATCAGATCAGATGCGAGGCGCGACATCAGATGCGAGATGGTAGCAAACTGGCTCCATGTGCAATCTGCGGCAAGATTATGGATCTCAGATCAACCCGGAGAAGGCGTCTTCGTCAAGAGGAGCAAAGGCAGGTATGCCCACAGCCCTGCTGATCTGAGTACCGACGGCACCGGAATATGTGCGGCGATAACCGCACTAAATGTCCCTGTACGAGAATTGGGAGACTCCGCTTTCCAAAACACCACTGACTATCGATAGTTTGCGATGACTGTCAGCACCAGGATGATCAAATTGATCATCTCGCGAACGGAGCTTTCATACGTACAAATACAACATGGGCAACGTCTCCAAGTGGTTCCGGACTTTGCCGCGCTACCCTACTGCCAGAAGAATCAGTCAGCTGCATTTGTAGCCTCTCAACAGATTCTCGTGGTTTGGGAAGATGATCCTAAGATGCTACTGGACCGCGCTCAGACCATCCAAGATCTCCTTATATGGGGGGATGAGCTTTTCCGCGCCAGTGACAAGGCGGCTGCACAGAGCATTGACATCGATGTGGCAGACCTTGACGAGATTTTGGATGATATTGAGACTACCCAATCACAGCCTCGCAAAACCAAACTGTGGCAGGCGGTCTACACGTCCATGGCCATTTGCCTGCTCACGATTACGATCGGTTCAGCATGGAGACACGTTGCCATTGAGCAAATTCATGCTCCTAATTGGCTTCGCCTGTTGTTCATCCTCCCCCTTCCGGCACAGGCTTGGCTCTCATTGGTAAGCATCATTACGTTCCCAAAGCTTGATATGAGGCTGATACGTTTAGTTTTTCTTCCAAGCGCTTGTTGGCAACGCTGCTCAGATATTCGGATCCCTGCAGCCTTTGAAAACGAACAGCAGATACTATTCTGCCAAAATTTCTCGACGTCTACACCGCGACGTCCACGGTCAACTACCTCACGTGACCATTCAAATGCCAGTTTATAAAGAGGGTCTGGAGGGAGTTATTAAGCCCACTGTGCAGTCAATCAAGAAAGCCATCTCGACGTACGAATTACAAGGTGGCACTGCGAACATATTTGTGAACGATGATGGCAGTAAGTCCATCATTTTCCACTCAAATAGCTTTATACTGACGTATGTCAGTGCAACTTATCTCACAAGAAGATGCTTTAGAACGCCAGGAATTTTATGAAGAGAATTGTATTGGATGGGTCGCCCGGCCAAAACACAATCCTGTGCCTGAACCTGGGGAAAGACGCTTCACACGCCGAGGAAAGTTCAAGAAGGCTTCGAATATGAACTACGCATTACGATTGAGTCTCCAAGTTGAAGAAAAATTGGCCACAGTTGAACGAGATGATAAGTGGTCGCAATTGCAGGAGAATCAAGTCTACGAAGCAGCCCTTGAGGGAGTCTTGGCCGACCGTGCAGGCGAAGCCTGGGCCGATGGCAGTATTCGTGTAGGCGACTACATTCTGCTGATCGACTCCGATACCCGTGTCCCGCAAGACTGTTTACTGGATGCTGTCAGTGAAATGGAGCAATGCCCAGAAGTGGCCATCATGCAGTACGTGTCTGGCGTTATGAATGTTTCCAACAGTTTTTTTGAGAACGGCATCACTTTCTTCACCAACATGATCTACACGATGATCAGGTTCTCCGTCGCAAACGGAGACGTTGCACCATTCGTGGGTCACAATGCAATACTGCGCTGGAATGCTATACAGGATATCGCGTATGATTGCGACATGGACAAATGGGAGAAATTCTGGTCAGAGAGCACAGTATCAGAGGACTTCGACATGGCTCTACGACTTCAGTGCGAGGGTTACACTGTCCGTCTGGCAGGGTACACGGGCGATGGCTTCAAAGAAGGCGTGTCCCTGACAGTTTACGACGAACTCAATCGTTGGGAAAAGTGAGTCCATAACGATCTGCTGCAAAACTTCTTACCCTATGCTAATCAATCAACAGGTATGCATATGGTTGCAACGAGTTGATCTTCCACCCACTGAAAGATTGGATCTTTAAGGGCCCCTTCACTAATCTCTTCTTGGTCTTTGTCTTCTCGAACATGCCGCTGCCCTCCAAGATCACCATTATGTCATACATCGGCACTTACTACGCCATGGGATCTGCTTGGGTTTTCACCATTCTGAACTATTTCCTCGTTGGCTTCTTCAACGGTGATCTGGACCACTACTATCTGGACAGCTTCCGAGTCTATGTTTCGCTCGTGTTTGTCTTCACATTCATGGGCAATGTTTCTCTGGCCTGGTTGAGATATCGCACGGAAGACAGGAACCTCTTGTGGGCTTTTTGGGAAAATGTCAAGTGGATCCCGATGGTCACTATCTTCCTCGGTGGCCTTTCTCTACACGTAAGCCAGGCACTGCTTTGCCACTTCTTCTCCATCGACATGGAGTGGGGTAGTACGTCTAAGGAAGTCGAGGACGTATCCTTCATTGAGGCCATGCGTCACGTGGGAAAGAAGTTCAAATGGACCTTCCTTTTCTGCGGAGCTATGATTGCGGCAATGGTATGTTGCGCCTACGTTATTAACGAGGAGTGGCGCATCAAGGTCTTCATTGCTGTTTGGCCGATGGGATTGGTTATTGTTAACCATGTTCTGCTGCCGATTGTACTGAACCCGCAGTTGATGACGTTTACGTGGTAAGCGTGTTCAGTTGCAACAAGGTCCTACCACTACGCCATCGGAGAACGTCACTAGGCACTGCGCTGCACATATGGTTTTAATACTTTTCGTGGTTCAAATACCTGCTCTGGGGCTCAACTGATACTATACTTGCAGAGGGGCACATAGAATTTGGCAGCCAAGGAGCGCAACTGTAATCTATAGACTTTCTTTCTCGTCGCGGGCAATTGTACTCATCCACACCAGCTTACAAACTTTTCTACAACAAACTCGTCCAGTCCCCACTTCCCGTTCTGTCGCCCAAAACCACTGCTTTTGACGCCTCCTTGGGAACCAGTCGGGGACGTATACACGCTAACTGTATTGGCATGAACCTGCCCATACTCCAATTCCCGCGCGATCTTCATGAAGCGAGCCATGTCTTTTGTCCAGACCGTTGCATTGAGACCATACGATGACTTGTTCGCGAGTTCGATAGCCGCAGCATCATCCTTGACCACATACAAGGATGCGCTGGGCCCAAATGTCTCCTCATCATAGATTCGCGATGACGGGCCAGGATTGAGAACAATTGTAGGCTTCAGTGACGAGCCCGTCGCATTACCATCAAGCCCACCAACAATGACCTTATCTTGAGCATCTCGAATCACATCCTCTGCATGCTGGGCAATAGACTGACTCACCGCGCTGCCAGCAACCTCATCCAGCCCCTTCATCTGCTCAACAAGCTTGCTCTGAAATTTCTCCGCCACACTCTCTAGCACAATGATCCTCTCCGTAGAAAAGCATATCTGCCCATGATGCATCACCGCCCCCAACGCACATTTGCTCGCCGCCTCATCCAAATCCGCGTCTTCGAGTACAATCGCGGGACATTTTCCTCCCAGCTCCATGATCACAGGCTTCAGATACTTCGCCGCAAGCTGCCCAATTGCCCTTCCCACCGCTGCCGAGCCAATAAACTCCACCTTCCTAATCGCCTCATGTGCAATAACCGTCTCAGTAACTTGCGCCGCATCTTCCCGCTTACATTGGATTTGATTGACAACACCAGTCGGCGCGTCCGCTTCCACAAACGCTTGCGTGATCAAATAATGCGTCAAGGGACACATCTCGCTCGCCTTGAACACAACCGTACACCCCACCGCCACGGCGCTGGCAACGCCGCGCGTTGCGAGGATGAGCGCTGCATTCCAGGGCGCTATGCACAGCACTGGTCCGATGGGTTCTTTGAACACGAAACCAAGCGTGCCAGGCTTCTCAGTGGGTGGGATGCAGCCGGACACGCTGGAAACTTGTGCTGCGATTTCGCGCAGGTAGGAGATGGAGAGGTGTACGTTGTTGGTGGCCCATGAGCGGGTGCAGGACGTTTCCAGAATCTGAGCGGCGATGAAGGACTCGATGTGTGCGGCGAAGTGGTCGGCGACGCGGACGATGAGGTCGCGTCGGGTGGTGTGGGTTGAGGTGCGCCAGGAGAGGAAGGCGGTTTGAGAGTTGGTGACGGCGTTGATGGCGTCTTTGGAGGAGGCGGAACATGCGTGGTGGACGATGCTGGACGTCGAAGCTTGGGTGACGGGGATGGTTGTTGATGTGGTTATTGGCTTGTTGTTGATCCAGAGTGGGATGGGGTCGGGGTTTGCGGGCGACATGTTCTGGACCGAAATTTTGCTCCGGGATTTGTTGGAGGAGATTGTAGCTTCTTTGAGTGTGTTGTGGAGAGGTCAGGAGTTCTGCAATGGATTATGCTACAAGGTGCTACTTCTGGCTTAAGCCGCAACGAATTGGATCGACACTGTAGCTTTCCGGGGAAAGAACAAACTCTATATCTACCAACTATTTGCACACTACCTAGACCATTTCCATATCTTGAGCTCAATTATCGCTCTCAATTGTCATGACGTTCAGTGCTGCATCTCGGCAGATGAAGCGTGCAGATCGCTAGCCACATCTCAATGACGTAACTCATGCTTCTTCCTTTCTACGTTGCAAACACGTTCACATTACGAGCATAGACCCACTGAAGTAATCTTGATTCGCTAAAAGACTCAGACACTGCTTTTTGGTTTTACACTTTCCTTCCTAACTGGGACCAATACCTGTCATGCCCCACACTTCCCCTCTGTAAGATTATAAAATCCTCACTTGAGTCGCTCTCCCCATCCATATCCCCATAGTGCCTGACCCCTCTCCCAAACTCCAACTTACTTTCTGGCCTGAGCGCTGCCTGTCTTGCCGGCGGCGGCGGCGCTCTTGGTGATTGCACCTTCTCGCTAATCACCATTCCACCTTGATCACCCGAGCGTAGCGACTGCATCTGGAATGACCCCTGTTTTCCCGTCGACGCCGAGTCTTCGAGCTTCTTGGCTATTGCGCCAGATGGGCGGCGCGGGTATGAGGAAGAAGATTGTGAGGTGCTGGCGAAGATGCGAGGGAAGAGGCGGTTCATGAGGGGTTTGCAGCCGGGGAGACACCCGCAGGCGACGCCGACGCCGGATTCGACAGACATGATTATGAAGGTGGATGCTCCATACCCTTGTTTGATGAATGAGTATGTCATATTTGGTAATTGATAAGACCAAGGGAAAGTGTGGCTTACAGAAGACATCGTAGGAGACGAGGTAGAGGTGGGTGAAGTAGAGTCGGACGCAGCCGGCGATGCAGACACTGGGGGTTGCGTTAGTCTTGCAGGAGGTCTAGAGAAGTAAAGGACGTACATAATGCCGAGAGAAAACATGGATGTCAGCGTAACACGCTGGCGGAGCGACACTTGGACGTTCATGAGATCTTTCGCGGGCCAGAGGAAGATGAGGAAGTCGCTGAGCGTGTTTTGGCCGGAGTGAAAGTAGTAGATTGCTTTGATGTTGAGGCATTTGGCTGTGCCAATGTATTTGAAAATCTCCCAGTAGGTACTTGCTGG
This sequence comes from Phaeosphaeria sp. MPI-PUGE-AT-0046c, assembly GCA_020747045.1. Taxonomy (NCBI): domain Eukaryota; kingdom Fungi; phylum Ascomycota; class Dothideomycetes; order Pleosporales; family Phaeosphaeriaceae; genus Phaeosphaeria; species Phaeosphaeria sp. MPI-PUGE-AT-0046c. The sequence goes on along the minus strand of JAGTJN010000002.1, from coordinate 1,280,504 downwards.
GCTATTACGATCTATCAGCGAGGTGCGACTACGAGCTTGCCATGGAAGTGCTTACGAGCATTGAAATAAAGTGACGAAGAAGCAGGCAGTGTTGAGCGATATGGTGTAAAACAGCATAATATAGCAGAACCATTTGTTCAGCTTCGAGGGGAAAATGCCTGAAGACTTGTCAACGTCTCTCCACGATAAGATATATTTGTGCAAGCTTACGTAGATACGTGAGAAGGATGGCAACCTTCATTAAAGTGATGATCGCGGTGAAGCACAGCTGCGTAGCCATTCCCATCTACATCATTGTGAGCCTGATCCGTTGATTGTCGAGTGAGTACGCAACACACCTGGGCAGCCGGCATCTTGCCATATAGTTTTATCGGGTGTATGTCCCCTACACTTGTTAGCGACGACATTTACTCCTCTTGCTTGCGTACTCACAGAGATGATAGCCCATTTGGTATTCCGGCAGCATGGATATAATAAGCATGATATTACTCCCAACCGACAACAACTGCACGCCATGCATCAGTATGTCATCATCCATGTTCATGAGACCCATGGCACTGGGATATGACTTACAGCCGCCGCGAACATGGTCCAATCGTCCCATCCCAGCGTATATATGATGACGGTCCGACTATAGAACCGACACGAGATGAAGAAGGTTACCAGTACTGTCATCGGGATTACCACGGCCAATGCCAGTGGCAACCGAGTGACTGGGTCGACATAGTTCGGTACAGGGAATGAGAGGAATTCTTCCGTTGTTGGAAAGCGCGATGTCATCCTCACGTGTGGAGGTCCGGATGCCACGAGCAAGCAGCAAGGGAAGGAGAGCGAGGGATGGATTGGGAGAGTTGAAACAGAAAACAATGGTATATGAGCCTTTCCTAAGGACCTTACTTAATTGGAGCTTCACAGTCTAGAGATGGATCAGTCTTTGCGCGCCCGGGAGCATCCGTGGGTATTATAAGGCTGCATATCATATCGAAGCAAGCCCCCCGTCTGTTTCTAAACCCATGTCATCTTTGCGCCAGCTTTCTTGAAACATATGCGGCATGCGTGCTACGGCACGTTTCTTGCATATTGTAAGCCACGCCAGGCGCAGCCACCTACTCGAAGCGTAATGTATGGTCCACATGGGAGAGCGATACACATCTAGCCTCGGTTAGACGTTGCATGGTGGGATTGACCCTGTCGCCGAACGAGTGGAGTGCTCGTGGGTCAGCTGAAAGCGTGGAAACGCGATTGCTTCAGCGTCTCACCACCTCAGTATGAGACAAGATTTTTGATGAGGCCGTAGGGTGAGGCGTCCATCGGTCTCAGGTAACGGCGGCAGACTATTGGATCATCGAGTCGATTTCTTCCGCATTTCAGCCTGCAACGACCAACTCGAGTATCGCCAGAGATTGAGTTCTTCAAGACTGCCGAAGTCCCCCCTCTTTGCACGTTGCTGCGCAAGCGTTTCAAGGCCATAACGCCACATCAATGACAGAACCGTACGTCCGAGCACTTCGTCCAACGCGCAGCTTGATCCAAACCCGTTGCGACACGGGACGAACGGCTCAACGCCCACTCGGACGAAAGCACCCACAAGTTCAGCCATACATAGACGATTCTCGGGCCATAAACGATTCTCGGGCGTGGCCTTACTTGTGACGAATGATTGCGGATTAGAAGGCACATTAAACGTGCGTTGGTGTGGCGCTCGTAAAGCGGAAGGTCGAATCCTTCTTATCAGACGTACCTGCCTAAGGTGGGACAAGGGCGCGGTGGCCAAGCGAAATCGTGCATCCTCGACCCATCACGAGGTTGCCGTGATTATGCTTGGTACAGATCCCCCAGAGGCGAGGATTTGGCCGGAACGGGTAGTAGGGCCGAGGCGAACCACGTCTCCTACCAATAAGATAGAAACGTGGGTTGTGAAGGTACTTTGGTGTGCAAAATCAGAGAAATGTGAGAGGCTGGGGAGGCTTTGTGTACTTGTGATGCAAGTACCCCTGAGGAATGGAACAGGCTTCCGATAGCCTGGAAATAATAATGTGACCAATTGCGCGCGTCGCTATTCGTGCTGAGATACTTGAACTGAATGTTCTTTCGATTTCGCTCCGCAAGCTACTTGCACGTTCATCGAGCGTCTCTTAGCGGCCGCAACATCGTCGAATGGTAGAGGTGTTTCTATAAGCAAACCCCACTGATGCTCTTTCCATAGGCTGGCGCTACTTCGGAGCGGAGAGTAGACTGTAGACTTTTCTCTACATGGTGGAAGATCGGCTGCGTAACACCTTGCTGTAGATATTCTGCTGGCTTCGGCATTGCCCGCTTTCGTACGGGATTGTAACGGCACAGGTACACGAAACACCGTCAATCCAGATCATACAGTATGCAACACTACTTCATGCCATGTCCATGTCGCCACGAGCTTATGCACCCTGGTGCGGTAGTCGAGAGGTACCGGCATCGAATAGTCCTCGATAGGCCATGTGCAATGAAAATGCAAACAGGATTCGAGGAAAACAGCCGATTTAATTTGATGACCTGTCGCTCTGACAAGTGTATCTCTTAGCCCCGCTATAGCCTACAATTCAGATGTACTATTCGTTGTCCTATTCTTCACCCCCACCAAAACATAGTCCTCCACAATCGCATTCCCACTCAATAAGATGGCTCCTTCCGCTTGCGTGCATGTCTCAAGTACATCCCACAGATAACACTTCGCAGGCTCAAGAGTCGGTAGCGAGTCTGTCGACCACGCAGAGTCGCGCCCCACACTCGAGTAGTCCGACGTGGTGGAGACCTTACCCGTGGCTACGTCTTGATTGAGCATAACACGTTTGAAGATCTGCGCTGCAGTTTCAGGTTGGTAGAAGGGAACTGTCAGCAATTAGCAAACAAATACCGGAAGTCGCCTTCATGGACTGACAGAGATGCCCCGCCTGGAAAATTCGGGCGAATGACAGGTTGCCGTATTGGCGCACGAAGCCGCCAACATAGGATGCATTTGTCTCAATGTCTGCGTAACCTGCTTTCTTGAAGTCCGAGGATATCTTAGACTCGATGGCTGTGCTGATGGCTTCACCGCCTGGCCAGTTGCACTGGAAGTCCCGGTCGCCGTACAAAAGCGATACTTTGACGCCTCGATCGAGAAGTTTACCAAGTTTCTTGAGGCCGTCACCGATGATAAAGTCGCCGGTTCGATCGAAGCCTACCAAAAAATTAATTCCCGAGCTGAGCATGGCTAGGTGTGTAACACTTACCAATCGCAGCTGGAACTGACGTGCCCGTCCAGTTCTGACCTACACCTAGAGCTTGCTGAGTGTCTGCGTCGTTCAAATAGCCAGCAGCCCATTTTGGGGGAAAGGGTTGGGCGACTGCCGGGCCGGCAATATCGTACTTGTCCCGCTACATCCCTGGTCAGAGTCATGGTTTTCTATGTGCATTGATCAGCTTACCCCATTTGCATTAAAAAAGGCATGTATGTTCTTGAAGCAGTAGTCGAATGCGCCCTTGCAAGCTGCGTTGACATCTGGCTGATTTCCTACACCTTTTGGATCTTTCGCAGCCCACAAGCTTCTGCATGTTGTTGTCATATTCTTACAAGTAGGGGATGCAGCGAGTGCAGCCTCGTAGGCATCCTCAGTGATGAGACTCACACCGTAGGTGTTGTTGTGAGCATACTCCGCGTAAAAGTCCATTTGAACATCGATATCAATGCAGGCGTTAATGAGTCCAACAGTGTCAATATGGAGCGGAATAAAAGGTCCAGTCAGACTTCCATCTGCGATTTTGTCGTTCTGCTGCTCGAAGTAGTCCGCAAAAATCGGACCATAATGTCCGCCATATGACTGGCCCCACATGCTGACCCGGTTGTCGGCAGACTTATAACCCGGGAATCTGCACTCGGATCAGCTTTTGGTGTATAAAAATGTTTGATGGACTGGCTTACTCCTGCATCCATGTTTGCATGAATTCCCAGATGAAAGGCGCTGCGGCCAAGGTGGTGTTTGGAGAATTGGCGAAGCTGGACGAAGGGAATGTACCAGTCAAGAATGTGAGGTTTGTCTCTGGAATCCCGGTCTGTGAGAAGTTTGCTGGTCTATACTGGAAAGGTGTTGCAACTTCGTCAATGGTACCATTGACTAGGAAGTCATAAGAATAGCCGACCTGCACGGGCTGGTCAATGTAAACCATGTTCACTTTCTCATTCCAAGACCAGGGATTGAGCTCGGTGGTTTTGGAATCGTCCATGACATTGCAGGGACCATGTTCACCAAGCGCGGCTGAGGTAGATGGTACTCCTGGGCCACCAGAAAACCACAAAGATAGTGGAGCATTCTCATGATTCTCGCGGGCTTGGAAAAACCAGAAGTATATATGAGCAGGATAGTTTCGATTTGCGGCAGGACTGGGAGGAAGATTGACATGTCCGCTGTAGCCTTTGATTCCATCGGTGGTCTCACAGATACTCGTCTGCGTTCTGTTCAGCGCGACGAAGTGGAATGGACGTGAGATTTCTCACCTCTTTGAATGAGATCGAGACACCAGGAAACTTGACCGACTCAACAGTCGTGACTCCCTCAGGTTTCGGAGGAAACGATGCAGCATGTGCCGTTAACGCAATAGAGCATGCAGCCCATAAGGTTTGTGATGTGAACATGACCGCTGGATTGTCCCAATCGTTTCGTCGCAATGCGAAATGAAACCTGCAAAGCTAAACACCAGTGTACCTCAATGTCACCCTTATAAGACTGTGAGATGCTCGACGTCTTTCGTTCCTTGCCTCCTACATGTATGTGTGGACCCAAACGCGGCAGACCAGGCCCCCTACCCAAGACGAATCCTGACCGATACTACGTCTGCTCATTGGTTCAATTTTGAAAATCCTACGGATAATATGGTCGAGGTACCAATAAGGCTAGATCATGGCGTATGCAAGATTCGATTCGATAGAAAGTAAGCAGGCGCGCCACAAGCATGCACTCGGGCCGTCCGACATGTCGAGGCCGACCGTGTCAACGCTGATTTCAACCACTCATAAGTGTTAGTGAGTTAGGGATGCTGTCTGACCTCTTGCTGTTGTGGAGCCACAGACGCGATAATATCGCGGCGATATTAAAATTGGACACCAGCTGCTTGGTCTGCTTGGTGCGTAGAGCAGTCATTGAATGGTAGCGAGAAGTTGCATGCATCGCGTCGTGCAGAGATCTGGATCTGCACGTGAAACCTGCGCTGACGCGGCTATAAAGATTGGATTGACATACACAGCCTGCGAGTACATCTCTAGAGCTGAGAAAATCTTATGATAATAGTAGTAGCACACCAAAATTGTAACACCACGCTGCGCACCAGACCTCGGGAAGAGACGTTGTAAAAGGGGAGGTGGATCTGCGCTGACGCAAGGAGAAAAAATAAGATTCCACCTTCAAGCTGCCACTTAGAGAACTTGGCGCCGCGTAAGGTGATCCCTTATGGTTGGTGTACCACCTAGTAGATGTCGAAGTCGGTCGGTGGTACAGCTCGGAGGGAGGTTGATCGTGGTTCTCATTTTCAGCCCCGCTCCACGCATGCGAAGTCCGAAACGCGTCGACGCACGTCACCAACAGCACCGTTTTCTTGTCGCCTCTCGTTCATCGGCCATGCTCACGTCGGTGTGCCCGACATATAATTCGATCCATTCTTTGTGATATTATCAAGGTAGAAGGGTTTCGCCCACAGACTCGGCGCTTTCAGCCCGCCCAACTCAACGTAAAGACGCTGAGAGAGTAGAAGAGCACAATGCGCAGCTGAGCTGTGAGATGTCCTCGTGAATCTTGTATAAGCAGGACACAGTCACTGCAAGTAACAATACCCTCTGATCAACTTCTCTATGAACACACATCAATCAGATATGCACACTAACGCCGACCTGCTCGGCCCGCCTCATGAACCCTCCAGAAACGCAATGCAAGCCGCAGGTCGCCTCTTGTTACGCTGGCGCCCGCGCAGCCCGCCGGTCCTACCAACAAATGCGCGAATATCCCCGTAAATGACGTTGCGACTTAGGCTACTGCCGTTGCTGCTTTGGCATTCTCTAAAAAGAGATGCGCCTTGCGCGGACAGAAAAATTGTGAAACGTTCTAAGACACGAGGATTGGAACGACAATATTCTTCCGCCGGAGCACTGGGATTGGATGTATGCCACGACAGAAGAACATGTGAAGAAGTGCATCGTGGAACCAATGTTAGTGCAACCTTCGACAAAGTGAAGAAAAGGAAACACGGTCAATTTTGACCGCAGGCGAGGTGTAAAGCTTGGAAGCAAGGCAAACACCAAGCGTCGTGACATAGTAGATGTCACAGAGCATGGCTGAGAAGTGCTGTCGAACATTTCTCTGAATGGGTGGAGTGTGTTGAGTGTGTTGAGCGTGTTGAGCGTGTTGAGCGTGTGATCGGATGTCTTTCACTAATAACGTGCGACTTGGCCTGGATACCTTCTCATGATTTATTTGTTCTGGGGTGTTGCATGGCAATCAAAATCAACTGAGATCTCAAGTTTGCAAACCTAGGCAGTAGTTCTATACCGCGTTGTCGTTGCGTGACATATTCTTCATAAGCTGGCACTCCAGGGCTATCTATCAAATAGAAGACCTGACTGTGTCATCTACTTTAAAAAGATATGATTTTGGTGAGCTGTCTTGTGCAGTGCATCACCTAATGACAGCCCTTTCGTAGTTGACGATCATCTCGCAAGCCTGCTTGTTCTTTCCTACTGAATGCAGTTTCTCAATTCCGGGATCAGACCTCGGCCTTCTTCTCCATGCCGCTCTCCTGCATCGCCTTGAGCCGTTCGGCTGCTCTGCTCTTCTTACTGTCCAGCTTTTCTCGGTCCTCTCGCATTTGCCGGATCAAGCCCGACTTCTCGCGAATCTTGTGACCATAGAGGTAAAACACAACAGGGATGGGGATCATGGCGAATTCGACTATGGAGAGCATCGTAGCAGACCAGTGAGGTCCGAGAGTTTGGTACCTGATTCGCGATGAGTGGCAAGAATAATGGAGGTAGATTCAACAATACTTACATTGCAGGACCAGCGAGCGGTAATGAGCCACCTATAGCACTTCGCAAAACCGCGTTACCTGCCAAAGATGAAGCGGCATAGATGCCGTATGAGTGAACTAGGTAGTTGGAAGCATAGATGAAGACACCGCAATTGCCTGCGCCGAACGGTATGCCGGCAATAATAGGGGCGATCCAGTGGACATTTGGCGTGCTATAAATGTTAATATAGTGTTTAAAAACTGTTCCAAACCTACCTCGCCGGTACTTACCACGTCCAGGCGAAGATCATTTCCCCTACAGGTACACTGACAGCAGCCAGGCAAACCACACTGACCATTGCTTCGGGATAGGGCTTGCCTGTGTCCGGATCCTTTTTGTGCGCGTTGATCATCTTGCGCAGCAATGGCTCACACACGATTACGATGCATCCACCTATACCGATACCTAAATAACCCAAGCCTACAAGACCTGGTGACCAGCCGCGTAATTCGCCGAACACGATGGGATAGCTGACGAAGCATAGATAGAGCACACCATAGACTAGGGCAATGTATACGTTCCAAAAGATGCAGATGGGTTCCGAGACCGCCATTGAGAACGGGCGGTACATGTTCTCCCGTAGTAGGGGCCAAAACTTCTTCTTGTCGTCATAGCGGCTGAACCAGCGATTGTCGCCTGTCTCTTTTCGCTTCCTAGCAGATTTGGCGCGAAGAATTGCGGGGGCGTATGTTTCTTTGATCAGAAACACCATGAACCAAGAGGTGCCAGACCCGATCATGACAATCCAATTTGTCCATCGCCAGCCGAGAGCCTGGTATACAAAGCCGCCTACCAAGGGTCCTATTTGTTTGTCAGACAGACGTTCAGAGAAGCCATGGCTCGACTAACCAACGACAGGCCCATTCATTGGACCGAGCGACCAAATGGAGAATGCGAGAGCACGGTAGTCATCGCTCACAATGTCGGACACAGTACCCGGCGCATTGGAGATCATGGCAGCACCCGCAACCGCACCGAAGAAGCGCATAACCAAGATCTGTGCGAGGCTGTTGCTGAGCGCACACGGTATGATTAAGATGGTGAAGATCGCAACCGCAATGAGATAGACAGGTCGTCGTCCATACATCTCGCTCAACGGCGCCAGGATAATTGACCCTACAGCAAGGCCACAGAGATAAGTCGTGATACCGAGCACAACTAGTGTTTTCGATTCGATGCCGAACGTCCTCATCATGCCTGGAATTCCGCTTGTATATGAGGTCGAGTACATCACAACCACGAGGGTGGAAAAGCTCATGAAGAAGATAACCATGGATTTTTTGGCCATCGGCCAGTCCTGTGGATTCTCGCCATCGTCGTCGAAGTCCAACTCAAAGCGCGGATCCTGTGTTGCGTTTGTGGTCACTGTCGTGATTCCAGCGTCCTGCAAACCAGGGTAAACGAAGTCAGTGATATCTCATATATCCAGTTCGTATATCATCATCTTACTTTATCGCCAGGCCAGGAGTGACCAGTGTTTCGACTCCACGTCTGATGAATCGATTGAGCCTCGGCAATTGAGTCCGCGGAGTCTGCTGTCGAAGCCGATGAGATAGAAAGGTGGTCATCTGCGTGTTCCTCTATTTCGTGCGACCTGTCTGACATATGTGAGCCTTCAGAGGTCGATGCGACCCTCTTCTTTCCATTTCCAGTGCACGATTTGTTGGTCTTCTCCTTCCCCGATTCCTGGATTCCCATGATGCGCACTTAACTAGCCCCACTTCTGCCGAGGCAAACAATCTGTCCGGCTCTTTGTCCTCTTCTTCACAATGCCACGAGCAACCCTCACAAATGGAGGAGGGGAACAGAAAACGGTGCAACCAAGCAACCCTCAGCTGCGTTTTCAGGTTGATGAAGTGTGTAGATGGCTCAGGCGTCCTAACTCGAAGAAAGCCATCGCACTTTCTTGCGGCAAGTGGGCCCTGGCCCTGGGCCTTCAAACAACGACGCCTTACCGTGTTCATCGTGGTTCAACGATACTCCCGGCAATAGCGGCGATAGGCTTCTGCGTGAGGAGAAAACTAAAGGGGGAATGCGATGAGGGGCGAAACATGTGGATACGGGGACAAGCCGCTTGCGGTGGGAAGCTTCCGAAGAACGAAGGAAAAGTGCAACATGACTCGATTATGGAAGGATAGGAACACTGCCAACGATTGGAAAGCTTTTGAAAAATTTGGGCGCATTGATTGGTACACATGCCAAAACACCTTGACATATCCCGGAACTCTGGCCAATGAAGGGCGTGCGATGCGGGTAAACAAAGGGGCCCAAGAACTTCATCCCGTCGCGCCTGCGAACCTCAACCATCACTCTACCTTTCTATCGCACCGCATGTGATACAACAGAACTCTAAAGCGACACAGCAGCATATTGTGTATAGCCCACGTACCATGTGCGTCTTCGTTAGCAGCCATAAATCGCCTGTCTTCGCTCTGCGCTCCAACCAGCTATACGCGGAGAGCAGGCCTTGGTCATGCAGGTGGCCGTCAGTTTTTCAAACAGCAGTTCCGTCAACGTACGCCTACTGCTTCAGCACACAAGTGCAATTGAGATGATTGTACAACACTTGATGTTGGAGAGCATGAAATGTAGCATACATTTGCGAAAGACATTTGGTGAGATACCCTGTTCTCATCGTTACGGCGAGGACGCAGAATAGGCAGTTCAAGGTAAAAGTACTACTGGTCTGAATAAATTTCCTTCTTCGTCACTTCTACTCGCTTCTTGCACCTTCTCTTCTCTCTTTGCTTTGGGTTGATTTTGCCTTGCAATTGATCGACTCTCTTCATCATCTACCTTAGGTTCCATGCGGCCACTCTGTTTCAACAGCACTTGCTCCCAAGACGCAACGTAGATTATGGCTCACGCTTCCGACATGCTCACCACTCGCCTGGGCGTGCTACAGCATGTCATTCTTTTACTTCATACTTGTCACGTCTAGCATGAATTTATATCCGTATGGATGCAGTCTAGCAGGTACGAAGCCAGATATACGAAGTAGGTGGCTTCTTACCTTATGCGAACGAATGAGATAGCCAAATTAGCGGGTAAGGCTGTACCTGCAATAATACACAGTTTGAAATGATATTGCAGCTAACATTACGTAGTATGTATTCTTCCCGATATCGAAAGGTACTATCGCTCGCTCGTGACTGGTGAGGTGAGCCGACCTGTACGTAGCCTTCCTGTCGCCGAAGCTTCCAGCCTTGGCATCGAACCCCCGCCGTTTGCACGACGCGCAGCTCCAAACCCAACAGTCAAACCTGAGGACGACGCAACGACACATGCTAATATCCACCGCGCCGAAACGATCCTGAAGCCAGCCTGCAGCGATGGCTGCCTACGGTCGCCATACGCCTGGGCTACTCTCCCAGCTGTACCATCACGTGGTTTTACCTCGCAATGTTCCGAGCCGCGAAGACAGAAACCTCCACAACATAGAGAGTGAGCTCGCGCGACGATTGACTCATGCGGTCAAATCTCTCGTAGAGCATACGCCCCTAGACGATTTGCCGAGCCTCGATACTATTCGACTCGCCCTGTCCACTTGCAGCGTTCTCAACGTTGATGGCAAGATTGAAAAGAACATGCTCCTCAAGGAGATGCGCCAGCTCGACAGTCAAAAGGCACTCATACTCCACGTCACGGAACAGAACGCTGCGCTACTGATATACTCAGACCGTAGCATTGATGGCGTCAACTCTGTCATTTTCGAGATTTTCGAGACGTCAGCCACCTCCGAGCATGTGCTTGCGGCCGAGAATGCACTACAATGGGATTTTCCAGGACAAGCTCTTTCCATACCACACGACACCTTCACCGGAGATGCAGATTTTCAACGTAGCCTGTGCACCTTCTTGGAGCAAGCTAGCGTGGAGTCTATCAAGCAATTCTCCGCTGTTACCTACAAGGCATGCGCGCCCCTACCAGAGATACGTGATACACCCGATCCTACGCTGATATCTGGCGCCCTCGCCGCCATTCTGGAAGCCAATGGAAAAATACACACGACAACACTGTTGCGCAAGCGTGTTCGCGATACCGTGTCTTTCGAAAATGCTCACAAGCCATGGCGGAGATCAGCGCTCTATTTGGCTTTGCGCGTTGCACTTCAGCGCCTTCTGTACAGGAATTTTGGCCCAGAAAAAGGTCTGATATACTACAAGGTGACCCTATGTGTCTTTATGTCTCACCTGCTCAATGATGGTCTACACACGATCCCCAATGAAGCGTCGCATTTGCTCCGCCAAAAGCTTGGCCGCCGCCTAGCGAAACTGAGTCTAGATGTCGAAAGAGGCTCGAGGATTTCCAAGATTCTGTACAATTACCTCTGTCGCACTCTACACAATGATTTCCAGAAAACCTTGGAATTGGTGGAGCAAACCATCGAGTCTGAGTGGAACGTCTATAGACGCAAGACATCGAGATTCATCTGGACAATTCCTCCGAATGCAAGTGAAAACGATCTGAGCTTACCTCTGCCTGTCAGTGGTCCGTATATATTCCAGGCCATCAATTCAGCCTTCACAACCACGCAGGCCGAGATTCGTTCTGCATCGGAGCTGCTCGGACATTACAACAACAGCAAAGCTCTCAAACCTTTCATCACTACCATGAAAACTTACCTCCCTCTTTACGCATACGAAGAGACAACACAAGTTTCGCGCGTGCTCGACACGTCAAGCGATGCATCTCGCTGTACAAAACTCGCTGCGACAATCGGTACATATATTTCAACTGTGCAAGATGCATATGCCGGTTATCCGGAATTTACAAGCCGGCTGTTACTAAAACTTTTTCTTCTCTGGATGGAATTGGATATCTCTGCCGTGCGATGCTTTCCTCTCCTGGCCGAGTATCATCCTGTGTTCGAAGCTGAAATGCTGGATGTTTTGCAACTGTTCAGCCCAGAAGAACTTGAACAACTTCATGAAATCCAATCATACCTTTGTAAGCGGTGTAATTCATGGCAAGGCAAAGGTTCCAGAACCATCTTCGACACCCCAGCTCAAGACTCGTTTGCTGCCCGTTACTTTGTGGAATCCAATGAATCGGATGCTTTGTTACGGATACGTGACGACATTGAGCAGGAAGCGCAAGAGCTCCTCGAGGAGAAGGAAGAAGAGTGGCAAGAGATGAGTGATGCTCATGAAGCGAAAATGTGCAAGATGGCCGTGGTACCTTGCGTGTATGTTACGGAATTCGACGATCATGGAATCTCACACAAGGTCCACCAAAAGGGCTGTCCGTATCACAGATTGAAGTGGGAGGCCAAACAGATCGAGATTGAGATCCTCGAACATCCCTTGCCAAAGTCTGAGTCGGTGAGGAGGGCAATCATATTCGAATTGTCATGTCCAAAACCTTTCGCAGCCTATCGAGACGCTACGTGGTTGATCCTGTCCACTTTTGGGTTCCCCAAACCTGAGCAAGTGGCGACACCTTCCGCAGAGCCATCGGAGGCAGTTGCGGTAATTCGTTCCTATGAAGGCCTCTCACGCTATGCCAACAACACGCAATCTAGAGTCACTCTTGGTTCTACGACGAAATCACATCTGAAGTCGCACTACTCCAAGTCAGGGTTTCCCGTGGACTTTCCTGATATTTGCCGAGCTTTTGGTCTCCGACTCGATTATTATGATAGCGCCATGAAAATCTTCACGAAGCGAGAGATGGGGCCATCTTTTGCTCACCTATTCCCACTCAAACTTCCCCCGAGCTCTCCTTACCTTGGCTTTCAGCCTCTGGGTGACACCACATCGAACAGGATTCTAGCAACACAAACTAGATGTCCTACGGACGTGAACGTACACGAGTATATCTCGTGGCAAAGCTTGCTGTTAGGCACATACTCACGTTGGCCTTCCTTGCTACGAGAGCTGGGTTCTACCAATCTCAGTTTTTCTACTGACTCAACTTGGGCCGTCGTCTCTCGTCTCGTATTGCAAGTTGGGCCTACGAGCTCTAGCAATGTTCTAAGAGATTGCCATTCGATTCTAGATGACTCTACATTTTGCCAGCAATTGCTCGATCAGGTTGATTACCGTCTCGAGGCTATCCGACGAAATTGGCGCGAACCGGTGCAAATGGATATTCTTATATCCATCTTGCTCAAGACCATCAGCTTCAACTCCGATTACATCATCTACAACGGAGCATTGGAGCTGCTTGCCAAATCCTCTACGATCACGCAAGACTGGTGCACGAAACTCCAAGCTCTGGAGCATGAGAACGAATTCGAACCCTCAAATTTTGCTATTTGGGCGGCGATCCTTTGCAAACGTACTCTCCACCCAAAGCTCACGATGAGCCACCAGATGGCACGTCAAGACTTGCTTCAGTATATTACCGCATCAATCTTACTCCAGAATTGTCTCAACGGGGACTTTGACACCTTGCCTTATAATCTAAGGAATGCCGTGTTACGGGACTTGTCTTCCCAGTTCAGGATACGCAATCAGCTAGATCAAGCCATGCGAATTTACCCTGATGTTCTGCTGCATTCCCTACAGAGTTTCTGGCCCGTGCCACCAGATTGCCTCGATCGTGCAACTTCCACATCTTATGATATCGAACACTGTTGGATCACCGTCTCGCTCTTGACGAAAGAAGGCAGGGCGCATCATGTACATTACAACTATGTACATGGTACACTTCTGATCAACGGACAACAATTAGGACTGCTCCCGCCGGAATACCGACGATGGCCCATTATAGAGCAGCTCGTGGGGTCGCAAGGTCTAAGGATGTACCCATCAGGAATGCCGGGCATGTCCATTGTTATTGCTCGACAAATGCCCTGTGAGCACTGGGTACACCTCGGATTTCGCGCCAACAGACTGGTCATTCGTGCGGACCATCGAGGTACCATTCTGGAACTCATACCTTCGTTCATGTTCGGCAACGAACATCGCTTCGATCTGCCAGCGACACTGACCGAGAGGTGTTTCCACTGGTTGAACCTACGCACGCGGGAGATCGAGATTCGACAGGTGGACCCCTGGAAATATAAAAAGAGCAATTGGCGATTGAACCTCACCTCTCCGAGAGCCAGGGCGACCAGAAACAATGGATCTACGCTCGTTGATCCCAATTGTGAACTTGCAAAGAAAATCGCGCAGAACTTCCACTTCTTCGAATATCCCAAATATATCACAGTTTATAAGCCACGAGGGGGCAATCTTAGGGTTGAGCTGAAACGCCTTGAGCTGGACTTTGTCGTGTGGCAGGGTGGACTACTACTCTCTCCACAACTGGGCGCTGTTATCGCTGAAACCCGATATCAAGATGTGGGAACATGGTATGGTTTGAAGAGCAAATTAGTTGTGCGGTCTATCAAAGACCCTACGCAACGCAGCATCCTTCTACCGATCGGGGAGTACACCACAGAGCCAGAGTACTCTCACATCTCCATCGTGATCAAAAATCATGGTGAATATCTCAAGTTCAGTGTTAATGATGTGCTTGGACGCATCGACTGCCCTGCTGAGCCAATCATGCTTTATCAGCGGGCTTTGTGGCATGCAGTGACGAGCCATTTCATCCCTGACTCTCTGACAAACCGCACTGGCACTGAGGAAGCACTCCAGTACCTCTCCTCAGGTGCTTATCGCCCGTGGACCCCACTGTCACCTGGATCTGTCAACCTCCTCCTCAATATCGCCAAATTATCACCTCCAAGAGTATACTACCCTGCAACCTTGAAATCTATGGAAACAGTACAGTGGAATACTCGTCAACCCACGGTCATTCAAGACGATAGATATCGGCGTGTGGTCAATATGATCTTCAAGCGACATTTTGAACTGACTCAGTTTACCAATGCATTCGATTCGAATCAGTCCACGTCGCCCATCACTGTAGCTGGCGACACACACTTGGAGAATAGAGCACTTTGTCGTATCACTTCGAATCCTTCCGGGGATGATTTGATGTACCAGCCAAGAGACCGTCACACAACCGCAGTAGAGCGAGCGAATACTGGGGAGGTGGCCACATTGATCGCCAATTGGCCCACCCAAGTCGCCAACACTACCCACTTGGCAGACCTGCTGGTAGACACGCCGATTATTGGCGGCTATGTCAAGCTCTTCGACAAGATAATCATTAGCGACATTCTGCATACGGATCTCGGCTTTGAATGGGGTGCTCTAGTCAGGACAGCCCTGACCTTGTCACAAGACAAGAAGTTTGAAATGACTTTCCTGTTCTCGATACTGGCTTTTTCTCAGGAAATTGACATTGATCTACTTCGCGCTGTTATTTCCTTCTCGCTTCTCTCCGACCTCAAGACCATTCCATTACCCGAGGCAGTTGCGTACAGTCACTACAAGATTGGAGAAGGTCCTCACCTGGACAAATTCATCCAAGTTATTTCCGGAGCGAAGAGAATGTTCGCGATCGAGCGAAACACCGCAAGTGACCAACAACTCATGCGTCAGCTAGACCACGAACATCAAGCGAGCATAGCCTGCAAACTTTTGGCAGAGGCTATTATGGCTCAGTGGCCATCCGAGGTTCTCGAAGTGGATAAGCTACCAATGACGAAGGACACATTATTGGATCGAGAGCTGGCCTTGGACCTTGTCCGCCCCGTGTGGGGAAGACTCGTAGACAACCGAACCTTTTCTCAGCACCTTGGGGAAGTGCAACTCATCCTGTCTCGATATGCACCGGACAGCCAGGCTAAGGTAACTTGTCAATCTGGAGTAGCATTTAAGTCTTCGCAGCTGTACCCTTTGAGGATGAGGGGAGGTGATCATCCGTCGATGGCAGAGATTCTCGAGAAGGATATAGAAGCCAAGGTTGCCGGCACGCACAATTTGGCTTTACGTACTTTACCAAACGGCCGTACTGACGAGCGACTCAACGGGTCCTCAAACAATCCCTGGGGCACACACAAACTTAGACAACCCTCAAGTGAAAAATCTTTGGCTCATCGCGGAGGTATACAAAAGCATGTACTCCAGCACGTCAGAGAGCTGCGTGATCTTGTTGCACCTCTGGCTACATCGTCGTCTCTGGTGCAAAAGCGGTATGGCGCGGAGCTTCAGCAAAGTATAGTCGCACTCCAGGATCGGCTAATGAAGCCGGATGCTGCTGCTCAAGAGCCCTACAATCCTACTAAGATGGAAACTGATATCCGCCGCGCAAAGGATCTGATGAACCACGTACTCGCTCACATACGCCGTGCGCTGCAGAAGGACGATTCCCGTGCGAAGTGGCTGGATCTAGTGGGATTGTGGCCAAAAGCAACACTGACCTCACTGCTGGCATCGCTGCGCTCCACGTCGGGCGTAGATTTCGGAGCAGGTGTCAGGACGGCGTTGGTCGATCTAGGCGTCGCGGTTACCTACTATCAGCGTCTTTTACGCATCCGTGAGGCTGCGCAGAACGGTCGAACCCAACAATTAGTTGACGAGCGAGCCAATGAGGGTCATACAAATTGGTCCCCTACGCAATACGTTGATTGGTTGCTTCTTGAGATCGACGGCAACATTCTGATACGCCCAGGTACGTGATGAGCCACAGATGCTTCCTACAATACATGCGCTAATTCAAAGTGTCTCTCTTAGAACAAGTTGAGGTCGCTCTAGCTACCATCTCACCAACATCTCGACGAAACTCTGTGCTACAACTACTCATGGGCAAGGGGAAAACATCCTGCATCTTGCCCATGGTTGCGGTCATGCTTTCACACAAGAACCTCTTCCGCATTGTTGTACCAAGACCTCTTTTGTTGCAATCCGCTCAGCTCATGCAAGCCAAACTAGGAGGACTCTTAGACCGTGAGGTGCTACACATCCCTTTCTCCCGCAAGACTCCAACGAACAAACCCCTGATGCAGACATATTGCCAACTACATACATATGCCCAGAAGAGTAACGGTATCATTCTAGCATTGCCAGAACATATCCTCTCCTTCAAGCTGAGCGGACTGCAACGTCTTTGTGATGGAAAAGTTGAAGAGGCAGCTACGATGATCAAGGCCCAAGCCTGGTTGGACCGTCATGCGAGAGACGTTTTGGACGAATGCGATGTGTCTTTGGCTATCCGGACGCAGCTTATATATCCCTCGGGCTCACAACA
Source organism: Phaeosphaeria sp. MPI-PUGE-AT-0046c (assembly GCA_020747045.1). NCBI lineage: Eukaryota > Fungi > Ascomycota > Dothideomycetes > Pleosporales > Phaeosphaeriaceae > Phaeosphaeria > Phaeosphaeria sp. MPI-PUGE-AT-0046c. Next base: position 1,263,343 of record JAGTJN010000002.1, on the reverse strand, counting down.
AACCGTTGATGGCCATCCGCTACGCTGGCAGACTGTTGAAGCACTTCTGGACTTGATCGCCTCCTACTTGGACGACCTGACAATGAAATTCCCAAACAGCGTCGAGATTGTCTTTAGGTCAGGGTTTCCATTGATTTACTTCTTACGCAAGGATGTCGAGGACTACTTACTTGGGCAAATGCTGCAGAAAATCTCTCGGGGGCAGACTGTCATCCTCCCCGTTAGCGCGTCCAGTCCGACGAATCAACAAGCAATCTACGAGTTCATGTCTATGCCTGTAGTGGAAGGCCATGTGGTTCAGAGGATTCAGGAGATGTTCCAGGAGAAACGTCACCTCGTCGATGCAGTGTATCACCTACGAGGGCTATTCGTCCATCGTATCCTTTTGTCGACACTAAAGAAGCGATGGAACGTTCAGTATGGACTAAACCCGGCACGTGATCCCATCGCGGTTCCATACCAGGTACGATTTATGTGAAAATGCGCGTTGTATAGATGGCTGATGATATACACGATACAGGCAAAGGGCGTTCCTTCACTTACAGCAGAGTGGGGGCATCCGGACGTCGCTATCATATTGACATGCTTGTCATTTTACTACGAAGGACTTAGTATGGCGCACTTCAGACAGGCGATTGAACACTTGGCAAAATCGAATGAGCCTAGCATCGAGTACAGCTTATGGGTGACTGAAGGCGTTCCCGAGGCCTTTCAAAATTATAATGCGATTAATGTTGAGGATGCCCACCAACTGCGCGAGCTACATCTTCACATCAGGTAAGTGCTCTCTCTGCTGTTGAGTTTGAAATATGAGAAATAAAGAACAAAGCATACTGAGAACGTTGCAGGTATATGAAGCCCTTACTCGACTACTACATGAATAGTTTTGTGTTCCCACAACACGCGAAGCAATTCAGTAAGAAGCTGTCTGCTTCTGGCTCCGATCTTGTCGTCTACAATCCAACGAACCCGACTTGTCGTGTTTCCGGCTTTTCCGGCACAAATGACACGAGACATCAGCTACCCATGACCATCAAGCAGAATGACCTGCCTCAGCTGGCTCACACGAATGCTGAGGTTCTTGCTTATCTCCTTGAGGACCGTAATCGACGTTATGTGCGCATGGTAGACGCCTCTAATAAGAGACTTAGTGAAGACGGTCTCTTAAAGAAGCTCATGCACCCTCATGGTTTCCGCTACCTCCAAAATACGAACATGTCAAATGCTCCAGATCGCCTTCGAATCCTGATTGACGCTGGTGCTCAGATCCTAGAGTACGACAACCGTAGTCTGGCCAAAGCGTGGCTAAAGGAGGATCATGAGGCTACAGCCGCCGTGTATTTCGACGAGGATCATCGTGCAAGAGTTATATATGGCAAAGGCACCGATGTACCGCTTGTAGCATCACCTTTTGCTGATAATCTGGAGAAATGTCTTGTGTATCTTGACGAGAGTCACTGTCGTGGTAAGTGTTCTCTATTTGTTGCGAGTTGGTTCTGTGGGACTCTATCTCCTTCTGGATTTACCCAGAACAGATGTGACCAGACCTAGTCAAGATCGCTGATTACCTACCGTAGGCACAGATCTGAAGCTTCCTCCTCATGCCAGAGCAGCCGTCACGCTTGGACCCCATCTCACAAAAGATGCTCTCGTACAGGCTGCCATGCGACTTCGGCTACTTGGTAAAACACAATCTGTAACCTTCTTCTCGCCGCCTGAAGTACATCAGAGCATTCTAGACCTTCGTGAAGCCGCCAAAACCTCTTCGCCTTCCAGTCCGATCACATCCGCCGACGTCATACGCTGGTTACTGGAGCAGACTTGTAATGGTATAGAGCAACTCGAACCCCTCTACTTCAACCAGGGCCTCAATTATCTACTAAATACTCAGGCCAAGCTAGAGCATCCCGACTTTCTCCAAGATAGCGTGTCGCGAAACGTCTATCTGTCGGTAGTACGGTCGCAAGAGCTTCAAACACTGAAGCAGCTCTATGAGCCAAAGCATCAGCAACGAGGCTCTCTCGTCAAGGTATCTGCATTCGTCCCATGTCTGAGGGCATTTGCAAGCGAATTACTCCAACGCAGAAAGGGCTTCCAAGATCGTGGACACGCCATTCATGCCTCGGCTCTTGAAGAAGTTGAACAAGAGCGGGAAATGGAATTTGAAGTGGAAGCCGTCCGCGAAGTCCAAGCTCCTTTCCATTTCAAAGCCTTGAAGGTCGCTTCAAAGCTGCATCCAGATATTGAGCAGTGGGCTACGACTGGACGAATGTCAGCAGGGAGCGATGCGTATCAACCAATGTTCTATGCGCTACAAAAGACTGCTGTGGGTATGCGCAACACTATCACGGCCACAGGAAAAGCCGCACACCTTCATGTATCGACCCAGTTTTCTCGCACTGTCAGCGTTCCGGAAGTCAACGATGGCTTCTTGAGACCCTGCCATTGGCTCTTGCTGGACCACAGGCACGGAAATGCTCTTCTTGTAAGCCCTGAGGAGGCCAATGCTCTCTTTCCAATCTTGCAGCATTTGGACGTCGATCAGGCTGTCTGTCATCTCGTTGTTTACGCTGCTCCAGTCACTCGGCGGATGCTCCAGTTCAACAATCTCGACTACTACGCAGTTCCACCACTACCAAAAGACTTCAGGGCCCCGATCTGGCTCAAAGTAGAGCTTGGTATCTTCGCAGGACGGCTCTACTTTGACTGGAACGAGTATAAGGAGATCCTGTCATACCTGGGTGTTTGCGAGGAGAATGGCTGTGGGGACGATGTCGATACGGGACGTGCTTCCAAGAAAGAGTTTGCTACCAAGCCGCTGGAGTTTCTCCACGATTGGCTTGCTGTCCGGCGCAAGGGTCAAGACTTTGAGCACACGCCGATGGGGTTCATCACCACGGGGAAGCCACTATCCGGCTGCCACCCATTCTTCGCAGCTGCTTCTGCTGAAGTGGCGTCCAGCGATAAGCTGTTGCAACCATTCGAGACTCACGTGACGCCTGTAAACGAGGAGGATGAGGAGGAGTCTGGAGACGACGAGGATCATGTCAAGGAGCACCTTTTCCAGCAGAGTGGCGATATGGGGAACGGACAGGAGATGTTTCACGATGCGGAGGAGGAGTGGTCCGAAACATCCGAAACAGAGAATACTTTCTTGGAAAGTAAGGACTACATTGACACCGAGGAGGAGGAAGATGATAATGAGTAGCTCTGTTGCTTATATCAAGCTCAGAAAGCAGCAAAAGAACCCCGCGTAACCTTATGAATGCGCCCGGGATGACTGAATTCAGACACATACAGTGAACATATAGCTTTGCAACAGAATGAAGGATTCACCGAAGATTCCTATCACCACTGCTTTGATACTTCTGTGAAGAGATACATGTCTCATCGACCCCTTGCGAAGCCGATCAATGACTTTCTACTATCGCTGCAGTGCCATTTGCTAGTTTACCACACGCTCATCAAGTCAATGTCGTCCCATTGCCACCAAATACCCCCATTGGCCCTACTGTACTACTGGCCGCCGACCGAATCTTCACCCTCAACACCGTTGCGTCGAAGGACGACGTTCAAGCATTGGCAGTAATTCTGCAAGACCGTGTGCAGCAACACTTCTTTCTAGTCCAACCAGGTTGATGCTGCAGTCTGCCAGACGAAGCTTACAACAATAGACATCGATTAGTGGTGAGCATAGGCTTATGGATGAGCTTCGCCGTCGCAACGGTGCTGGGCATGCTCGCTGTTTTGAGCTTTGGTTGCCATCGGAAGAGTTGGGACGACGAAGTTTCAGCGTGCATATGTACATATACAGGAGCTTTTGTACTTGCTCGTTCTTTGTTTCGCGGCTCGAAGAATTCGGCTCGCAAAGGAGCATAGATGACCATGCCGAAACAGACACTTGTGGAACAGAAGCCTAGAGACTCTGATGCCACCTGAAATTTCACAGAAATTCTGGTACTCCAGGTCATGGGCAATATAAGAAGATCGAAGCGGAGAAATAAGGTTTGAAGGATGAGCCACAAGAATATGAGGTTTTCATCTTCCTCAGCAACGATTGGGAGAAATAGGCTTGCCTGATGGTCTGACATGATTTCTTCGTTGGCATCATTCGATGGTTGTTCGAGCGCTGGGTATCCGAGGGCCGTCCTAATATGTTCCACGCTCCTTCGACTCGGGAAGCCTTGACGCTGCTGTTGATAGTGGCTATTACGATTCGATAGCTATCGCGACTCTTGCTGCATCCGTATAGAAGATTCAGTGAGGAAGTTGAGAAGGCGAGCTTGGTGTCGACGTTAGCATTCAAGATTTGGTGCGCAAAAGTCAGTTTCTTAGGCTCAAAGGCCCAAATGTCGCTGCATTCGATTTGTGTTCGAACTACGGTCAATCATGACTACCGAATATCATTCCTTGTCACGGTTTTTGCGTCATCTAATTTACTCGGATATGCCCGCCATATGGCAGACGTTCCGAATTGAACATACAGGGAGGGTACAACAGACGTAAAATGATCGAGGGCTCATTTTAACCTTTTTGCTTTTAGGATTCCCGTATTCAAGAGCGGTGACTGCGTCTACTCCGTGTCACAAAGGGCCGGTCAAATCCAGCCCCCACTAAACGCCTTGGGCCGCAGCGACTCAGCTTCCATGCAGCGGGCACGCCCGCATCGATAATCCAGGAAGAAGTAGATGCCGATGGTCCAATGATTGTCTAACCTGGTACTGCTGTAAGATATCGGGCGGCATGACGATGCTGCCAGCTAGACACATTACGCGCTCATGCACGAGATGCGGAACTTGAAGATGAGACAACGTTGGAGCGGTGTAGTAAGACGCCCACGAATGTCGCCTGTAGACGCGTAGCTTACTCGTACGCTTTTTGTGCTTTGCATAGTGGCTGGATTATCTCGCCGAAACATGGGGTTGTAGATGCCACGGTCCTACCGAGTACCACCGCGCTCGATGATTACGACGTGTTTCACACTTCTCAGCAGAGGCCACGAGGGCGGGTAGATCTGCACGTGCTTCGATCATAAGTGCTCGAAGGAACAGCAGAAACAGGCGCACATGCATATGCGCATGCACTTACATGCGTCTGGAAGATGACTAGATTTACCCCTGCTCTGTTTTGTTGTGGGTATTAATATTCCGTGCTTACTACATGCCGCGTCTATCGGTGTGGGGTAATTCGACATGCAATAGCCCCATTCATTCTGCTCACGAGCGGACTGATCGAGTCAGTAGTCCGCATGCAGTCTTTTGTGAAGCATAGATGTGATTCCAGTCTGCATGTTTTCTCACAACCCGCATACTGGATGTGATAAAACGCAAGCGTTACAGCCTGATTAGTCTTGTGGCTTGTTTCTTCCCGTTGGTCGATCATTTGCGGTGAATCGGTGGTTGAAATTACATTTAGAAGTGATAGCATGCTAGGTATCATATGCACTCTTAGGCTTCGGTGGGCTGGTATCGATCTGTATAGTTACCTAGTAGGCAATATGAGCTCTTAGCTTCTATGTTCATGGATACTTGATGATCAGCTTACCGGCCCATCATTCACAAGAGCCACATCCATCATGGCAGCAAAGACCCCATCCTTGACTTTTTGAGGCCCGTACATTTCACCCACAGTACGGTAAAAAAGTTCGTACAGAATCTTGGCCTTGTCACCACTGGCAGACTGATGGAAGTCTAGTTTGTTGCCCTTCTTGACAGACGCGAGTAACGTGAACTGTGAGACTGATGACGTTAGTGTTGACTTCGGACTCCAGGTTCCAGACAAAGTCGACCAGAAGCGATGATTTGAAACATATGGTACTTACCGCAAAGGACTTCACCACCAATCTCCTGGACATTACATTTCCACTACAGTACGTCAGCAAATTAAAAGTGATATGGTATGCAACATTACCTACTCTGCCAGGAGGATCTTTCGAGTCGTCGTCCCATAACTTAGTCTTCAAAATTTTATTCGCCATGGTCTGGACATCCTTCTCAGTGTCGTCTTTGGAAACAGCTGCGAGGACAAGTAGCCCTTTGCCAATCGACGAGATCAATTTCCCATCTACGGTAACTGAGGCTGATTTCACCCTCTGGAGGACGGCTGGGCCGGATTAGATCTAGAGCGAAATGTAGGAGATGATCGGATATCGTGCTGGTACCACAAACCAGCGCATACGACAAGAATTGACACGGGTGCAGTAAGACGACCCATTATCTCTATGCTGTTCAGCATGTAGCGTGCATCTTTCTCATGGCAGTGGGTGCACTCAGAATAATGCGAGTATCATCTTGCACGTGGTCACTTTCCCTCGTATGTGCTCAGCTGTGGTAGCAGAAGCAGGTAGGACGTACTCCTCATATTGATGGTGGGGTAGCTGCGCCAATATCAGCATCGGGTCCTCATTTGTGATTCTTTCGCATACGCTGTGTTACAGGAAGCAATCAATGGAGAGGACGCGGAAGGCTATACTTTAATTACGAGTCCTGCTGGCTTGCTTCCAAAGCATGAAACGACGCGTCGCTATGAGCTGAAGCGCGTCTCGGGTCTAAAGCGGCTAGGTGATCTGTGGCTTGGCACGCTAGTCCTATCAAGATGCAACCGGTCTGAACCTCTCGCGTCAACGTTACAGCTGCAAACAACCCCCACCCATTGCGATTAGACAGACAGCTGCGAGCTCGCAATTAGCTGAGCCGCCAATACCGCCCGCGCGACTCGAGACCCGCACTCCCCGACCCCCAAGCCCTCGCGACGAGGCTACACAAACACGATGGCAGCTCGCAAGCTCCAGCAGGAGATTGACAAATGCTTCAAGAAGGTCGCCGAAGGTGTTGCGACCTTCGAGAGCATATACGAGAAGATAATGCAGACGGGAAACCCATCACAGAAAGAGAAGCTCGAGGACCAGCTGAAGAAGGAGATTAAGAAGCTGCAACGGTCGCGGGACCAGATCAAGACATGGGCTGCTATGAGCGAGATCAAGGACAAAAAGCCGCTGCTAGATCACAGGAAGCTTATTGAGACTGTATGCTGCACCGCCATGCTGTTACTACCAGCCGACTGACCACGTGCAGCAAATGGAGCGCTTCAAAGCGGTAGAGAAGGAGATGAAGACGAAGGCGTATTCGAAAGAAGGGCTGCAGCTGGCGTCCAAGATCGATCCAAAGGACAGGGAGAAGATGGAGATGGTTGAGTTTCTGCAACATATGAATGAAGAGCTGGAGCGACAAATAGAGACGATCGAGGCTGAGACGGAACAAATGGCCGTGGTTGGGAAGAAGAATAAGAAGGCAGATGCCGCAAAAGCTGAGCGAATAGCGGAGCTGGAGGAGACGACTGAGCGGCATAAGTGGCATCAGAATAAGCTGGACCTACTACAACGAGCGCTGGAGAACGGAAACATCGAGACGGACCAGGTCAAAGAGATCGAAGACGGTATCAAGTACTACGTCGAGGAGAACCAGAACCCAGACTTTATGGATGACGACACAATATATGACGACATCAACTTACAAGAAGAAGAGGCCATGTACGGATTGGGAGGAGAGATGGACCGTGTATCGTCGCAAGACACGCAATCAATACAGGACGAGACACCCGAGATAGAAGGAAAGCCCCCTGCGCCAAAACCAAAGGCTACAGAACCGACACAGATAGGTGCGAGACGGCCTTCAACACAGCTCAAGTCACCATCGCCAGCCTTAGCAACACTGCATACGCCATTACCTGGGGTCTCGAGTTCGACGAATGCATCCATGAAGCCTGCCCCTCTGCCAACGCGTACCCCAGGAGAGCCGTTGAAATATGCCTCGGCAGCCGCCGCTGCCGCTGCAAGTGACAAGAATGGAGTGGGCATTGCTCCTCTGCCACCACCTCCGGGAGGAGCCACGGCACAGTCAGGCCTAGCTCCCGCAGGCGCACGTGCAAGTGCAACGACATCGCCAGCAACTACACATCCCAAATTGGCTCAATCAAGTGAATCAGTACACCCAGCACACGTAGCTAAATCCCCTGCGGCGACACCGAGTGCTCCTGCGACGCCTGCCATCGAGAAGCAAGTCTTGTCACGTGCAGGCTCAGCTGAGGACGCCACCAAGGCGAGTCGGAGAACGCCTGCGCCCGAACGTGTGGAAGAGGAAGAATCACAGGTGGCAACGCCGCCGTTGACGAACGGTGAGTCGCATGCCGAGGATGAAGATGAAGACTCGGTCTACCACCTACCTTCAAGTCTTCAAGATCTGCTAGACTCGTTTGAAGCGACAAGAAACGATATCAGTGCCTCGATCTCGAAGCCACCAGACGAGCGAATGCTCGCATCATCCATGGCAACGGCGCCGGACTCTGCGGACACCGAGGCGCCCCGACATTATAATCCGCAAAATCCGTACCCATTCACACCCGCACATTACCCGCAAGAGCCACTACCTATATTCGATGACCCGCGCTTATATTCTCGTATCGAAACTGATGCGCTATTCTACGCTTTCTATTATCAGCAAGGCACTTTCCAGCAGTACCTGGCAGCCAAGGCTTTGAAGTCACAAAGCTGGCGATTCCACAAACAATATCAGACGTGGTTCCAGCGACATGAGGAACCGAAAGCGATTACGGAAGACTACGAGCAGGGAACCTACAGGTTCTTTGACTACGAGAGCACTTGGTAAGCACCCGGACCTTCGAATTCCTACCGTGCGCATGGTTAGGCCATGGCTTAGCCGTTACCACAGGCTCACATATGCACGTCATCTGATCCCGTCGCTAACCTGAATAGGATGAACCGGAGGAAAGCCGATTTTCGATTTGCGTACAAGTTCCTGGAGGATGAACTATAGGCTGTCTTCTACTTTGGTAGGCACAGGAGGTTCAGTGGGTGATGGAGTGCAGCTCTGTAACAAGTATTAGGTACTGTAGTCTTGGAATGGCGCTCCGGTGAGCGAGATCTTGTGCCCTTTGGTTCATACCGCTCATCGGCACGATTTCGCTTCGCATGCATGCTGCGATGCGCAGGGCGCTAATGTTGTTACGGCATGCTCTGCGCAACAGGACGGTGAGACACCACGGGGTTTACATGTGAGGGTCATGAACCACTGAGCTCCTTTGAAGGCAACTCTCGTCGAACAGTTCGGACAATAATTGTCGGAGCGCCGGGCGATTGCTGACTTTGATGTGGCTGAAGCAGCGGTTCTCGCACTATTCGCCGGGTGCGGGCTGTTCCAACATCGACCGCCCCCACCCACGCAAGTGCCAAGGCTGAGGCACGTTTGGGCCACTTGCCCATGGTTGTTTTAGCGAGATGTCTTCCCGCAACGTTCAACCTTCACTTTACGCCCGACAGTAACTTGGTCGGGTTACCCTCAACCCCCAGCGGTTACAGACTCAATCATATGCAAGGTCCAGGCATCGCTTCTGGTGTGATCACTCCGCAGGCTAATGCGTCCATTAGCGGTCGATAGATGAAGTCATTATGCGCTTTTGCACCAGCAGGCGTTTGATGACCATTACCAAGCTCTAACAGCGAGACAACGAGCTGAATGAGCGACTAAACGATGTGAAAAGCGGATTGCGCAGCGAGCTATCTAGCAAGGCGTGCTGTCTTCACCGCTGTGCCAACTGTGGCCAGCGGTGGTCATTACCTAGGCCCTACGCAATCGACACGAGTTCGGTGCTCGCGGATATTTTACGCGGTCATTCTGCTCATTGTGGAAGTCACAGAGAGAACGTTGTCGCTTGAAATGCACGTTGCATGGCTCGATGTATCGAGACGGAAATAAGACCTAGCATGTGGATACGATCCCAGCAGTCAGCAGGCGAGTACCTGGCAGCGTTGGCCACTGAGATGTTGCAGTCGTCACTCGACCCGAAAAAGGATACTACAAATTTCTGCCTTGGGGAACGCCCTAGCCTAGGGGAGTGTAGACATTAGTGTGCACAACCCTAAGTGTACGTGCGCTGCATAATTAAGACGGGAGAAGGCTATTGCATGGAAAGACCTAGAGATGCATCAACGACGCGCTAGCGGATCCTTCCGTGAACGGCAAGCCAGTGTCACCGCCTTGTCCAGTACTCGACCTTGCTTTATTTGGATGGTAGTCATTACCGTGCCACAGGACACCTTGATACACACGTTGGCCCTGACCGCAGACGTCAGCCCTATACCGATAACCTTGTGGAGTACCAACTGTGTGGGAGCATTACATAGCCTCGATTTCTCGATCTGCTCAGCTCTTAGTCTCCTAACCTCAATACTGACCCGTGCCACGGCTGAACGACCACTAAGTCTTTCGACCATACATCATCCGTTCGGATTTGCATACTATCGTCTGAGTGCACGAACGCCCAGCTCTAAAAACGATGCTAGCTATTCATGATGATTTTGGCTCACTCGGGCGTAGTGAGGCCAACTCTACGCAAAAGTTTCTGTAAGTTCGAGCCGTATGTTTGAGAATCGGGGTGGCGGTGATGAACGAAGGATGCAGTCGCCATATAAGGAGTGGAGCGAGGCCTAATAACACCCTACAACAAGCTCAAGCACAAGCTGAACACTAGCCACTAACAACTTCAGCTCTCTGGAAGACATCCAACTTCTCCGGAACCCTTCAAATACCACGCGAAACTCTCCAAAAAACAACAAGTCCCGTCTGGCCTTTCCATTAGCGCCCGCATATCGCCCGCTCTCCGGCTCAGGCACTACCCGTAACAAAAAGCCTTTACGCCCAAAGCAAGAACCCGTCTCGCCTGTCATGTCTGGTTACGGCGTAAGTCTGCACCTCGAGCATCTGCCGTGCCTCACAAAGCTTACAAGAAATAGTACTCGTCCGCCGGTCAGGGCAACTACACATATCCCACTGCGGCCTATCCGACAACAGTGCCTCAATATACACAAGCTCAGATTAACCAGTACTATGCACAATACCAGTGCTACCCTCCGCAGCCCTACCAGATCTTGCCAGAGTATTATGTCCAAGCGGATCACGCTGCTACTGGCGTATATCAACAGCCCGCTGTAGCAGCAGAATATGACAATCAACAATGGCAACGTTCGGACAGTCTCGAAGTGCCTATGAATGGACCCACAAGGTACTTGAGATTCTATGAACCTAAATGAACCATCAACTAACGATCAGTAGAAGCAACAGTCGTTCAAGGTATGCCAATAACGTTACCATCAATTACACTACTAACATCTACGATAGGACCTGGGCATGCGAGATTGCGGGTTGTACTTCGTCGGCAAATTTCACCCGTCTAGCTGACCTCCAACGCCATCAGTCCACGGTGCATGGCATGGGCACTCCTGAATTTCCCTGCACAGTACCTCGCTGCAACCGTGTGGCCGACAAAGGGTTTACACGCCGTGATCATCTTGTTGAGCACCTAAGAAACTTTCACCATATGGATATTCCCAAGCGAAGACCTGGAGAACGTAGTGCCTTCCCATTTGGCTGGCCCGAAGGTTTCCAGACTCAGTGAGTATGTGCCTAGCGACGTCCCAAACAGTAAGAGGAGGGCTGATAGATGGGGTTATAGGGGCACAAGTCGTGGGAAGGGCCGGACTGACGATAAGGGGCGTGTTCGCAAGCCGACCAGAAGAGGGGGAAGAGCCAGATGGACTGGACATGGTGAAAGCAGGGGCACAGACAACCGAGGGGAACCATCACGACACCAGGAACAGCAAACTCAACATCACGACGCTTCATCAAACACTTCAACACTGCAGCCTTCAGAAATCGTACTGAATAACCTGGGCATGCATTTCACCACTGAGACCGCGTCACCCTTTGCGCTCGGAGACTTCACACCGCAGCTTCGACAATCAGAGGTGCAGGGCGACCTGCCGGGCGTAAAAGGCGCAGCTGCTGACCCCTGGCCGGGTGTGTAGAGCACCCCTCCTTGGTTTACAACCCGATTCTCCGATTCTCATTCATTCGTTCGTTTTACCATTCTTCCTGTCTTTTTTAGCATTTACAAATCTTGTTTCGGGACACCATTTGGAGTTCCCTGTCATTGCGCACGGCGCACAGCATAGCGTTTTTAGTACCTTTTTCTTTTCGACCTCTTCATCGGCCAACAACCAGAATAGGGATCGGAGAGATCCCTCCCCTTCTGTCTAGGCGCTGGCACGATTGCGGTAAAAAGTGGACTTTGACGAGATACATGCCACATCGAGTTAGAGTATATCAACATTTATATATATATATATATATTTACACGAGCGTACCGTTGGGCCGTCTTCTCAGCTGGGTTGCACCATGTAGCCGGAAGAGTCATGTAGCGTGGAGATTGCGCAAGTTACTGACCCAGTGAACAGTACCATTTTGCACGAGCAAGGCGAACAATTTGAGATTCCATGCATGATGTGGGGAAACAGGTCCCAGCGCGCAATGTGGAGCCCGCTCGCAGCCGCTGGCCGGTGAGGCTGAATACCATTAGACCTCATTCCGTTTATACGAACCCACGAAGCAGCGCGCGTACTGTATGCGGTACCATTGACACCACGATAATTGTGTCTGGGATCCCATGTGAGGGATACGTAACTTACAGGCGACTGGCTCTGTTGGTGTTGTATTGCCGGAAGCATGTACCGGTACTCGCATGACCTTCTAAGACGATCGGAATCATAGTTTGTGCTGTGCCGTAGAGATGCAGGCAGGCAGCAAGTTGCCGACGGGGATTTGCGTGCTCGGGTGGCATGATAGACCCAACGGCCGAAGTCCCAGCCCGCCACGGCGGCACGACTTCCAGCTCGCCAAACAACTGGACCCAGTGCCTGGTGTAGGAACGCAGAACAGGGAGTGCTTGCGACATGGCACAGCTGAGTTACGTTCGGAGTTGGATATCCTCCTAGTCGCAAGGCAAGCAACATCTAGCATGCGGCACAGGTTGGATATACAGTGAACGAGTCACGACTAGTCTTCCATCCGGCCCGATCCAGTCACCAACAGGCACGGTTCGAGCGATCGCCCATCATCCCCCATACACAACATATTGTTGCAAGCTAGTTTCGCAACACAACCATTTGCTGTTTGCGGCCTAGAGACGCACCAACAGTTCCACGACTAACGTAGTTTTGAAACCATTGATCCTACCAAGCACTATCGTAGGTTTCGGACTTACCATTGCTTCCGCGGAGCCTCGCCCTCAGCTGTCATATTACTAACCTCACGAATTTTCTGACGGAATTCGCTACTCTGCTACACTTACATTCCGCTGTGGACCCTTGCGGTCTTGACGAAGGACACCCGGCCCCGCCACTTTGGCACACACAAACGAACAAGGCTCGTCTCGTCTCGTCTCGATACCAACGATGGACAAATGCTCCGTTTTCCCGGGTCAACGTACACATGCAGGTTGGGGTGTGTGGGGCATCCCGTTGAGCCTCCGTGTCACAAGCCAAATATCGCTATTAGCTTCCAGACACCACCAGGCACGCGGCAGGGCATTGCCATCATTCTGATATCACCTCACTTGACGCAATCGCCCATGATGCCTGGTCCAACGGGCATCGCGCACAAGCGGGTTAGACCGCAGCCAAGGCGCATCCGCATCCGCCATCTGCCATCCTTCAATCCACCGCCGGAGCTAAGCTCCGGTGCTTGCAAGCATGAAGAACCGAGCTGTAGGATGACTCATTCCACAAGTCTCGGAAGTTGAGCGAGATAAGCCGGGTTAACTCTGCAGCGGCATGACATCGGCCATGGGTAATGTGATGTGACGGGGTCGCGTGTGTGTATGTGTGTGCACGGGCGCTGAGTGTTTGTGTGTTAGACACTACCAGGCCTGGTGAGGCTGAACGTCAGGCTTCGCCAGGCGTCTTGCTGCGGTGCGGGCACGTGGATATGTCAGGTCAGCTTGTACGGCGGATATTTGGGGCAAGGTATGTGAGATTGGAGACACGTTTCGGGTTGATGTGTGTAGTTTGTAGGGCGGGTCCGATTGGCTTGACGGACGGGGAGGATGTGGTGGGAATTTCAGAATGCATGCATGAATCGGCTGAAAGCCAAGATGGTAGATTTGGAACGATTTGGAGAAGTCTTTGGTGGCTTGCCTGACTTTGGCTTTTCCATTCAATTTAGCATGCGCTTGACCTGTTCGGGATACTCACATCCTTTGATTGGACGGATCGCCTGTTCGCTGCGAAGCGGCATATTCCGGGACCCCGATCGACGTACAGCCTCATGGACTGCTTGGCGAATAAAGATTTTATCAAGCTATCTCAATCATTTGTGCTAGATGCTAGTTCTACTCGTATAGCGACATTAGCGACGCGGACGGACACGTATATTCTACTAGTCATGGGGTTAGTAGGCAGCTGTTTTCCGCATGCTGACACAATCCAATCTCGCCAGCGAGGACGAAGGGATGGTGCGAGTGAGCCAATGAACGCGCAAGGACTTTTAGCTGACGGCTTATCGATACTGACTATAATTATCGACTGTGTCCGGACCCTCGCGAACAACTGTGAGAGTATACGAGAGAAAGAGAAACAGAGGGAGGAATACTTGCCCATCAAAACTCCAGAAGAACATGAAGCTCTGCCATAGTATGTTCGCTGATCAGCTGTTTAGAGAGCAACCATCACATGCGTCGTACGGTGTCACATAGAGTGCCGGCTATGACGTCTTAGCGCACAAATGCATCTGGGCTTCAACGCCCATCAACGCTCCCTTCACTCCATCTACACGCACCTGCGTTTTCTCCTCTTCACTCCACCATAATCTTGCTGCCCAAGGCTCTGACTCATGTCTTTCAAACCTCACATACCAAAATCCACAACCAATTATACAGACGCCTTACCGTGGCAATAATTGCATTTTTAACTCCGGTTCCCCGCATTTCTGCCAAAAATCCTGGAAACTCACTCTGCAGCCTAGAAGCCTCAGTGCACTTTTCACCTCACAAGAACTTTAGATTTGACTTGGAGTCTCCCGCAAGTTTGCTCAAAAATAGCAAAGTTACCCACACCACCACAAAATGCGCGATCTTCGAAGGCGGGCTCTGGAGAGCCATAAGACAGTGTCGCGCAAAACCGCCTCGCGCGTCGCCTCCGGCGCATCCTCCAAAGTGGCTTCGGCAGCAGCGTCGCCCGCACAATCACGCGCTGCGAGTCGCACACGCGGAAAGCCGATCTCAGACGAGGATGAGGAATATCTCAGCGATGGCACAGCTTGGAGGTGAGGTTACAAAGGGTGAAGACGAACAGGCACTGACTCCATTCACAGCACAAACTCTATCGACGACATATTGAACGGCGAGGATGTGGACGTGGCCGAGGATGCATGGAAAGCGGAGCTCAACACGCGCATAGAACAGATCAGTAATCTGAAGCGCAGCAGCACAGAAGGTCGTGCGGAAAGTCTGAGCGCGTATGCGCACATAATCATGGCACGATACGCGAACGACGAGGTTCAGAGCCATTTGAACGAGCTCCTACCGTCGATACTTCGGAGTGTAAGGCAGGAGACGACTGAGCGCGAGGCTGTGTTCGCCTTGAAGGGTATGCACTTAACAAGTCTTGAATCAAGATCGTACTGACAGTTTTTAGCTCTCGCCGTCACAGTGGTGACACTAGGTTCTGCCTCCATCTACGACGATGCCGCCGACCAGCTCAAACGATCGATACAATCATCCGAGTCCGCTGAAGTCAAATTGAATGCGATATATGCGCTTGGCATTGCTGCTTTCTTTGGAGGCGCTGGCGACGACGAGATTCTGGACGTCATGACACTTTTCCTCGAGATCATCGAGTCAGACGGCGCATCCATTGACGCACAAGACGAAGGCAACGTTGTCATTGCCGCCCTCGAACAATGGGGTCTGCTCGCAACCGAGATTGATGATCTGGAGGAAGAGACAGAAGCTGCTGTAGAGGCTTTCGTCGAACAGCTCGAAAGCGCAGACGCCGGTGTGCAGATTGCCGCTGGCGAAAACATTGCTCTCCTATACGAGAAGTCGTACACAATCCAAGAAGATGACGAGGACGTTTCGGATGAAGACCCTGACCACCCAGAGACTGTTAAGAATGGAGACAAGATGATTAAGCGCTACCAAGTCTATCGGAGACAGGATCAGCTACTGCACACACTGGAGGAGCTCGCGAGTGTCTCGACCCGTCGAATATCCAAGAAGGATAAGAAGTCCCTGCACTCTTCGTTTGCAGACATCAAGAACTCGGTCGAGAAGCCTACTCGTGGGCCCGGCTACTCGACAGCACTGGATCAAGACACGGGTCGGGCCTACGGTGGCGGAAGGATGAAAGTCAGGATCAACAAGAACGTGGAGGTCAGAATTGATAAGTGGTGGAAGTTGCTGAGGCTGAACGCGCTGAGAAGGACGTTGCAGGGTGGCTTGATCCATCACTACGATCAGAACGATGTTGTAAGCACGGCATTACCGTTCTCGATGTCGTCAAGGCGTTGAGAGGAAATACAGCTTTGGAAGGATAAAATCAATCGGGTGAAAGGAAATAGACCTCCGGTATACACGAGCGACTGCTACCTCTACTCAAAAAAAAATTCTAATTGAACGCAGCATTGTTGCATTCGTGATCATCTCCTCTGGCCGTAATGTTTGCGATCCTTAGCGCACGACCTAGGACATGTGCCCCGCCCCGCGTTGCCCCTCATTACAATGCAGACCGCGGTGTTTATTGATTCGCTTGCTTCGCCCATTTGGCACAATCTTGCGAGCGTTGGTCGCGCAAGTGTCCCAAGATCGGGTTAGCTAGCTAGCTACCATTGATTTTACCTAGACGATAGCTCACCGGTTGCGGCTTCTGCAGGGCGGGCTTGGCGCGATATGAAGTTGTACCTTCGTGGAAACTTCTGGCAGCTTACCGTCCCTCGAGCTATTTCTTCAGCCTCACCCCACACTACGGCTTAATACAAGCTAATTATCTCCGCTGGTGCCTTGCATTCTCTCTGTTCCTACTTCTTCTATCAACAACGTGCTCACGCAACCCACCAAAGCTTCAATTGCGCAAACATGGCCGACACAAGTAAGTCCTCCACAAGCCACGAAGTTGCGAAACGAGTCGATGCCCCATATACAATGCGACTTTGTACTGATCAGACATATGTAGAGCGCCCTCGCGTCTTCTTCGACATCGCCATTGGCGGCGTCAAAACCGGGCGCGTGGCCTTCGAGCTCGTACGTTGTCCACCTTCATGCGACCGCTCTGAGGAAGACCCACCTAACAACCATCACAGCTCAATGACATCGTCCCAAAGACCGCCGAGAACTTCCGCGCGCTATGTACTGGCGAGAAGGGAACAGGCCAGTCGGGCAAGCCACTACACTTCAAGGGATCGAGCTTCCATCGCGTCATCAAGGGCTTTATGATCCAAGGCGGGTATGATATATGGCCTGTATGAAGATTTTTCACAAGGCTGACGAAAGCAGTGACTTCACCATGGGTAACGGTACCGGTGGAGAGAGCATATATGGCGAGAAGTTCGAGGACGAGAACTTTGAGCGGGTGCACGAGAAACCATTCCTGCTCAGCATGGCAAACGCTGGACCTGGTATGTTCAATACTGCGCTCTAAAGGTGGCTAGCTAACCATGGATCAGGAACAAACGGTTCACAATTCTTCGTCACGACGGTACCCACACCACACTTGGATAAGAAACATGTTGTGTTCGGCGAGGTCATCAACGGCAAAAGCATCGTGCGACAGATTGAGAACTTGAAGACACAGAGCGGCGACAAGCCATTGCAGGATGCAACCATCATCGATTGCGGAGAGCTGTCGGGAGAGGACTATGACAAGGCAACAGAAAAGGCAGCAGACGTGACTGGCGACCCGTACGAGGAGTACCCCGAAGATCAGATCACCAGCGATGAGGAGTGGAAAGGGGAGGACGTCTTGAAGATCGCAACCGAGCTCAAGGACATGGGCAACGCCGCCTTCAAGAAGCAAGATCTCGACCTCGGCATAAGAAAATACGAGAAGTCGCTCCGCTATCTGCACGAATATCCCGCTCCCCTCGATACCGACCCCGCAGATCTCTTCCCCAAGCTCACCACCCTCAAAATCTCCGTCTACCTCAACTGCGCACTGCTCCAGAACAAGAAGGCGAGATATGCCGAGGCGATCGAGAGTGCGAGTAAAGCACTTGACCTGGAGGGTATCAGCGACAAGGACAAGGCAAAAGCACATTTCAGGCGAGGACAGGCCAAGGTTGGCAAGAAGAGCGATGAGTCTGCGATAGAGGATCTGAATCAGGCACTCAAGTTTGCGCCAGGTGACGCGGCAATTGTGAAGGAATTGGATGGCGCGAAGAAGAGGGTCGCTGCACGGAAGGAGAAGGAGAAGAAGGCGTACAAGAACGCTTTCAACTTTGATTGAAGAGCTATAGTGTGGTAGAGCTCAGCCCGTCAAATATCTGGCAAGCAACTACAGAACGAAACAGGCCACTTCATCAAGACAATCATCAAGAACTTGATATTCGTTTTCATCTCCGATATTGACATACGAAGTCCTCTCATGTGTTCACAACTATCACAATCCCCTATAAATCCTCCTCCTCGTCCCACGTCCTCCGCAATTAGCCTCAGTTACGCTCTCTCCATCCTAACTCCGGATCAAAGCCAAGCTTGCACTACATGAGTATCCTCCTCTTCCTTTCGTTTTCCAGCCGCCACTGTGTCCAAAATTTAGCACCACCACTACCACACTGATTCAGCTCATCAACAGTTTTGGAACCGCTCAAAGTATCCATGGAGTATGATGAGCGAACGAGGGATGAGGCATAAGATCCATAGCACAAGATTTATGAAGATTACCTTCACATATAACGTGTCTAAACTAAGAAGCCACTTCACATTCTTAATGTCTTCCCTGTCTGTGTGCGCAGTCTTACTCTTGCACGTGCCCTTTGTCCAGGTAACACTCCTACATTCCATCGAGATCCTCCTCTATCGACAGGTCATTGAAACAGATATCTACGACCTCGAGCGACTTTGGCGAAAGTTGTCGTAAGTGAACATAACATACATACTAGCGAATCTGGTTCAGCATAAATAGCGAGGTATACGTGTATCTTTACGTCTTCATTTCGAGGACATTCTTTGCCCCAGACTTGTCATTCGACTTGCTTGAGCGAGGTTAGTACTGTCAGACTTTAAAGTAAACACCTCAAGGGAGGTGGATATCTTGACAGGGATTGGGGACCTGGTGGATTGTGCTGGAGTAGTGAAGAGGCTGGATGACGAAGTGGCAGAGATTGCGCACCGGATACTGAAGTATAATCACAAAGTTTTCTTATCACTGATGTTTGATATTTGCAGATGGTCAATTCCACCTCGTTAGCAACCTCCTGTTTTCAATACATCAACAAAACTTCTACTTCTAACTGTACCATTTGCTGAAATGAATGGGTATTTTGAGCGCGCGCAAGGCCCCGAAACTATCGGTTATAGAGTTCATTCGATCCCAATCTTCGGCTGCATCTCTGTGGTGTACGTCTGCATTGGACAATTCCAGGATATAATAAGCACTAAATGTCCGCACTGGGTAGTTTCTACTGTTATACGTAATATGAACTACTGATAGGGATTAAGGTATCATGGATAGACATCCAGGGCGTTGTCTTACTATACCATTATCACCTTTCGAGGACGTATTCTGGGACTTCCGAGTGCAAGAGTCATGATCTCCACCATCCACTGCTCCACTCTCTCCTATACTGTAGGCTTATTCCGATCCAACAACAAACTGTGCCACCTTGGCATTCCTGTTACAGGTCAAATACAGCCGACAATGGGCCGGCGACGTCTGTGACGTAGTCGGGAATCACACGATGCTCCACAGGGGAGACCAATTGGCAATGAGAGAACATTCGTGTAGACCTGACGGTGCCGAACAGCCGTATGACGGTGAAAGCTATGGTATGCCTAAACGTTGTGAAGCTATGGGTTGCCTAAGCTTCACATATGTATAAGTACGGACTGTTCAATCACATATTTGAGTGTCATTCTAACATCGAAGATAACAAGAACAACCAATTTGTCACTCATCATGCATTCCCTTCACAAACTCAGCATCGCTGTTTCCGCCTTGCTTGCTGCGGTAAGTGCTTTCTCCATACTGCAATGAGTTTAAAATTGATACACGGCCAGGTCGATGCCGCTAGCATGACATTGTCTGAGGGTGCTCTTGCCGGTGGCGTGGGCTGCATTCCTACCTGCAACGTGCGTGTCGTCGACTCTTTGGGCACCGGCGACGAGACTCTAGACTGGACTGGGAGCTGCGTGCAGAAATTCGAGAATCCACGGGGTACTCAGGACCTCGATGGTGACCACCAGATGACATGGCTCACCCAAGAGGACGGCCAGGTTGTAATTGACGTCTATCGCAAGAGTGATAAGAAATACGACCGCTGGGCCATCAGTAACTGCGAAGGTTCTACCCCACTACCTGGTAATCAATGTGGAGTTGCTGGTGGAAGCTGCGTAAGTCACTCCTCAACTCTCTTTAGGCATCTTTGCAATTCTATTCTTTTTACTGATCTAACCGTCTTAAAGGATGCAAACCAAATCTTGTTTGGGGCTCAAGGCTAGATGGTCTGGGCGTGGAAAGGGAGAATTCGCAGAAATCCAGCCTGTCGTTATGCAAACTATGTAGCAATCCTAAAGAAACTAGTACATCATTACCTCACACGAACATGAAATGCACGGCACAGGATGAGATGGACCTACAATGCTTATCTCTGGATTCTCAATGCATTCAATTTTCGTTTACCGTAAACGCGCCCAGGATATCCTAACCCGAAGAACCGAATGACTACTTGAACTGATCCTCTGTAACACCCTTGCCCATCGCTGCCGTCGAACTCACACCTCCACTGACCATCTTCAACATATTGTCCACATAGTTGGCACCACTCCACTTCTGATGCGTCAACACATCGACCTTGTTCTCTGCCTCCGGTTCCTGGATAATCTCGCCATACGCACGCATGCCCTGGGCCGCATACGCCTTTGAGAATGTATCAGCCATGAGCGCGCTCTGGTGCAGACCAGCGAGCGTGATGAATTGCCAGCAGTATCCGAGCTTAGCAAGACGCTGGATGTAGGTTTCTTGTTCATCGCGAGACATGGCAGCTTTCCAGTTGAAGGAGGGGGAGAGGTTGTATGCAAGTCTGAGATGGGTGTTAGTGAATGGGTTGAGAATCGCGAATGGATATGGTGACATACTTCTGCTCAGGCCAGACGGCGTGCACGCCATCAGCAAACTCCTTTGCTTGTGCGAAATCGGGCATCTTCGACTCCATCCAGATCATATCGCAGTATGGCGCGTATGCGACGGCGCGGTTGATGGCGCACTGGCATCCTCCCTGGTATCGGTAGTATCCCTCGCGTGTCCTCGCGGCGTCCCAGTTGAAGTAGACATCCACACCGGTCAGGCCCTGTGCGATAGCGCGAGCCTCGGAATTGCTCTTGCCCCTACTCTTCTCTGTGAACTGGCTAATAAGTTCCTGCTTGTTCACGTGCACACCGGCGTTGATTGTGTCGATGACAGCCTCGTGGAATAGCTTCAGGTGCGCCTCCTTCGTCCATGCGTCTTCAATCGCTTGGAGCTCGGCTCCGTTCTTGCCTGCTTGTTCCGCAGCATACATGAGATCAGAAAGCGGTTGCAAAGCTGGGTTGGTGCAACCCATGATGTAGTGATGGTCGCGAGGATCGATGGTCGAAGTGATGAGGGTAGCGGCTTCAGAGTCGGTACGGGCGACGGCGAGAAGATCGGTTCCTGCTCCTGTGTTAACATATTTCCAGTTCTGCTTCTCATGATACGAATGGTTTCATACCCATAATGTCAGCCTGAGCACGGATGGCAACTAGTCGGTTGATGTGTTCGCTGATAGGTACTAGGACCTTGCCAGCCATGTGACCACACTTCTTCGTTCCTGGCGCTTGGTCCTCAATATGAATACCAGCAGCGCCCTTCTGGATGAACAGCATTGTAAGCTTCATAATTGCCGTCAGGCCTCCGTGTCCAGTGTCCGCATCGGCAATGATCGGCCGCAGGTAATCGGTATTGGCAAGCTTCGCACGCTCGGCTTTCGGAGTAGTAACGCGCTCCTCGCGTTGTTTTCGGTCGTGGAAGAGTTGTGCCATGAACAGATGGCCGACTTTGTTTGGAACGGTAGTCTTCGTCGGATCAGCAACCTTCCCTGCCCACGATTCGGAATGTACTTACATATGGATAATCTGCTAGATCTGGTCCAGGTTCGTCGGTCGAAGATGCTGTCGATGAGGCCTGCCATCCAGATACGTACACGGTGTCTAGATACTTCGCCATTTGAGTGACCATGACCGGGTCGAGGCATCCATATGTGTAGCTGACATCCTGGTTCTGAGTATTGTTAGCATATTGCTCCAGATTTAGAAGAATGATCGTACCTTGAATCGTTCTTCAACGATATTCCAGAGCTTTTTGGACTGGGTATTGCTTGGGTATGTGATCTTCAGATTGCCTCTCTTAGCAACAATCTCCTCTGCTGTGAACGTTCTCCGAGTGAACCTCCATCTCGGGTCTGACCACCACTTCTTGACCTCCTCAACCTCCTGTTGAAACTGTGCGTCTTCGTCTACGTGTGACATGATGTAATGCTTTCAAGTATGTTCGTACAACGCGTGGCAGCTGAATCTAGCAGACAAAGCGTGTGGTCGGATGCGGTATCAATCTGTGCAAATATACAAAGAAGATACGAGAGTGTGTCGCGGGAAAGTAGCTCTTTTGTTCAATGATCAAGCAATGATGACGGACCTCGGATCACCTCGAACTAAAGTTCCACGCGATCAAAACCCTGGGGCGGCCAAGTCCCTTAAGTACAAGCATGGGGAAATTGATACAGCTACCCCAGAGCAGCATGGTGTGCTCTGACTCCAACGTGCGAATTCAAAACCCGGGAGCAACCGGCTGAGCGAACCATTGGACCGACTATTGCATCCGAGGATGCTGAGAGGCACAATCACCAGCACATTAGCGCTCAAACTGCCCTCGGCCCAAGGGGATAGGACGTTTTTGAAAGCATGACTGGTGTCGATCCGGCGAATAGTGGACCAGCGGATGGGATGACGTTTGCCAATTGCTTGGATGGACTTCAGCTCTTCGGTCAGCTTCCGCATCATCAGCAGGGCTTTGCAGCGTGTTTGTGGTCTCAATAACAGTCACAAGAGCATTTTGGGTAGCTGGATTGGTGCATACAGCTTCACATGTTAGGAATTGTTGCATTCTTTTGTTCCATGCGCAGCATGTGAAGACGCGAAATCGGCGGACTATCTCCCCGGATTTTCGTAAAGCCAACGCTAGTCCGGATCTATGCAACCTCGGCTTCAGAATGCTTCCAACGCGGTATGGGCCGGCCTCGTCATCGCGATGAAGAGATACATCATGGTCAATTCAAGCACGTGAAGCGACAGATTTTCAGCTGCTTGATGTCGATTAGAGCTGAGAATGACTCTATTTGTAGCCTTTCAGCACACCATACATGTGGCATGCCGACACAGCAGCAGTCATACCCAGAAGCCACCACCATTGCCCATGAACGCCATGGATGTCTTTAAAACACGCATCCCAGCTACCAGCCTGAAACGCCTTCGTTGAAAACCCGGGAATATCCGCCCCGACCATGCGTGCTCGCCATACAACGAGCTGGAAGAGACCGAGGCAAGTCAGAGACAATCTCACCAACAGGTCGAGTATTCCAATTACTTCCGTGAAACCAAGGGTGAAGCGCTGAGCAAGAAACAGCTTGGTAACAATCCTTCTATACTGTCCACTCGACTGGTGTGCACGAAAGCTCCGCGCATGCTCGTCCAACTCAGAAAATGGTAAAGACCGGACGTCTTCCATGGTAACCTGGGCATTACTTGAACGGGGGACATCGTATGCTTGCGGAGCTGGAGCACATCTAAGCTTCCGCATGATAGTCCACCTCAATTCGCCTAACCAACTTCTTTTCACTGTGGGCCACCCCTGCGTTGCGGCCGAGCTTGACTTCTCCAAAAGAAGAGGCAGCAATTCCGGTCGTGACATCCAGAGAGTACGATTCTTCTCGTCAGTAAAGACGCATTCCCGATTCAAAGCTTCCGAAATATATGCATAATGGGCAAAGCGTGAGTAAAATGCGGGAGTTAGAACGCGTAGCTCAAGCTCTTTGACTGGCCGAGTCTGGCCGGGAATGTGAGTCTTGCTAATCCCTACAAGTGGCTCGTTGGGTATCGCAGTATGGAGCATGATTCTAAAGGGCTCCCGCGAATGCTGAACAACATTCCAAATAAATTCTTTGAACATTCTGTAAAGCTCACTGCTAAGGTCAGCCGTTGTAAAACAGTAGGGCTCGAGACACTTACATTTCTGTCGATGTCGGGCTACGGCCGATACTGGTATGAGCGACTTCAGGCCGAAACCACACGTGTAGGCTTCGCTTGTAGAAGAGCTGCGCGGCTTCTTTGACGATTCGCGGGAATGTGAGCAATCCCACCCACCACCAACTTGCAACAAAACGCGCTGTCTGAAGCAAATCCATCGATTCCATATCAATTGCGCTCCCGGTAGAGTTGAGACGTGCGACAAGTTTCGCATGGTTCTTGGATGAGATCAGTGTAATGGTGTTATCGATGACTGGAGCATCATACGCGACATTGGGAAATGGGTTCTGTGCCTTCAGAACATATGACCCTTTCCTGGAATTGAACGGCGACACATGGAAGTCCTTCATCCACATGTCCGTGAAGCGAGACTTGCCACTAGTAATGGAGTTCATTTCCGGAGCATGTATATCGACCACCGGAGGGGTACCTGGCGAAACGTTGGAGCCATCAAGCAGATACATGCGCCTTTCGCCGAACGTGTTGTTCACTTCCAATATCATCTTGGTGAGCTGGTTCTCCGAGTCATAGATATACCAGAATGAGACAGGATTGAAGGCGTAGCCAAAGAAGCGTGGTGCTGTGACAAGGTAGGCATATGACCAGTCGGCATCGTCCACATGCTGCGCTCGTTAGCATTTCGGAACTTACAGCTGGTATGTACGAAAACATACCTGCTCTCGTAGGTAGAGCTTCAGCTTGTTATAGAAACCCAAGACATCATCATCCCCCCGACTCAGGTAATCAAGACCCAGGGAGCTGATGCCTCGAGTCAAATAATCATCTGCTTTGATCTGCAGCCACCAGCTACCAAGTCGAGAGTCACCGTCTCCTATTTTCTCTCCATCGCCTCGAATGCCAGCTGGAATGATCGGGAAGCCACATTGCAGATAAGTGTACTCAAAAGCATGGCGTTTCGGGAACATGCGCGCATGCTTCGTTTGACATGGAAAGATCCTGGCTTTGGGATGCTGTTGTGTCCATGGCGTCACACCATTCGGCAATTCCTTGATTGCTGCATTCTTGCGATTTGCCCGCCACCTGAAAAGACACGCGAGCAAAGCAAGTGGTCCGACCAAGCGTGAGATGAGGGACCGCGACCCCGCTGACACTGTGGCCCCCCACTCTTTGCCAGCCAGGACTTCTTGTATAGCTCTTCTTTCCCATAGCGCATTCCCAATTCCAAACATCAAGCAATCGATCATTATTTGCGCATCGCCCCAGTGCCATCTAATCGCAGCTCCAAAGGCCCAGATGATCAGTAGTGGCAAACTTCGCCACCCATCGAGAATGAAGCAGGGCAAAAGCGCAGCGAAGCAGCAAACAGAAAATGACAACAGGCCAAAACGGCCTTGCGCCGCGGTCCACATGGAAGGGGATATCGTGAAGTCGAAAATTTATCGTGGAAGCGTAGAAAGCGTGGTCAGTATGCCGTAGCTAAATGTGAAGCTCTGTTTATGCGCTATTCCTGTCCGAGCGAGTCTTTATGCAGGGACGAGCCCATTAGTCCAAGCCAATAACGATCGAACACTTCGGAGCGTCTTAACCCCGTCGCAGATTTTGAGATGGTGATAGGAATGTCAAATAGCAGATTGGGACTGTGTGGCTACGTCGGCGAGGTTGGTTGCGACCACGGAGCCGATGCATCGTGATTAGCTATCGCAGTAGTGGGAACCGTGGAATTTGCCGTTCGTCGGCGAACCACACGTCGGATGGACATCTGGCGGGAAGAGGCTAGAACCCTTGTTCTAGCGTTCCCGCAGCGGAAGTACTCCCACGAGTTCCTACCTGTCTTGAACGGAAATATGCACGAGAACCTTGTCCTACATATATCCATGCACCTTACCAACTACCACGTTAGCGTAGTTGAGAAATATTAGCTAACGTTTGGAGGTAATATGTATGACGACACGCATGTTCATGCTGGCTGCAAAGTACGTTATAGTAGCTTCGACTGAGAACAATGGATATCCATTAGTGTTTGATAAATACATATACTCTGCCTCCATACAACTCAAGCCCTGTAAAATCTTACCATAAACATGTGCATCGCCTTCCTAGACATTCGTCTCCTGACCCTTGTAACCCTTACTTGCCTCTTTCATGGTCCACGGCGCAAAAGCTACGTCGCATTCGTTAGCGATCCCTTCTTCTCACACGAATTAACATATCCACTTACGATTCTCGCTCTTACCCAGAACATCCCCCAACTCCGGAAAATGTCTCCCCAACACATCCTTCATCCCACTACTTTGCACCCACTTCATTCCCACCTCACTGTACGTCTCTGTATTCCAGTCCCCTGCAATGAACCTATCGCTCTTGAGACGTCGACTCGCCATGAGAATGAAGACACGGAACGCAGTGTCGCTGAAGCCAAAGCCTTTGGGTAATGGCTCGCTTAGGCATCCGACCAGCAAATCAACCTTCTCAATATCGTTTTCGTAGAGCGTTGCTAGACGTTCGGCTACCTCACGATTCCCGCCTGTGAGCGCCATGAAGTCTTTCTGTGGGTCCATGTGGAAGAGGCGGCGGAACTGGTTGTAGCGAGGAACGCCCCGCTCGCGGTCGCGGAGAATGTCGATTGTGCCCATATCTACGTGTCGACCATCTGGCGTATGCAAATCCTTCAGGAAAGCAGGCATGTTGTTCAACGTCAACGCGCCAGGATAGTTGATTCCGAAACTGTAGAACACGTCGCTGAAGCTCATTTCGCCATGATCAAAGGGTCGTCGCGCTTTCTCAAAGGCTACATCTGCGATCTCGTAAGTGTCTTTGTGTGTGCCAGACGAGGCATCGAAGAAAGCGATGGAATCGGGGATAAGGGCGTGCATCCGATAGACACTGACGAATTCTTCTGTTAGTGAGTATGGGGCAGCATGCTGTTGAGCGCCGGATCCAGGAATACCGGAGATGGCTTCAGAAGTCTTGCTCACGCGCCCGAGCAACTTGTACAATTTCTCACCCAGAATACCCCACCAGTTCGCGCTCATGCTGACTTTCAGCGCAGGATGTGCAAGAATCGCCGGTGTCCACTCCGTAGTGTGTATCTTGGCCATGAGTGCGCAGTTTGCGAGACGCGCTGTATTGAACAGCTTCTCCGAAGACCAGTCAGGATAAGCTCTTTGGAGCGCGTCGCAGATGGTGTTGTGTTCGAGAACGAAAAGTGTGTGCAGTATCTCAAGTCCAAGCCACCAGTTGGTATTGAAGCCGGTTTGTGGTATACCGGCGTCATCTCGAGGAAGGAAGGTCACAATTTTCTGAGCATCGACAAAAAGTTTACCGTTCTCTGCTCCAAGTCGGAGCTCGGTGGTGCGCGTCTCGGATGAGCCGTAGATTTGACTACCGTCCCACCAGTGTGTGTTGGTGTTCTTGTAAGCTGGAGCGACCTTGTCGGCGGAGTCGAGTGGTGCATCAGCCTGGGTCGCTTCTATGCTCATCTTGCCATCGGTGCTGGCCCAGGTATCCCCTTCAGGGAGTGCCACCGAGTGCTTCTCTGTCGTGGAGTTTTCATGCTGAAACCAGTCGTGTACCTGGAACTGAATCCACGCTGCCGCTAGCAGGTTCAAGCTCGTAGCTGGCTTGAACTTGTCCCTTTTCAAAAGTTGCTGACTGATGGTCCTGGGGTTGGGCGTCATGAGCTCCGCGTGACTTGGTTTGGCAGTGTACTCCCGTGGGACGTTTCTTCCAAACCGCATGCCGGTGCATCCCATCTTTGGAGCCGCTAGGTCATTGAAAAGACCATCCGAATGTCTCGTATGTAGATACTGGTTGTCGGTCATCGCAGGGCAGCCTTTAGTGCCTTGGTCATCGGGAGATGGATATACATCATGCAAGTTCTGTTGCCGTAATTCATAGCGATAGGCTTCAAGATTGAGAACACCAATGTAGGTTGGTAGCTTGTGCCATGGTATGAGCTTGTTGATGCTCTTGTAAACAGATACAAGAAGTCGTTGAGGAAGACTTGGTGTGTATGTGTAGGTCTCAGGTTTTGTAGGCGCGGTCATGATGGCAGAACTTGTTCGTTTGCAAAATCATGCAAAAGAGACAGCAAGGCTGAAAGAACAGATGAGAGTGGGTATGTGAGCCTCGGTGACATATGAGTGGTTCGATGAGCAAGTCTAGACGGTGTTGTTGCTTGACGACTCGAAATGTTTTGGGAGGTACGGTTGCAGACAGGGAATTAGACAAATGTCTCAAAGCGCAGTTCCATTAATGTATATCTCGCTGCATACAGGCAGAGATCTGTGCCACCTGAGATTAGGCTTCGCTTCCTCATCTCCTCGTAAGTCATCTCAGCTCTCACCATGTGGAGGATGACCGCAGCCCTCCTCGACAAGTCAGGCGTAAGCAAATACTGGAACCTATAGCGAGACCCTCGCCAGTCATATTGAGCATGTCCTAAGCATATAGTATTGAAATCCACCATGTCGGAGGCGCCTTACATCAGCTTGATAATGTCTCTGCTTATGGGCGCGTGATGTTGTTGGCTGTGAGCTACCCATCCCGACATCCCTGGAGATAAGGCCTTCGGCTGAAGGCAAGGATCATCACCACCCCAGTACAGATGTCGGCTGCCAAAGCCGAAGTGGGCAGTTGCTGTTCGCTATATCGATTTGCACGCCTCGGTGCTGGAGAAAGAGCATTCTTTACGGGCTCACCTCTGACTTTGATGTCACGAATATCCAGTGACACAACGTGAGCACGTGTAAGACCTTACTGGCTCGGCGTAGTGCTTACACCGTGCCAGACGAGCTTCTTTCGTCGCTGGGCTGCTGCAAAAGCCTCCAGGAGACCGAGGTGAAGTGGAAAATTATGTTTTGGGTGATCCAGTTCCCATATAACCTAGGGTGCACCTTCAGGATGTGGCGAAGACTGGGCGAGCCGGCGACATTGGTTTTGAGTATATGGACGAGGATGGACTCGAGAAGGCACGCACTCGAGCTCTGATCAGCTTTTCTTCTTCTGTCAGGTCCGTAAGGACGACTCGGGTCTGCAGACTCGGAATTGTATGCACTTTTGGCTCGTACACAGCTGCTGGACGTTGCAGATCGCTAACAAAATCGCGTCTAGCATGACTCAACTCAGCCGCCTCCGGGCATGGTATGGGTGAAGCCAAGCTCTGCCCCCCTCCATAGTAGTAGTAAGCACCTCGAGAACCGGTCAATTTATGGAAAGCGCGTTTGATAAGTGGCTGTAGAGATGGCGCAGAGGCGCAGATGATGGCCGTGTTGAGTTCGACTTGCGACCTTGAAAAAGCCTGTCAGCGTGATCCAGTCTTTGTTCCTCTGAACGCACCAAAAAATGATATAGCCGCCATAATAACGCGCCAGCATCCCACTAGTCGCCCAGAGATACAAGCCCCAGAAGCGAATACCCGAAGCTATCGGGATCAAGAGGCCGACCGAGAACACAAGGATGAGAGAGAGGCGCTTTGCTCGATGCATGCCATGAAGGCGGAAAAGTAGCGGCATTGGCAACACAAGAATGACCAGGTCGGATGTCATGTTGAAGGCGGACTGCCAGTAAAAGACGATACGCAAGTCGAAACAGTGCACTCTTCCTCGGTCGATGAGTATACCAGCCGTTAAGGCGAATAAAGGCTTTTTCGGACATTGGAGAGCAACGATTAGTATCATTGCAATGCTGGCTGCCACTGTAATTACAATACAGATGTGGACGAGGATTCGAAACGTGCGACGCGTTGCGAAGCTGAGGTAAAATACCAGGATCGATAATTTGACCATGGCCAGAGTGAACAAGTATCCAATGTGATAGGCGTACCACGATATTGCACTCCCAACGAGTGCATAGTCAAGATTAACTCGTGGTTGCTCCTTACTCATCTGATCCTCTTGTTAGTAGTGCATCTGGAAATTATTCTAGCAATGGTGAACCTACATTTGGGCGATGTTTCGGCTTGAACTGAGCTCCAGCGCCGAAATAGAGCTGATAATGATTGCAAGCACACAGAGCCCATGTGGAGAGCTAGACGGCACAATGAGCGTAGTGTTCGGTCGCGACCAACAGCTTCTTTAGAGGAGGGCGTACCACAGCTGCCATGGTGAGATAGTCGTAGAACTTGAGTCTTCCAACGACCCATATGCGACAGTAGAACCTTGGTCGTCAGTAGGGTCTTCCCCGTGCGAATGTGTTAAACGTACCTGATGGCAACTACCAGGGTAGACAGAGATGTGAGTGTGAAAGCCGTTATCTCTACAGTTGGCCGGAGGTCCCAAGGTGTAAACATCTTGATTGCACCCATATTGACCGACAGCCATTCTCTAGCGAGAAGTGGAAGAGTAAAGTGCGGTCCCCAGAGAACGGTAGAGGACAAGCATTTGGGGTGTCCGCGGGTCTGTTTTCCTGCACATGGAACGAGCCGACATGGTTCCGCCCTCGGGTCTGAAGGTGGCAGCTGAAGGATTCGGGGCAACGCATGGGGGTTCAGACACGAGCCACATGGACAAGCCAGCACGTACAAAAGCGGCACGCTCCTTGCAAGAACTGCAGGCATGCTCCTTATGAGAACTGCAGGCACGCGCCACGCATCCGCTATCTTTGCATAACCGGTGTCGAGGAAACATGCCCGTCATTCGCAGGACGGGCCCATAGCTATCGAACAGACGGGTCAAAGGCACAGCACGTTTATACTGCATACATCATTCGAATGGCATACGTCGACGGTAGTCTATCAGGCAAACCGCTCCACTCGTGTAGGCAGCTTATGACCCTTCAGTCGTGTCAGCGTACGCAGTATAGACACAACTGGTCTAGAAGGTCGTTGTCAGCCAACCAATAGACATTGATGTTCGGGAGGTAGAGGCAGATGTCTTGTTGGGTGGCGGTATCGGCACGGGCGAGCAAAAATGCTCCCTAGACCTACTCTGTCCTATATCATATCGAAGCCGTTTCTATGCTTGATAAGGTTGCCGTCTTTCAGGCGCCCGGAGCCCAGTGCTGAGGAAGCGAGAGAGCAGTGGTATCGGGAGCGGGAAGAAGCCGGTGACTGCAGGGGCGCGCTCGCTTCCACCGAAGATACTGTCAAAGCTCACGGCACCCCTCTGCTCTGCAGGAAACAGAACTTCATAAAAGCTATCGCATCTCGTATGTCTCATGGAATGTTGGGACGGCCTCCAACCACCATCGCGGCCAACGGAAAGCCTCCCAGCAACTCCATGTCGTCCGTCGATTCGCTGGGTCGATTGTGCATTAACAAGGAGCCTGTCATATGCTACCGGCTGAATGTTGGTTCGCCGAATTGCATTGCGCGAGGCTTTCTTGGTCGAGCCAGGCTGATTGACATATCCCACGGACTGCTTTTAGACACCGTATCGTCTCGTGCTCACGCGCAGGAGAAGGACAGACAGATGAGCTGACTGCTTGAAATTGCGTTCGATATTGACTGCGGCGGATGTGAACGATAGACATGCACAGAGACGTCACCTAAGAGATTTCTCTGCACGTGAGCTGTATTGAGCTTCTTGACGAATCCTAGACATGAAATTACAGGGAGGTGGCGCGGTGACAAGGTCGGACCGCCGTCAGACACGATCGTGCGAATCCACGTTTACTGGTGCGCGCGGTTGCAAAAATCTACGACAACGTGAAACAGCAGAGGATTTGAAATTGCAAAGGAACAGACAGGGCCAGTGTCGTGTGCAATCACCAGGAGTGTTCGACAGGTAATGTAGATGTAGACAATTGTGGAGCATTACAGGTCCCTGGAGCTAATAAAAGGATCGGCGGCGCACGCGTAGCACGGTACGTCACCGCTCCAGTTGGGTGTTGTGACAGTTCAGTTCCAGACAACCTCGTTGCTTGTGAGACATTTGCTACACCGACTTACATAACAACCACGACTTGAGCAGACGGACGTTCACTGGCAATATTGCCTTCATATTGGACAATCTGCATCCAGAGTGTGCGAACAGGTCCACGGCAAATTCCTCATAGTACCACGAAAGCGGCCAGGGTACAGCCCACTTGTATTCTTGGACACATCCTCGAAAGACCTGCACCACTCCGCCTCGGGTACGCACGCCATTGTACTGTGTAAGTGACAGACTACAACAAGGATTTCGATAGCCGTCAGGAGCAGAAAACGAGACCTAAATAGCAGACCGTACCTGATTGCAGCACATGCACGCCGCCGCAATGAGCGCAACAGAGGGCACAGGAGCAAGCGCTCAACACATCGACGCAGACTCTTCCACCACGCCTCTCATCCGTGAGAGTAAGCCAGCTGAAGACAACAGTCTCCTGGCCAAGGAAAAACGCAAGCTGCTCGGTCTTGGGAAGAAGGACTCGCAGAACGGCGGCAGCGCAGAACCAGCCGGCGCATCGCAGCAACGCACCATGTCTCCCACTTCTGCGCCCACGTTGCTCCCCTCACCACCCTTGAGCGACCAGCGCGCCTCGCCGCGAGGTTCTCCTAGAATCCGTCCAGTCGGCATCGGCGCGTCACCCAATCGCCGCAGCATGCACCGCTCCGCATCGCCCGGCCTGCACTCGCCAGCGTCGTCGGCCATCTTTGAGCGCAATGTGCAAGAGCCTGAAGACTCGACCGCGATTCCAGCGCACATCAAGACCGAGGACCACATACCGCCCGCATTGGACGCTTCGTCGCTGGCCATCACCGACGACCATCTGAACCCCGACGAGGTGGAGATTGTCATGCACTCGGCCCACCAGCCAGCGTCGACTGCTGTCGCTGGAGGCATGACTGATTCTGTGTACTCGCCGTCCCTTGCACATGACGAGTCCATGGCCTCGAGCCACGCCGATGTCAACGAACCGAATACAGACTATGGGTCCCTCGACATGACCGATCCACGCCGGCTAAGCTTCATCTCGTTTGCCGACGTGGTGCAGGCGGAACACGTTGAGCAGGATCGGGAAATGCTCGGCTCGAGCGAAGCATTGCAATTTCAGAGTCTCTCTTCCACAGCGGTGAATCGATCCCCATCGCCCGTCAGGTCTCCAGTATCGTCGCACGGAATGAGCGCCTCCCCACCCACCAGCGGCGCGGCATCCCCAAGGATGGCAGACGCCGGACGCACACGGTCTCCAGGTAGCCCCATGTCTCCCATGCATGGTACGAGTAGTCCTCCTATGGGTAGCGGCGAGCCTGCGCTGCAGATTGAAACGATGCGCCAGGCTCTGCGTAAAACGCATTCCGGCGACCTCAGCGGACACAGGTCTCAGCCGTTGAGCGCTGTCAGTCTTGAGGATAGCGCTGCAGACCGAGCACCCTTCAAATGAGACACGACGACACAAGGCTGGTTGCTAGGGACCATGCGCGGGTATGCATGAAGTCCGCACTGGTCAGGACTCCCCCTTTTGGTGGTGTTGGTATAGGGCATGTGGTCATAACACGATTGCGGAGCTCATTGGCTGGTTGTGATATCCATTTGGGAATTATTTCATGGTTGGAGTTTGTTGTATCTTTGCAGTTCATGCGCCCAGCGGCGATCGAATGTCTAGCGGATTTTCTTGCTCGCTCGCTTGCTGCTGACGGTCCGTCATGTAATGTACCTCGTGCTTGCAGTGCGTGCCTTGCAGCATGTGTTGAGACTTTGCCACCACCACAGGGCTCGCTTGCAAACTGCCGCAGCGCTGATTCGCCTGCCCCTGCTGGAGCATGGGCTCGGCATAGTTGCAGTTGCGGAGAGCATGTCAGATGTGCACGATGTGTTCCTAGGTAGAGTGGTTAAATCCGCGCCAAGCGGGCACCTATGCATGGCCCGCCGACGTCTTGAAGTCTTGGACCTTCACCTCCCGCCGCACGCCGCCCGCCGCTTGCGCCCCCATAATTGCCTGTGTCTCCAGGCATGCCATGTATCTACTGCTGTTGTCGCATCGCCCACTCTCCGCCCTCGACCCCCTCGGCTTGCCGGTAGTAGCGTCCCGGCCCGTTACCAGCTGGCACACCTCGCGTACCTCTGCTGGAGCTAATTGACGGGCGCATTACTGCTAGCAGCTGCCTCGCTCGCCCTCAGTCCCGCACCGCATCTCTCGCCGTGGCCCTCGACGCCCGTCAATGACACTGCAAAGCCGTCGCAGGTGGCGATTGGGCACATAGCGGCCATCTCCATGGACCAACAGCGGCGCCAGCGGAGGGAGACGAGCGCTGCAGAGGCTACGCAGGGCACGCACTGGGAGCATGGCAAGCGGGCTACCATCCGGAGCGTCACCCCCGAGGCCGCTTCAGACGACATCTCTGCATATGCCTCGTCGCCGCCCCAGTCCCCGCGCTCCCACAACAGCCAGTCGTCGCGCGCCGGGAACCCCAGGAACTTTGTCGCTCGCGCAAACTCGTCCGACGTCGAGTACGCATACAGGAATGGGCGCGACCAGGCTGCCAGCATCAGGCCCCGCGGCCGCACCCTCGAGGAGAAGAGCACTAGGGACAAGTCCCCGCCAACCTCGTTTGTCACCGGCCGACACCGCATAGCCTCTGTCGCGAGCTCCTCCACCACCTTCCAGAGCCTCGAGGAGTCGGTCGTCACTTCCATCGGCCACCCCTCGACCATCTCCCCCACCTCGCATGTCCCGCCGCGCACCATGAGCAACCCCAGCCGCGGCCGCCTCACCAAGCAGCCCCCGCGCGCCGCCTCGCCCGTACTGTCTCCCTCCGGCGCCGCGCCCGAGTCGTGGATTTCCCCCGTTCCCGCGTCCGATGCTAGAAAGCTCAAGGCTCTCATGCGCGCTACGTGCGGCAAGATGCACGGTCTCCTGGCGTTCAGGCGCGGAGAAGCCAATCCGTGGTCGCTGTCATACTGCTACATCAATGAGGAGTCGGGGAGTCTGGTCTACGAGCCCAAGAACGATACCTCGTACACGCGAACTCTGGTGCCAGACCTCCGCGGGTGTCGAGTCAAGAGCGCGTACGACGGCGAGGCATACACAGCCTACATCCATGTGACGGTACACAACTCCAAGCTCGAGGTGCATTTGCGGCCACCGACGCAGGAAGAGTTTGATTCGTGGTTCGCTGCGCTCTTGTGCTGGTCGCCTATGCGTCCCAAGGGGATACAGAACCGCATGGCGAAGCCACAGGCCCCCGTTGTCATGGAGCGCCGGTTGGCTGACAGCAGGCGACATTCAGAAGTCTCCCTTCTCAAAGAGTCCCCCAAGAAGGAGGCGCCCATCATCAAAGTAGGCAAGATGATCTACTGGGACACGAGTGTTACGTACAGCAACACGGGCACACCCAAGGCAGCCACATCCTCATCGCGACCTCAGGCATACCGACTGCAAAGTCACGGTTCGCGCAGATGGAGAAGAGTGTCTTGCACCCTCCGTGAGAATGGAGAACTCAAATTGTACTCTGACACCGATGTCACCCTAGTTTCCACCGTCCAGCTGTCACAACTGTCCCGCTGTGCCGTTCAGCGGCTGGACCCTTCTGTCCTTGATAACGAGTTTTGCATCGCAGTATACCCACAGTACACCGCCTCGTCTTCAGCATTATCATTGTTACGACCTATTTTCCTATCACTGGAGTCGCGAGTTTTATATGAAGTCTGGATAGTTCTGTTACGTGCCTTTACTGTCCCACAGTTGTATGGACCGAAAACAGATACCCTGACTGAGGACGGTACACTATCTCCTTCCTTTGGAACGCAAGACATGTTTCGGATGGAGAAATCCCTTTTCGTGCGAGTCATCGAGGCGAGGTTGATACCACCTGTGAGCCCAAAAGCGGCTGAGAACGCTACACCGATTAGGCCAACCTCTTCTGCCACGACCAATCCTGGTGGATATCTTATAGAAGTGCTCTTGGACGGTGAGACCCGTGCGCGGACCGTGGTGAAGAATGAGGGAAACAACCCTTTCTGGAGAGAAGAATTCGAATTTTTGGACCTGCCCGCGCTGCACACTGCCTCGCTACTACTTAAGAAGCGTCCACCAAGCTACTCGCGCGCCGAGAAGAACGTGTTCGAAACAGCTATGGGGCCAGATCCCTACGCAGCAGAAGGCGGCTATGCGGGTATCAGCTTCGATCAGACCATAGGAAAGACTGACATCTACCTGGACGACTTGGGTCCCAACCAGGAAATGGAAAAGTGGTGGCCTTTGGTCAACATGTTTGGGAACAGCGTGGGTGAAGTTCTCGTAAAGGTCAGCAGCGAAGAGTGTGCGATCCTTATGGCCCGCGACTACTACCCACTGTCCGAGCTCCTTCATCGCTTCTCAAACAGTCTCACCCTGCAGATTGCGCAGGTCAATCCAAATGAGCTGAAGAAGCTGTCGGAATACCTTTTGAACATCTTCCAGGTTTCCGGTGCTGCAGGAGATTGGCTCTGTGCTTTGGTCGAAGAAGAGATCGATGGCACGCTCAAAGAAACGCCAGCAAGCCGCTTGAGGTTCAGCAAGAGATTGGGCTCGAGTGAATCAAATGAGTCATCACTTGGGACATTTGGCTCAGCAAGCGACCGAGAGCTGTTCGTCAGGGATATGGGCAATAACGCGAAGCTCGAAGCCAACCTCCTTTTCCGTGGTAACACCCTCTTGACAAAGTCCTTAGACCTCCACATGAAGCGTTTGGGCAAGGAATATCTCGAGGAGACGCTCAGCGAAAAGCTGAAGGAGATCAACGAGAAAGACCCAGAATGTGAAGTCGATCCGAACAAAGTCATATCGCAGCATGAACTAGATCGTAATTGGCGGCGATTGATAAACTGCACAGAAGAAGTATGGCGAGCAATCTACAACTCGCTCCAGCGTTGTCCACAAGAGCTGCGACTCATCTTCAGGCATATCAGAGCATGTGCTGAGGATCGTTACGGCGATTTCCTGAGGACCGTCAAATACAGCAGCGTATCAGGTTTCCTATTTCTGCGCTTCTTTGTGCCCGCCGTGCTCAATCCGAAGCTCTTCGGACTGCTGAAAGGTATTCATTTGGCCTCACTTTTGTTATACACTCGCTGACGATTCTAATTAGATCACCCGAAACCAAGAGCTCGACGTACCTTCACACTGATTGCCAAATCCTTGCAAGGCCTTGCCAACATGTCTTCATTCGGTACAAAGGAAGCATGGATGGAGCCGATGAACGTCTTCCTCACTTCTCACCGCCAGGAATTCAAGAAGTACTTGGATGATATCTGCTCTATATCGACAGTTTCCTCAGCTGCTGCACCTATACCACCGTCGTATAGCACGCCCATTGCCATCCTTCATCGTCTTCCTCCCACTTTCAAAGAGGGCTTTCCATCCCTGCCGTATCTCATCGACCATTCTCGTAACTTCGCTATGCTTGTCAATTTGTGGCTCGAGAACTCTCCGAAGTACGCACATCACATAGAGGCGGGCGATGGTGATCTGTTGCGTTTCCACAATATTTGTGTGTCGCTCAGCGAACGCACCAAAGACTGCTTAAATCGCGCCGAGCCTGCGGAGCGGCCATCATCTTCGCTCAGCGTCAAATGGGAGGAACTTGTTGAACAGCTACAGGGCGCGAACATTGAAACCGGCCGTGGAGCAGCGACGCGCAATAGAAGTGCAATCCGAGAAGAACGAGAGGAAGAGCCTGAAATGTCACCGATGTCTCCCACCAATGGAGATGAAATGTCATCGTCATCAACAAGTACACCCATCACGATGAAACCACCACCAAAATCACGGCACCAGCAGACTTCGAGCATATCAGTATCCGCCAGCTCTCTGAAGAGCAACAGTTCTGCAACAGTTTCGTACACCAACCCTTTCACGACGCAAGCTTCCTCGAATCGCTACGCACCGTCCCCACTGGAGTCGACGTCGCAATCCGCCTCTGCATCCGCAAGCACATCTGTTTCCGCCGCTGAAGAAACGCCACCAGGGTCCAGCGATGGCTTACACATGGCTCCGGCGCCGTCGTACCCCCAGACTCTTTCTCATCCTTCCGCCTCACAGCAGTCTTTCAATTACTCCAATCCAAATGTGCACATCAACATGTCCCAGCCGACGAACAGGTCCTTGAACAATGTTGGACGGCCACCGCGCAGCGCCGGAGGTATGAGTGCAGAGGGGTCTGATAATGGAAGCATTGCAGAAGAAGAATACACCACGGCCCTTCCAGCCTGGTCCTCCAAGGAGAAGGAAGGAAAAGACAAGGATCGCAAAGAGCGTGGTCTACGTGGAGTCCTGCCCTTCCCACGGAAGCGAAAAGATAAAGAAAAGGACAAGGGGAAGGACCGAGACCGGGATCGTAGCACGGACCGCAATGGACGAGATCGCAGCGGGTCCGCACTTGGTGATTATAGTACGCTTGGATCCTTGAGGGGTAAAAGCTCCCACAAAGACAGACATGGCAGGGAAGACAGAGACGAAGAATTCTGACTACATGGTTGGTTTACTGGCGGCATTTCCCAATTGGAACGCTCACCGCAAACTCTGAACAAGCAAGAGATCAAGCGGAGGAAGAGTGCTGGCGAACTGTTGAGCAAAACTTCGTCAGGATGATCGATCTGAGCCACCTTCAGCTCGAAATCGAGTACGGGAATGTAGGCAACACACTTGCATTCTACAGACCACCTACCTACACAGTTGAAGACACGACGCGCGAAAAGGAGGATAT
This sequence comes from Phaeosphaeria sp. MPI-PUGE-AT-0046c, assembly GCA_020747045.1. Lineage (NCBI taxonomy): Eukaryota > Fungi > Ascomycota > Dothideomycetes > Pleosporales > Phaeosphaeriaceae > Phaeosphaeria > Phaeosphaeria sp. MPI-PUGE-AT-0046c. The sequence continues at coordinate 1,224,402 of JAGTJN010000002.1, read as the reverse complement.
CTGTTTTACCCACGCATCACACCTACGCATAGCACCGCCATCTTTACATCGACCCTGTGGCAGAAAAGTTTGCACGAAGAACAAAAGCCGCACCTCATTTGTTTTGCATAGCGTACCAGCGTGTACATGGCAACTTTGTACCACCTTGATTTGGATCTGGTGGTACCTTTGATATAACGAATTCTTGCGTTATAGCGATGACTTTGAATGATGAGATGTCGAGAAGTTACATAGCGAAGCGATGGAGAAGCGCAATATATATCATGATGTTGAAAGAGTCTTACATGCCGCATGGGTATCGCAATCACTATCTTTCTTGCTGACATTATGTTGTGGACCGCCCTGCACGCCTTAATGCCGATCTGTCTTCCAGCACCATGCTGCGCCTCCACCCATCGTCTCCTGCACACCCCGCCATGTCAGACCGGATGAAGCAGCGCCCGAATAATGTACTGCGGCTGAGCTGTGCATGGGTTGCGTACGATCCTATAAGCATTTGTTCGCGCATCGCGCTGTCATACCTGTACTGGTTTACGTATTCATTGTGCTGATTTTGGGCTTTTCGAGGTGACCAAGGTTTCGCTGCGAACAAGCACATTGCCGACAGAAAATCGGGATATCACAGCATAACACCGTTGGTGAATTTGAGTGTACAGGATTGAATTCGCATCGCCATACCAGATCCGGGAAGCAAAGTGCCAGATAGGCGTGCAGACGCGGGAAAGTTGATTCCAGCAGAGGAGGAGGCTGTGTTCCGACACATCAGGCGTCAGCCTCATCAGCACAGCAAACAAAGGCAGCTACAAAACCACGAAGCAGCCACCTGTCAAACGGCCATTACGCAAGGAATACATATTCCTCCCCACCCATCTACTCGATTGCGTAGTATCACCCAGATCATGACGACACCAACACTCGTAGACCAAAGCACAACCATGGAGCCCTCGACACCAAGTACACCACCACACGACTCGGACCCTCCTGTTCTCTTTGCTTCAACACCTAGCGACGATGGGAAGTCCAAAGACGAAGAACCGCTCTACACAGAAATAAACATCCCGCTTCCATTTCTCCCGTCGCCTCCAAACTCCCTCGCACATACAACCACAACCTCAGCAACAACGCATACACCGCCTTCAAAATCCAACACAACAACAAAATCACATTCGCGCACACGCGCTCGCAGCTTATCATCCTTTTCATTCCGCTCCCGCTCCTCCTCCACTTCCTCGTCGTCGTCGCCACCTCCGCGCCATTCGACAGATGAGCCGTGGCCCCGGATTCGTCCCTCGCTGCTACGGAGCCGCGAAACAGCTGCGGCCATGGATTTGGGGCATGCGAGTAAGAGGGGGAGAAGTGGGACGGTGGATGCGTTGGCAGTTGTGCCGGCAGTGTTGGTTTTGAGTGCGGAATTGTTCACGCCTGGGACGGGTGGGGATGGGAAGAGAGGGGGTAGGAGGGGGTTGGTTGAAGGGATGAGGTAGGGGAAGAGAGGGGCATGGTTGATACGATCGGAGTATAGGGGGTTGGTGAAGGGAAGTGTAATTTAGTGTTTTTTCACGGTGGCTATGTGGGTACGGGGGCATGGCTATTGCATAAGGTGTGTGGGGATGAACGATACCCATCTTGTGAAGATATGCTTCTTGTAGCTATGTACAATTTCAAGTTACTTGTACATCACTACGTCTGAGAGCCAATTGCGTAGCTCCAAGATCTAGCATAAGTGGAAGGCGTTGAGTGGAGACCAGTCTGATGTCTCTTATGAGCAGACGATCTAGCAACAACAGCCAGGGACCAGTATTACAGTCTTGGGAAGGCTGTTGAACTCGGCTCTGACGTTCTAGCTGCCCTGTACACAGATTGTTAAGGTCGAGGGATGCATATAAGACAGCGATGACAATTTCACACGCAACCGCGTCATGTATTACCAGGTATGATTTTAGCACTGTACTCCTCACTCCTCCCTTACAAATCCGCGTGTCCATTTCTAGTTCTCCGTTAGATTCGTGTTTCCTCTCTCCAGCCTCACTTGTAACTGGCTGGCAACATAGCACCAAGAACCACCAGCTCACCGGCCCCCGTCCCACCCTCGGCAAACGTGCCCAAGCCTGTTCCTAACTGACAAACAAATTTCAGAATGCGTCACATGTGCAGAGCCTAGACCGTCCGACTGGGTTCTTGGTCAGATTGCGGCACCAGGACTCTAGCTTAGTGCGGGACTTGTAACGCTGCAGTCACATGATGAAGATTGGATGGTGACGTCTGATGCAACGACACGAGTGAAGAATTTCTTTGGCAGTTATGACACGTTGTATTTGATGTATCTGCTAAGCTGAGCTAAGGAGTGTGGTGGAGGAAATGTTCTATGTTGGTTCGAATCATCAACAGTGTAGATGATTGTTTTGAGATACCTCAGATTGCGCGGTAGATTTGACGAAAAGCAGAATGTAGTATGGGAGAAATCTTGTATGCGAAGGAAAGGAATACCTGTCGAGACGTGTTGTTGCTGGTTTCCGGCAAAGGCGAGTCTTGTCCATTGCAAAGAGAAATCTCTTGTCAAAAGTCCGGTAGATCATATCTCGCATCCTGAGGAGCCCTTACGTGCGGTTCGAAGCAGTGGCAGGTGATCTTGAAGTGATCACGTTCAGACGAGGATCGCCCACAAAGCCTTGTCCTTTGCAATCGTTGCATGCCACGTTGGTGCGCTGCCTATGCGTCGTGATGAGTCTTGGTACGAAAAATACGAAAGCAGGGATCCTTGTGAATGTCGATGTCAGAAATTCGGGGTTCCACTTACTCGACAGGATGTCCACCACATTTGTGGCAATTATGACCACCGAGGTAGTTACACTTTGCGCAGGTGATGAAAATGCCCTGTGTGGCTGCAGCCGACAAGTTTGCAGTTTGAATCGAAGATGCCATATTCTTTGCTGGCGAAGGATGGAGATAGTGTCGTATTCTCTGAACTCGGGATACCAGTTGGGCAAGAACGTAGAAACCAAGAAGTTTGTGATTTGAGTCTGTTGAGTTCAACGCGAAGAACTCCTTTCGGTCAGATATGATAAACTTACGTAGTAAACGGGGTGTGAGGAGATCAAGTCTTCCCACCAATGGTTGAACATCACTCACACAATGCAACAGCGATACATAAGAGCTGATGCTCATAGTGACACTGCGATAGTGCTTCGAGTGTGAAGTCCCCTTATCTGAACACTTTGGATAAGCCCAAGGCGTTGCATTTCCAGTCTGGCCTATGCTATTGGTCAACACCGACAATTTGGATAACCTTCTGCAGGCAAGTGTATTCGGTAGTCGCTCGAAGCCGTCGAGTACTGCATGTCTGAAAGCCCGAAACATTTCTGGGCCAAGCTAGTGAACATGTGTGGCTCGGATGCTGCTCCGGGACACGAGGCACAGCATGGATGCAAGGCCATACAAAGTTTTAGGACTGACGTTGGGTGCAATCGGACCTCTGCGTATCGTGATGCATGTTTCGGTTGCGCAGCTGTCAATCACGTTCCTGGTGTCTCGCGAATTGTGGCGCATAGAGCCTGCAAGCACATCCCAAAGCGTTCCCCGAAGGCTGCCGTAAATTATCGAGACAATTGCAGAAGACGGTATTCCCGAACGTTCGTATCCCTCAAAAAAGTAAGACCGGTGATCATCTTCCACGCTGAGCATTCTGTTGTGCTCGCAAAGACACGCCATATCCCGTTAGGTACTCGCATCCAGCTTGCGGGATGAGCTGTTGTACCGAGTAACCAGTGGTAGCCATGGCTACGGAGAGCGCCCAGCTGAGCGTCACCAACTCATACTTCCTCGGGGAACTCATTGGTAATCTTAGTGGCGACGTGTCCATTTACCAAGAACCTGCTTCTAGACCAGGCTGGTGGAAGAGGCGCAGTACCTATCACGTGGGAGTACACATCCTGCAGAGATTGTCGCATCACAGTCACGTTCTGGTGTTGGGTGCTCGAGGCATGCGTGTTCTCAACATAGGCAGGGTCAGCCACAACAGGCAAGAGAGGAGTGTGACCCATGCTGGTTCTAGTCCATGCGCGATACATACAGCTGCCATAAAACAGCTCGAGAGATGCATCAGCTCGAGAATTTGGAAGAACAGCGCTTGGGTGTCACGATGGCTGTTCTTGTCGCCCAGCTCGTCCGACCTACTTTTCGCGCTCCTTAATTTGACGCATGTGATCTGCATCCACTACTGAAGTACTGATCATTCCAGCACTAGTCGATATCAACAATGGTAATATGAAGGGAAAGCTGCCCGAAGGAAGCGCTGGTTTCCGAATGCCTAGCCACTTCTGCACAGCCTAGGTTGGAGGTGTGTTCTCAGCAACACTACACGTGGAGGTCACCATGCGCTTGTGCCTCGTGGCTGACGGCGTTGCATCGTATGAGGTATCTTTCGAACATCATACGAGCAGACACGATCGGCGAGATTTGTGCGACTTCTCAAAGTGCAATTTGAGTGTTCAGTTCGCGAGGTTTGAGTCGCAATGCGCTAACGCGATGAACGGGCACTGAGTACCGTAAAATTTGATAACGTTTTGAAACAAGAGGGATAAATATTGAGAGTTCTTCAAACATCAATGTTCGTCATAATCAAATTAAATGTTCTACTACGCATGTGAGAGCATGGTCGCGTGCAATGGTGACCAATGTTCACCACGATGGAAGAAGCACAAGAGGGACCTCCAAGCCGCTGATCTGCCTTATTTTCTCTTTTTTGGGGGGTCCTTAAAGAACGTCAGCAAGTGATTTGAATGAAGTGGAAGCTGTCTTCAGAGTACAAGGGACCCTCGTTGAAACAAACATTGGCATTGCCTGAGGAGGATGTGAACGGTAGAAGCTGGTGGGAAGGAGCGTCTTTTAACAATGACAGAACGCTCACCTGACCAAACATTGACATTACTGCCTGCTGTGCCAGTCAAGATCATGGTCTTGTTTGTGTTGCTTGTCAGACGTTTTATCGGTTTCGCATGGAGGCACAATATTTCGCTTACTATCAGAGCCACGACCGCCGATGTCACCACCAAAGGAGTTAGGAGCAGTGAGCACACTCATCTGCTTGACGATATCGAACAGAACTGGCATACTGTCTTTGTATGGGCCTTCTTACAAACCCTGATTGCAATAGGTGATTATCGAGGTGGAGATTTCTGGATTTCCAGAAGAGACTCATCAGAAATTAGATCCAATCGTTACCGTACAGCACTGAGACTGTAAATTATTTTGTCGGATGTCATGTGGCAGCTCTTGGGCAGAGCCTGATAGTATCCAGAAACATTGTCATCGCAAACGAGTAGTCAATCAGCGGAAGGGGTTCGACGGTTTTCTGCTTCGTAAAAGAAAAACCAAATGACGAGATAAACCTCCAAGCTGTAGTGTGAGCTATCTGACAGATAGCTTTCCTGACGACACAGGGAGTCTTGTAGATAGTATACGTCGAAGAGTACCTGCGGAGCACAACACTGTTTGTTCATGATTAGGTCAGTTTGGATGATAATGATCAAGACGCTGCAGCGAAATTTAGGAAGGTCCAATTTATCTGCAACATGGTGCTGGATGAGTTGACATAACAAACTGTTATGAGCTACAGAAATGTAACCTTCAGAAGATGGGAATGTGAAAAATAATGATGAATTGGCAATAGAACGATGTTACCGTGTTAGTGAAGAGATACGTTCTTGGTGTATTGAGAAAGCCGTGGAAGTATCCCGGTAGTTGTACAAGAAATCGGGCTTATATTTACATTCCCCCTTTGTGTCTAGGCTCTTCTGGATGTCGCTCAAGCGAGTGGTACTTCTAGCATACGAAACATGATGCCGTATGATGGATACGATTTCGGAAACATCCAGAGAATAACCTAAAAACTCTATGAATCCTTCTTACTTACGTTCACTTAGGTTGCTGAACAAAATACACGTAAATATACACTATTTCTGATGCCGGTTGCAGGAAAGAAGGAACTCGTATTCGCGACATATCTTGTACGAGTTAGACTGCTGAAGCATACCTCGCTGCTATGTAGGAATACAGATGGCGCCCATTTTCATATTGAGGTTTGTCAGGATCTCATGTCCTTCGCACGCAGCATTGTTTGTTGATTGGTGCAGGGGCTGCCTAGCGGATTTCGTTAGCTTAGTGCTAGCGCTCGCGGCTGCCAAGCCTGCGACAACAATGAGTACAGTAGCTCCTGCCTCCACTTCCTTGACCTCCATACCCTCGACACATAGTAAGTCCATCCCGTCTTAACAACTTCCTTGGCTGTTGTCTGATGTTCAATTGTAGCATCATGGTGACTACACGTTCCGGCGGCCGCGCCAACAACGCGGCGTCTCCGCTTGTAGCCCTGTCAGCTACACCGAAGAGGAAACGCACCGTTCGCGAACGCGTACCAGAGCCTGTTGCGCCTTCCACCCTCGAGTACAAGAAGAATAAGAAGGATAAGAAGGACAAGAAGGACGAAGAGGAAGAAGAGGAAGAAGAGGAGGAGGAGGATGTGGGCTTGTTCTGGAAGAAGGGTTCGTATCTCAATTTCACTTTCCCCCGTCTGAGCACACTAATAAACATCCCTCAAGACAAGCGACTTGGTCGCAAGACCACATTTTCTTCTCCACGCCCCTCTTTCCTTCCTCCACCTCCCCCTCCACTTCGCTCTCCTCCCTCCGAGGTGGAGATGTGGCGCCGCCGTGCGCTGGCTGCAGAAGCGCGTGTGGCTGCTGCAGAAGCGCGTGTGGTTGCTACAGAAGCGAAGGTCGTCCGGCTCGAGCACGTTCTTGAGCTGTACCGCGAAGAGGCTAGCAAATGGACCGGACAGGTCTCAGCTAACTCTTTTCACACAGATGTCGACATGTCCGTCAGCGCCAACGAAACAGAGGCGCAAGCCGAATTCCTCGTCGGCAGCGACGAAGCCATTGCGCTCCTCCGCAAGATCGAGCGCTCCGCGAAGGAGCCACGCGGCGCGCCGCCCAGCGAAGGAGGCACCGAAGATGAGAGCGCGATCGAATCCGCTCCTCCAGCGCAGCAAGCTTCCACGCCCGCGCCGCGCCCCACCAGCACCCCCGGTGGCTTCTTCAGTCGCTCATTCTCCGCGATCAAGTCCAAGCTTGGCTTCGCGACCCCAACTGCGCCCGTTACGTCTGGGCTTCCACCTGCGACAGCGCCGATCCTCCGCGCCGCGCCCGGCAGCTTCACCGAGGTCCTTTCTACGCCACCTACACCCGTCGGCGAGCGCAAGCCGACGCGACCCAAGAAAGCAAAGCAGAATCCGATGACCAAGCTTCTCACCAAGGGCGTCGAGCCCGACGACATGCCCCGAGCCTTGGAGTGGGTGCGACAGACGATTCCCGAAATATACAACCGCAGCGACAGCACGGCTGTGCGCAAGCGCCTCCAGCAGCCCGTCCTCATCCAAGACCTCGAACACTTCCCTTCAAGCAAGCCCTGGGAGTCTGGCTTCGGTGACCCTCTCGGTGAGATGGAAGACGACGAAGTTGTTCCCGTCTGGGCTGTCTACCTTGCAATCCTCGCCGAAGAAGAAGAGCCGAAGCGCAAGAAGGCGAAGGTCAATAACGAAGTCACCATGGAAGACGATGCCACTCCGTCCCTGGACGAGCTTGTTGCCGCCGCCAGCAGCGCTCAGGATATGCCCCAGATACACGACAGCCATGGCATGTCCGCCTCCCACCTCGACCTCCATCCCCGTCGCTCAATGGAGCCATCGCCGTTCTTCAGCGCCTCTACATCCCACCAACAGGGCAACAACATCTTCCGCGAGCAGCAAGGTCAAGAGGAGACTTTGAACCTGCAAACCGATCGCGAGGCACTGCACGCCGCGACTAAGAAGGCCGTCGCCAACCACAATCCTTCGCAGGGTTCTTTTGGCCTCGACTACGACGATGATGAGGACGACTCCTCTATATTGACCGACAACTCTGACTGTGACGGCAGCAGCTCTCACCTCTGGACTCAGCCGCCTCCGCCAGCGCCTGTCCCCGCTCACGCGCCGCTTCCCGGAGGTGCAACAGCCGACAGCCCTGGGCCTTCTTCAGAACAGCCGGTAGATGAGATTGAGCGACAGCGCCAGAAGCTCATGAAGCATACTCCCGCAAAGCCGAGCCGTCTCCGTGAAGCCTTTGTGCCTTCCCCTAGCCTTTTGTCTGAAGCTGGCAATACCTCTATCCTGATGGGTTCGCCACTTGCCGGTCCTGGTCTTTACGATTTCGACGACATGCCTGACGCCGAGGATCTTGGTCTGACGGACGATGACTGGGCTAATGTCGACGCCTTAAACAACGACACAGCGTATCAGGCTTCTCAAGCTGCCGTCACCTGGCCTGATCCCGTTCTCACATACGACTCCGACGAGGAAACACTTAGCCCTGAGTAGATTGGGCAAACACCGATTTCCTTACGTTTACGAACACAGTATTGCGCCGGCGTTTCAGCATTGCATGGCGGCGTTACCCTCAGCATTCCATGGCGTTGAATAAAAGCATTTCATTTCGGGTTGGCAGCAGCCTATCCTCACTGGTGTACCAACAACTTTCTCTCAGCTTTTCCGTTTGCTGACTCTCACGGCTCTCAGCAAAGCTACTGTCGACCAGCTTCGACTACATTTTCGCACATTTTTCTTTCCGCGATCACTACCTAAGTCACATCAACTCCCACTTCCCTATCCCGGCTCGAGGTCTCCCTCTGGTTGTAGTCACCCGCAAGGGCGTGCTCCCGTGGGATCGACCTCGCCTAGTAGGGAGGTGGGATAGGTGTGACTCATTGTAGTTTCCCGGATCTAGAAAGACGTCGGATTTTGGGTCTTGGGCTCAAGCACGTTGCTGGTTGATAGATATCTTTCTTGAGGGACACTTCTTTCGTTTCTTCAATGGCGGTACTTTTTTGACGGCGTTTCCTTTTCCAGGAGATATGCCTCCTTTCGATACCCATACACTCGCAGAGGTGTAGCTAGCACATTGGCATCGGCCTACTTCTCGATGGTTGCACAGCATAATAATGATTTGTTAAATTCCCACCAATTGAACTTGGCTCGTGATTTGCTCATCAGTTGCTATCTTTACATTCTGCTAAAAGCTCCGCCTGCATCTGCACTAACACGTCCCAATCGTCTGCGGCTCAACGCTCTCCAGCGTCGGGACCACACTCTTCATAATTCCCTTCTCATCAAAGTACACCCTGTCAATCGTCGTCTCCCTATTCGTCCCATCCCCACCCGGAATCTTAAATCGATGATACGCCATATACCAATCATCCGTACACGGGACATTGATAATCGAGCTATGCGCCGAGGCCAAAATACCCTTCTCGACATTCTTCTGCAACACGACGCCGCGATACTGCCACGGCCCATGGACACTACTTGACGTTGCGTACCCTACGCGATAGTTCTCGGATCCCGTGTCGTCGATGGAGTAGGTGAGGTGGAAGATTCCCTCGCGGTAGTTCACAAAGACAGCTTCGCGGAAGTCGACGAGGCCGGAAACCGCTTTGATTGTGTTGGGCTTGAGGGAGAGCATGTCATCGCTCAACTCTGCATATAGTGGCGGTACTCCGTTGCCCCAGAATAGGTAGTACTTGCCGGTGGTTGGGTCGCGGAAGGCGGCGGAGTCGATCGCTTGGCCTGTGGTTACTGCTTCGTTGTTGAGGATGAAGGGCAGAGGTTGTGCGACGAATGGCCCCTCCGGTGAGTCGGCGACGGCTACGCCGATTGTTTTCCGGTTGTATGTTGGGTTTTGGCCGCTGAAGTAGAAGTAGTACTTGCTGTTGCGCGAGATGATGGTGGGTGCCCATGCATCGCCGGTCGCCCAGGGGACGTTGCCTGAGGTGCCATTGAGGGTGAGGAAGGGCTCGGCAGAGCGCGTCCATTGAACTAAGTCGGGGGATGACCACGAGTAGAACACTTTGCCGCCCCAACCGGGGAAGCCGTCGGTGGTGGCGTAGATGTAGTACTTGGAGCCAAAGATGGCGATGTTGGGGTCTGCGTAGAGGCCTGGCAGGACGGGGCTGTCGCGGGCGACGAGGCTAGGTTTCGTGGCCTCTGTTCGTTTGGCTGATGTGGTGGTACCACGCAGAGCAGCAAGCTCTTTGGCCGTGATAGGGATGACGGTGCCGTGGCGAGGGCTTGCGGGGAGCTTGAACGATGCCGGAACTTTCCAGCTTGGGTTGGCAATGTCTGCTGTTTCGAGAGGAATATAACCACGACCACCGTACTCGTCTACGAACAAGTAGAATTTCTGGCCATTGACGTCATTTGGATTTGCCTTGAAAACAGTAGGACCCTCGACTGCGCTTGTGCCTGCATTCTTGCCAATGCACGCAGTAACTTGGCTCCATGAATCCAGTGGTGCGCGAAGTGCGCTGGAACGCTCCTGAATAATATCGGCGCACCCAGTGCCAGAGGCTCCCTCATCTTTGGTGAAACGGTAATAGTCTCCTCCTTCCTTGAGGACAGTAGAATCGATGCGTGACTTTCCTGCATCCTGCCACACCACTGGCTCGCTGAACGTAACAAAGTCGCGCGTCGTGACGTACAGCATACGATGGTATGTAGCCCCGGTATGACCAGTGTCGCTCTCTTCATAAAGTGAGGACGCCCAGAATACAATGTAAGACCCAAGCTCGTCGTCGTAGTATGCCTCCGGAGCCCAAGTGTTGCCGGCAGTTGGTGGCGAGACTTGCACGTGTCGTTGTTGCGACCAAGTTTTGAGATCATTGGACTCCCAAATCTCCAAATAAAGGCTCCCTACCCGCACTGAATCGCCCCAGGAAGTGCCAGACCCAATGGAGAGGTCGGTTGCGAGCAAGAAAAACTTATCCCCCTCATGTGACCGGATCACGAAAGGATCTCGGAGACCTTTCGTGCCTTGGCTCGACTTCAAAATTGGTTGCTTGTTGTTCAATTCTGTCCAACTGAGCGCATTGTTCCCGTCGCTAGCTGCAAGGAATATGTTCTCGCCAGCTCGGTCGTTGCCTGTGAAGTATGCGAAGGCATAGCCCTCAAAAGGGTCCAATTGTACAGCTCTCCGAACTTTGGCATTGAGTGTGCGTTCTCGTGCAGCTCCATCGCTTTCGATTGTTGCTGTCAGGTTAACGAGTTTGGCAGTGTCCTGCCTTCGTACAACACCATCCGAAGAAATGACCGATGGATCGCTGCTCGACCATTGTATGCTGTGATCTCCAGATGATGCTGGTAAGTGAAGATTTCCATGAACATCTTCGATGCTTGTGATGCTGATGCTGTCGATGGCGGCTTGAACTTGTGCTTCGACCTCAGTACTTGCTGCGGACGCTACCCACGCCAAGTGAGCAGACGCGACAAAGGGGCCTAGACGCATGATTGAGAAGCTGTTGGTCGACGATGGATAATTGAAAGAACTTACGCTGTATTTATGATGTACAAGCTGAAGCATATCCAAAGGCCAAATCCGGTAGGTGGTACTCGCACCAAAGCACAAAACAGCCCTACCCATAACGGGTAATTTGACTTGTCTCTCAATACACTACCTTGGTAGCATCTCAAAAGTCAGAAGTAAGTCCACGAATACACGAGCACGGTGCTAGCAAGGGAGGTTGAATGACGCCGCGAATCCGGGGAAAGTTTAATTTCTGCGGGGTACACGCTCGGCAATAGCCCTGCTCGCGTCTTGGTTGTTACAGGAGATAGCCCGAAAGGCCGATTCCGCATGATCAATCTCGTCGGATCCCTATCCGCATCTGATACAGTCCCGACGATTGGTGCTTGTAAAGCAGGTACAGACTGCCTACTCAGTACTTACCCTAGCGAGGATCCACCACACTCCGGCACTTTGCATGTTGATTCGAAGTAGGGCGGCTTTTAGCAGAGAAGAGAACTGAAGAGCACAAGCACCTGATTTGTTGTAGTCAACAATGATCGCCATTGTAAGTGGTTCTCATGTGTTAGTATGGATATAACTCCTGCGTGGTTCGCCATGTGAGAACTGTCAAGAAAGATCATGCTTCGACTGCACTGGTGTCTTAGTATGTTTTCGTCCTCATGACGTAGTACAATCTTGTCGCATGGTATGGTGCCAGGTCGTTCCAGGGTAACATGGCTTGCTGCATCAGGAAACGCTGCTCCGTAACACGAAGAAAAGCCTCGGAAACAGGATGAGATAACGTTCACGTGAAGCTGTGAGAAGACGGAGACAATCCCTAGACGATGGCAAGGGTGGCTTGCAAAGAAGAACCGACGCAGGACGGTAAAGTCACCTCTCATGTGAAGCTAGTAAAGTCATAGAGGCAGTGATGTTGGCAATGGACAGCGGTAGTCTGCCGATAGCTTGGCCCTGTAGCATACGTAATGAAGCAAGGGTAGAGCATAAGGATGTCCTGCGATGGTCCCGAGTGCTGCTTGCGGTTCGAGACAAAACTTACATACGAGTCGTGTCGTGGTTGAAGAACGAGCTGTCCACTTCGTATGTAGGGCAGATGACACATCGATTTGGCGTCTGAGTACAGGTATTGCAATAGTCTGGGCTGGAGAAGAGCACAACTCACATTCCCGTCGCAAGTGCCGTCTTAGGTGTGAAAGACACAACTATCATGTCCTCCAGGAGCCAGCCACCGTGTCGAGGGTTGAAGTGTTGAAGATCGGGCAAGCTTCAACGCGATTGGCCTGTGCCAAGCCGGGGTTTTGCCGGTACCAGCCATGACGACCTAGCTGGAGCTATTGCCTGCGCGACGACAACTGTAGCACGCATCAAGCATCATGGAAGGCCTTTACTACAACGTCAAATACGGGTATGTCTGGTACATCTTATCCTTCTCTTCACTTGAGACTGATCTAGGAGGACAGCTACATCGAGGGCATAGTGCGCGGCTACCGCAATGCGCTGCTCACCAGCACCAACTACACTAACTTAACACAATGCGAGACCATCGATGGTATGGCCCTAGTCCCACGTGAATGATTCTGCTAACAACTCCTAGATGTCAAGCTGCAGCTTGCACCCGCCTATGGTGACTTCCTCAACTCGCTACCCCCGAACCCGTCAACATCTGCGCTCGCCGCCAAAACAACGGATAAGCTCGTGGCCGAGTTTCGCTACGTCCAGGCCAATGCAACTGGCTCGCTCTGCAAGTTCATGGAATATCTCACGTATGGGTACATGATCGACAACGTTGCGCTGCTCATCACTGGCACACTCCACGAACGAGACACTCGCGAATTGCTGGAGCGGTGCCACCCGCTCGGCTGGTTTGAGACAATGCCAGTGCTGTGCGTTGCGACCAATATAGAGGAGCTCTACAACTCGGTCTTGATTGAGACACCGCTCGCGCCGTACTTCAAGGGCTCGCTCAGCCACCAAGACCTGGACGAGCTCAACATTGAGATTATTCGAAACACTCTTTACAAGAACTACCTCGAGGACTTCCACCACTGGGTCAACACAGATTCCGAGATCGCCGGCACACCGACCGCCGACATCATGTCTGAGACGCTGGAGTTTGAGGCGGATCGCAGGAGCATCAACATCACCCTCAACTCATTCGGCACCGAGCTGTCAAAAGCAGACCGGAAGAAGCTCTATCCCAACTTTGGACGTCTACACCCAGAGGGTACTTTGATGCTGTCAAGAGCCGATGATGTCGAGGGTGTCCGTGTAGCAGTCGAGGGTGTATCAGACTACAAGACTTTCTTCGACCAGACAGGTTTGAGTGGCAACAGTGGTGGTGGTGTAGGCAACATGTCGGGTGGCATTGGAGGAGAGTCTAGGAGTCTTGAAGACCTGTTCTATCAGAAGGAGATGGAGATTTCGAAGCTGGCGTTCACCCACCAGTTCACCCACGGTATAGTGTATGCATGGGTTAAGCTGCGAGAGCAGGTACGTACATCCACCAGTCTGCATACAACAGGACTAATGCGCGCGTCTAGGAAATCCGTAACATCACCTGGATAGCGGAGTGCATCGCACAGAACCAGAAGGAGCGGATTGGCAACTACATCAGTGTCTTCTAAACGTATAGTATATGTAATCATAGCATGTTTCGTTTATCGTAGAGCGATCGACTGGCGCAATGGGATTGGTTTGTATATGTATGTTGAGAGAACCAAGTTGCATATGTTTTCGTCGTCTACTCGTGGCAATATGTCATTGACTATCCCTGCATGTTCGGTCTGTTTTGTCCTCGTTCGTCAACAAAACTCATACTAGATTGATTCACTTCACCAATAGCAAGCGCGACGAGACGCGTTATGCACGTGTGCCTTCCTCTTTACTAACTTCAACTCACCCGACCTCGACACAGCACCACATACTATCAACCACACTAACAGTGTGTTTATGTGCAACAGAATGTTGAATCAGAACGGCGAAGGTGGTCTGTCTCTTCGTGGAGGCGATACTAGCCACGGTCGTCTCACCCCACGGCCCACCAAGCTCAGCGCTGAACGAGACTTCTACGAAGTGCCTCCCGCCGACTTCTATGCGACTCGTGGCGCCCAGGACCGTCAACACCAACAAGAGTTCGATTTCAACAATCCTCAAATTCCCAACCCGTTTGGGCGTCCTGAGCCTAAGCCACGCCGTCATGGCGAGCCTGCACGCGAGGGATCATCAATTGAGGTAAGCCAATCCTACTCGATCACTGCAGGCACTGAGTGCTCAGACCCGTCACTTCTATAACTGTCGAGACGACAAAGAGCTCCGCACCTACTTGAATACACGCTCCATTTCAGTCGGCTTCTTGAAGGAGATCGACCAGTTCTTCATCGGTCACCCAGAGATTGCCACATGTGCCGAGGGTCGAAGCACTCTCCAGCAGCTCAGCGTGTTGCCCCCTCTAGACGCCTACAAGTACTTCTTGAAGGGCTACACGCGACCCGCACGGTAGGTGACCTTATTCCAGCTTATATACCACCTGACTTGTCAAACGACGTTACACTTATTATGCAGCAATGGCGCTGCAGTCTTGTCGCTTCCCATTTATCTACTTGGCCCGCTGCTCCGATCTCACGGGTATCCGAATAGCCCCATTCATGGATATTTCTAACCTTGAATACAGGTATGTCGATGGGGTAATCCGAACTGATGACTTCACAGTGCCCCCCGACTTCTCGTACCAGGCTTTGAGCTCCAAGACAGATCCAGAGCTCATCGACTTCTTTGATGGCTTTCAATACCGCCACGACATCATCGAGCGCATTGATAGCGAGGTATACATGGGCATGAAAGATCTAGTACAAGGCAGGCACATTCCTGTGGCTCTACGCAAGCTTATCTGCTATGCTGTCTGGGGTAACCCCGTAGATGCGTACAAATGGGTAAGACACTCTCAGTGCAAAGTATGGATGTGCGAGCAGCTCCTAGCAGTTACATTTCACCAAGATGACTATAATCATCTTGATTGCAGCAACTGAGATATCTCGCGAGGAATATTTCACACGTGGTGCTCCTCTTCTGAAGATGGCTCGCTGACTGCCTATAGTTTGAGTACTTATATCAGACGGAGTACATGCCGCATAGATATCTACCTGAGCACGTTGTCTTGGGTCATATCCCGAAGCCTACAAACCATGCAGATCCCCGCCCATCAGTGCTATCGGGTCCATTGAGGCATCGTGAGGTTCGATCTCGCATGGCACGAGCCAACGATCAAGGCGTTGGTAGGCGCTGGAGCCGCTTCATGCCGCACAACGTGGACTAAATGCAACCAGATGTGCTTGAAGTACTCATCGCAGAGTACCGAATTGCCCTTATTCGTAGAGCCCACCGTCGAGTCGAGATTGACGCCTTGGTGGCTACAGCGAAGCAACGCTTGGAGACGGAGCGTCAAGACCCAACAGGTATCAATTTGAACATGCCTTTCACATGATGAAACGTTACTGACCAATATCAGGTGTGGATATCGTCGACTTCATCATGGACGATGCAGTCACACGTAGAGGCACGAACCGCCGCGTGGGACTTCGTTCACAAAACCCTCGTGCACGTAGGACTTACAATCCTGGAGATTACAGTATCACGTTCAATGGTTCAGTTTTCAATGGAGGCACTCACACGTTCACTCGTGCCAATGCTCGCCGAGCTCCGGGTTCCATCCACACACAAGCGACAGAATTACGCAACGCCAGGGCAACACTGCTGCGATTGTATGCCCAGGAGCAGAACGTCATCTCTAGCGGTGGCATCGACGCACGACAGTCAACGTTGCAAATGATTCGTGCTAGTCGAGCTACGGCAGAACGACGCTATGTCAACTGTCTGATTCGATACTGCCGCGACAGCAACCGCATGACAGCGTGGCAGGCGACTCAGTTGCAGAGCGATTTCACACGCCAGAAGATGACCAACCTGGGCGTCTACAACGGTAACTATCTACTTGGACTCTTTCCCCGCGAGCTTTACTAGTGGAAACATGGACTGAACGTTGGCTCCGTTCTGCTTCATTCAAGGCTTGTGGCTTCTAGTATGTTGAACTGGTGAAGACTACGCTGGAAGCATGCCGTACTGGTTATTTTCTTCATTACAGGAATGTTTCTAATTGGAGAATTCGATATTGTGAGAATGTACACGACACGACTCGAGCACAGCATCAAGGTTGTGGCGGTACCTACAATCACAGACGCAGCGGACTTGTATGCTCCATGATCAGCAGAGAATGAATACTCTGCCTTTTTACAAATATTGTACTCGACTTCCTTCTTGGTGCTGTGATTGCCATGTTGCGACCTGACTTCCTAATGCTTGCCACTTCCCCAATACACCACCCGTGACATCATTGCGATAAATTCAATAAAAGCTTCTAGAATCACGAAGTTACATGACTGCATCATCACGTGCTAGGATTCCAAAACACGGAACACACCCAGACTGAGAAAAGGATGAACCGACGGACTATCCGTCGCACAAGTGTCCTGCACAGCCATGATAGTGTATTCTCGTATTTTACAACAGACCCTTGCCGAGCTGAGGTGAACCATGTGGTCCGACAAGGGCTAGAGTGAGCCGTCAGGAAGCGGAATGCGAATCGATTGGTGGTGTTGGGAGTGAGTAAGCATGCTTGTAAACGACAAGGAGCAGGGGTGCGTGAGGAGGATGATTGGATGGTCTGCTGACTGCGGACGAACGTTCCTGTCCGTAAGGCTGAGGAGGGGCCGAGTGCGGGTGTGGAGTTGAGGCGGACTAGTGAGCTTTGCGTCGTAGGGACACTGGGTTGGGCAGTGTTTGATGTCGGGGGTTGTGAGCGTGGGTAGACGAGAAGGAATTCAGCAAGACGTGGTCATCGGGCAAGGTGTACAATGAAATATCGCCCTGGTATAGAGTATAGTCTTGGCCGTTGTTGGAAAGTGGGATAGTGTTTATGCATCTAATAGATGTGCTACATGTCCAGAAGATGTGGTATGATGCCATGTTAGCCCTGACAAGATACACTACCACCACGACACCAGTATTCCAGGCTCATCTGCTTGAGCCTTATATCTGCTGCTATGTTTTCACATGAACGGGTGCCGTCGTGCTGAATCCCTAGCTTGCATGTTTGTGCAAGTTTACGTACTCATGTGACCAAGATCAAGTTACTGCCGCTTGTTTTCTATACTGGTTATGCGCGAGTATATGTCAGTGTACATGCTTGAGCTAAGTTTTACCCAAGCCAAGTCCCAGGGTCAAAAGTCACGAGTGCATGAACCTTATCTTGATGCATCTTCGATTAGCGAATTAAGTATCTATCTCTACCTGAACATGCCCAAACAAATCAGGTACAATCTCGATATGCACACTCCCACCGTTGCGACAGATGCATGATAGAGGGCAGAAATGGAAGGAAAAGTCAACAATAGCTAAGACCACGTCGAAGGAAAATGGTATTAACCAAAAGACCAACTCCGTGAACATGAACAGCGAATAACAGTCAGATCCGGGTATAACAGGTTGCGAGGTCACAACTCTCTGAGTGACCATATGTACGGGGCACAACACTCTAGTGCTTGCTGGAGAGCTTGTCCTTGATCTTTCCGAAGATAGACCGCCTCTTCTTCTTCTTGTCATCGGCGCCGGATGCAAGGCTCTGGCTACCAGGAGTACCCTTTGGCGAAACATCCGAATCCTTCCTTGCGTCCTTGGAGGGAGTCGCAGGAGCCAAGCTACTGCTGGCTTCAGTGGTTGCAGCGGGTGCAGTACCGGAAGTCTCTGCCGTGGTGGTGGTAGCTGTACCGGTGGTGACAGCCGGCTTGGTCTGCTCGGTGGTCGCAGGCTCGGAAGTGGTGGTGTCCTTTGGCGCATAGGATACCTTGGTGTCCTCGTCGATTGGCTTGAAAGGTACGGGTTGGACAGCCTGAGCAGGTGCCGAGGCAGGGGCGTTGAGGCCGTCAGGCACGCTGGATGCTGCCTTGGAGCTGGACTCAGTGGCAATGACTGGAGCTGGTTCACCAGTGGCATCAACCTTCTTCACTTCCTCGAGCAATTCAGCCTCCACTGCCTTCTTCTCACCCACGACCTCGGTGCTGATAGCAGCTTCAGGGCTGATGTGAGCTGCCTGCTGGCTCTCTGCGACAACGTCAGGAACGTTGAGAGCAGGCTCTGCAGTAGTTGCAGACGGAGCAGTTGTTGCAGTAGCAGCGCTCAGCGCAGGAGCTGGCTCGCCAGCCTCGTTGGCCTTGGGGATCTCCTTGAGCAGCTCAGACTCGACAGCCTTCTTCTCGGCAACTGCTTCGGTGTTGGCAGCGGCTTCGGGGCTCACATGGGCCTTGTTCTGGCTTTCGGAAACGATCGCAGGAACGGCAATAGCTGGGGCGGACGTTCCTGTCTCGTTGGTTTTGGGGATTTCGCTGAGCAACTCTTGCTCAACCTGGCTCTTCTCCTTAACAGCCTCAGGGTTTGCGGCAGCTTCAGGACCAGTATGTGCGGCCTTTTGGCTCTCGGAAACGACGGAGGGCACGTCACCAGTGGTAGCCGAACCGTTCAGGCCGGTAGTCTCCTCAACCTTCTCCTTAGCAGTGTAAGCTGCGGCAGTGAAGAGACCGGCACCAGCAGCGGCGCCTGCAGCTACAGTAGCAGCAGCGGCACCAGCACTGGAGCTGATCTGCGAAGTGACCGAGTTGTCCGCTGCGGCAGGCGCCACAGGGACCTCGTCTTTCAGCTCCTGCTCAACCTCCTTCTTGTCCAAAACCGCGATGGGGTTGCTAGTCGCCTCGGGAGCGAATCCAGCTTCCTTGCGGCTCTCGCTCACAATCTCGGGCACACCCCTGGACTCCTTGGGGACCTCGGCGGCAAGCGCGGCAGTTGTGCTAGTTGGCGCAGCAGACTGGATGGTTACGCCAGTGTCCTTCTCGGTGACAGCATCGACGCCCATAGGCAGGCTGGACTCTGGGACCATGGTGCCTGCGACAGGAGGCAGACCGAACATACCACCTTTGGCATCGCGCTCGGCCTGGGGAGTCAGACCAAGGTCGGGCAGAGCGGGGAGTGCATCAGATTTGGCGTACGACGCAGGATCGGTCTTGGCGGTGCTCTCAACTGTGTTGGAAGTAAAGGTGCTTGGGTCTGGGACCTTCTCGCCGGGCGCAAGGTGAATAGGATTGCCTGCACCAGCTGTGGCTGGGATGGGCGCGACGCCGAATGTGTGGGCCTCCGACTCAGGCTCCTTGTCGTGCTTCACGGTGGAGTGCACCGTGTTGTCTGTGAGAGTGCTCGGGTTGGGCACGGGCTCACCAGGCGCAAGGCTGATGGGGTTACCGAGGCCAGCGGTAGCAGGAATGGGGTTGACGTTGAAGGTCTGCGCTTCGCTCTGGGGCGTCTCGGCAGGAGGCGTCATGGGGAAGGCACCAGGCAGCGAGTCCTGCGACTTGGTCTTCTCGGCCTCCTTGGGCACGGCACCAGCAAGAGCTGCGGTAGTGGATGTGGGAGCCGCGGACGAAAGAGTGCCGACGGGCTCGTCGACGATGTCTTCGGGAAGCAGGACATTGTTGACTATGCCGTGGCCGTCGTCCTCCTTGCGTGCGCTTTCATTGATGACCCAATTGCCATCGACGACAAACTGCGATGCGTGTTAGCAAGCTCTGCGTACAGCCGAAGCTAGGCGGCAGCTGCCATGGGCGCGCTGGCGGAGGCAGGCGCACCTTGTACTGTGTGTGGACCTTGGGCAGCTCGACAGTCTTCTTGAAGACGCCATCCGTCTTTTCTAGAGTGACAGTCTTCTGCCAGTCGTCAAAGGTGCCGGTGACGAGGACATCAGTCGCAGCGTGTTCCCTGGCGCATGGTTAGCGGGTGTGGAGCCGGCGACGCTCGCATGCGAGGGATGATTACCATGAAAAGGTATATTTGCCCATCTTCGGCGGAATAATAGCGGCAGTGCAAGGAATGCGGCGATGTCTCAAACTCTTATTGCGAGTGGGAGAGGTGGTTGGGAGAAGCTACGGCAGGAGAGAAGGAGCTAGTCTGACACGGCAGCGGTTCGGAATAAGCGGCGATAACAAGCCCAGCTGCCACAGCGATGGGGGGATGCACTGTGTATGATTATGCGCAGCCAGAGGCAGAGATTCGCATGAGCAGTCTCTGGAGGCGGCGGCGGAGGGTGGATGTGTGTGACTTGCTTTGCGATTGTGCACGCTGGATACCTGGGCTTAGCGTTCATGGCCTCGCGCCGCACTCTGCTCGGCGAGTGGAGCCATTTTTATGTACGATGACGCCGCGCTGCCAGGTACCTTTGTTCATTCGTCGCCAATTGCACTCAATTGCTGCGTCTCCCCTGCCCAGCAGTCAATCGGTTCGGCCAACGCGTATCGTCGAGGTCACGCGCCAGCATCAACTCTGGCAACCTCATTTATGCCGATGCCCCTCGCGTTGCCCGTGCCCGTGCGTGCGTCATTGGAGCATGTCTTTGTTGAGACACATATTGCGCTTCCATGACCAAAGCGGAAACAAACATGACCACGAACAGCGCGCCGGATCTTGCAGCCAGCAAAGATTTTCGCAGACGATGCTGGTACGGTGCTCACCGCCTTGTTGCCATGGAGCGGTCGAGGAACGTGCTCGTTCAGGACGCATCCCGCGCTATTGCATTGCGGATTGATAGCGCACTCTGGCACATGTGCACGAGTGAGTGCACGAGTGACGGCCGCCATGTGTCGCTCGCAAGGACATGAGTGCGAGTGCAAGTGCGAGTGCAGCTGCTGCACGGCGACGGCAGTGTTTCAACAATGACGGCATGGTAGTATATCAGCGCACGTTCCGACCAGACGCGCGCACTCCATGTCTGGCACTGCTTGCCGCGGTGTGCTCAGTCCATGTGTCTGTCCCCGCCGCGCAGCCATGGCTCATACTGTGCTGTCTGAGGTTGACAGCAAGCCACGGCCTACAAGAAGTGTGTGACGCGGGAGCTAAGGCGCCTTGATTGGCTTGGGCATGGATGCGGAGTGCTACCATTGGGAGCTGTCTGGCTCCCGTATCGACTGGTACGGTACTGTCAGTGTATCAGTGTCTCCGTCATGTCTCTCGCGAATCAGAGAGGCGTTGGCGACGTGCCAATGGCGTGCCTGTGTGACGCAGCGGGCGTCAAGCTCCCAGACGGCCGTGGTGGTGGCTGCTCTGCAGCCCTGGGAGGCGGTGATTTCTAGAAGCTTGCTGCTCTCTCCATGCCATCTGATTCCGCCCGCATTCGTTCCACTCGCGATCCGACCCCCGCCTTCTGCCCCGTCACCACGACGTCCGCGAGCCATCCGTAGATACTGCGCATCGCTCCTGCCCTCTGCCAATCGTGCGTGCCTGCCCTTCTCGTGTTCTGCAGTCCGCTGCACCATCGCCGCATCCCTGCAACTCGAGCGACGCAGTTGGCACGTCAAAGCCGCCGACCCCACCTCACATCACGACCCCCAACCCCAAATGTCACTCCCCTCGGACTACTCCAATGAGATCTCCGCCCTCGACCGCGAAATCCTAAAGCACCAGCCCCAAGACATTCTCCAGTTCTGCGCAAACTTCTTCAATCGCCGCCTCGAGTCGCAGCGCACCGAAGCTCTGCTGTCGCAGCAGCATTCCAGCCCCCAAGGCCGTGCTGAGAGCAGCTTTCCCGGCAACAACCCCTTTGGCACGTCACCCGGCGGCGGTGGCTTTGCAAAGAGCCCCATGCAGCGTCTCGAGGAAGAAGAAGAACACGACACCATGACCTCGCCTACCGCCTCCACCTTCGGCGCCATCGACTTTGGCAAGCCCCGCAGCACCGACTCCGGCGCCGGCGAGAGTGCCTTTGGCAACTTTGGCGGCTTCGGCGGCTCCTCCAAGAACCAGATCACTCAGATGCCCCCCATTGCCGGCGAAGGCCAGAACTTCCCCAGCAACTACAACACCAACAGGCGCACCTCGGTGTCGGCCGAGTCGCTCAAGCCTGCGTCCGCGGACAACGAGAGCTTTACCCCGCCCTTCCACCAGAAGACACAAGATCAGCTGTCGCGACTCAAGTCTGCCGTCTCGGGCAATTTCCTCTTCTCCCACCTCGACGACGACCAGTCGGCCCAGGTCCTGGGCGCGCTGCACGAGAAGCCAATACCATCAAAGGACATAAAGGTCATCCAGCAGGGCGACGTTGGCGACTACTTCTACGTTGTTGAAGAGGGCTCCTTCGAAATCTACGTCAACAAGTCAGGCAAGCTCGAAGCAGGTGCAGATGGGCTAGGCACCAAAGTGGGCACCGTCGGCCCAGGCGGCTCCTTTGGTGAGCTCGCTTTGATGTACAATGCACCTCGCGCAGCAACTGTCATGTCGAGCGAGCCATCTACACTCTGGGCGCTCGACCGCGTGACCTTCCGCCGCATCCTCATGGACAGCGCATTCCAGCGACGCCGCTTGTACGAGGGCTTCCTTGAAGAGGTACCCCTCCTCTCGAGCCTGACACCGTACGAGCGATCCAAGATTGCAGATGCTCTCGAGACAAAGAAATATCCTCCCGGCACAATCATTATTCAGGAGGGCGACGTTGGCGAGTCCTTCTACATTCTTGAGTCGGGTGAGGCCGAGGTCTTCAAGCGCGGCGTCGACCAGCCCGTAAAGCGGTACAACAAGGGCGACTACTTTGGCGAGCTGGCTCTGCTCAACGACGCACCCCGTGCGGCTTCCGTCGTTAGCAAGTCGGAGGTCAAGCTCGCTACTCTTGGGAAACATGGCTTCCAGCGACTGCTCGGGCCCGTTGAGGGCATCATGCGACGAAACGACCCCAGCAAGGCCGGTTTCACAGGGGACCACGTCGATCCATTAACCAGGTCTACATGATCAGATAGCTGATGGAAGCATATGTTCAAATGGGACGTGAGATGAGGTAACCAAATTTCAAAGGAATATTTCATCAGGGTGGGCAAAGTTATGAAAGTGACTCGCTCGCTCTTCCAGGCGTTTACGCATGTACTCCTACACTTTCTACTGTCACTAAACGTCACGCAGTGGTGACAAACGCTGGCTCAAATTCAGCCGCGAACATCGAGTCTCGTGGCTCGTCTTTCTTACCTATACTCCAAATGCGCTTCATATTCTCAATAGACACAGATTCTCATACCCTGCGGACCTATTTGCACATGACTATGACATCATTTAATTGGAGACATCCTCCTACGCTTTCTGAAGCCCGGTCGCCTTGAGTTGCCACCACTGCATACTCGATGCACACATCAAGACCGGTGAATTGAGGCACCGCGTCCAGGTTGATCCATTCATGGGGCAGCACCATAGATTTGTATTATCCTTATATCGAACATGGCGCTCCCAGGGCAGCATTTGTCAACTCCGAAACTCAGTATTGTATACTGCCGAGCATCAGTCTCTCCGGTTGGAGCACTGTGCATAATGATGTGTAGATTGTAGCTGCTTCGCCAAAAGACCCATGTAGAATTGGTGGTAGAAAAATTCGGCACAGGACACAATTGTGCAAACATCCCCACAAGACTGGGGTATGGTGAATTGAGATCCACCCAGGCACTAGAGACAACGCTAGCGGCCTCAGATCTCAGCCCTATCATTCTGCCGTGCGGTCGTACGTGGGTCTTTTTCAGCTTCGAAGAGACCACACAGAACGGCCAAACCCGAACTCCAGTGGTATGTGCGACCGATAAAGGGCCATGTATTCCATGCACCGCAAGAGTCTTTGTCTCAGTCAATGTCTGCTTCTGGTAAGCTTGATTCCGAAATATGCATAGCCACAGCTGGCTAGCAAGTTAACGACCTGTGGCGCAGGTCGAATCATGATTATGCGAACACTATCACAGTGGCAGAGCTTCACTAGCTTCGTGACTTGGACAAGCTCCCCTCACAGCCTGCCGAGCGATTCCAAACACCAGCATGCCATCCTGCAGCAACACCATCATAGTCGTGGTCGCCTCAGCTGACTGCAGGGGACTAACCTCCCAGTAGCGGCTTCAAGCGAACC